>OX104071.1:38885453-39231622 GCA_944474145.2 Dicrocoelium dendriticum
CGTTCGAGTTCTACGCAAGAAGGCGGATCTAAAAGTACAGCCCATGGACCAGAGCAATCAATTGTGAGCTACGAATCTGGTAGTTCTTGTCGGAGTTTATCTTTCAGAGTATTCAGCCTAATGGTTCAAGCGTTTAGACAGGTTTTGGATAGGTTATCTATTTCGTTAAGTTTAGTTTCACTATCCCTTAGGTCTCTTGCTGTCGTTTCTGAATCCACCGGAAGACTTCCGGTCGTTACAAACGACAGCAGGATGTTTCCATCTCCGACGCAACATAAGAACACCTGGATCTTGCAGTACTGTCTTCACGGCTAGTACTTGTTTCACACCTGAAGACCATTTGCGTGTTCCGTTGTGAGTCATTCCAGCACAGAACGCATCTGCAAAGGTTCTCAGTGACTGTTGAAAAACGCTATGTAGGTTAACAATTGATTTGCCAAATGCCTTGCTAATTAACTTCAGGTGGACCAGTTCGATGTGCCACAGTGCTGCTTTGATGCGCTTTTAGAACATCTTGCTTCGCACCAATCTGCAGGGGTCTATGGCGCACGCTTCTTCGGTCTTAGAATCGTACGATACGTAATTCTTACAAGATTGCATTGGTCAGAGACGATGATTTTGCTTCTAATTGAGCGGCAGGTTTTATACGCAGTCTCTCATCGGTAAATGCTTCACCAATTTGATGATCTGCATCATGATGCTTCGAAAGTCTGGTCAGCGGCCATTGCGCTCCACCTATGCATCTCACTAGGTAGTTCTCGCGAGAAGTGGACCTAGGATCTTAACATATGTTATAAAAACGCTCACGTTACTTGACCGAAAACATATATACCGAGTTGGTTGTACCAGTTGCAAATTCTCTGTGAAATACTTTTCCAGCTTAAGCGTTCAGTTCGAAGTCACTGCACGCTACGGTTGTTGGGGGCGTAGGTCGCAATGATAAACTGGCACCGTTTGCGCAGGCGACACACGAAGCTTTGAACGAACACAGCCAATCCACGGCGCACAATCGGTTTTGACTGGGATCCAATAAACCGTGGCAGCTTCTGTCGGGGCCACAGAACATCGCGCCCCTATGACTTGATCTGTGTGTGAAGCTGGCAGTCTTTTTCCGGGTAGGAACACTGAGATGCATGCCGTTAGTACCTTCTTGCCGACTGACACTTTATGTTTAAGCAAGACAGATATCGATCGATAGAGCCTCTATTGTTAGGACAAGTGATGCACATCGCGTTGTGGACTAGTTCTTAATGTGGTGCGAGGGTTTGTTTTCCTCAGGATCCATGGAACTATGCAGGGTGGTTGCTTATCGCACCTTCTGAGCCACTCATTCAAGGTGGTCATTGGTTAGAGACAGACTAAACTCTCGTCTCCCTCGCCTTCAAGGGTTGTGGTTTAGAGTAGGGTGGCTCATTAACTCACAATTTAAATAGGATCTCTGCCGTCAGTGCCATTAACCCCACAGCTGCTTTGCGGTAAGTTTTTGTATCCAAATGCTTTGGTGAGAACCTAATCGTTTCACTCTCTTGGCATGGGCAACCTGACAGTAGCATGCCCACGCAATACAGTATACTCTTTCCTTATAAACAATCTCTTGATGCTCTGTCCTTTAACATGAGGATAATTTATGGAACATAAATAATAATAAATGAGGATTAATAATATTACAATAAAATAAATAATTAAATTTAAATAATTTTAAATCAAATGATCTGCTGCATCGAGCAGGGTGGATATGAGTTTGGATGCTACTGATCAAGCCTTCCCGTGTTCCTATTCCCCCTCTTGCGCTTTTTCACCATTATCGTGCCTTTCCAGATTCACTTTCATCCCCCCTCACACCTACACAACACACACTATTTTTTTTTCAGTCCCCCAAATTCTTGGCACCCTCCTCCTCATTTGCTTCATAGGCAGCTTGTCTTCTAGTTCAATCTAACATCTATCGCAGTGCCTCGTTATTAGTCCTGTCGGACATGTCCATGTTCAATCAGCGGTAAACGTCAGTTCAACCATTTTCCTTTGGTGTCCTGAACCTTCGCTAAGACTGGCATGCACTCAAAGTGCACTTTTGCTATAGAATTGGCCTGCAGGGCTGCACTTTGCATCGAACATTCGAGACCCTCTCGATCGGATGTTTGTGTTTTTCGGAAACCCACCTGCCAGTTTCGCCGCTCCATGGGGCGTATTCTGTTAATCCCCCAACATGCACGACACTGACGACCCATTTCTCTTTACGCCTGTCTGGCAAATGACGCAGTTTCAAATGAGGTCAAAGCTTGGCGTCGGCAGTGTTTGAGTCACCGAGCTGAAGCGGCGATTATCGTCTGGATCTCTGTCAACAGCCGGATGTGTGCCGTTTGGTTGGATGACTCGATTCCAGGCTTCGAAGTCGGCGGGGACCAAATGGTGAATGTTTGTCATTGCGAGCCTACACCCTTTCTTACTGCAGCACCTTATTCGGTGAAGATGATTTCTATAAACAACTTAATGTTGTTTTTCGTTACAGATATCTTGAAGGATACTGTGGTACTTGCTGGTGATCTAACCGCGCTATGTCGGTTCATTGTCGTCTGTTGAGCTTCTATCTGGGCGGCACATGGTGTTGGCTCTAGTAATGATTACGGTAAGCGGTTGATTCACTGTGTAAAGATGCTCGTCTCTTTCTTACGAGCACCAACAAGAAGCGTTACAGCACCCCACCAGCCATGGTCCCAATTTTTCTACCACCAATCAATCGCATTAGTTACCGCTGGAGAGGCTGTTTCCAAAAATGTCACTCGATTTTTTGTTAGCCCGAGCGTGGATCCGATCCTAGCTCTTGTGTGTGACTAACTGCGGGTGCGTCTTGGCGGACCTTAGAATCGGTCGCTCTGAACGCATTGACTACCAGCCAGCTGGGGAAGGTAGGTGTTCTGAATGAGTATCAATAACTACGCTGGCATCATGGGGCTAAGTAAGCGTCCACTTAACAACCGGCGAAGTTCATGGTCGCATATCCGTTCACATGTTACTATCTGCAGGAATGTCTTCATATGGTAATTCAAATTGCCATCATGAGACATCGGGTGTACTATCTATATTCTCTGGAAGATATGTATGCTACCCGACGTATTATTCCGGATGGAAGCGAAGACGATAAGGTTGCAAATTCATCGGGCTAAATTGTGTGCTATCATGAGGAGAGGACTGTGTATTCTGGTGGTCTCATCATGGATCGGAAATGAAATTTGACGCAGTCGTTGGTACCATCGTAAGTTATTTCCGTTTGATTATGGAAAACGGACTGCAAGAGAGACCTTGGTGTTAGTGAGATAATTTATGACGAGAGTAGCAACGGGATTCCACAGCTTGTCTTGACGCTTGGAGCGTTCTGCCGAAACACTTTGCTAGGTAGTGTAACCAATCTGAGTTATCGCTTTCTCTTGCGAGACCGCATTCGAGTGCCCTTCGTCCATGAGCCGTCTCCTTTGATCCACCCTCATGCTCAGCATAAGTCCGAAAGGTGAGTATCAGACCGTTGAAATTGCCTATGGTCGGCTGGGGCAAACTAGTATTCCCCTCAGCTCCTATACAACTTTCAGGGTGACCTGCTCTGGTGAGATGAGAATTTGCACATCGTTCTAGTTGCTAATGGAACTTCTGTATGGGAGCAGGAAACTGTCCCGACCGATTTGGAGCCGCTCCGTCTATAGTCCCACTTTTTGAAAGTTGGCTCCGACTGATTGGCGTCGTGTAAAGACCAGATTTGCGATGAGCAGCTGCTTCGCTGCAACTTCGGAGCAATGAGCGTGTTCGCATCGCGTATTTGGTGCAGGAAGAGCGAGTGAACCGCTCAGCTACATTAAATCACGCATCTGGCTCCGATGGTTGGGCCACGTGTTGCGCATGCCAACACACCGACTCCCACGACGTGCATTGTTTTGCGCCGTTGTGGGTGCGGTTGGAAGAGGAGGAGGGGAGGCCAAGTGATGACTTGGTCGCGAGAAATGAAAACCCTCACTTCGAAGTTGGCGTCGGTTGGTTGCATCCCGACTGCCTGGTTGGGGGTCCTAATGACGGTGAACACGTTTGGCTGGACACACTTGCTGATATGGCTAGGAGCCCGGCCCCAATGGCGTTTGTGTTGTGAGTTCCTTTGTCCATCCCCCCTCCTGTTTAGCATCCCCCTCCAATCACGATCTCATTGTTAGGCATAATATGACTCTCTTTTACGGCAGCCAGCTGTTAGCTCTCCGGAACGATGTCCATCCGTTACTGGGGACTCAGCGGGCGTGCCACTGTTTGTTTGTTTTTCTTTTCTTGCCTTTTGTATTGCGGCACAATAGCTGAGTGTTTTCCACCTCCAGCTAACGTGTAATGATGATGATGTAGTAAGGATTACCAGCAACAAGCCAAATGTTGATTGCTGAAGGCGATAGAATTACTAAGACTAATAACTGTGTGAACAGAACGGAGGGGTGGAGTTGTCGAACGCGTGGCAGCTTTGTTAACCCTGTCCAGTCAGAAAAGGTGATACAGCGGACGAACTCAGGTCGAATACGGGAATCAGGCAACTGTAAATAAGAAAATGCCTCAATTCGTGAAAGACAGGTGAAGTGGTTCAATGAGAAAAAACGACACTACGATGCTTGTTTCATTAGAAGGACCACTTGACCTAACTACTGTAACACTATTATCTGATGGTAATGTTTTTTCCTTGCAATCCTCACCTTAATTCAATATAAAGGCTAGGACAATTGTGTACGATTACCTGCCTGAAGATGCTCTTGCGTTCAAGAGCGAAATGTTGCCATAATAAAGGAGTAGTTTACCTACCAATGTTTTTGTTGATACGATCTGGTGCGGGGGCGTGTGATGGGCGTGCCTTACCATAAGTGAAACGAATGGCCAACCGAGCGAGCCTGGATAGCCATGAGCACACGGGTGTAGCTGTTTGATTGGCTAGACATGGATTGGATCGGAAATACATATGAGTTACTCATCGTTTGTTTAACGGAGTTAAAGGAACTACCTCATTGTGTTTCAAATAGGGTCGTTGTTATGTTCGTGAATCGCGGTACTTATAACGAGTAGTATGGCTTACCAAACCTGCTGTAATTTTCGATGAAGTTGTCTTGCTGAAATGAATCTTTGTCCTTGAAGGACTGAGTTCTGCAACAAGGCGCTGTAGTTGTTATATCTGCAATACAAACTGCCTACCTGCTATGCCATCACAACATATGATGAGCCTGGAAGCTGACAAGTTTTGATTAGTCAGGGGATTCATTTTTGGCCATTCCTCAAAGCACACCCGAAAGGTGAACATTCTCCTGTAGCCAGCGTTGTGCTAATCTTCCCCGCTAGACATGGTGTGATTTGTCCACAGATGTTGTTGGTTGTGTGTCGGGAGATTTTTACATTCGTATTACTTGCAATCACCTTTTTTTGCTATTACATTCCTCCGAGGCTTAGTTTCTCTATCGAGCATCTTTTACAAGATGTGACAGTTGTTGTTCAGCCCTGTTTTCAGCTTCATCACTGCCGAATCTGTCAGTGCATCCCCTTTCTCGCTCACTCTTTGAGCACGTTTTATTCTCCTCCTGGCTAGATGTTGGTAGCTGGACCGTGTTTGCTTGACTTGCCGGAGAAGGGACAGCGTTTTTTATGGAAAGCCAGTTTGTAATTTATACAAAACCAGCATCAGTTGAAATTCTGAACTTATATTTTGGGGTTTACTTTCTCCGGTATATGGCGTTTTTTGTTCTCTTTTAATTGCTTTCTATTCGCAATATGTCCTAGTAATGATGTTGTTCGGCGAGGGTTGTTTAATAATTATCTGCTCCTCTGATAATATGAAATTCGTTGCTCTTTTTGTGCCCCTGCGGAATTATCCCTTTCCTTATCTTTCATGCCCTTACCTCTGTATCATGACAATTTTCGTGACTGTCGTTCCACAAATGTTTTTCATCTATGCCGTCTTTTCGATTATTATTCGGATTTGCTAGTTGGTACCATTTTCAATGCCCTCTTGGACGCTTCCGATCATTATCCCCTTGTTTGCAATCATGTGTTCACTGTCAGCTGCTGCTCTGCATAGTGATTGTCACAGTGAAATATCCAGTACGTTCGATCCGTTGCTTCGTCTTTGAATGACTGATGTTTACATTCTGAGGAGCACTCACTCTAAAATCGTTTCACAAAATTCAACTCATTCTTGATATTTAAGTGATTCGGCTGGACGTGGAAAACGTTGGTATGCAGTTTAGTGCTGGACTTCATTCAAAGCGTTGCTTCTGCTAGCTCCACAAATAAGGTGTCAACCTGATCGGACAGCACAGTGTGCGATCATGTGGCCTATCGGGTTTCGGTTACGCTCAGTTTTTGTATTAAATATTTGTGAACAGATTATGAACTCGATTTGTTTAGTTACTACTTAGATTATGCTTTCTCATACTATTTCTGCTTCTTCGTTATTCCCTTAACTATTGAGAAATTTCACCTATCTTCCCCAGTTTTTAATCTTTAGCGAGGTGGTTGACAAAGGATCGCCCCGACCCGCTCATACTACAACTTTAATTGGGTCTGCGGAATGGTCAAAAGAGCTAATTGCCACCGTCCGGATTCATTCTGATGCTGTCAAACTCATTAAACTATTGTATTCGTCCGTTAACTCGAAACACTGCGGTGTCCGAGGAATTGACCGATGTGGACGGAAGTACGTTATTTCATTTATTTTTTTTCCACATACCTTTATCTCTTTTCTCCTTGAAGAGGATGCATATGGCCTCCATTAATCTTTCTAACTTTTCCAGTAATCCGAACTGAGCCTAGTCATTGATTTGTGGTCCAATTACCCAATGCACATGTAGAAGCAACTCGTTGCGTTACATTTGAACCACTCGTTGTGTAGAATTGATTTCGTCCACACAGTCTTGATTTGCTGCCGCAGCTTTATGCGATTCAGTTCAGTAACTGGGGATCGTACTTGAATACAAAGCAAACTTTAATGTTACCGATCTGTACCTGGGACCATCTGATTATAGTCGCATGTCTCCAGCGACCACTTAATATTGCTACTTCTTGTCGACTGTGTTTTCTTCCGTTATGACATTTTCCGTGGTCGGTGTCAGTTAGTCCACATAGGCGTTTGGCATTGATTCCGGCGGTTCCACTCTCTCCAATGCAGCCGCCTACTTTTCGCTTTGAGGTCACAAGCCATGGTTCCTCCTTATCGTTCAATATGTGTGCATTTGGTGTATTCCTTGTAGCTCCAGTCGGATCAAGTCGGTTCTTGGGTGTCTATGGGGTTCGCACCCCTGGTGCACTAAATTTGCTCCTTTTTGTTCTTTCAGATTATCTATTTTGGAAACGAAGGGCACATTTATATATACTGTACTCTGTTATTGGGAGCTGAGTTGGTAAACTGGTGCGCATCGTAGTGCGTTGTGCCCCATAAGTGCCATATGTTGCGGGGTCATGTGGACGCTGCTCACTCAGGTCAAGGAATGAACAAGCGGTGGTTTGGTTGATACCTTTAGAGAGTTTCGTTATGGTGGGATTGGAGCATAGCGTTGGGGGACCGTTGGCGGGATTGGGGTTGGGCGGGGGCGATTGAACTGGGGGGAGCGCTGGGCGGGTAGGTCGGTACGGCAGGGGGGCGCGATTGTCTGGGTCTTTTTAATCGAAACTCGCCCCCTCGGGACGGAAAATTATCTCTCCACTGGGGTTGGACTTTTCGGCCAGATGCCCGCAGTCCTCCAATCTTTCTTCTCACAAATTTCCGAATGTTACCAGTTTTGTCCACGAAAACGGGGGCTTTCGTTGACAATTATGTTTACTCCGGTATCTATGTACCGCCGGATATTCTAGTGGGAGCCTGCTTCGGCTTGGCGATTTCTCTCTCAGGACCCATGAGCCAACCTACTGTTACTTTTGCGAATGTGCTTTCATACACATGAATCCTATCTGTTATGTTCTGCTGCACCGTTCCAAATTCTGGTGCTTTGTTTATCCTTCTGGCTGATGATAATTTGATTTCCATTGTTTGGATCGTTGCTCTCCTCCTTCGGTATCCAGAAAACCTACTAAACTTTTCTTCTCTAATTAGATTGTCCCCGGTGACCCCTGAGAGTGGAATTGTTTCTGACACACGGTAAATGCGTCACGGTCGTAGTCAGTACATCGCATATCGAAACTTTTTACCAATGGACTACTTTTCAAAAGCTTGTCAGGCTTGAGGCCTTTGCGTCCTCTTATTATGTGTTTCAATTCATCAAAGTAGTTTCTTAAAAGCGAACAGTGTCTCCCAATTTTCTGGAACCATCTGAAAGTTATTTCCTCGTTACTTCGTAATTGGAATACTAAACCTGGGTTCGCTCGCAGCTTTATCGTCCCATTTTTTACGTCCTCCTGCTTTCTCGGATTTCACCCACTTTTGGGCCAGTTTGTCAGTGCTTATCATTACTTCATCTTGCTTTTCCATGTCGTTTCTAAAACGTCGTTCCATCCCCGGTTTGTGATTGCACCTCATTACTACACACATTTCCGGAGTCCTCTAACTATATTGTGACCGTTTTCCCTTGAGAGTTATGGTGTCATGAGTGCCTGATGCCATTCCCAATCATGCTGGATCGCTATACCCGTTTGTATACCTATCCCCGCCATTATACACTTCCTTGGTTCTCATTTGGAACTGTTTCTCCGAATTGCATCAGTTCTCTCGCGTGTCTATTTCTGTTTCATCTGCCGCTGATCTCACACACCTTCATCTCTTGCCATAACATTATTCTACTTTTACCATTTATCCAGCAATTACAGGCTACACTTGCCGCCACAATCCTGTCCTAATACTCATTGACTTTGTTCCATTCTCCCGTCGGCGATTCCTTTCCCAATTTTGGCAGGGTTTTTAGCACCGTTGCCGTTGTTAGATCTTTTCTCATTGAACTATCTAGAGCATACCCGCGTTCTCTGTATGGACAAACTATGCTTTACAGTGATACGCTTCTGTTGCTCTAACTTCGTTTATCACTTTCTGCTCGCGGATCACAGACTTATGTAGGTTCAAACGAGAAATTCTTCTCGATTTTGACCCTCACTTGTTCTTCCCACTATCTAACTTCGGCAGCCAGCGAAAACAGAGTGGTTCGTTGTGCAATGTTGTTTATGTTGTTCATGACGGATCTAGCAGCAATATCCGACTGTCTAGCGTTGCCTATACCGGTCACCTCCTATGATCGAACGACGCCATCTGCTTAGTCCCTTCTCTAGCTGTCTCCCTGCGACATATATTTTCAGTCCTTTATTCCTCTAGAGACCTGATACCACCGTGCGACCTTGACGTGCTTCTGTTCATCGTATCCCACACCTTGGCCTATTATGTTCTGACTACTCTGCTTTAGTTCCCGGACTTGGCTCCCTTTTTTCTTTTCCTACTCAGTCAGTTTGCGAGATAGCAATAGAGACAGGAAAAGGTTCGGTATGCGTCTTCTGATTGAGGCCTCAGCGCGTTAGATTAGCTCGAGAAGTTTAGCCATCGTGCGTCGGCTAATGTCGCAGGGTCCATTCCTACACCAGATAATTCTGTTGTACTGACCTGCGTGTGATCTCATTCTGAGCTCCAACTTCTGTCTTTTCATTGACTGTTTAACCTTTTATCCTTTTTTACTCGACATTCGTCTTTGGCAACTTTTTTCTGTCTTTTTTGTTGTCTTTATCGTCTCGGGATATATTATATCTCCTGTACACCTTGGACTCTTAGTGATCGTAACTTATGCTTTCTTGACCGGTCCAGGACTTTAGTCCCTCCATGTTGATTGTACAGCCTGTTGCACACCTTGCTTGCTGCCACGATTCGTCGCTGTTTCCAAGTCACCCAATAATGTATAGTGTTTTTCCGAGCTTTTCTTAATCGCGCCCGGTTGTTATCGAGCGCTAGGTGGTTGTCGTGATCATCCTGTTCTAGAACGCTATAGACAGTTTCTTTGGGTCTTCTTTCACGGTTTTGGACTTGTAAGAATCTAGTTTACTAATGTATTCCCTCGAGGTAATACGGGCGCTTTTGTCACTGGGACACATTTGTCTTTTTCAGGCTTACAGTCCTTGTGCTCGAAATGTACGAAATTCACTTCAGAGTGAATCGCGGTCCTGATTGCGATTACGTGTCGCAACTCAGTCACACGACTAGTGCTTCAATGATTCATGAACCGTTGGGCTACGCTTTGCCCGTCTTGATCCGGTGGGTTAGTTGTTGCAGCCAATACCCCAAGAATCCAGCGTTCGAGTCGCAGTTCTTCTATTTCTGTGTCCGATTACTGTGAACAGGTGCGCAACAGATCCTGGAGTGCACTTCTACGAGCGGGCAACATCCAAAATCCATCTGCTTTGGTTGCAGTCTTGGTGACCGATTTGACGAAAGTGTTTCTTAGTGCTTCCGTGTCCAGATTGAAACTGTGTATCGCGCAATCCATCCACATAACTCGTGCTTCACAATGGCTCTTCATCGAATCGTTAACCGATATAACAAACATTCCCCGTATCAACTCAGTAACTTAAAGGGAGAGGCTTCGAATGTCAGACTAGATGTCACGGTTTGGATTAGAAGACATGTACGGACCCTGTCGTGCAGCGAGGTGCTACTATCGTTTAGGGCGTGCGAACGAATTTCTTTTGACTGATTGAGGCCTCAAACGTTTATTTATTCAACCACGGTACGCTCACATACTTTGTTTATACTGTTTAGCCGCGTCCATATGGCACTAAACATCCTACCTGGTAATCCGTCGATTAATCAACTGTTTTACTTTGAAACGATTTACAAATACATTCACGACCGCGCAGAATGATTCAGTCTTCAGGATATTCCGCTCAACAAGAGCAAAACACAAGTACGAGTCAGTATTTACTTTATCGCTGTTTTGTCATGCTGGTATTTGACGTCTGCACCATTGGCCTGCATATGTCAGAACAGTTCCAGGAATGGCATCTCAAAAGATTTATTGCAGACTCAAACTTTGTACTATATGTTTCCACTTACAAAATAACCTCTCCTGAGTCTAATGCACTTTCCCATCCTTCTCTGCCTCGCTTGTTCTCACTCTTGGAAGGGTTCTTCCGGCATCTTCCGCAGCTCTGTCCTCACGGCCTTTTTGATGTAGTTCACCTCTCCGAAACGGACCTTCTTGATGACCCCCTTGAGTTTGGGGACAGGAGAAAATCACACGGAGACAGGTCGAGTGAGTAAAAAGTTGCTCCAGCAAGGCGATCTTCTCTGTCAAAAATCTTCGGTGCTCAGTGCGTTGTGAGCATACGCGTTGTTATGGCGAGACAACCACGAGTTATCCTCCCACAATTCTCGTCTCTTCTCACGCACTGAACGAGGGCAACATCGCAGTATGCCTTTCTAGTCATGTTGCTCGATTGCTGGCCCTGTAGCACGAACTCCCATGGAATGTGATCAACAGGACTATGACTTTAGAACTCAGCTGTTGTACTTTCTTCGATCTTTGCTACGTTGGACACAGTCATTGAAGGCCCCCGTGTTTGGTCTCCTGATCATATTCAAATATCACCGGTAGTGATTTTCCATAACAAGTTTAATTTGCTTTCAAGGCGATTTGCCTCTTCCCCGAACTCAAGGGACTCATCATGTAGACCTGGGACGACGGTGTTGCGCAATATCCCGGAAGAATCATCTCAAGAATGCATTCGAACGTGGCAGAAAAAATAGGGAAGTGTTTTAAACTCCATAGGCATTGGTTTGAAGGGGACACTTGTAGCGTGAAGTTTCGGTCTGAAATAATTCTTTTTTGACACTATTCGTGGAATTTTTCTGACACACCCCGTAGAATTGCCACCTTCATATTTCCTTAGGATCGTTATCAACCGGTCACTTGATCGCTTTTTTCTAACGCCCGATCATTTTTGCGAACTCGTCACATTTATGTGGCGTTCCGACATATCAACTACACCGTGGTCATCACTCTATGTATTTGGAGCTCGTAGGGCTCATCTGTAGTTGATTGTGGCATAGATACTTTGATTTGACCCACCCCCAGCACTGAACTTCATGATCGGTTTTGATTTTGCTTGCACTGTTCGGGTGAGCATGCTCGGACGTGGTTTAAACCTAAGACCTCGTAACTGTCAGTAAACTTCATCGTCACCGGTCTATCGGGTTCGATACACTGTCACCCATGAGGTGGACTTCGATTGCTCGTAATCAAAAGGTCAACCAGCGGTCTCGGATTGTCCCTACCAGTGCCATAAATCGAGATCACCGTGGTTTGTTTCCATGTACGATTTGTCACTAGTCAATGCTGCATTATGTTAGCCAAGCAGAGGCTGATCCAGGCCAATGTGAAATTCATTTTACTTATGCCCAGAAGTCTCTTTTCGGACAATTCTCATGAAACTTTGAAGTTTATAAAAAAAAAAGATGCTTCGCGTCAGGGACGATACCCGAATGCTTAATTACATTGGGTTTGTTTTTCATTTTTCGGGACAAATGTAAACGCATAATTAAGCTTCCCGGTGCTTCACCTGTTCTTACACATAGTTACCGTTCGAAGTTTTAATTATATACTGGATTTCGTCAGCGTTACATCTGCATTTAGGTCTTCCTCGCTGTCGACGCAATTGGACCTTCGCGACACATTATCTTGCTCGAAGGCCCCGGCCATTAATTAAACAAAACGATGCTACAAATTCAGACCACTCGTACGCCGCGTTGCAATCTCCACTTGCAGCACACGCCCCATGCGCACTAATTCGCCGGGTACTTATGACTAAGTATGGGCATAATTAAGTGGACCGGTGGCTATCACTCTTTCATTCGGATGCGAGGCACTTACGTAGTCATGGGAACCGCTGTCTGGTCTGCGATTACTTGCACCAACGTGTAATTTACTACAACATGATGAGCGGTTTGGACTGCGCCTTACAAAGAAAACGGAAGTTCCGTAGCTGTCAGCTTTCTAGTCTGTCCTAAACATCGTTTATCCTCACGGTGCTGTCTATCGAGACTCATGTGCTTTCAAAAGAATTGCGGCAGTCACTGCATTATTTCCGAATGCGAATAAACAAATAGATGACAAAACTGTTCACTCTGCCAATACTGTCGGAAGTGGCCAATCGCAATTAACTTTCACGTATGTCATTGCTTACAACCCTGTACCAGTCTGTTGTCACCCGTTCTCATCCTGCTTACTCGCTAGGCCTCTTTGGAAGCAGTGTGGTCATGCTGGCACGCAGTTATGCAGTCCGATTGCGGCACACAGCTTCCATTCTACTCTTACAATCCGGTGTCCGATCATACCACAAGGTGCAACGTACTTTTTCCGTTACCCGGCTTCCTGTTGATAATTTCCACGCTGCCAACTTGCCGGACAGTATTCAAATTCACAGCAACTCGTTACTCTTCTGGAATTGCTCTTGGAGAGACGTTTTTTGTCGCACTGATCCAAACCACTGTCCCCTTCTTTTTCCTGACAACCATATTTCTCGCTCACACTTTACAAAACCCCCCGTTCGCGGGTGATTTTGCTTGGCAGGAAAAAATTCTTTTTTACCTTTGTATTATGGTGCCCAATCAAAACAGGAAGCTTGCTGTCACACGAGAGCAAAGAATTCGTGCGCTTCCTTTTCCGGTCATTTTATGAACTTAGTAAACCTATCATTAGGAGGGGGTGATCAAACGAAGCCGTGCTCACTTCCCGTCAGGATCATCACCGGTTAGACAAAAGAGCTTTGTGGCAGGGTCTTGCGCTATGCGCGTGACTGGTAGGAGAATGCAACCATCCATCCTCCGTCCGCTAAAAATACTCATTTTTTGTTGCTATTTAACTAAGCTTTCTCAGTTGCTTATGTTGGCGCATGCGCACTGTTGCTAGCGTTTTCGGCCGGGATTTTTGAGTTCTTATGACGCTGTATTCCTCTTCCTATCTGAGTATGACACTACTATCTCGTCATGTGCTCCATCCGCTGGAATGCGCTTGTTTTAACTATTTTGGAACCTCGCGCGAGGTTGCCCGTTAGATTCGTATGTTTTCGGTCGAATACTTTATCTAGGCCTGCCCATCTAAATATTTTCTAATATATTCTTGCTTAGACTACCGAATAATGCATGTTCGCTCAATTTTCTTAGGCTCCTAGCCACCCTTTAGACCGTTGGGTTTTTGGATGCTTGGATTTCGATACGCAATCTCCATTTGGATTACGATTTGCTTGTGAGTAAATGGTCATTCCGATCATTTGCACTGTCCCCAAATTGGTGACGTTTTTCCGCTGGTAGCTGACCTCATTGCACTTCACGATGGATCTAATGCTCATTTTACTAAAAACGACATCCTGCACTTGTTACACCTCAATTTGGGACTCAAGCTACATAGCTTCCCGATTTCTTAAGAGGCTCTTGCGAGGTAATATGTATCAAACAGACAACAGAAGATGGCACTAAACAGTCCACTACCTTGCTCCAACTCGTAGTGTGAATACAACGTGCTAAAATCCACGTAGCTGCCGTAGCTACTTTAGGTGCAAGTGAGGCCTGGAAAGCATTTTTCAACTAGTAACTTATAACTTTGGTGATTCATTTCTACGGTAAACTGCATATTCTCACACGAAGTTTTGGAAAACATGGAAGAAAGTGAACGCCATCGCTTTCACGTATAACTTACAAGTCGATCTTCCAATATTGGTGTCACACTCTAACCAAATTCGACTGGAGTAGAAAACTTCGTTTGCAAACTGTTATAGATGCGCTCGATTTACCTGCTGAACATGGAAGTTAGCCAGAGGTATTTTTATCTTCTATGTAGACAATTTCGAGAATGATAAGCGACAAAATCACCACAAGTTTGGAATTCTACCATCAGGCCGCCCTAGCAAGTGTTTGGGGGGGGGGTGGAACCTGAAGCAAGGCGTCGATCTATTGTTGGGTTCGGGACTACCCACTGTATATCTGGGTTGCCGCACGTTATCTGACCTCAACTCACAGTACCCCGTCCATCTTGCTGGGATGGCATATGAAGTAGTGACAGTCCCGGCACTACTCGTTTCGAACTCTGCCGTCCGTAATTGTCTGGACTCTTCAACAACGGATGTCTGGACCTCGGAATTGAATTCGGGACGCCACAGTTGATGCCCTGTATTATGGCAAATGGCCGCGTCGTAAACACCTGATCAACCGTAGTTGCGATCAACAGGGATTGGTTTACTTTTTCCAAGCCCGTCCCTCCCCCAGCACCCACCTGTGCGTGCCACTTATTCTGCTAACCCACTTCAAACTTGGTCCATTGTTAGTGGCAGTATCGGTTACTATGGATGCGGCTTTATTCTGCGCATGTTCCGACTGCGTAAGATAAGAGTGTAGTGGACAGAGTGACACAATTATTGCCTGTCTTGTGCGACATATGTTTGTCTTCATTTCGGGTACTCCTTGATCTACGATGCACGCAACCCTTATTCCTTCCAATCGCACAAATTTCTTAACTCGTGCTGTTTTCTTCATTCTGTCTGGGTAGTAAAGTTACCGAGCATCAGTAATTTATGTGACGTGATTTATGTGAAATTTCTGATAGGATGTATTGATGCAGTTTGGTGGGGCGGCTCTTGTTCGAATAAATGAGCCACTAATTCGAGTGTAGTAATGTCATCTCGCTATTTACGATGGTATTTCCGCATCCCGCCCATTTCGAATAGTATGAGTTGGTACCGACACTGTAACTTTTGCTTCCGGATGTGGAACGATCCTCAGTCGTACAGTTCATCCCTCTTGATATAGTTTGCGGCATCCGGTTCCGGGTTTACCTGTGACTGCGGTTTCCATGGGGACAGTCACAAGACGCTTACATCAACAGAGGGACCATGAGTGACTTGCGTTGCACTATCCATAGTTCCATCCGAACACTCCATATCCGATTTAGACCCGAAGGAATAAGACCAGGATGCATGCGGATGGGAGCCACATTTAATCAACGAAGCCGCCCCACACTCCTTCAACATGCACATCAACATTCCTATCCATTTTATTTGTGTATCATGCGTACCAGACGTACACAAGACGTAACGCGCTCCACACTGGATGGAACCACTCTGAGCATAACACGGTCACGAGGACAGTGTACGCGGTCCCCCCAAGCAAACTGTCCCCTGGAACCAGTATAATCGAGCTTGCGATTTTTAAACGCGTTGACAGCTTATCAGCATTCACATCAAGCACAGCCACACCGTGGATATCAATAACCAACACAAAATTTAAACAATTGTGTGATATGGATTAAAAAAAGCCAGTGCTTGACAAGTCCCGTGGGGTGATTTGTGTCAATTACGAAGATTCAGAAGGAAAGAAGTTATAATGAAGCGAAACGCATATCATTGGGCTCACCACGTTAGCACACAAGTATATCCGTCTACTCTGATTTCGTGGGAGTTGGTGAGCACAATGTTTGCCTGCGTCTTGTCGTCACTCAATGAACAGAAATCCAGTGATGCAGGTGGTCTAATACATCCTCGAATTGTTTTTAACGGTGGGCAACGTGAGCGGAGAAATAACAAAGGTCGGAAGAGCGTTTCACGGTTGATAAATTCGAAGGGCAGAATACTTCCGGTGGCATTTCAGCCGAGTGTATTGGTTGATCAGTTTCATCTAATAGCCCCTCAGTTTTGAGTTTCATGAGGTGGGGCAAGTGTGACTGGGGTTTTTCAAGATTTGGAACGTCATAATGAGGTCACTCAGTAGAAAGCGATAACTTTCGCTGTACGCACCTTGAGCTTTCAGTCGCAGATGGTATGACAGGTGGAATAATCCCTTCACATTTTCGGTTGCCCTTCGCTGTGCGGTCTCTAGTGCAACCAGATCGCGTTTTAAACATGTACACACAAGATTGTCACGGAATATAGTCAAATCAAGTCGAGAAAAGCTTTATGCACCCAAATGGATGCATTTTCAGCATTTTACACTACGTACCGCAAATGTGATCTAAACATCATGAGTAAAGATGAGAATTTTACAATTTTAAAACAGAATGGGTAGAGTGCACAGATGTCACTTAAGTAAACAGTCCCGAATCTTTGAGCAACGACCGCACATTGATTGAACGAAGTATAAGATTCTTCTTCCGGTTGATGAGCCCAACATTTGTTAAAACGTTTATTGATAGCTCGTTTCAACTGGGTAAAAACAACAAACCGCGAGTTTTGCGCGGTGTCTCGGATACCTTTTCAAACACTTGGTGAGTTGAGTAACCTTGAAATTATCCAGACAAAGAATTCGTCAAAAGGTTCAACTAAAATAGATACTTTTGCAGTAGATAGCGCAAGAAACGATGTTTCGGAGGACAGCGGCAACGGCCAATTTAAAGGCAAATAAAATAAAGTGGGATACTTTTTATCCATACTAGGAAGTTCCAGTTTAAGTGTAAGTCGGCGTAGCCTCTTCGTATAACTCTTATTATACAAAACCCCTAAGCCTCTGCATCAGAGCCGACCAGCCTCTGTCAGATGTATTGGTTTTTGTGTGAACTTTTTTAAGCGATAGTTACTTATTTGTCTTTTTCAAATTGACACTTTCATTCTACCTCCCAAGGAACAGTTACGTATTTTTGGATCTGGTACCTGTCCACTGAAGTACGGCAGAGCTCCATCTTTCACATCGACTGTTTACCTTCTGTTTTGTCAATCAATTTTGTCTATTTGTTGTAAAGCTGTCCTTCATTCGTCCGTTCATGTTGCCTCCGTTATAACCGGTAGGCCTCGCCTCTGTTTGCTACTGCGAAGCCGTTCGCCTTCCTTCCCATAGTACGAGGCTTCCGAGTACTGATGTATGCGCGCCTTTCCCCACTCTCTGAGTGCACAACCGTCCAACTCACCCTGAGGAAAACGGAATACGAACTCGACCGAAAAATGTCTACAGAGTACGAGGATGGTTAATATTTCTGGAACACTCACCAATCCTTGTTGCGCCGCTTGGCTGATTGGCCCTTGACTAACTGCTCGCTTGGCCAAGTCCAGCATAGCTCACTTGGGTCAATGACGTACGATTTCGTCAGCTTCCTGCCGGGGGCATATCAATGCACGTGATGGCTGATGCCGGATTTCATCAGCTTCCGGTTTGGCCATGGCAACAAGTTTGTCAGCCGTCCACGTGGACTAGCTAGTCTCGCCCTGCTAAAATGCACCACCGTAGTCGGCCGTTTCACCTCCGTGCCACGCTCTCTCCCGAACTGAAGCTGCTTGCCCACCATGCATGTTTGCTTTGATTCAGATATTTTATCTTGACGTCATTCAGTTCCCCAGGTGGTTTTGTCCTCCTCTTGGTCCATCTTCGTTGTTTGTTGTCTGCGGGCCCTTGTGTGTTGCTGCGGTTCAGCCTCCGCTGATCTGAGTGCCTGATCCGTTTCTTGTTTCTAACCGTTAGTTCGTAATTGACTACGCCATTTTGGCCAATCACCGATTCTGTCGACCACCAGCTCGGTCGACGGAAATCTCTCACGTACTACATGTCACCAATTTTAAAACGATTGAACCGGTCTGCTCGACTTTTCTCCGTGTGCCATCGTCTCATCCCTGGATTGTGACTCTTAACCCATCGGTCTGGGATTGATCATAGCAACACTTGATTGACTTGCGGTTGCTGACATATTGCGTGTTTTGACAATACCACGGTATACCGGCTAAGAGTTGGTGGGAGCCCATCATAATTTGTTCCTCCTTGCGCGACCATAACATTCACTGACTGATCTAGCAATTCCAACTCATGCATTCAGTCGAGACCCAGCAGATCCAACCCCGGCTTGTCTGTCACGAAACATGTTGTGCGGGTATTTTGATCACGAAATTTGACTTGATAATTCAACTAACCAAGCAACTTTAACATACCTTCTGACGCATTCTGTACTGTTTGACATGTTTGTATCAGTGACGGACGCCCGAGCGTGCACCACGTATCACGGGAAATCAGCGTTGTATCTGAAGCGGTATGCAGCTGCAACTTGATCTGAATGCCATTGATTTCCACGGTCATATATTTATGTCTGATGAGCCGATCAACTTTGGAAGTGGAAGACAGATCTGATCATATTGGGACGTCTGGATTGCATAGCACTGTCTCGCTTCTTCCTGGTCATACTGGGGCGACTTGCCAGGCAACACGACTTTTGTGCTCCCGTTTGCCAAAGCAATTGTAAATATGGTTTCTGAAAGGGCAGTTCCGGCTAAAGTGCCGTATTCTACAAAAGCAGAAGGAAGTTTTCAATCCGTAGGACTCACATGAGCGGATACATCTTGGGGACTGCGGTTAACTGCACAGATCAGGTTGTGATCGTTGCCGTTGGACAGCTTCTGAATCATTGACGTATCATGCTTCAGATTTGTCATTCTTTGGTATTCACTGGTTATCTGGTGCAGCGTGTCATCAGCGTTCTGTTTCACCTTGTTCGTATGTCTGCATCTTTGGCTGCTTGTAGGCCACAAACATAACTGAGGCACTCGTACTGGTCGGTGGTCATTTTGTGAAACTGTGAACGTTCGCACTCTGGATTTACAGGGCTCGAGTAGGTGACCCAATCCTCATCTCCTTCCTTGGTCACCGTGAGGCACTTGTACCGGATATTGAACAGGGATATCTGCTCATCAATAGTTTATGATAGGACTGAGGCAATTTCGTCAAAGGATAGGTCAGGGCTCTTCTTTGTCAAGCAATTTGCAAACTTTTCATGTTCAGCCTCACTCAAATTCCGGAGCACCAGGCGAATTTTCTTCTCTTCTGGTACATTTGCGAAATCAACACGAAACATGTCTTCATACTTGTGAAACCAGGAAACGAATGTTAGGCCATCATCAGCATCATAATGGAATTCATTGAGCTGCTGTGTCACGGTTTCTGTAATGTGGACACTAGCCTCTATCCCTGGGCTTCACTGTATCGACAGCTTCTGCGTCAACATCTCAATGAGCTTGGTCTGCGATTTTTCAAATTGCAGTTACTGTTGCTGCCATAATACCTGCAATTGTTCTAAGATCACTGATTTAAGGTTGTCATAAGGTGAGTCAGTCGGCATAGGGTCGAGGATATCAATGAGGTCTGAAGCCACGTGTGTAGGTAAATGGGCAGTAACATCTGAAAACATCGTAG
The DNA here is from genome assembly GCA_944474145.2 of Dicrocoelium dendriticum. NCBI lineage: Eukaryota > Metazoa > Platyhelminthes > Trematoda > Plagiorchiida > Dicrocoeliidae > Dicrocoelium > Dicrocoelium dendriticum. The sequence goes on from OX104071.1 coordinate 38,905,567, forward strand.
ACTGCGAGGTAATCTCACGGAAACGATAGATTCCATTTGAATAAACCAGATACGTGGGTTCGACACATCGAAGGATGGCAAAGAAAATGTAACGGAATTTTCAGATAACTGTTCACAAAAGAGTTGATAAAACATGATGAAGGAAAAAATTAACGTGTTCCCAAGGAATCGGTGTCTCCAATTAATGTAGAGAACCGTTACCTAATGAGTTCGAGTGCGGGGACAAAAGACAATCTTAGGCAAAAACTCAAAATAGAAGAAAAATCAATACACTTGCGTTATCGTTCCTCCTTCAGTCAATGTTATTGCAATGCCGACTAGAAATCCGAAGATATAAATCCGACTAGTGGATAGACGTGGCGGCAGCACGAGCAGAGGCAGCAGCAAACGAAAGCAGCACGACGCGAGCGCGTAGAAATTGTTGTATTCAAAAGTTGTGAATTTAAACAAATGATACCACATGATCAGTAACGGAAATGATAAAAACAAAGATACAGTGTAATCATGACCACTATAGAACCCCCCCCTAGAACTTGCGCTGGTAAGCAACGCTCGATATGGCGTTCATGGGACATTTTGTGCTAGTTTAGAGGGGAATGAAACAACACGACCCGAACGTGTGTGGATAGGATCGCTTGTTGAGGGGCACAGGGAATCCGAGATTTGGGAATCGGTTATGCGTTTTTCATTGGGCAACGACCCAGGAACATGAGGATTGTGAGTGTTTGAGGTTGATTCTGAACCATCCAATGTTGACTCGAGGTATGCGAGTTCAAGACGATCAGTGCTCACAGACTGATTGGATCCATTCTTATCCAGAACGATTTCGGTTTCCGCGATAAGACCTTGAATGGACCTTCATAATGCGGTGTCAAGGGTCTACGAACAGCATCGATTCGGATAAAGGCGTATGGACAAGTGTGTAAGTCAGCATGTATACGCTGCTCGCGCGTGCTTAGTCGAGGTGGAGTCGGTTTAATGGATCGGAAATGGTGCTTCAGGCGTTCAGCGTAGGACGTAGGATTCCATTCGTCGGTGATTCGTGAATCTAGTATCATCTCGCCTGGCAGTCTGAGGGTTGTGCTAAGACCAGTTCGGCTGGGCAGCATCCGATATCTTCTTTGACGGTATTACGAATACCAAGAAGAATAGCTGGAAGGCGTTCAGACCAACGGGCATCAGGCGAACTAGCTGTAATGGCAGCTTTCAGTTGTCAATGAAATCGTTCGACAAGGCCATTGGCAGCAGGATGATAGGCAGTCGTCTGAAAATGAGTACAACCGGATAAATTTATCATGAAACATTTGAAGGAACGTAATCGAAAGCCACCTAGGAGCATTGCTCCTAAGAAAGAGCTTTTCATACATGTACCCTTTAAGGGCGATTCTGCAGCTGATATGTTATCCAGACGCCTGAAAGATGCTGTCGAGAAAACTTATTTCGCGGCCCGCCTGAGAATCGTTTTTCACAATAAGCCGTTGCTTACAAAACCCTTGAAGGATAGACTACCGCCATTGACCCGTTCAATGATCATTTATCAGTACTCGTGCTCCTGTGGTGCACGATACGTGGGTCGCACGACGAGACGCCTATCTCAGAGGGTTCGTGAACACATCCCGGCATGGTTTTACAGATGCGAAATGAGGTCTTCAGACAGCTCTATCATGTCGCACCTCCTTGAATGTGGCCATACAGCTTCGGAGAATGACTTCAAAGTCATTTACTCATTACCTGAACACTTCTCCCAGGGATTCCGCAAACAGCTCTTAGCCATCGCCGAGGCTATGTACATTCACCATCTAAAGCCGGAATTATGTGTCCAAAAACGATTTATACGGCTGATATTACTACCTTGGCCAACGGACACCGTTACTTAGTTATTTGGACGTCATCTTACCTACTTAATTACCTTGTACTAATGAGAATTGTGTACATATGTTTATTTAGTTTACTTGGTCTACCATCTCTATCTCTGTCTCAAGTTATCGATTTTGGTCATTCAAACAGTCAAGAAGTCAATCCCAGCCCCAGTTGACGCTATATCCACAATCACTGTTATGTAAAAGTTTGGGTCTGATGAGATTTACCGAAAAGAATTCTTTACCCTGAAATGATTTCTGATATTGATTCATATTAATGAAATGGGAATCTTTGCTTTGCTGAAGATCAGCATTGCCCGTGATTCATTGATACAACCGAACAGTCGACTCAAGTCACGGAAAAGAGTGGAACTGAACTGTGATCTTCTGTCAGTAGTGACACTGGCTCGCACACAAAAGAATGAAATCCACGATTCAACGAAAGCACGTGCAACAGTTTCAGAGGATATATCACGCAAGGGAATTGCGTGGGGGAAAACGAGTACAGCGATCAACGCAAGTCAACAGATAAGTGAAACCGTTAGAAGCTGGTAACGGTCCTAATACATCAAGGTGAATGTGTTTGAATCGGGCTTAGGGGAGTAAAAAAGTACCAGGAGTTGTAACAGTGTGTCTGTGAACTTTGCTGGTTTGACAACTAAGACAGGTTTTGGCCCATTGTCGGATGTCTGCGCATATTGGGCCAGATGTAACGGCCGGTAATTGGCTTCACAGTAGATCGAATACTGGGGTGCGATAATCCATGAAGATGGTCAAAGAGCACTCGCCGGTAGGAATGTGGAACAAACGGTCTAGGTTTACCGGTGGAAATATCACAGTAGATTCTAGCGTCAGAATTGAGCACAGACAATTGCAAGGGTTTTAACCAAGTGTTCGATCGAAGCTGTGTTAATTCTGGTTAACTGGCTTGGGCAACAGACATTTTCTCTAGATCGATGGGCGAGCGTGAAAACTGATGGATGTGAGCACGTGATAGTGCGTTGGCAACAAGGTTGTTAGGACCATCAATATAGCGAATATCAACACAAAACTGGGAAAGATAATCAAGGTGTCGAGTCTCTCTAGCGGAGTAACGGTCAGAAGTTGCACGGAAAGCATACAGAAGAGGCTTATGATCTGTCAAAATGACAAAACGTCGGCCCTCAAGGATGTGACGAAAATGCTTTACAACCAGGTACATAGCAAGGAGCTCTCGACCGAACGTACTGTACCTGGTCTGGGCAGGTTGCAGCTTCCGTGATAAGAAAAACAATGGTTGAATTTCGTTACCCACGAGCTGCTGCAATACGGCACCAACGGCGGATTGGGAAACATCTGTCTTGCGAATGAGAGTGATGCTGTCATCCGGTCTCAAATAAGCAAGTGAAGTAGCTTGGCTCAGCTTTTGCTTGACGGTGTTAAACGCTGCTTCGGCGTCTGGAGTGAACGTGAAGTTTTTGGGATTGCGTTTGAGCAAATCTTAAAGGTTGAAGAATTGTAGCACAGTCATGTATAAACCGTCCGTAGTAGTTAACCATGCCGAGAAAACGGCATAGGCTCTTAACGGATTGTGGCAATGAATAATCCAATATAGCTTTCGTTTTATCAGTCAAGGCGCTAATCCCGTTATCGTCAATTCTGTGACCTAGGACTCGATGGAAGGTTGGCCAACTACATTTTGTCAGGGTAAATCGTGATATCATGATGTTGGGAACGTTCGAAAACTTTTCCTAGATGTGTTAAGTGTTCGTCGGCAGAAGCACTTGCAACTAAAACATCATCACTGTAAACAAAGACAAAATCGGGACGGCGGAGAACTTGGTCCATGAAGCGTTGGAAATATTGCGCGGCATTTCGGAGACCGAATGACATACGGAGAAACTCGGACAAGCCAAAAGGGGTGGTCACTGCCGTTTTTGCAATATCATCCGGGGCTATGGGAATTTGTGATAAGCCCTGACAAGATCAATCTTAGAAAGATCAACTTTCCAGCCAATCCTAACGAAAAATCGTGTATATTTGGGATCGGGAACTGTGGCTTTATTCAGCGCACGATAGTCGCCACATGGGCGCCAATCACCGGTCTTTTTAATCACAAGATGCAGTGGAGATGACCAGCAACTGCTGGAAGGACGGATGATCCCAAGCTTGAGCATGTGCTCGAACTCTTCTTTAGCGGCCTGTGGTTTGTCAGGTGTAAGTCGTCATGGTTTCCCCGTCACGGGTGGACCAGTTGTGACGATGTGATGTTGCACATCGTGCTTGAGTTCTGTTGCGTCGTTATTTACTCCGACAAGTGATGGGAAGTTCTGCAACAATGCGGAATACTGCGAACGATCGGGCATAAGAACTCGAAGTCCGATGGAATTAACTGCAGTAAGCTTGCCGGAAGCAGTTAACATAATGGTATCATCACGTAACCCGACAGCGTAGATCTACTACAAGGTCAAATTTGCCAAGAAAATCGATACCGATGATAGGCTTCTGTATGTCGGCGATAGCAACAATGAAAGGAAAGCTGTGATGTAGTCCAGTACTGAGCGTGAGATGTTTCTGGTCATAGGTCGCGATCTTCGTTTGATTAGCAGCCTGTAGCGTCATTCCAGCCGGCTGTAACGAGCGTTTTTCCAAGGAACGGGGTATATCTCTTATCTCCGCACCGGTGTCAACCAAAAAGGGGGTTTGGTCGTGGAATCAAATATGTACATAGCGACTAATAATTTGATCAGCGTCAACCGCCGCCAGTACTGGTTGGCTTCGACGCTTCCCGATTTGGAATTAATGAAAGCCTTTGGGTGAGTACACCCTGGGCGGCAGTTTCGTGCGGAATTATCAAAGCGGTTATGGAAGTAGCAGTAAGAGCGCGATGCTCGTCTGCGGGAGTTGCTGCGAGGCCTGCTTATTGAAAAAGATCTTTGGTTTCGTATTCAACCGCGGCTAAGGTGAGCAATGCTCAGTTCCAACTTTGAGAGCCTCTCACTAATGGAGTAGAGTGTGGCATTCCCTGAAGTGATTGTAGTGGACGCCTCAACCACATGGTTTACAGCGTTTTTAAAGAAATGTTCGTGTACTTTGTCGGTTGCTTCCGCCAGCTTATTCAGTGGAATGTCCTCATCCAAAATAGCTAGTATAGTCGTCATATTTGCTGGAAGACACTTACTCCAGAGTTGGCGAAGAATGGAGTCATCTAAGGTTGATGAACCGACAAGTGATCGCATGTGTCGGAGAAGCTGAGACGGTGTACGATCACCAAGCTCGAGGCCAGAGAGTAGCTGTTTGAGGCGTGCCTCGTCAAATAAGGTAGTGCGTTTTAAGATAGCTGCTTCTTGTCATAAGGTGAGTCAGTCGGCATAGGGTCGAGGATATCAATGACGTCTGAAGCCATGTTGTAGGTAAGTGGGCAGTAACATATGAAATCATCGTAGACTGCGAGGTAATCTCACGGAAACGAAAGATGGATTCCAAACACGTGGGTTCGACACATCGAAGGATGGTAAAGAAAATGTAACGGAATTTTCAGCTAACTGTTCACAAAAGGGTTGATAAAACATAATGAAATAATAATGCTTAAAAAATACGGATCATCAATTAATGTATAGGTTTTTTCCCTAATGAATTCGAATGGGGGACAAAAGGCAATGTTAGGCAAAAACTCAAAATAGAAGGGAAATCAATACACTTACGTTATAGTTCCTCCTTCGGTCAATGTTATTGCAATGCCCACTAGAAATCCGAAGGTATAAATCCGACTAATGTTAAGGCGTGTCGGCAACACGAGCAGAGGCAGCAGCAAACGAAAGCAGCATGATGCGCGCGCGTAGAAATTGTTGTTTTCAAAATTTGTGAATTTAAACAACTGGTACAAAGCGATCGGTAACGGAAGTGCTAAAAACAAAGATAACATATCGTGTAACCACAACCACTACACACCTTGTCACTTATACGATGATAATACATTAACTTTCTGGATGCACAGCTCACGGATTGGTGCAGATTACCTGGGAAGAAAAATGTGAAGTCTGTGGTCAAGCAAACTGTGGCTGTGTTCCTGAACAAGACCGGTCCTGTGTCCACTATACCGCTTGTAGGGCAACACACAGTTATCTGAGACTGATATGCCACCCACAATTGCTGGAATCTCTAGCCAGACGTATTCAAAGACTGGCGCACGATGGGCTTGTCTGCACCATGACAACGCACCTGCGTATAGGTCACATGTCGTGGTAGATTTTCTGGCTGCAGAACCGATCCAGAAAGTTGGTCACCCACCCTACAGTCCACACCTTGCTCTGCTTGACTTCTGTGTTCCCAGATGTCAAGCATAAGATGCGTGGAATCTGCTACCAGTCTCCAGAAACTGCAGCAAAGGCCTTTACTGAGCTGCTTGAAGGGTTACCCACTTCGGCATGATCTAGCTGCTTCTCCAAATGATTTGAGCATGAACGCTGGTGGAGAGTACTTAGAGAAAATGTTATGCTTGTCTTGTTGTAAAAGAATTTGCGCATCCGGAAACTTATTGCGCAACCCTGAATGTTCATCGGATGCTTCGAAACACAGATTGCAACTGTCTCGTCTTCAGTTTTTAACTGAAGCCTTTTTGACCTCAATTTATGTTTCTCGCTTGGGCGAGACTCTGCAGCGCCTTAACTAAACGCTACAGACGTGCTCGGCTAGTTGTCTCAAACACGTGTCGGCTTTTCGATACAGTTTACCTCGTTCATGGTGCTTATGTGCATTTCGTGTGCGTTTTTTGATCCTAATATTTAGTGGTCCTAATTTCCCTTCTCCACCTTTGACTGTTACTGTAACCGCGAGTGGTTTCGAGACACTTGCACCTGCAATGGGACGATGAGTGGGTAACCCCGGGAAGCTTGCATGTGCAGTCACATGTGTTTCGGATCCCACGCCCGATCTCCAGCTTGTATATCCCCTGTGGATAGCTTTGTCTTTCTGGCTTTACTCTTCACTGCTTTTGGAGATTGTATGCACATAGTTACAGTGTGTATCACGAGCGCAATAGCTCAATATGTGTCAGCATCCGACTTATGGGTTATCGGTGTTTGCTATTTGCCTATCTGTGTGACTTTGGATGGGAGGCAAGTACCATTTGTTTGCAATGTGGAGGCTGCATTTTGACACATGCCCTACTAGGTATGCCTCCCTTATTCTAACGCTAACTCATTGGATTCGATATATGCGTCACAAAGGAACCTACGGAATTCTGCGCACTAGTCATGGTAATGTTTTCTCCTTAACAACCTAGATCCACTATGTTTTAATCTATGCTGTCATTGTTTGGTGGGAGGAAGTTCCCCTGTTAGGACAGCAATATTTTACCCTCGCATCAAACCACTTCCTGCGTCTGGCGCTCTCGCAATAGGCGATTGAAAGATTCTTATGATCCTTGACTTGGATCAAGCATATAGCCGCCTCGTTATCATTCTCATCGAGCACAACCCGATCCTACGGAGATAGGTGTAAGGCATCCAATAAAGTGCAGTTTAACTGAGAAACGAGGCACAGCGCTGACACCCAAACAACAATGATGTACAGCCGTGTTCTTATTTAGCCTACTGTCACTGCGCGCTTGATAGTCCTGGTCAGTGCCTTCATCACCACTACTGCTTCTACTACCGGCAGTAGTAGTGCTACGGCTTCAGTTGCATATAATGCTGATACACACAATATATAGCGCACTTTCTGCACCATGTGCAATGATGTTTTCGTCTCACGCTTGTACTATAGAAAATGACTTGTCGAGCTACATGCGTTCCGTAGCTCACGTCAGTTTCGTTTGGCGAACTGCTGTTCGAGCGCCCAATTGTATTGGATTCATTTGTCATATCTCATGCTACCTTTGATTAACAGCGATGGGAGAACAAAGATGAACCGGGCAAATAAATGTAGACTGTTGTTGGATAGGGAGACTATGAAATCGTTAAGTGAAATCGTTAAGTGCCGTACTCGAAGATCGGAGCAAAAGTGCATAATTGCCTTTGCAACTGAACCGCGTCTACTGAAATATCTAACAGCATGTGTGTCGAATCGCCATGCTCTTATTGAGGATGACAGCATGGTCCGACCTTGTCAGTCCGTTCGATCATCTACGCACCTTGTGCCGCGTCATCAGATGGTCGTCTCAGGACTGCATATCAGATGAGCGATAAACAACTTCACCTACGTAAACGTCTATTACTACAGACTGTCGTTTTGCTGTGCCGATTCACTGACGCTTGTTTTAAAATGTCATTTCGTTAGTCCCCTTGGTTGTTTGCAATTGTTGTTTTCGAGGGCTGATCGCAATTTCGCTCAGACGTTAACGTTATCGCTTTCTTTGTGTGCACCCGATTGATTCTTTAGTTGCTAGGTCGCGCGCTTTCGGCGCTCCGGTTGGTTTTTTAGTTACGCGTCATGCTTTGTAAACTGTGTCGTTTTCCCAAGGAATAGACCCTGAGTCCTGTTGTTGCTGATTCGTGTTCTAACGATCGTTATTGAGCGGAAGCAGTCGAGGGGCTCGTCACACTCCACTAGGCCGGTATGCACACGACTAACGGGATGTAACCAACATTGACGTTTCGCTAAAGCACCAGACAGCTTCGCACAATACCAACCACTTCTACTAATGGCTAGTTACCTTCTGTCCTCATCTACATTTTTCACCTGATGCGAATGTATCACTGACAAATTCACACTCCTTCACTCTAATTTCTCACTGAAAGTTCTGCGAGTGCCATTTTCCGTTGTTTGTGACTGCAATGCAGTTACTCACGAGTACTCAGATATTTAATTGCATCACTTAGCGATATCCAGCGGCATACGTTTTCAGGCGTTCCAGCCTCCTCGTGAACCCACAAAGGAGACTGTAAATAAATAACAAAACTTATTCTCAACGACTGTAACGGCGTGATCGGATAAGTGCCAACGTCTCACACCGTCGAAAATATCAGTAAAACAACTGCATGACAGTACCAATTGAGTTGATCGATCTTCCTCAGTTTCGTTGCCTTCCAGCGACAATCATCGCATGGAAGGACACATTTTCGTCTCATCTGTAACTAATTGTGAGAGTGAGCGCAGATATTCACGATCTTGTATTAGTTTCTTTTCTGTCTGGTTCTATCCATCTATGAATAATTCGCGTGTTTCTTTCGTTGACTTTTCTGCCGTACTACCGGGCCGAAACATCTTATAAGAAAACTGGGGCGGCAGCTCCAGTCTATGCGGTATGGTGTATGATGACCACAAGTCTGTACGAGTCGATATTTTTGGCGGGCCTCTGTAAAACAGGAAATTTGGAATAACGCCAGGCTTCGAAATATAGGAAGCACAGCTTACTTGTATTTTGAAATTCGTGGTATTTATTGTTCACCTTCACAACTAATGCAACGTAGTAAATATCAAACAGAACAATATTTCTTATCACTACATCCACCGCAGCTCGAATACAACTCGAGATTTCTTTTATGCTTCTGGAGCTTGTCTTGAATTCGTTGTTATCTTTGTGACCGTTTCTCATTCTTGCTATCTGCAGCGGGCTCTGTAGATGCCACATTAATATCGCTCTAAGAAACAGTTGAATTTCTATCAACTTGACTGGGTCTCTGAACTGTACCTAATCCACATGGCGGCTGTGAATATAGTACAAATCATCCAGTCCCAATACTTGAACCAAACGTCCTCCGAGATAGCTCACAACGGTTTCAAAGTTCGGTCAGAAATCATTGCCCAGTTCAAGCATGTATAACGAAGTGATCAGGATTTACACATTTTAGCAGTCCTCTCTCCAATGGTAGAATGAACACAATTACGGTTCTGGAGCAAGAGATTGCCATTAAGTTCATCTAATGTTGTTGGAGTACATGAGTGGTTGCACATTTCGGAGTAATAACAAAGTTTTCGGCCAAAACATTAGAGCATGAATGTTCGGGGACAGTACATAAGTGATCACATCCAAGACTATGGGACCAATTGATGATACATGATGCAGCGAAATGCGAAAGAGTATTATTTGTAGTTGCGTAAGGTGCACCTACACGAGTAAACATTTTATTTAATGTACGAGTAGTAAAATCCGCATTCGCTGTGTCCGTAATGAATACTCCGTGCCACCTCAAATAAGTCAGTTAATATCAGCGTAAGCCTGGCTCGTTGAACAACCTTTTCATGGTGACACCTAGGTGGTTCGGGTTTATCTCATTCCAGTAAACTGTCCTGCAGCAGTGTTTTGGGTGTGGTCGGTTTTTGCCTGTTAGGCATTCTCCACTCAAAGAGTCCCATACGTCCGTTTGACAACGTTGTGACTTGGTGGATGTGATGTTACACTGAATAAAGTCACTGGCTCCCACTTCACTCTGGTACAGCATTGTATTCCAGCAGCGTGATGGTGTAATTGTGGCGTGGATTGGGCCTCTGGTAATCGACCCAACAAAAAGCATATAAACTGAGTACTCCTTTATAGGCTCCCAACGGGCACGATTCCCAGATTTCGCCCCTCTGCATTTCGAGTAAGCTATTAAGCGAGAGGCTCGAAGTGGTATCCCTTAAGTCGACTCCCTACTTCAGCCCGGGCAACCGAGTGGTACCGTGCGCTCTGCAGAAATTATGGATTTCTCTGTTGTTTCCCTTTTCGACCACTGTACCTTCCTCTGATTTCCGTCTTTTTAATGGATCCGTGTCTATCTGTAGACTACTGAAATATAATAATTATCTGCTTTAAATATTTTTGGAAGAAAGGCCCACAGTAATTAGTGTGAACACGTTGCCAAGCTTCACATGCCACTGGCCTGAGAGTGCATCTGGAAGATTGACTTCTCGCCTAGTGCCAATAGCTTCCATATCCTGAGGCAGTCTATCGAACATCAGTATCAATCTCAGGCCATAGACTTCCTCATTTCAATGCCCGAATGTCCAGAACTGCGGATCGCAAAAGCAGAGGAATCTGTAGTTCTCCAAAAGACAACTTATATTTTAGGTACAATTTTATAACTGATCGATCGTACACTATTCGTTTTGGTCTTACTGTTTCCCATCATCTGTCCATATCCTCTAACACTCGTTTGATGGATGAGTTACTGCACTGACGATCACTCATTTTCGCTTCCTGCGTCCCCCGCCCCTTTTTTAGCCCCTCGCCGCTGTGTTCAACTTCATTTGATTTCTCATATTTGTACTCGATGTACAGTATCCACGTCCTATATATTACAGTGCCATCATTGATACACCTCTAGAGTAACACATAACTCACAGCGACATTTATAAAACTGAGCACATTTCCGCTTTTCCAAAGGCCACCAGCCCGGCTTTAAAGCTGGTAGTATCGGGCCAATGCACTTCCTCGTTTCAGTAACAAGTTGCAGGGGAAATGGAGATTGGTTGTACGAGTAAAGAACCAGCTTGAAAGGAGTAGATGTGTCGTAAAAGCGAATCTACATTATTAGACTTTGACACTCCTGTGTTTTATTTCATAATCATAAACACCGAGTGCACTACTCCACCTTTGAACCATTGCAGCAGAAGATTTCCCCAAGCTTGATGGATCGTGTATATATGCTTCAGGGCACCATGGTCAGTTATTATGGCATACCTTAATCCAAGCAAATATTTGTTTACATTTGAGTCACAGCCTCATACACACCCGAAGTTTCATGATACGTCTGCATGTATCCCTATCTTAGTCTGACTGAGCCTGTGAGTCATGCGAAAACTGGGAGTCGTTCTTGATTCAATACAGCACTGACGCCACCAAGCTAAGCATCAGTAATGAGAACGGCGAATTTCAGGCAAATATGATCGAGAAATTCGTTCAGGCTTGAGCGAGCGCAGTAGCTTTCACAGCACTGTTTCGTATTTTCCGAATCATACGAAACTTTTGGAGTAAACATACAAACTATACGATCAACAATTGAGGCAAAGTTTCAGATAAACTTCGAGTGGCATTGCAGGGTTAATGGAACGGCCAAATCACCGTCGTTGAGCCAAGACCATCCCAACTTACGGTGCTATTTATGAAACAATAATAATATACAAGGCAAAATCCTAATTGTTTGTGATCCTGGGTCAACAGCAAGCAACACCGGATTAGCGGTTAAACAGCCAGGGAACGCAAAACCGTCAACCTCGGGAGGAGTGACGACTCACTAATAAGTAGTAATCGCCTCTGAAGTTTACATGCCACTTCGAATGGTGGCGGCTTGCAAAGATTCTCGTTGCCCTTTGACCCAACCCTGCCCTATGCGCGTTCATATCATGCATGACAGTGGAAGAGGAGTCGGGCTATATCGCAGTTAGATATTAGTCATGGCCGTCCGCCGCCGTCGCCCATGGCCTGGTGACACAAGTCGCTGACTCGGAAGAGTAAGGTCATGGGTTCGAATCCGTCAGGACCAGGCGGGTGCGCTTTACTAACTTGTCCCAATACGAAGGATCGGCCAACTAGCGCTTTATTGGATGTGTGCTAGCTGTCTGGCTGAATCTATAGCTGCGACGGATCTCCTCAAAAACAAATGAGACATGTGCGCACTCACGCGATGCACACCGGTGAGTGTGGACAGGGTTCACAGTGAACGGTCAAGGTCGCTCGGTGTATGTGGAGTCAGGATTAGTGACACAAGGGACGAGGTGGAGGCATGCAAGCACGCATTGAAAGTGAAGGTGGAGCAGACACGCATGTGCACATATATACGGCGAATGTGGTGTGGTATCACAAGTCAGTAGAGGAGTAAAGCGAATTAGTGCTGAGCCAAGAGAATTGCATACATACTACAAAGTACGCTACAGTTTCCATCAACGAACTTGATTCATGAACGTTCATTGGCAATTTCACCTCAACCATTGGTTTAAGACGATCGACGACGTCAGGGCTGAATCCGGGGGATGTAGTATGGTAACCCAGACAACTGCTTGCTCTAACACGGATCACACATTCACTTCGCATTGACAGCTTCAAATCGCTATAATAGCGCTGATAGATCAGAACCATGAGCGAATTTCTCAGTAGCAAGCTTAATCACACCGTTTTGATGAACTTCAACACCCACACCAATCGCAAGTTGATTCGCCACATCCTGGACGATCGTTGTAGACACTGTCCCAAGGGAAAGATATGACAGAAACCGAAAGGCGTACTAATACTCACTTGTTGGGTTATTCAACGATCGGGATCTGTAAATAAGCATCCTCTCATTCCAGCTTCAAAAAAGCTTTAGAATCATGTAGACGGGAAAGAATGATTCTGGTCCCTCTCTATAGTAGCTACGCTGACGCACTTAAGAGTGTTCCGGTCGTAACCACCTACTCTGGGTGGCTGACCACCTGACTTCAGTACATTGACGATGAGTGTGTCCATCGGGAGCTCTACACGAGCACTACTGCTCCTTTCTTACGCATGGCTTAAAACCTTTCGCACTGGCTCCTTTAGTCCAAATAATAGAATTCAGCATCTATGAAATACTGTATCTCTAACAACTTCAATATCTGGCTGGCGGAATCTTCATACCACCAGACGCTATGGAGCAATCTCGAATCAACAGGCACTAAAATGATGACACTTGATTTTAGTGCCTGCATAACTTTTAACCTAAGAGTAAGTGTCTCTCGACCTGTGACAACAATGAGCACTGATTTATCGCGAACAAACTAGCAGTTGCATGACATGTCCCGTATCTGGCTGATGACAACAATACTTCTGTTGTTATACCGCGGCACATAAATGAATCTACTCAGGAGGTTAAGATCTAGGCCTCATCAACCACATCTAGAGTAATGGACGGAATTCAAAATAAGCATTATTTATCCGACTGGGCACATTTTCAGCACTTTTTACACTAGAACTGCGGATAAAAATAATTGGATACGAAAAACTACTTAAAAGGACAGACAAATGGTGAAAAAAATGAACCCAAGAAAATGTTCACGCGTGGCATCAATGATCACTAGAAGACGTGATAACTATGGTAAACGGCTATGGTAGGAAGCTGTGCGAGAATACAGAATCTTAAATTTTGAGGGTTTAGATGAGAAGGAAGGAGTTTCCGATAACTAACCGTAATATCGATCATTTAAAACCTTCGAATAAAATCTGGGACGCATAAAAATTTTTGATAACACTGATGTCTACAAGAGACTCGGGGTAATCCACTGCATTTAATGATAGGCTTAGTCGAACGAGCAATAACTGTGAAGAAGACCGGGGCACAGAACAGGTGAGCAGTACAGCGAATGAGTGAGAATAAAGGTAGCCACGAATTTACATAGTAAATAGCGTGGTACTGAAAGGATTTTGAGCCTCATGGCATAAAATGACAGTTCCCTTACCTAGCGATAAGTTTCGTCAATTTTCCTAGACATGTACGATTCTGGGATAAAAATACTCAAAGATACCTAACACTGAGTGAAGTAGGTACAATGCATTCTTTCACAACAACGGGGCTCGAAGCACGGGACAAAGTCTGATGTTTGTCTGCGTTGAGAAGAGAAAAGGTCAAGTCTCGGCAATTCGAAACGTTGAGGACAGGGGTTTGGGAATATGACCATCGTTCAAGGTAGTCCAACCCTATTTGAAGCGCCGAGAATGACCCGTTCGTGGGAATGATGCTGCCTAAAAGAACGCCGTAGACCTATTTACATGCAGTAAAACCTAAGGGAATAGGAAATATCTATGTGCGAAGAAAACAAAAGGGGAGAGTGAAACTTAATCCTGCTAAGTATGTAAAGCACGCTTCCGAGCCACGTAATCCCAGCAAGCATCAGACGTCTGAACAGCAGCAGGTTTATCAATCAATAGTGGAACGTACAGGCTCACGGAATTGGCGTCGCGAGACTGCGGGTGTGTCAGATGGTTGGCTGGCTGATGTGAGTGGCAACCAATCCACGCATAGCTGATTTAAATGCATCGAACTCGTTCACGTACGTGACATCCCCTCATGTCCTGAAATGTTTATACTCCGGTCAATAGCCTCATGCGTACGCTGAGATCTACGAAGAGAGGGCGCATCTGACGCTTGTACAGAATCCTAGGATGTTGCTTCCGCTTCCGGTTGAACCGAATCTGATTAACCCACATGTTCATCTGGTGTTGTCTCAAAAAACGTAGGCGTATGTCACCTGAGTGTCGCCAAAATATCCGACCAGTTAATTCGAGATCGGCTTGGATACAGTTAACTTTAATTACAGCTACGGGTTGCCAGCAGCGCTCATGGGGAAATCGTGGCTATCCGGGATCACCCGACTGCCAACTAGACTTGTGACCATATTGCGATGCGGTAGCCTTGTCTTGTTTTCTCTCCATTTGTGCTCTATTAGTTGAAGACAGAAGATCCAGTCTGCTACGGAGTGTTCGGCCAAACATCATCTCCGCAGGTGATTTACCGGTGGCTTCCGTTGACGTTATCCTGTTAGCAAACAACAAGCGATCTAATCTCATCTGAATAGTTCCTGGTTCTTGTTTCAAGAGATCACTTTTAATTTTCAGCACCGCTCTTTCCGCTAGCCCATTAGAATCAGGATGATATGGAGCTCTACGGACGCGCTGGACGCCATTGCTATTCAGGAAGATTTCATATTCTTTGCTAGTGAAACAGGACCCATCACCTGTGCACAGTGTCTCTCGCATCCCAAATATGGCAACTGACGACCGCATGTTCGAGATAGTTGTTTCCGTGTTAGGATGGGAAACGGGATACACCTCTATCCAATCCGAATGAGCGTCAATTAACAGCACGAAAAATACACTATTAATGGGTCCAATGTAGTCCGCATGGATGAGTTGCCATGGCTTTTCCGGCCAACGTCAAGGATGTACCGGACCTAGAGGTTTATTTGACTGATACTGCTGACAAAGACCACATGTTTCTAGGTAGTTCTATATTTCTGAATCTAGACCAGGACACCAGCAGTAAACGCGCATCAAAGCTTTTATTCGGGCTACGCCTGGATGTGCATTGTGGAGTTCGTTTAGGATGAACGTCCGTATACCGAGCGGTGGAATCAGACGGGATCCCCAAAACAAGCACTCATCGTGAAGGCTTAAATCCTTTTTCCGTTGTCCGTAAGGTTTAAGTTCCACGGGAACTGTAGTAGGCCAACCGGTTTTTGTAAATCGTACTACGGAAGATAGCATCGGGTTACAATTGGTCCAATGACGTATGGTGTCTCATGTCAATGGAGTGGTGTCGAGGTGTTGCATCAGATGTACCAGCTCTACCGGTTCCTTTACTATTTCCTCTGGGGTCGCAGGTGGTAACCTGCTTAATGCAGCCGCTGTATGATTGTTCAACTCAGGACTATATGAGATTCGATATTTATATGTATTTAATATTAGTACCCAGCGTCGCATTCTCGGTACAAACATCTGCTCGATTACCCTTGACCATCTCAGCAAGGATATCAGTGGTTTGTGGTTTGTTTGTATATTGATATATTTGCCCGAAATGTACTGTTGAAACCTATTGATACTAAAGATATCTAATAGGACTTCTTTATCCAACTGGGAACAACTTTTTTTGGCGGGTTGTCAAGTTCGCGCGACAAACATAATCGAAAGATACCATTCGACATTTTGTGACATAGAACTGCTCCGACTCCCTATGGAGAAGCGTCACACTGTAAGATTAACGGTTTTTCACTATAAATAAATAAAGCTTTTATTCTCGACAAGGCAAGGCACATCTTTACAGGCATGCTCATTTTGACAAAACAATGCACGATCAAGAATTTGAAAAAATCCGATATGTTTACCATAACGGTGCTTGTTTGTGCAGGGGGAATGTAAGTATGTAATTGTGTGTGCGTATATGAAGCTGTGTAATTTTCGCTTGTAACTGTGCTGCTCCATTCTCGAACGTTTGCCATCGTCAGCAATGTGCGAGTAGAAGATTGGTGTCCGTGATTTGAAAAGGATTATCCAGATATCCACGGGGCAGTGACTTTCTTTCGTGGCGAGCCACGACCGCCGCGCCACAGTGTTGTTAAGCAGACATTTGTGCCTTTTTATAGGGAGAACGCTTGCCAAGCGAAAACCCACCACGTCCTGGAACACTGCCGCCGAACTATTAGCTGGAACGGGTTAAACCCGAGCCACCCAGCTGGCACCACGAGGAGGTTGTTCGGCTAGCAAGACACTTCCTTGCATAAGCGAAAGCAGATTGATGCTCGCTCTTCCACATTCACGAGGGGCCTTTGTGTAGCACCTCATTCAATGGCACAAGAATGGTTGGGGCATCCAGGTAGAAAACGACAACAGTGCGACAACATTCCTAGGAATGGTCGTAATTCATCAATATTCCTTCGCTGAGGTGCCTGTACAATTGGTGCTATTTTATCTTGTAGGACATGTAAACTGATTTTGTCTAGTTTGTAACCAAGGTAATAAACAGAATCGCATAAGAACTCATATTTGGACTGTTATAATTTCAAGCCACACTTCCAGACGCTCGAGGACAGTTCGCAATGTTTTTAGCTGATCAGCATCACTGCGGCCAGTAACAAAGATATCACCCAAATATGCACAGGTGAACGGTATATCCTTGATCCGTTGGAAAATGCTGGGTCCTGAATTTATTCCGAACGGGAGGCGCGTGTACTAGAATAGTCCCAGGTGGGTAGTTATTGTGGTCAGCTCCTGTAACTCACCATAAAGTTCGACTTGAGCGTATGCGTGGTTGGCTAGCCGAACAACCTCCTCGTGGTGCCAGCTGGGTGGTTCGGGTTTAACCCGTTCCAGCAAATAGTTCGACAGCAGTGTTCCAGGACGTGGTGGGTTTTCGCCTGGCAAGCGTTCTCCCTATAAAAAGCCACAAATGTCTGCTTATCAACACTGTGACGTGGCGGATGTGACTCGCCACAAAGTAAAGTCACTGGCCCGTGGATATCCGGAAAGTGCTATCCAACCCAAGGACATCAATCGCTTATGCTCACATTTCTGACGACAACAAACATTCAAAAATGCTGCGGCACATTCAAAGACACAAGCTACATTCATACACAATTACATACGCATATACACCCATACACTTACATATATTGTTATGCCAAACATGTACTTTTGTACGTTATTGATCACACTGTTAGCTAAACATGATCATGCCTGTAAAGGTGTGTCTCGCATGGTCGAGAATAAAAGTTTATTTATTTATTTATTTATTTAATTTGGAAGACTTTTGACCGCCGGTTAAAGTCGCGTACAAGTCTTCCATACTTGGTAGAGGAGAGTTTTCCAGTTTCGATGCTTGGTTGATTGTCCATTTGTAGTCTTCGCAAATAGGGTCGGAGCCGCCAGGTTTGTGTACGTGTACAATCAGAGTGCCCCAACCTTAATGTTGCACCGGAACTATGACTCATACTGATTGTAGACGTTGAGTCTCTGCCTCAAGTTTAGGGTGCATTGCATAGCGTAATGATGTGGCTTTGTAAAAATGTTGGCTCAGCATCCTCTCGTAATATGATAGAAGCCTTGAACTGACGCATTTTCTTAATTTGTTTTCAAACAACCATGAGAACTGGTTCAGTAATCTATTCAAACTGCCTTCTCCAACAATGAGTTTGTTGAGTTGCATGGTCTCGGCGAAGCACTGTCTCGACCCATGAGATTCGGTTTGTTCCCAGGTACAACGGTTAATGGTAGGCTGAATTCTCGTTCCCCGTGCCTGGCTTTAACGAAATATCTGCCCAACATCTGAATTGTGTCACCGGTGTACGCCTGTAATCCCGAGTTGCATTTCTGCAGACGTGGTAGATTTTCATTGAATCGCGGTTTACAATGGTAACCGCCGCCCCAGTATGCAGCTCCATGTCTACCGGTTCATCTTCTATCGTCAAACGTATTGTGTAAGGAGAACAGATTTTTAGTGTCACATTGTTCAAGTACACTGAGTTAAATTCACTATCCAAATTTTTTAGGACGCTATCTTCACGTAGCTGTATCTTGCTTTGACGAGTTGATGAGGCGATGTTCGTGGCGCGGGAACTTTTCGCTCTACACACACGAGCCCGATGGTCTATCTTGCTGCATTTCCGACAGACGCTTTCCTTGTGCCAGCACTCGGAAACGTAAGAGTGCCGAAAAGCCGCACCTAAAACACGCGAATTGTTTTCGATGTGCACTTGTGTCTGGTTTGCGGACCGCGTGCACATCATCAACTACCGGATGACCAATGAACTCACGTAGTTGCTGTGTAATATTCTTTCATTGGCGAACAATGAAACAAAGCTTTTCCCATGTGGCGGCCGACTCATCCAAAGAAAACAACTTCTCTCTAGCACTTTCGTCCCACATTCCTGCAATTAGGCATTAAATTTGCATTTGCTCTTCAATTTTCCCAGGTGGAATATCATTATACATACAATCAGAAGTGGATTGATGAATAGGTGTAATAAAATCATTGACACTTTCATTCGGCTTCTGGACAAGTTTTGAAAAGCAGCATCGAGCAGTGCAAACATTTTGTTTCAACCCGCATAACGTGGTATAAATCTCCAAAGTAGAACTGAGGATGGCATAGTCTTCCAGCTACAGGGTATCGTAATGCTGCTGAACTTCATCGCCAAGCACTTTACTGAATAGTGCATTTTTTGAGGCTCAGAAAGGCAAACAATCGGAATCAGTACGGAAAGTAATTTCACGTATTTCGTAAATGATTTCCTCTACCTCATCCAGTTTGACAAGGTCGGTTTTTTCTCAACAAATGATCAAGAGATAGGAGGAGTATTCAGCTTGGGGTTCGTCAATTTCGTCGCCAATAAAACGTAGTCCCGCCAAGCATGTAAAGCGCGTTTCCGAGACACGTAATCCCAGCAAGCAGCAGACGTCTGAACAGCAGCAGGTTTAGCAATCCATTGAGGAACGTACAGGTCTCACGGAACTGGCGTCGCGCTACCGGGGGCGTGTGTCAGATGATTGGCTGGCTGGTGTGAGTGGTCACCAATCCGCGCACAGCTGATGTAAACGGATTGAAGTCATTCGCGTACGTGATAGAGAGAGGATTGCCCCCTGGCAAAGACCCCAGTCGTTACCAAGAGTGGAGAACATTTGCCATTCAGTTGAGTAAATTGCGAGCGATGTTTGAAATAATTTCCAGTGCACAGTGCAGCTTGAACGCCATTTGTGGATAATAGGTTGAGAAGCAATGACTTGTCTACCCTCCCAAAAGCGTTTGAATTATCTGGGAAAAGCAGATGTACTGACTTAAATTTAGCATCCAGCGCAAAAGTTATTGAGTGAACGAGATAGGCCACTGCATCCAATGTGCAGCGTTTGGATTTATAAGCAAACGGGGATGCATCACTAGATAGGGTGCTTGTAGAAAACTAAGAAATAAGTAGTCGTTCTAAGGTCTCCAGCATGAAAGATGTACAAGCAATGTGGTGGAGTTTCTTATCTGCTTTCTTTGGGACTGGCATTATCCTGACGGGCCTCCAAATGTCCGGAATAGTGCCACTTAGGAGACAACGATTAAACGGATATGTCAAAGTGACGTGAGGGAGTCGGCGTACTCCTTTAAACCAATTGGCGATAGCGTATCAGGTCATGCGGTCATCCTCTCATTCAGCCCCTTGAGTTCCAGGTACACCTAGAGGTGTTGGAATGCAAATGTTGATCCAGCTTCAGAATGTGATAGTGGGAAAAATGAAGATAGGGAATTGGCACTTTGTGGAGCATCTGGGGATTCAGTTGAGTTTATCCACATCTACAAACTCTAGATGTTTACTAAAGCTTTTACCACACAGTTTTTTTTGGAAGCTGCCACAGGTCACGGCAGTTGTTGTTGTTGTTGTTGTTGTTGTTGTTGTTGTTGTTGTTGTTGTTGTTGTTGCATAAAATGACTTCAATCTACAGGCCATTCAGTCATATAAGCTCAGCTTTTACGGCTGAAGAAAGTGATTTGACTTGATCGGGCAGTTTACATTTATGTGCACGTTCTTTCTTCCAAGTTGTTTGTGTAATTGGGGAGGAGAACCAGTCTGTCAATAAATAAATGGTTTCGATTGGGCAGCAAATGTCGAATCAGAAATTGAGATAGTCTATGAGATACTCACATTGAACGGACAAATCGTCGTTGTTGAGAACAGTAAAATCCGTGTAGGACAACTTTGTTTGGAGACTCGTGATGTTGGACATGGAACAGTCTAATCGTCTGGTGGTTTTTATTGATGTCTGAGCCAATGAAACGGAGTTTATCTTACTGTAAATAATAGGGCATGCCTTTATGATGCAATGGTCAAAGTTGCCGAGTGCAGCCCTCTTTTGCGTGGAAAACACTATAGCTTGGTTTGTGAAGACATGGTCTAATTTTGCTTCTAGTCTAATTGGAAAGTCAATATGTTCGTCAGCTCGTGCCTGAATAAAATTTGGTATCACCTTTACTGAAATCTCTGGCAATAACAGACTGAGCGTTCGAGTTTCGGTAATGACACCGAGGATAAATAATCTGCAAATTTTTCAGCTCAGGCGCTGGTTTGTCAGATATATATGCGTTTCCGTGAATAACGGAACTAAAACCGCACAGGAACCGTAGCTTACATTCTATCAAACGGCAGCTTACAGTGGTTGTTATGTACGTGAACTGTAAATTTGTACCAGCGTTGCTTGATGTAAGTAATTACACCGCCTCCACCATTCTGGGGTAATCCTGATCGATTGAACCTGATGGAACGGCAGTCAATAAATTGAAGAATGTCGTCTTCTATATCGGAATGCTTCCAGCTTTCTTGTAGTATCAAAACGGCGGCATCTTAATATTCACTTCGATGCATGATGTAAGATCCACCGTTTTCCTAGTAATAATGGAACCTTGCTAGAAAAAGTCAATGGTGATTACGTCCGGCTTATTAAACAATAGACTGAATCGCCAACCAGCTCGGTGCTCTCTCATTTCTACCGACTGATTTTTCCTAATTCTTTTAAAGGTGTTCCTGGCTTTATGGGAATATCAAACAAATTGCGGGCCAAAAGCAACGTACCGAAAAGTATTTTAAAAATCGGCAGAATAAGACCTTGAAAGACAGCATATAGTGCACATTGGTCACCGCTTCTTTAAGGCAAAAGCACTCACCATTGAAATAACTCAGGGGTGTTTTTGGACCCCTTCTTTTTCTCATTTATATAAAATAGGTATTCCGAAGAAAAGGGCATGATGATACTATGCTGTTTTCTGATGATATTAACGAAGCGCAAGTATCTAGGAAACCTTGCGTCTCATTCCGGATGACCTCTCTGCACTTAAATCCTGTTTCCACCTATGGCAGATGTGTTGTGAACCCGAAACATTTACGCTTTCATTATTTCGAGGCAATAGCTTTTATTCTTGTTTGTGTCTTCTGACCGTTCATTTGTTTTACTAACAGTACTTGGCGTTCACTTTCGATTTTCATGTGAGTAGTGAGATTTATCGCCCCGTGCTTCGATGATTGACTTGCAGCTCTTTATAGCTCGCACATTACATGTTGGGTTCGGCAACGTTCACTACTGAATACTCGGCATCTGTGGTTGGTGTTACTGGTAAGTGTCGTTACCAGTAACTGATTTCGGCTCCACTAATGTCCTCCGCCATAGACAAGTGTAATGGTCTGTCTTCAAATACCCAAGTACCTCCAAACATTATATTACTGCAAGGTGCATACATTTCGCAAGGCAGAGTAGACCGTGGCTTTGGCGTGCGTTATCCTGTTGCTCTTAACTTTTCTGAACATTTTGACTTCAAGTTTCGAAAGTTATGATCATCAGATATATGTGTCACATTATGTTACCTAAGCGAAGCTCACATCTACTTTTAAAGATATATGTATTACCAAGTACCGTTCACCGGTCTAATCGGATCTGAGGAACTCTAACTAGAGTGCTGTTGACAGAGTCCATCGAATCTTCACGGAAAAGCTTTGCAGTTGTTCAAGAGAGACGGCATACAGGGAGCCCTGCGATGAGTTTGGACTTGACAGAGCTTGGATTCGCAAAATGAAGCTGTATCTGTGCTTTTTTGGCTGTAGGGTAAAACATCACGCGTACCTTTCTGATAACGGCCTTCAGACGTCTCTGAACACTGGATACCCGATTTGCAACAACAATACAAAGGTTACGATTCCGGAGTTCACTGCAAGGATCAGAGAATTTATCGTTTCAATCCAATACTCTATTCTCTGCAAATATTCTAACGTGCTGTACATGGCATAAATTCAAGCAATGAAATCTATAGACAGCTACCATTCAAAATGCAGTTAACATGCTTGGGATATCACAATTCCTGGATAACGCCCTCACAAACAATATCGATTGCACCTGACAAGATTACTAATACCCACACCTACATATCACGTTTTGGCCCACATCTCCTTTCGTGCGATTTTCTTCCTGCCCCGAACATCTGTCATGTGTTTGTGAAGAACACTGGTTCATCGACAGGTTGAAAATCAACAAATAGTTCGGGTTACTTTTTTCGCCCAGCAAACTCGAAAGTTATGCTTACATTTTAATTAATTATGTGATAGAATGAAATCATCTTAATAAGTTTTAGACTGTTCCTTCTACAGAAGTCTGTTACAATTAGGAATATGTTTTATTTTTATTTTATTTAATAATGATCGACGCGCTTGCCGCCTCTGACTACTACGGCCAAAATGCAGCGCAACACGCGAAGTGTATGACCGGTAATGCCTCATATTGTAACGGAGATCGGACGCGGTGGAACACCGAAATAAGTGCGTTGGAGATAAAAGTTAGCAATTACGAACTCCACACTACCTGTCTCAACAATGAATTCACATTATTTTCCCTTTCCAAACTGGAGACTGTACAAATGCCCGTTACCATTAAGGGTCAAAGTTAGCAGCTTGACCCTCTTGGATAGCTGAATCATACTTTCTTTGGCTTATTGCACAACTGTACTTCGTTTTGCCAGCCGGCATGCATTACGAATGTGTCCAAACTTGTCGCAATCGAAACACCTTGATTCGGTGCGAACACATATTACGAGAGTGATGCTTTCCACCTGAGGCTCACTGACCAAGCCGTTTAAAGGAATAGCCAGGATTTGTAGAGTTCGGGAAATTGTTCCTATAAGGACGATGATTTTGTACTGTACGTCCAGTTCGGTATTCTAGCTTTCCTTATCCGACACTTAGAGTACAATGGAACAATGGTTTTATACGGGTAAAACATCTAAAGTTTAAGGGATCCCGTAGAAAGCACATGGTGAAAATGCAAACTGGTCGGCACAATTGGGTACACACCGGTGGACTCACCGCGGTATTTGTGGCATAAAATGTACATCCACTTCCAATCCATATGGAATGACGACAAAGGTGATGTTGGTAAAAATCATGCCGACTCCCGGTGAACACATACAGTAGATGCAGAAGGTGGAAAGTATTCCGAAAAATGACCGTTAGTCAAATTTCGAACAGGCCCTCGTGTTTGGCCAACGGCAATGAGTCATGTGGAATGCTGTAGCGGAATTAATGAGTGGTCAACTCGAACTTTGCACTCTACGAGTGTACGAACACAGATTACAGATTCCGTTAAGGCGTTCCAAGCTTGGTAAACGCATACGGAAAAAGGAATTTCGATGGCACTTCAAACGAGTGTACTGCTCTACCAGCTTGAGATAGTAGGCACTCAAATCGCTGTTGTGACTGTGCTCTAGCAAATGGCGGCACCTGTGGTTGGGACCTCTAAAAATCTGGAAAGGTCCCCACACAATGGCTAGTCTTGTCCGCTACAAACCTTGAACATTCGAAGCTCTCGTTCATACGTCAGATTACACAAACCTTTGACGCTTTTGCTTGCCAAACGTCAGGGTATCTCCAAGACGCTGTGATCTCTGTTCACCCATGACTGCCAGGTCTGTATTGCGTATTCCACATGTACACGTATGTATGAGCCAAGAAGCTGTTGCAAAATCAACGGTTCGAATTGTCTGAATGCACGCCGCAGGAGTCCCACCTGTTGGATGCCACTTACTGAAGCCTGTTCAGCTTATTTCGAACATTCAAAGTCGGGCTGGGCCAAAACATCCAAATTCTTTTGACCAGAAGACGTTTGAGACTCCTGCTTACCGAATTCGCGACAGCACGCCAGCTGGCGCCGTAAATGCAGCACTCTATATTTCAGACATTGCACCTAAGTAGATTTTGGATCGACCACGCGTAAACCCTATCCAAATCGACTGGAGGTAGTGTAATCTAGTCTGGTGTATTGTTCGCCCTCCACCTCTTGATATCATCGGCATAGGGCGTGCAAAATCGTTGATATAAGTTAAAAATAACCGCTGCCCTAGTACCGATCTCTGTGGTACTCCGTATTCAACGGACAGGATATGGTATGGATTCACGTGCTTTCACCTCCAAGCGCCGGTGTAGGAGAAAGCTTCTGATACCAATTTCGTCGGAAGCCTTGATGCTTTGGTGCAAGATAGGTAAATTCTTCCAAGTAGGCCGTTAGCATATTAGCACTACTTGCTTCCATGACCTTTGAAAGTACCGGTAGTAGGATTACGGAACGGGAGTTGGCTGGCTCGGAACGACTACCTCCTTTGTGATTAGGAGTAAGCATCCGGAGTTTTCACCTGTAGGTCACATACATTTCGTCTAAACAGTGTTGGAAGAAGCTAGTCAGCGGTTCAGCTAAGTGTCGCCTAATGCCCTCCGAGGATCAAAAGCGAAGACTGTGCTACAGTCAGAAGCTATTTGATCAGAATGCAACATATCATTTATAGGGCAAACAATGCTACGTTGAGCGATGCCGAGTTGTGTTCTTGATTGGCCGCTTCTGGCGGAAACTTTGCATGGTCATTAATAGAGCGATTCTCGCTCACACGTGTGGGCGTTGTTGTTCGACGTACGGCGATCGATCAGCTCTCAGACGGTCGGCACAAATTCGTTCAGCTCGCCCGTTCGGTAGGCAACAAGCATGACTGATGTTGCAACTTACCACCACATTCTTCCTATTTTCTTGTGCTTTCGTAATTTTTGTGTTGCAGCTTCTGTATTGTATTCCACTGCGATACAACTTTCTCACCTGCGCTGCGATCTTAGTTAACTTGTTCTACTGAGGCAGCTTATCGTCAGAGTGCAGAGCCTGTCCACCACATCGCCTTTTCAACCGCATTTGTTAGTTTCCCTTTCTTTTCCGATCAACATCTGCTCTTCTTTTCCGACACCCTTCAACTTTAGGTATCTGTTTAAACCATCCTTCCTAGGCTCTAGAGACTGAGTAGGTCTTGATTGGTGTTTGTGATGCCTCTTTCGCCACGGTAAACACTTTCAAAAAGGGTCTCGCAGACGATTAGTCGAAATTCTCTTGGGTTTCATATTTACGGTGGCCCCAGAATCAACTTGACATTTTACTGGTTATCCTCGTATCGGTAGTGTTACAATAACGTATGCCTTCCCATCGTGCTTCCACTTGTTAGTTACTGACATATCTTTCTTTTCCTGTCGATTTTTACTATCAACTGAACTAAGCTTGGTCAATGGACAGCAACGGGTGAAATGGTTTAACCGGCCCTCAGAGCGATCACCAAATTTTGATCATTTCTGAAAGATTCGGTTCTTGGACATGGTTGCAGGAATTCCAGGCCTCTACTATCCGCATCGCATCATGGACCATAGAGTATCTGAATATGGCTAACTGGTATGGTCTCGGATATGCATCCAACTTGATAAGTATCGCGACGTCTATCCATTTCGCCTTCCAAAGGGGTCAATTATAGGGTAGCGAAGCCTCCGCCAACTGTAATGGAATCGGCAGCGCTGTAAACGTGTGCCAGCCAAAACAAAGCTGGTGCTCGCTCATCGGTTTATTCTTCTCCTGTGTCACGATGTCGCGTAATACCCTCGGAGAATCAAAACGAAAATTGGGCGGCCGTTAGAATCCGTTTGATCCGAAGACAACGTATCACTCATAGTGTAGCGAAAACGACACGACAGAGGGGGTAGACGTTTATTACACACCGAAAATGGGCACATCAGGGTCTCACGCGCGCCATCGAATATCGACTAGATTTCCGTTTCACAACGCAACACAGGTACGGATGTTAGAGACGAACCAGTCATTTCACCTCGGGAGCTCTGACTTGGAAGACCCACCTTCCTGTTTTCGCCTCGATCTCCACTTCTCTGTACCCGATTTGGATCGGCCAGGATTCGTTCGAGAGCTCTCGACTTGCTTGTTCTGGGCTGTATCAATCGGCTCGGCCTCGGTCCTGTGGGCTGCGCTAGCGGCGTATAGGTCTGATTTATTGCGCTGTCCACATATTCATGCTCCGTAGTTCCGGGCCCAGGCTCGTCGCTAGCCGTCCTTCTCGATCCGCTCTCAGCTAGCTCCGAAGAGCTCCCCCGAGGCATTCTTGGAAGCGGCCTCTCTGCAATAGGGCCAACTACGCTAAGTTGAGGGGTTCCGATTTGCGTTCTTGATTGGCTGCCTCTGGCGGAAACTTTGCATATGCATCGATCGATCCAATTGGCGGTGCGGGCCTGAAAGGCGATTCTCTCTCACATGTTTGGGTGTTGTTGCTCGACTGGCGGCGATTGATCAGCTTTCAGGCGGTCCGCTCAAATTCGTTCAGTTCGCTCGTTCGATACGCAACCAGCATAATTGCTGTTGCAACATACCAACACACTAAGCTCTCTCCTACCACCGCATGTAACTTGAGGTGAATGCTAACAATTCCAGGAGAGCTGTACTTATGCATAAGCAACAGATTTTTCAGTGCAGTTTCTGCCACGCAGGACTTCTGGGTGCGTTTTTTGGGTGTAACAACCGTTACCATAGGGTAAGGCGGCAACTGATCACGCTGAAAGGTTGGATCAAATTGCAGGC
Source organism: Dicrocoelium dendriticum (assembly GCA_944474145.2). Classification (NCBI taxonomy): domain Eukaryota; kingdom Metazoa; phylum Platyhelminthes; class Trematoda; order Plagiorchiida; family Dicrocoeliidae; genus Dicrocoelium; species Dicrocoelium dendriticum. Next base: position 38,933,230 of record OX104071.1, read on the forward strand.
GCAGTGCATACCTGCATCCTTCAGCGGGCGTCTCTGTCCGTCCACTGTTTGAAGAGGAGGGATTCCCCGTTTCACCTTACGTAAACTGTTTACATGTTGATACAGTAGCTTGTGAATTGAGACAATACGCATTGCCAACTTCTGCTGATATGCCATTTTATCTTGTGAACAAGTTGTGTACAGTGGTTACGTTGAGTCACATAGTCCATCCAGTTCTCGGTGCTCGGAGAGTGCTTATAGATATGCCAGACAGAGTTTCGCATTGCTGGCCCTTGTGTATCCTGCTTCCCACAAACGAGCCCACGTTTCTCGAGTGGACAGCTTTGGCTTCTGATACCTTCTCAACCAGAATGTTAAACTCTCTGACGAATCATGCCCATGCGCTAGCCGGTGTCGTCTGCCAGAAAGGTCCAATTGATTATCTCATCTAATCTAGCTAACACAGACGAACCCGCTTTATTGTCCACCCTCGGCATACTGCAAAAGTGGGCGAAAAAGCAAAATAGGCAATTAACCGACAACACCATTAGTTCCGAAAGGTAAACAACCATTGAATTGTTGTACAGTGTGCCACTTGAATAGCAACGTGCTAAGAAAGATAAAATAGTACTTGTATCTAAAGCCTACAACAGACGTTTATTCAGAAGAACATGACCCCTAAATTAAAAATTAAAATGGAAAATGGCGCTACTGTAGCTTTTTTGCCGAGAAAACAAGCCAGCCTCAGTTGTACATTTTTTGAGCTGCTACTTCAGTCACTTTTGCACTGATGAAGTCCAATTTGGACAGTAAGTCGTTGCCCAGCTCATGCAAAAGTCGGTAGCTGTACAGAACATTCACACAGTTCTTTGGTGTTGAATGCAACACGCACTAGTTGCTGTACTCACGGAGGCATCCGGCTCCTCATTCTCTGAGTCGCTACCTTCTTTCTGCTCCAGTCGGTTCTCCAAAACTTCGCTGACCATTTCACCTTCAAGAGTATTCAGATCTGAGGTACATTCCACATTGTTGTCAATGCCGATGAACTCTGCTGCATTGATGACTGGGATTGTGCAAGCGCGGATTTTGCCCTCAGAGATGACGGCTTCATCAGCAAGTGCATCGGATACCAATCGACTGAAGCCAGCATGCCGAAATCATGCCTTTATTATTGTATCGGTAGCTTGTCTTCAACTTTTTTCAAATGAGCTGAATTGCAGCGAGTACAGAAATTGGTGCTGGCATCCACCGCGGACGATGAGTCAGCTAACACGTGGTTTCTGATGTGGCAAAGAATTCGGTCCATTCTTTCCTTTCTGTAACGGATTCTCAGATTCAGAATCACACCTTGGTTCATCGGGTGAAGAACACTAGTCGTGTTTGCCGGCAAAAATTCCAGTTGAATGATTTTGGGCCTTCTATCTATGGATGCGTTGTGCAAGTATGCAAGAGTAGCATAAATTTTTCGACCACTTTGGTCTAGCTCCTTGTCTCATTCGAGGGCCCACTCGGTGAAAAGTTCTTTGGTCATCCACGCATTTTTGTTAGCTCTGTAAGTTACGGGAAGTGTGTGCACGTTCACGCCATTAAAACATCGTGGCTTGTTCCTTTTTCCACCCAAAACCAATTTTCTTTTATCCTTGCCTGACATATTCGCGCAGCACGGCAGAGCGATCCTAGCTTTTCGACCCGCTGAGTCCGTCAGTAGAAAAGCCCAAACAACCAGCTGAAGTTGCTCGGTAAAAGACCTGTTTCGTCTGCATTGTATACGTTGTCATCATCAAAAGGATTGAAAAGTTCAGGCAGTCGATCTTTCAGCCAATTTTTACAGACTGCTTTGTGCGCAGAAATCCCTTCGCCATGCGCACATTTATACACAATTTGATTTCTATTCTGCCATCTTTGCAACCATCCTTCTGTGACAGCAAACGTTTTTCCAAGTCTTCCCCGAATTCTTCCGCCTGTAACTGTTTGGCCGTACTCACGTAGCAATATCATCCAGACTTTCAAAGCAGTTTCAACTTCATTCCTTTCACATCTCTTCCATTTCTGCGAGCTTGCAGTGCCATGCGACAAATTCCGCCGGAGTTACTTTTCGTTGGCAATCAACCTGGTTAGGGTACGACGAGAAATGTATAAACCACGCGACAATATGGCCTGCGAGGTTCTTAGTGGATAAGTCTTAATTTTATCCAACACGCCCAACATTTCTGTCAAGGACAAATTATTTCTGTTACTGGCCATAGTTGTGTGTAACCTATAAAGCACTGACAAATGTGGAGTGGAAATTCTACCCAGCTTTGCTCAGTTTTCGAATTTTATTAGAACCGATGGCTTACCCACAGCCGTCTGTACATTTGGCTTGTTCGTCTGTGGCGTAATGTAGGTTCCCTTTTCTTATCTCTCAATAACGCTGCCGACGTCTTTGTTGTTCCTGATTGTGGGGTAATCGTTATTAAAGACAATCGGAGCGAGGGTATAAATTGACAAACGATAAGAGCACAGCCCACGCAGCTGGGCAATTAGGCGGCGTGACAATCCCGGCAATCGCCAATTAGGCGGTGAAAATTTAGCAAATTTATGGTAACAAGATTTGTATTTTGAAAACCTGGGCAATAAAGCGGGGTGGGCAATAATGAGGGTCCGACTGTATGTCATAGCGTATGATCGTTCTCGTTGTGTCGCTAATTTCCATGGGATATTCTGCATAACATATGTATTCGAAGAGTACGACTACATGATCGCTGCGGCCCAAGGTTACCTCCAGGATCACTCGATTATCAGTTTTTCGTTGGTGTGTATCCGATCCAGTATAGGTGTCATCTGTCCGCTTGGCATTGGTTCAGTGAATGCTTACGGTGACAGGCTGATCTCACTGTGAGCCTGACAATCACGAACACTCGGTTTGCACTGAGTGCGAGTGACATGGCAACTTGGACGCACCTATGGAGTGATCACGCTCATCTGCTCGACTGTGTCATCGTATGTCAGCGCGATTTGCGTGAACTGAGCATGACACGTGTACTGTGTGAAGCTGAGTATGACACTGATCACAAATTGGTGCGAACCAAACTGCACATATATTTTCGTAAATCTATGTATTGTACTCCCTCCGTTAATAGGCATCAATTTAACATTCTCTCCCTTGCCCCTACGGAGAAACTTATTGGGCTGGAGAAGACAATGGATGCCCCACTGTGTGATGTGGAATTCATAGCCGCAGTGGGCGACCTGTGGTACCACATTTGCGACCAGGTGACAGCTAGTGCCGAGAAGACCATCGAGTGCACAAACTGCAAGCAGCCCGATTGGTTTAATGACAATAATGCGACAATTGGCGCATTGGTGTCTGAGAAGAATGCAGCATTTGCTGCACATGTGGCCGAATCCAGTGAATTGGTGAAAAAGAGAAAGTTGGGCAGAATTCGTCGGTGAGTGACCCTAGAGCTCCGTCGCATTAAAAAATGGTGGACGGAGAAGGCGAAGCAGATGGAATGCTACGCCGAACTTCGCCAACACAAGGAATTCTTTGACTCCTTGAAGATGGTGTATGGACCGAGATTGGAGCCGCTGAGGACGCCGCTCGATGGGAGTTAAGACGCTGCCTGTTCACAGACTGCAGACATAGTGCACATCTGGCGAAACCATTTTGACTGTCTCTTGTACAACCGTTCAGTGATTGACTAACCTGCTTTGAACGGCCTGAAGCATTACGAGGTAATGATGAGTCTGGCGGACACGCTGACACTGGACGTGACGTAGAGATCATTTTCTCAGCTGCGTAACTCCAAGTGTTCCGCTTCCGACGAGATCGCGGCTGAAGTATTGAACAACGGCAGACCGCCTTGGTGACTGCGCAACACCACTTGGTGCTACGCGTGTGGGTTGAGGATGAGTTGCCTCCTTAACTGAAGGATGCCCTTGTGCTACCACTGTACAAAGGCAAAGGGAGCAAGCAATGTTGCACAAATTATCGTGGCATCAACTTGCTGAGTTGTGTGGGCAAAGTGATTGCCCGAATCCTGCTCAACCACCTCGTCAGTCAGGTTGTGGAACCGAAAGTGGCGGAAGAACGACGTGGACTCCGTTCGGGTCGCAACACTATATATATGGCGTTTGCGGCTCGTCAGTTGCAGGAGAAGTGCAGAGAACGACACCAGCCGTTCTACGCACTGCTTTTTGATTTCACCAAGGCATTTGATACGGTGAACCGCGAGGCATTGTGGCTGGTGTTGGGTAAGTTTGGTTGTCCGCGTAAGTTTGTAAGTTTAATTGAATGTCTGCACAGTGGTATGCGAGCGAGGGTGCAGCTGAGTGGAGAGGCCTCGGATGACTTGCAGTTGTCACTGGTGTGAAGCAAGACTGTGTCTTAGCTCCTGCCCTGTTTAACATCTATCTTCATGCAATGATGTCTTGTGCTTTTGATGCCGCTTGTGCTTACGGTGTTCGTGTGGAGCACCGTATTGATGGTGGGTTGCTGAACATCCGTCGTTTCGGTGCGAGAACCCTAGTCTGTGAGACAACTATCCGTATGTTGCTGTTTGCTGACGACTGTGCGTGTTTGCACACAGCGCGGATGAGTTGCAGCACATGACTAGTGCTCTGGCTTCGACAGCGGCCATGTTCGGGCTCACCGGCAACACCAGTAAGATTGTTTTTTCCTACCTTCAATGGTAATGGAGTCCGTGGGCCTGCGCGAAATCCAGATTGCCGAGGAAGTGTTGGAAACCACTTCGAGATTTCGGTACTTTGGTAGCGTAATAACAACCGACCTGCAGATGACGTGCAAGCTGCGCAGCGGCGTATCGAAGGGGACTGCTGCTTTTGGCAAGCTGGAATGCTGTGTCTGGAACAACCACCAGTTGGCTGTTGGGACGAAGCTGCTGGTATATAAGTCTATGGTGCTATCCGTTCTTCTATACAGCAGCGAAACCTGGACGCTTTATCGGAAGGATGTGTTGTATTTCTAGCGCTTTCATCACCACTATCTTTGCCGTATTATGCGCATCGGCTGGTGTGACCGAGTTGCAGACACGGTGCTTCGACGCAGTGGCATGTATGCAGTGGACTGCATCATTCTGCTGAGGCACCTGAGGTGGCTCGGGCATATTCGCTGCACGGATTCGACCCTGATATCGAAACAGCTGCTTTATGGCCAACTGAACGCAGGGAAACGGCTTGTGGGAAAACCGAAGTTACGTGACCAGGACATGATCAAAGTGAGCCTCTCGTGTTCTAATGTTTGTTTCAGGTGTATGGGATCGAAAGCGGTTGATCGACCTGCATGGCGCGATCTGATCACGGAGACGGTTTTCGAAGTGTAAGGGAAAGCCCTCGTGCATGCAGAAAAGAAGCCACAGGTGCCGATGGGTTGTACTCCATCTACATCGAACGCATGGTGCTGTAGTACGTACGGTCGCGAATGTGGTAATCGGGCAGGTTTAGTGAGTCACGAGCGAGGTCACTCGGGTCCAGCATCGAAACGACGACGAGACCTGCTGAGAAGGTAAGCAGAACCGACGCTGCGTTGGTGGGTACGCTGTATTCGATTTACTAACCACGTGCTTGCACGCTGAGTTTCTTTATTTTAGGTGGTGGGTATGCTACCTTGCCTTCTTGTTATTTTGTTACCTCATTATAATGTGTACCTGAATAATCTATTAAATCACACATTTCGCTTAAACTAATGATGGTTAACCGCTTATTTTTTTCCTTCTCACATACATGTCTTGATCCCTTTTTCTGCCATCCTGAATACATCACGGCTATTTTGATAATCCATTTATTTTATATGCTAATTTAGCGTCATATCCGTACGGTATTTTCGATCTATTTTGTCCGACATTTCATTTCATGTGATTGGCTGTTGCTTGACTTCCCGGGTGTGGCTGCTTTTGATGTGCATGTTGACACGCGCCGACCTGTCTAGTACCCACTTCCTCAACTATACTGGCTTCAGGAGACAGCTTGTCTTTGCTGGAGGTGACGGGGTACACGATTCTCTTGGCCGTATCAGGCTCGAAGAGTGATTCCATGCCCTCAGTGTGGAGCGGACTACGGTGCAGCCACCGCCTTGGGTGCGCTTGAATCCCCAAATACTGTGTGCTTCCGTTTGGCAGTGAAGGAGTGTGGGCCGGCTCCGTTGATGGTACGTGGCTCCCATCCGCATGCCTCCCGGTCTTATTCCTTCGGGTCTACACTGGATATGGGATGTGTGGATGGAGCTGTGGGTAGTGCAGCACAAGCCCCCCATGGTTCCAGTGTAGGCGCAGGCTTCATGTGATGAACACTGTGACAAGGAAATCCGAAAGCGGATGCCGCCAACCATAGACGGCCTATCAATTTCTCTGAATCTGGTGGGAATGTTGATGTGGTCATGCAGCGGAAAACTGGAGACAATCTCGTGGAGATCCGCCTTAATCTGTTCTCCAGAAGCGGCTTGGCATTCCAGCACGTGGATGTTGAAACCACCAATATTAAGTATATGGCTATACTTCTTGTTTATCACTCGTCTCAGTGCGGATGCGAGGTAGGTTCATCTTGGGCGCGGAGGAGGGTTGGTGTTAAACGGCCGTGAACAAACGCATTATCGCCTCCTAAATTTAGAAGACACCAAAGGGAATCCTGTAGCGTTTTGACCGGATTTCGATAAACAATAATTTATCGCTGGATAAAAGCATGTGTCTGACACGTCTCGTAGGATGGTTGAGATGAATACAAGGAAATCATACGGTATGTGAGTCATCTAACGAGCGTCGACCGGGATAAATGTGTTGATAAAAGACGTTGGTGTAAAATAAAAATCCAGTGCAAGCATACATAAAACACGGATGCAGCGATCGTTGAAGTAAAGCGAGAGAATAGTAAAATATGATCGTTCACATTTGCCCCGTCTTCTTGGGTCCGTGTGACACATAACTACGATAGAATGGTGTGATTAATGTAATCCATAATAGTGTCATTTAGGTAACAAAGTGCTGGAAGCTAAGAGCAACATATAGTCGTTTTTTGAAAATATCAGAAGTAGCGGAGGATACAACTGAGTTTGGGGGAGATTTTCAGCGTAGGCAAACTAGAAGGGAAAAGTAATTCCATCAACACTAGACGGCTGTAATGTTCACTCAGTTTTTGGTAGTTACCTTTGTGCTTGGTGTTGTGGTTAAGTTTCAGCGAATGGCGGCATACGCGTTTGGGGTCCGTAAATATCTGGTAAAATAATGTGAGATCACCACACAGCCTTCGGTATAGTCCGCTGAAAACTGCCAGCAACTTCAGCCTTCACTGCTAACAGTGATTGCGTAAACTCATAACATTCTAGTAGCTCTTCGTTATCGTGCCTCTAATGCCTTTAGGTTTCGCTTCAACCAAGGTTACCCAGCTTGGATAGCGTATTCAACAGGTGGGCGCATGTAGAATTGTGCATCATTGGGAAGATTATGGTCAAATCACCTGAATACCCATCGCAGCAGGTCGACATGCTGGTTCTCCCATTTCGCAGGTATCTTAGCCTGTCTTGAAAAGTTAGCACACCGTACGAGCATACTAAGGTCACATTCCAGGGAGCTTGGCTGCAAGTGTGTGCCCCAAGCAAATACGTGTAGTCACGTCTATGCCGTAAGTAAACAACGCGACATTTGCCTACACTGAATCTTATGGCATTCGGAACTGACCGGTTCGAAATCGTGTTAAAATTGCAACGGATCCGTTCGTGGTCTTCCGGTCGTCTGATCGCACGCCATACTTTGATATCATCTGCAGAAAATAGAAAATCGAAAGAAACTGATCTCGCTGGATAGTTTATGAAAATCAAGAACAGGCGTGGCCCTACTACCGAGCCTTGTGGTACACCGCACAACATCAATTGCAGTGCACAGGGATTCCCGGACTCTCACTTCCAACCGAAGTTCTTGTCGAAAAGTTGTTTATCCACTTCATGATTGGGTCGCCAATGCCGTAGTTCCGAAGCTTGTGAAGGATAGTCCGGTTGTCTAAGCCGTCCAACGCTTTTGAGAACTCTAGGTAGATGATATCGACTCCTGCTCCGTCATCAGCTGGTTCGGTCTAGCTATTATGTTCAATTAATAGGTTAGTAGTCCATAAATGCTTTTGCTGCAAACCATGTTGCTATGGCGCTTTTAAGTTGCGGTTTTCCTGATACTGCTTCAGCGCATCTGTGATGTTTGTTTCCGTAACTTTGGAAAGCACATGCAGTAGAGGTATTAGACGGTAATTGCTGGGGGTCAGTGCGGATACCTTCCTTATGAATAGGAGTGCTGAGTCCTGAATTCCATACTGGTGAACTTTGGTTCCGCGTTAGACAGCGTTGATAAAAAAGGCCAGTGGTTCTGTTAGATCACTGCTTACGGCTATAGACCCTTCGGTCGTGTGTTATCGACACCAGAAGAACGGCGGATACGCAGGGATAACAGCTTCCTCAACACATCTATGGCAGTGAAGGTGATGCTGGAAAAACCTGGCAATGAAGTACTAGAAACGAGAGTGTTTAGGCTCGTTATTTGTCGGAAAGTGTTTGAGTAATGTATCCCATAGGAGATCGGTTGCTTCCACCACTAACTGCATGCAACCATCATCAGTAACCAGAGCTGGAATTCCGCGCTCCATTTTACAAAGGTCATTAACATGTCTGCATAAGAGTTTGCGCTTCGTTCAGAAGTGTTTCAATTACTCCTGGTGATGAATCACCTTGTCCTCGCGGATCAATTTCGCACCGAATTTACGATGGGCCACGTATGCAGTCCAGTTGTCGGCATCCTGGCAGTCCCTTTGAGTTCGCATGCCAAAACCCTCAGTAACATATATTTACGTTTTCTGTTCCTCGGAAATGACTTGTTTTTGATTTGACGATGACAATACTTCTGTTCCGATGCGTGAGTTACTGGTGTGCTAGACGTCTTTGTGAAGTTTACCCAGTCGACGTCTAAGAGGCATTCGGTTATGAAAGTCCAAGATGTATCTTTAACAAGCGTGGCTAATATGTTGTAGGGCGTAAGAGTAAATATTTCATCATCCTCCTTTGCAAGCTATACCTCATAACATACATAGTAAAAGAATAGAGTAACGTGGTCACTGCGACCCAGTGGTGTCGACCAGGAGTTTTTCGTTGATGAGCACAAGATCAAGTATCGACGGCTTGTTGGCAGTTCCAAATCTGGTGGGAGTGGTCACCTGGTTGTACAGAGGGCAGCTGGAAATTAGCTCTTGCAAACGGGCTTTAAATATGCACTATCGATTACTGGAGTTTCAATGTCGTGCACATTAATTTCTTCAGAGATCAGAATGTAGCATTAGGACCTGTTCAAAGCAATCTGGAAATGGTGGTTCAGTTTGGAGTCCATTTCCGACGTACAGTTTGGTGGGCGGTAAATTACAGCGAGTATGCACGTGTCCTTGTTCCGCAACCATGGCCGGCACCAAAGCCAATCAGGGACTTGGATTTCCGGAGAATCGACAACTTCACACATTTGCATTCTGATAAAGAGTTACAGCAACACCGTTCCAGGTCTATCGTTTCGAAGTAGGGACATACATCATACACTGACCTCAGAATCGGTTATCTCAAGATGTAACCAGGTCTCTGTACCGCTGATGAAATCCCGCAGTTATGAGGCATAAACTTCTCTAATTTCGGCCAACTTACTAAGAAGACCTTGGACGTTAGTGTACAAACAGGGCAGTGTTTTGGTCGTTAAGAGTGAGTTGATGGATGTCAAGTTTGTGTTTATTTTTAAGCCGACGGTTAGGTGGCCGGCCTTTAATCTTTCTTTGGTTGATCCACGATGGATGAATTTTATTCAAGCTGCATGGCCCCGCAGTGTTCCAGATCAGGATGTTCACTTGTGCTTTGCTCTGTCCTATTGTGTGCCCGGGGTGCTGTTTGTCGATCTCTCCGCAGGACTGTGGATGTCACTGCGCAAGTACAGAGCCACCCCACTACCTTTGCTTGGTAGGTCGTGCCGAACAATGGACACGCCTGGTAGTGCGATCTCGATATCACTTATGTCGGAGAGTAACCATGTCTCCGTTAAAGCGAGGTCACAGGCCTTTGAGTCTTGACGGAGTCGCAGTTCAAAAATACTAGTAAGCAATTTTTAAGCATTATTGTACCCACAAGCGAGCAGCTTGAATGTATGAGGCTCTTGATGTAAAGTATATGAAGGATGTGGATTTGTGCCTACCCAGAGAGGCCGGCATCTAAACGTTTTTTAGGCTACTTGCCAAATCTCAATATAAATAGTCTTTGGTCTCACTTACATCTGCGGCATCTAGTTACTCCTTAGCTGCCTCGATAGCTACTGGTCTTAACGCACAGTATTCTGTATCGATGTTGTGGTTATACTGAGTCGCGGGTGGTGTTTCTGCCAGAACAGCGAGCGGTTATGGTTCTCTAACGGCTGTCTTCATAGTTCAGAAGGAAGTGTGTTTCGTAGTATCTTCCGGCAACGGATTAAGTTCAGCTTCACTTGTTGTGACTGAATCATTAGTTTAAGTGTCCTCGTGCCGCTGCTTCTGTAGTGAGGCGACACAGGTAGCCGTGAAATCGACTGAAGTATGACGTCACAAATACAGAAAGCTTCAGCTAAAAATTCACCCTTCATGGGTGCATACAAGCGGATTCTTGACTTGTCTTGACTTGTAACCTCATTCATCTAGGTCATGAGCATGGGATTCTTCGTTGCCTGCTGACTGCAGCTCTGGCATGTCATGAGCAGAAATGATCATTCCGCTAATCTCCATATGGCAGTCTTCCTAATTATATGCGTATCCCACTGCCTTCAGTCCGCAGGTGATGTGCGGACAAAATCACGGTCTCCACATCCTCTGTGGATCTTAATGTTACTCGTATTAGTAGGGACTCACCATAGTGCATCGAAACTTGAAGTTTATTGATGTGCACAAAATTAATCAACTTTGCCCAAACTCCGACTAGATCGAAAAGCAAAATTTGGTGACGTATCCACAGGTTGTACCTGGTCTTTGGCTTGTATTGTGGCTGTGGAAAGTAAAGCTACTAAAGCCTCACTCTGATTCAATCGAGCTGCGACGTTTGCATAAGTGGATCGGTCTTCCGAGAGGTTTGGCTTTTATCGGTCAAACTGAAGTGTAGGTGCTACCAATGTTGCAACTGTCGCTACACTTGGTTGGAACCTGGCACGCTCCTATCGTTCGCGACGAGTTTGTCCGTGGTCCCCAAGGTGTCTTGTATAGCAAGTCCGTAGCAACGTCTGGCCCATTTCCTTGGTTTCGAGGTAGCAATTTGGGGGGACGGCTGAGGTGCAGGCTGTACTATCGTCGTTTTGCGCGAAGCAATGTTCCGAATTTAAACGATGAACGTTTTCGGCGGCTAAACTATCGTAATTCTATGCTAACGCTAAAACACAATTTGCAAGTGGAATAGTCGTGCACAACCAAAGTGAGTCCGGCGTACTGTTCTATTTCTTGATTTCGGAACGACCGTCTCTAACGCACCTCGTATGGTAACGGTCAATCCTACTTTTACTACCCTAGCACACGTTTGATTAGCTCAAAAAACTACTTTTCGGACTACATGGCTTGTGGCCATGGTGACCGAATGGCCCTAACCTGTTTTGTGGGTCAGCAGGGCCTCGCCGTCGGTTGGCGTTTGGGCACCGTTCGTCAGGTCCAGATCAGACGACTGGCTCACTGTGCTTTGGGTCCTACGTCCCCTGCATCATGCGACCTTGGGTAGAACAGCTTTTAAACCGTTAACGTATCGGGCAGGTTGATTGATCACAACAACTACCATGAGGAGCGGCGAAAGTTGCCAGTTCCTTTCCTGCGAAAGTTTCACAATACAAACGTAACGTTCTCCGTAAACGTCACACACATGGATGGAACGAGACGAATGGAATCTTGATAGACAGCCGGCACATTCCTCTATGGAAACTGGAAAAATTACTGGTGGGTGATTGCAACTGTGTGAAATGGCTTGCGTGAATAAGGACGAAAAATTGCTCGAATTTATAAGTCAGGTAGAAATAATCCCAACTGGAATTCTTCCAAAGAACTTGCCTTCAGTAGACCGATCTCTTAGCAACTCAACAGAGCTTTTTATCTAGATATGTACGCTTTTGTTATTCAATCGTACATTATTGGTTTTTGTCTTAGCGCCAACCCTAGAGCCGTTTTTACTTACGTCCGGCCCAGCACTTGTGTTCACGGTGATTCCCGTCACTAAGGTACGCTCTCTTCTCCTCATCCGATTTTCGTCCGATTGTAGCCTTCCTCGAATACAGCCCGTTGTGTCCATTCTTTCGGTTTTCTGTTATCCGCACCAGAGCAAGGACACTCTCGGACTAGTAGATACCAGTCCTACAAATTGATGATCCCGATTCGCACGCGTGAACTTTCAAAAGATTTTTGATCGTTTCGTTTTCGGTGAGTTCGTTCCAAGTCGTTTTTTCCTAATCCTTAATAGATTATTTACCGTCCATTTGTTTTTAAACTTCGTTTGTATTACTCGTTTACCATGTGTCATGCCGATGTAAAACCTGAGTCGTGCGGCGGTGGGAATTTGCTCACTTTGTCTATTACGGATTTTATGGCACACAAGTCCAGCGACTGGTTTGCAATTTTGAGATAAAGCTAGAAAACAGAGGGATCTTTAACGACTAAGCTAAATACAACCAATTAGTCCCACGCCTTCCGCAACACATGATGACACTGGTTGAAGATGTATTGCTTCATGCACCGAGAGACGGTAAATACAAAGCAATGAAGCAATTGATCCTAAATGAGTCGTAACCCGGCGCTCGTGCTCAATTAGAGCAACCGGTTAATAGCACTAGGCTAGGCGATTGCATGAGTTCAGTCTTACTGCGCGATATTCGCCAGATCACTGGCCCTTCATACATGTGAGGCGACTTTAAAAGCACTATGAAACACCCGCCTACCAGCTCCTCTTCTTTTAGTGCTCACAACGTACCCAGATAGATCAGTCAACGAGCTGGCCATAACCGCAGACACATCATTCGAGGGAATCCCTCAGCATACCAAAGCATCCAGTAACACTTTCGCCATCATATTATCTGATAGGGAATTTAATACGTAGGCCACTGCACAAGCAGAACCGAGTGACGAAGAGGTAGCCATCCTTCGTCGTGAAATAGCAGCGCTGCAGTTAGAAAGACAGGGCTTTATGAGACTGCACGCCCACCACGAAATAGCCGCTATTCGTCACAAGGCCTATCAGTCCCGTCCTCCACCAAGCAGATCCAGGTCACCGCGCAGATGCAGTCCATCACCCCCCCGCAGCCGAGCCCGAAATAACAATTTAATGAAGTATCTGTGTTGGTATCATCGCCAGCATGGTGGCAACGCTCGACGTCGCCTTTCAACTTTCGCCAAGCGTATTGTAGTGGCACAGGGAAACTAGTTCGCCGGCACGTAAATGAGGCCCACGCGTACGGAAGCCACCAAACAGGCCGTCTGTTTTACGTCACGCACAGGCTCTCCTGCGTCACTTTCCTTATCGACACAGGAGCCGAAGCGAGCGTTATCTCTGCCAGCGCACAAGATAAGCACTCGAAGCCCAGGTACGATCTACGGGCAGTCAACGGCTCGCCGATAGCTTCATACGGTCAGCGCATGATGAACCTAGATTTAAAGCACCGCAGAGATCTTCACTGAGTTTTTACGATCGCTTCAGTACCTTTCGCAATTATCGGCATCGGTTTTCTACGCCATTTCGGAGTGCTTGTCGACGCGGGTCCCCACAGAATTTTAACTGATCATACAAAACTAGGTGTTGATGGCGGCCTTTCAGATGCCCTGATAATCAGCCCTGTTTTTCGGATAGAAGACGCATTGTCCGACCACTTGTGCCTCCTCTCCGAATACCCGCGACTGGTACGATCAGCTGCAGAGCTTCCGCCAATCAGGACAGAGGTCGCCCATCACACAGTCACGCGTGGTCAACCAGTTAGCGCACGACCAAGAAGGCTCGCTCCTGACAAACTACGTGAAGCACGAGCTGAATTCGACCACATGCTTCAGCTCGGTATCGTCAGACTGTCCAAAAGCCCATGGGCCTCGCCTCTCATCCTGGTCCCGAAGTAGGTCATGAGGGAATAGCGTCCTTGCAGCGAGTATTGAACCTTGAATACGGTTACCAAGGCCGATCGCTATCCGATCCCGCACATCGTGAATCTTACCGCCAGTCTGGCGGGTAAAAATATCTTCAGCAAAATCGACTTGGTACGCGCATACAACCAAATTCTGGTAGCCGAAGTCGACATCGCTAAAAATGCCCTGAAGACTCCATTTGGTTTGTTCGAATTTCTACACATGCCATTCTGTCTAAAGAATACCGGGAGAACTTTTCATTGCTTCATCGACCAAGTTTGTTACGGCTTAGACTTTGCTTAAGCTTATCGCGACGATATTTTAATCGCAAGGTCTTCACGAGAAGAGCACATGCGCCACGTTCGAACACTTTTTGGTCGTTTATCTCAACACGGGGTGACGATCAACGCAGAAAAGTGTTCGTTTGGTGTCGACTCAGTCAACTTCCTCGGCCATCGTACCTCCTCTGTAGGCGTCGTGCCACTGCACGATAAAATCCAAGCCATCATCGACTATCCCGAGCCACATTCTTTCAAACGGCTTGGGAGATTTTTTGGGCTCGTCAAATTTTACCGACGGTTCCTACCAAACTGCGCTTCGCTGATGCAATCCCTCACGGACCTCTACGGAGGTAAACTCAAGCAATTCGAATTTCCTGCCGCAGCACGCACCGCTATTAATTCGCTGATTGAGGCTATCGCCAACATAGCTTTTGTAGTGCATCATGACCCGGCAACTCCACTGTCCCTCAGTACTGACGCCTCGGACATGGCAGTCGGCGCTGTTTCGCACCAACGAGTAGCCGACACGTGAAGCCCTTAGCATTTTTCTCCAAACGCCTACAACCTCTCGAATCTCACTACATCACCCTCAGTAGAGAACTACTGACCATATACTTAACGATACGTCATTTTCTGCCCGTCTTAGAATGCCGCTCCTTTGTCATCTTTACCGACCACAAACCCCTGACATAGGTGCTCGGCTCGACTATTGACCGTTACTCTTCTAGAGAGTCGCACCACCTAGAGTATATTGCTCAGTTTACGACCGATATACAGCATGCCTCAGGGGTGCATACAACCCCGTCGCCAATGCACTTTCCCGAATCCAAACTATTTCTGTTGACGCCTGCACTGCCATCGACTTGGCAGCCATGGTCAAAGCGCAACGTAACGATCCTGAGGTTGATCTACTACGCAGGTCTCCATCACTGGACATACGACCCATTCTACTAATATTCTCAGGCGGAATTATACTTTGCGATTTCTCTCTGGCCACGCCGCGCCCAGTCGTCCCACGCGAGTTTCGACAGACCGTGTTCAACACGTTTCACGGCTTGTCTCACCGAGGTATTCGTGCATCGGTTAAACTCGTAACCGTACGAGTCGTTTGGCGCAATGTCAATAAAGACATCCGCACTTGGGCAGTTGCTTGCCTTCCGTGTCAACGAGCGAAGGTGCACAAGTACACGAAAAGACCATTAGGCACCAAAGGACGCCAGACGCAAGTGTTTACCACGTGCACGACGACCTCTGCCGCCTTCGAAAGGCTCTGTGTGTCTACTGCCCTATGTCGATCGATTCACTAGATTGCCTGAGGCAAATGCCATCCCAAATTGCTCTTCAGAAACAGTCGCGAATGCATTTTTGGAAAGCTGGACTTCACAGTATGGCTGCCCTGCCACAATGACCACTGATAGTGGGTCACGCTTTGGGTCCACGTTCGCTTCATTGCCCCAAGACTTAGGTTACCGCCATGTCCAGACGACGGCGTATCATCCATCCGCTAAATACATGGTGGAGCATTTTCCCCGCCAATTGAAGGCCGCGCTACGTGCGCATGCAGATCCTGCATGGTCTGAAACACTTCCTCTTATCCTCCTAGGCTTATGAAACACAGTTATAACCGATTTTCACACAACACCAGCGCAGCTTGTCTACTAGTGCACGCTGCGGTTGCCCGGACAGCTGGCAGCCCCAGCCCCGTCTACTTCCTCTTTTGACTACGGAAGTTACGCTGACCGATTGGCTCACCAGATGCTTGAGCTAAGTCCACCTGCTTCTCGATCGCAGAAGGCACTAGTGTACATGCCCGAGAAACTATCTATGTGTTCACACATCTATCTTCGCGCAGACGGTGTTCGACAGTCTCTTCAGTCTCCGTAGAAAGGACCTTTCAAAGTGTTTCATCGTGCGAATAAGGCGTACACGATCGACCGTGGTGACCAACGCGAACTCGTCACCGCCAACCGTCTGAAGTTTGCTTTTATGGAAGGAACTATCTCGCTTACTTCATCTAGTACTGCTTCGTGCTGTCACAACTCACCACAATAACTTTCAACATCTTAGTGTAGTTGAACCAGACCACCTTCCCGGTCTACAAACATCAGCTGTCCCGACATCTCCCGAATCCAGTCCGCCGGCTCACACAAGCAATCGCCTTGGTCGGGAGGTGCGTACGCCCGTTGGTTTTTCTGAATATGTACAGTAGAAATACGTTTAGGTTTGTAGATATTGTATATATTTGCCCCGATCTTAGTCGATTAAAGCTTTGAAAACAAAGCTGAAAAACTTTCGAAAACCTTTTTCTAAAAATCTAAACACGCAGATCACTCGTTCGTCCTTGTTGGCGTTCTCTGCGCGTTTTTCCATTTTTTCGTCTCTACATGCCCCAACTCTCCCCTTCGATCGATGGCTCACACGAGCAATGTTTTCGTGAATTAGCGCAGTCAACGAGGAGCCTGACGCGAACACTGGTCGTTTCTCCGCGGGACGAGGGTCGCTTCTTCATGGGACGACGATCGTTTGGGAGCGGGGCGGGGTGCGGCAGAGCGAGAGACCACTCCCAGGCGCACCGTTTGGTAGCAGCGGAGTTTGAGGTCCTGTCGGCCATTTTCTAGACCAGCCAGTTTTGTTGTAGTCCGACAAGCCCGCTCCAACGGCTGGCCGTAATGCACTCTGCCCTGCAAGCAATAAAGAATAAATACCGAACGGCACAGCGGATCCTAATTGTCGGCTACATCCATTTTCAAACACGAATAGATAGTCGTTTCCATAGGAATAATAATAATAATACGTATATTTCTCTTGATGAGAGAAACTGTGTCTATAGCGGCACAGATCAATTTGTACAGAAGAATCCATGCTCTTGCATGTGTGACATGCATAGGTGGAGTATTGGGATATGCGTATCATGTATTAACATTCTACCGGATAGTTGAGGCTAAAGCGTAGTTATGAAAACAATGGTGTTTTTATGTTTCTGGGCCCCACTTGGAGTACCTCACGTGGGACTTTTTCTCATGTGAATATAGAGCTAAGGGTAGTTAGATCAAGGTAACTGGCGAGTCTGCTACCATATGTTGCCAAATTGTCACTTAACTTGAGTGTTATTGGTCGTTTATTCCACAGATAGCTGTATCTGACCAGGAAGAAATTAGAGCAGACATTCGTTCTAGCCTTCAGTATATTCAATGTAAAATCCTCTTGGCGAAGCGCTCGAGTTGAGTAATGTAAATTGAGTGTAGGGAGGTTGGAATAGTTCTTTTTGTGTAACATGTTGAAAAGCAGCAACTAGTTGTGCTTCAGTCGTCGAATCTAAAGTGGTTCGAGATGTAGTTCATTGCAATGTTCTCGATAGCTCGTAGCAGAGTGTTTACCAATCAGATGTTTGGTAAATGACCTGTGCAGGTTCCCCACAGCAATTCTGTCACTCTTTCTCATATTTCCGTATATTATGCTGCAGTATTCAAGGATGGGACGAGTGAGTAGTTTGAAAAGCTCAACTCCAGCAAGAGTTGCGTATATTTTGTCTGATATATTGAACATTGGCTGTCTGGCACGTGCTACTTCGCATTGGGCTTGTTCGGAGAAACTGAAGGTAGACGAGTACCTAGTGCCAAGATCTTGCATGGACAAGTGTGTAGGGACGCATTCATTGTTTAGGGTGATGGATCCTTCGTGGATGCAGCAGCCGTAAGACATGACGCTTGATTTCTTAGCCGAGAGGTTCATCACCCATGTGCAGCACCATGACTCAAGGGAATGTAAATCATCTTAAATGAGCAGTAATGTCCCTTGAAGCTCGTCACGCCGAAACTTATAGACTAGTTTGATATCGTCAGCAAATAACAATGATGTACTATGTTTTACAGGTGTGGTGATGTCATAGATGTGAAGCAAGAAGAGTAAGGGGCCGAGCACGCACTTTTGAATGACTCCACTGGTGATTGAGCGTGGGGAAGAGCGAGAATCACTCAGAGTGACTACTTGAGAACGATCACTCAGGTATGACGATAGCCAACCTAGCAATGGGTTCCGGATCCCAAAGTTCTCCAACTTTTGCAGCAGTCGCTTGTGCGATACTCGGTCGAAGGCTTGGTGTATGTCAAAAAACAAGATTACTACTGCATAGCCGGAATCGATTGATTCTGAAATGTGAGAAAGGTAATGCAGTTGGCAGGTGGTGCACGATGGCCTATTGAGAAAAACATGCTGCGAATTGTTGACCAGGCCAATAGAATCAACTAAGTTCATCATCTGCATTCTGATCAGCTTTTCAAATGGCCGAACGATTATCATAGTGTGGTGGATTGGCTGGTAGTTATCAATCGTTTGGTTGGGACCTCCTTTATGCCGAGGCCTAATAAATGACGTTTTCCATTGGTCTGGAAAGTGGCCAGATTCCAGCGACAGAGTGAACATGCTCATCAATAGCAATGGTGTATCAGGTCCTCCTAGTTTAATGGTGGTTGGTGAAAGGCCATCGGTTCCCAACTTGGAAGATGGACTGATTGGTTTGATAACTTGATGAATAGCGTTAAGCGAGGTATCCACTCTGCTTAAGAGGTGTGTTTCTGTAAGATCTGTGCACACAGGCACCGCGTCAGTTTCGCGACTCATGGTAGTGGCAAAAAGTCGCTGACTGCTTCATAGATTTCAGCTGGGTCATGGAGTAAGCGACCCTCACCATTGACAATTTCAGTAATTAGAGGAGAGCGGTCACTCATTCTACGATGCAGTACTTTGAGAAGTTCCCAAGCTTTGCAGCTTGTCCGTCGTGTTACTTGCGCGTGTTTTACTCTGGTGGTAAATTCATGCATTTGTAAGACAAGTGAAAAGTCATGGGTCCTTCTGTTTCTTGTAGCTAACTTTTGATTTTCTTGCGGATTAAGTGCTCGACGGAATCTTTGGATACATGAGGGAGATGAATACATGGTGGAGCAAGGAGGACTACAGCGTAATGAATTTGTTTATAGAACTGCTCCACAGCTGTGTACACACTGGTAGAGAGGAAAAGTACATCGCAGTCGGAGAAACGAATGAACGGCTGAAAGCATTGCCATTTTATCTTATTGGTTGCAACTGGCGTTGTAGAGGTGAGTTTAGTGACTATTTTAGTCTGGAAGCTGAGTCGGATCATCTTATGGTCACTGCCAAGGAGATTGTTTAAGATCTGGGTCTGTGGATTGGGTAACCCCAATGTGAATATTAAGTCCAGTACATTGACGGACCTCGTTGGACTGGTAATCTATTGTGTCCAGCCCCCAGCTCTGATGGAAGAAAGAAAAGAGGCGTGCAAGGTAGATGTTGGGTGGGATGACTAGCGTATTTTCGGTAGGTTGAAATTACCGGCAATAATCTTCTGGCTGTGTGGTAAAGCTGATGCGAAGTCAAATACACAAATGATGTTGGTGATACTCATGTTAGACGCATTCGGTGGGTTGTAAATACATGCGACAAGTGTGTAAGATGAGACACCCGCGACTGACAGCCAAATATATTCAGGGATATTTTCCAATTGTGAGTAGTCTATATGTTTAGCAGTAAATGTTGTGCTTAGGTATATAATACACCCACCACCATTTGGTCGTTGCGATCTTTTCTAAATAGCTGGTAGTTTGGAATCATCAGAGTAAAGTCAAGTGTATCTGAAGAACACCATGTTTCAGTGACGAGGATAGCTTGTGGGTCATTGAACTGTGCAACTGTGTTAATAAAATGAAGTTGGTTGATTATGGATCTGGCACTAATCAGAATCACTGAAGATGTACTAAGTAAATGGAATGATCGCTGTCCGTTGTGTGATCATCTGCATCTTTGCGTTCTAGCACGGCGCCCATGGTAGGTAAGTGCGAGTATGGTGGACCCGAGTTATCCATTCGAACTTTCGTTGATAAGCGTAGTATGTCATGTGTGGATATCGAGACAGTTGGGGGCACGACGGGAACCCAGGCACCATGCTTAGGTTGTCGTTGGTTTGACAATGGGGTAGCTTTGTTATCTGGACAAATTGGAGGAAGAGTGGGATCAAGGTGTTGGCCTTCGCCGGATGTATCTGAGATGGGAATGGGTGGGATTCCATTCCCGTCGACGCTTAAGAATGGTTGTTGGAAGATGCCGCTTGTGAGATTGAAGGAGCATGGAAAAAAGGGGTGGTAACATAGTCCTACTGCTCGACGTCCTTCCACTATCTGTGCACTTCCAGTGATTGTTGTGGAGTGTAGGATGATAATTAGGCGTAAACAAAAGACAGATGTTATTGGTCTTATTTAACATGGAAGGTTGTTTGCCCTGGGGGTTGTAGGAGGTTGGTCGATAGGGAATTTTGGGTGTGACCGAGTGTTTAGTATCCATACGTTTTTTAAAGACACAGGTCCCTGGATTGGAGAAGTCGTCTTTGGGCGACAGTGGACTATGAATTACATCAGGTTCGCTATCCTTGGACGTGTCTTGTTGGTTTGGACCGTGTTGTGATATATTCAAGGAGTTGTTATTACACCACTGTTCCAACCACTTAGACTTTTCTTTAATCCTTGTGCTTGAGGAGTTCGCTATAATGGGAGTGTTGTTGTCAGGAGTAGGAGAACCCGCTTTATCCGATCCTTGTGTCGAGGGTGTTTCAGTGGAGCAAGGAGGCACGGGTTTGGAGCTAGGTTACAACATTGCTAGATTATCGATGTCTAAATCAACGCATCTAGTATCCACCTTGGATGCACTCGTCTTTTGGACGTTTGGCTGAGCTTTCTGAAACAGTCTAGTTATTTTGTCCGGTGTTCGCAGCACAGTGCCAAATTCGGACCTATGTAGGGGTGTACTATGAGGTTTACTCAAAATGCCGTTAAATTGGGTGCGCCGGACTAGAAAGGGTCCATAATGGAGGAATCGCTCCGCAACTTCCTCGCTCAAATTTTGAAAATGATTGGACAAGATGATTGGATAACGAAATTCGATCCACCATCATTTTTGATTTCGTAGGATTCCTGGTTCAGCCTTTGTTGTAGTTTCCACTGACTGTAGGAATAGCCTGCCAGAAACGGTTGTGCCGCCTCCAAGCGGTTCACCAAGCAACAAAATAAGAACGCCAAGATCTGCCGGACTAAGGGATTCGTACCGTGTCAGAGCATAGCGCAATAAATAGGTTGAAGGCAACTACTAACACAACGATATAGGAGATGCTAATTAGTGCTAATTAACACAACCAACACGGTTCAAGTTCAGAGTTCAACTTGCCGCTGACTCCACATTGATTCGCGTTTTCATCTCTGCTTGCGTTCGATCTCCAATTGTAAACTGATCCAATGTTGCGCCACGGTTCTCGGCTGGTAAGCTGACCGTAAGCTGGCTCCCTGTAACAGCCTTCTAGGAGTGGAGCTCTGTAGCCACCCAAAAAGTATTTCTTATCTTCTTATGTACAACTTTGTTACTCACTCGTACACTATGGGTTTTTGCTTTAGCGCCAACCCTAGGGCCATTTTTACCTACGTCCGACTCATCATTTGTGTCCACGGTGAGTTCCGACACTGACGTACGCTCTCGTGTCTTCATCGGATTTTCGTCCGATTGTAGCCTTTCTCGAATACAATTCGTTGTGTCCGTTCTTTCGGTTTTCTGGTATCCGCACCAGAGAAAGGACACTCTGGGACTGGTATATACTGGTCCAACAAGCTAGTCGAACCGAGACGAAATAGTGTAATTCCATCGAGGTGCGACAAATTGTTACGGAGCAAGTGCGAAAACACTTGCACCAAAATAGGTTCCAACCAGCCGACTGGTGCTAAGGTCATCCTCACACACGCGTGACGTGCGTGCTACTGGTTCATTTGGACTATTTCCCTCTATCCTCTCTCCATCTTCTCGCAGCGTTGTCACTGTACGCTCATTCGAACCGGATTTACCAGCTCTACACAGTGATCCATCATACGTGGAAATATCTTCTACGATTAGAGGCTGTGCCATCACTAACCGTTTTCACTGGCATCTGTGATTAAGCGCAACCGTTTAATTCACTCGTATTGAGCCCATTGCCTTTCTGTGTGACACTATTCGATACAAAATTCTCGAGGCAGGCCGAAAAGCCTAAGCTTACTCCGATCCAGTGTTTCTCAACACAGCTGTGAAAGAATCTGTGTTCAGCGCTCTGTTCAGGTTGCAGTCACTCGCCATTCCTTGTGACCTTGTCAGCCAGTGCGGCTGCATAACCCATCACACGGACCGCGCGACAACGCCGACCGCTAATTTGACCTTGCAACCACCACGCTCGCCTGACCGATGTGCGCCGCTCTCAAAGCTGTAAAAGTACAGAACGCTAACCAACCCACTGGGTCAGGTAACGACACCAAATTGAATGGCAGAAAGGCGAAACCGAAGAGACTCCAAGCGAAAGGCATTTGCGGGTTAGGAGAATGTCATCGGGTAGTAAAAATCGGTCTGTCTTGTTCGCACTGTTTGGAATGGTACCATAAGAAATGTGCAAATGTGTCCCAACAACAGTTACGGGAGCGAAATAGCTCGCAAGATGCATTTTGGTTCTGTACTGCGTGTTCCACCATCCCCCTCGTTAAGTGCTTGCTTATCCTAGCTGAGAAATGCGACCGGTTAACCGCAGAGGCAGAGTAGAGGATCAACAATAAGCTTACTTCAATGGAAGCGAGTATGCACCACAGAAGTGTAGCGGCTGCTAAGCAACGGAATGCTGAGCAATCCACTTCCCCTGCACCGCAATCAGCCACGTCTCCATCTCCATTGTCTTCTCCAAGTTTGGTAGAACGCCGGGCGAAAACAGACTGTACTTACGTGAATCAAACAGTACTCACAGCAACGAAAATTAGGCACCATTCAAAACGTCTGGTTAAGCAAATTCCACTAGACCTGACATCTAGTATTAACAAGGATGACGCAGCCAAACACCAACCCTTAGTACCTGTAGCTCAAATATCTCTTGTCGAGACTAAGCCTCCCAGAACATCGGTTACATACGCAGAGATTGCTGCAAGGGTTCATCGAGAGGCCGCCGTTGCGTCCTCTGCCATTGTAAACACCATTAACGCAAATAGAGAGAAAAAGAGCAAACAATCACTTGTCAACAAGTCAAGACAAATGAGTACCATACCTTGTAGATCGATTAAAATGGGATCCAACAACAGTGCCCGGACTGTTGTATGCTCAAATGTCCCTGAATCTACCGCCATCACATTGCGGGATAAGTTATCAGACGACCAAAACCAATGGAACTCATTGTGTATGCAGATGAGTATCAAAGCCAAGCCCATAAACTTGTTACGAATTACTCGTCATCCGAACTCGTCACACTATGGTGAACCCAGACTTATTCGAGTAACTCTAGAATCCTCCACCGACGTAGAAAATGTTTTGCTCTCCACAAGCGCGCTAAAACACGAATCCTGTGGGATACGTATCTATCCTGATGTCCCTTGGAGCGCGCGACAACCAAAACGAAACACCGAAGAGGGGCACAGCAAGCAAGACCGCCTAAACACAATCTTCATACATGGAGTGCCAGAACATCCTTCTAACGATGTTCAAGAGACCGGAAAGCACGATTTAGAACAGTGGCGGTTCATTCGCGAAACATTTTCTTTGAATAATGTTGTGGCACTATCGCTCACCAGGATACCTCTCTCATCGAATTATAGAGGATGCGGCCCTAGAATCCTAAAACTTGTGGTTCAGTCAGAGCAACAAGCAAAGGATGTTTTGGATCGATGGCGGAGAAATCGGAAACATCTTCCTTCCGAAATTCGGTTAAAGGTCGCAAACACTTTGCACAGCTCAAATATTAAAGCAACTGAAGCAGCAAGCATACTGACGAATGTACAGAAGTGTAACTTGACTGCTGCTTTAATTGACTCTGACGTAGGTCTAAACGAAGGTTGGGACGCACCTTGGCCGAATCAAGTTGCGAACGAGGTATCATTGACCCATCAAAAAAACGATTAACTGCCGACCTCCCATCGGTCGGCATTCTCCCACACTTGACAGCTTCACCTCTCTGCGGGCTCCTAGAAACCAAGAAACTGGCCTGCTTGTATACAAATGCTCAGAGTCTTTCTAACAAACTGGCTGAACTGAGAGATCGCCAAGCTTCCGGCTCGTATGATGTCATTGGTATCACCGAGACATGGTTGCACACGGGAATGACGGACGCTGAAGTGTCGCTACCCGGCATGTCGCTGATCCGGAACGACAGGCTCACAAAAGGAGGAGGGGTAATCCTGTACTACCGAAACGACTTACAGTGCGAAGCCGTGGAGGATTCAGATTCGCAGTTCCCCGACTCTCTTTGGTGCCGGTTGCAGTTAAAAGGCAGGGACGCTTGCCTTATTGTCTTGGTGTACCGCGCCCCTAACTCAACACCCGAAACCGACTACCACTTAGCGGCTGCTTTAAGGTGCAGTTTACAACCAAAGTACACTCACATTCTTATCATGGGTGATTTCAACGTACATTGTTTAGAAGCCCCTGCCACGATCGGAGAACAATTCAAAACCGATCTACAAGATCTAGTAACTACTGTTCCTCTTTACAACCACATCACTTTGCCCACTCGGTTCAGAACTGGGAACAGGCCATCTGTGCTGGATCTTGTGCTTACCAAAGAGGAGCATATGATTGATGCGTTGGTTTTAGACTGCCCGTTGGGTCGCAGTGATCACGCAGTCATCAGTTTCAACTTCGTCTGCTATGCAGAATATCTGAGTGATAACGATGAGACTGTGCGAACCATCACAAGGTACGACCGACTCGCCCAGCTAGTCAGCGCCACAACATGGTCTTTCCTCGAAGAAGAACCCCCGGAAGTCGCCTGGCTCGAGTTCGTCAAAAAATTCAGTCAGCTGATTGCACAGGCTTCAGAGATAAAAGCTTGCAATAAGTGCAAATCCGTTTCTTTCGTTAGGAGCAGAACCCGAAAATGGATGACAGTACGCAACGCAGCATGGCGAGTGTACAGAGAAGCTCCAGCACCAGAAACTTGGGACAACTACGTAGCCCAACGTAACCACTGCACTCAACTGTTAAGAGAAGACAAAGCCGCCTATCAACAGAACATCGCAAAAACCTTCAGTGCTAACCACAAACTGCTGTACAAGCACGTTAATAGCCTACGAAATGTGAGGCAAGGATTTCCTCCACTCAAGACGGCTGATGGCCCAACAAGAACGGCTATGGAAGCTGCAAACGCGCTGCAGATGCAATACGCCCCCACGTTTCAAGGAGTCTTGCCACCAAGCGATCTACCAAGCTTTGTATTCTGCTCACCAGGACTAACCCACATCAATTTTACCGCAGAGGCTGTATTGCAAAAGCTGACTTCTCTACGCAAACACAGCTCGCCGGGTGTCGACACCATTCGTCCAGAGGCATTGGGAGTAGCAGCAAACCAACTGGCAGGACATTTAGCTCAGTTTTTCCAGCACTGCTTAGACCAGAACCAAGTTCCCGCCATGTGGAAGCTTGGAATAATAAGCCCGATTCACAAAGGTGAAAGCAGAACTGATCCCTCCAACTACCGCCCAGTAACCCTTCTTCCTATACTCTCCAAGGTCATGGAATCCATAGTTGCCGATGCACTGGTGTGCTATCTGGAAAACTGCAACCTCATCACCCCTGAACAGCACGGTTTCCGTCGACAGCGGTCATGTACAACTAATTTACTGATTGCACGCAGTAGTTGGACCGAGGCAGCCGACGCTGGAGAAGGTGTTGATGTGATCTACCTGGATTTTTCCAAGGCTTTCGATCGTCTAGACCATCGGATACTACTATCCAAGCTGCAGCATTACGGGATCGGAGACCCTCTTTTAAGCTGGATCGCCAACTTTCTATTTCAACGGCAATTAGTGGTCAGAGTTCGGAGCTCTTTATCGGACCCCATACAAGTAGAGTGTGGTGTGCCGCAAGGCTCAGTTCTAGGTCCACGTTTGTTTTTGGTGTTTATTAATGACCTTGCACAGGGAATCGCTTCAAACTTCCTAATGTTTGCCGACGATATCAAGATCTGGCGCAGGATCCAGGCGAACACCGACCAAAATGTGCTTCAGAGTGATTTAGATACGGTGTATCAATGGTCGACCCAAAACTTATTGCATTTCAACGTCAGTAAATGCAAGGTGCTTTCCATCCGACATCAAAGCAGCTACTCATACCGACTCGGAACGGATGTACTGCAACAATCAACTCTCGAACGTGACTTGGGTGTCCTGGTTCAAGATGACTTGGGTTGCTCCAGGCAATCCGAAAAGGCCTCGAAGACCGGAAACCAACACGTCGGACTGTTGAGGCGGGCGTTTGGACAAATAAACAGCTCCATATTTCGACAAATGCTCAGTGCGTATGTTCGCCCCCGTGTCGAATACGCAATTCAAGCCTGGCATCCATGGCTGAAACACGACCTTAATGCACTGGAGCAGCCACAACGCCGGGCATCTAAGAACGTAATTGGAATGCGCAATCTTTCCTACCAGGAGAGGCTGCAACGACTGGGATTGTTCAGTGAAAGCTATCGCAGACTACGAGGAGACCTGATTATGGCATACTTGATTCTGCGAGACCCACATCATGTGTGCCGCCCTTTACTGCGACTCAGCACCAATACAAACCTGAGGGGCCACTCAATGAAACTCGCAGAACAATACAGTCGTCTGGAGTGCCGCAGAAATTTCTTTTCCATCCGTGTCTGTCACCCATGGAATGCTCTCCCAGAATCGGTCGTCTCTGCACCGACACTAACAGTATTTAAAAGACGGTTGGACGATGCACTCATCCACTTACACTTTGTTACTTAACACTACGTCTCCATCCTACACCTGGAGGTTACCATGGAATTATTTGTTGTTAACTGTGGGTGCTGTGAATCTAAGAGGATCGCAGGACTGCAGCGAAGCAAACGATAAGTCCTTATTTTCATATTTAAATTATTAACTATTTTACTATCCTTATTATCATTATTGTTATGTTGATATCCCCACCAACTATCCAACGGGACTTGTAAAGCAACGCTTCTTAACCCGTATAAATTCATTGTTCATTGTTCAAGTGCAATGGACTTGTTTAAGTGTAATAGGAAACAAAGTGAATACACAAAAACCACGTGATAAGAAAGAATGCAGAGGAGAAAGATATTAAGCACCTTTTGACCAATGACGCGAAGAAGTGACGGAATAACCGAGAGAAAAATAAGTGCGCGGTGAAACGTCCGCAGCCAAGGCTGGGCTGAGTAGAGGGGTTCAAACAAGAAAAACCAAGTATTACAGTTTCCGTCTGAATGATTATTGTACTGCGCATATTTTGTGCTAGTTAGCAAAAGTGTTATGTCTAGCCGAACCAAGAAACGTCTGCTGGTCCGAACGGGTTTGGTATTTTGAAACTTCGTAAACATCTTACTAGTTGTCACAGAGCAGTTCAACTTTCTTTTAGGTGACGTCAACTTATGACACAGTTTGACTAATAGACCCTGCAGGTAAACAATCTGAAATGCTCATCCAGTTTAACCTCAAAAAGTTCCAAGCAGTCTGAATATGCGGCTGCCAACAAACACATCTACAGTCTGACTTGTTTGACTCTGTAGTA
Organism: Dicrocoelium dendriticum; assembly: GCA_944474145.2. NCBI lineage: Eukaryota > Metazoa > Platyhelminthes > Trematoda > Plagiorchiida > Dicrocoeliidae > Dicrocoelium > Dicrocoelium dendriticum. The sequence continues at coordinate 38,961,180 of OX104071.1, forward strand.
AATTGCATTTGGTTCTTCCCGCTACGATAAAATTCTTCGGTAACAAATTATCTAGCAGTAGAGCCCTCAGCGATTCATACGAAGTTTCGATGGCAAATTATGATAATGCAAGGTTTTTCAGGAGTGAATATGCATAACGGTCAATCGTAGTCAAGAAATGTGTAGTTTGCAATTTTGCCGCCATTCAGATTCTTTGGATCATCATAATTTGAACCGCTCCAGATATCCCTCAATTTCTTGCGGGCATACATACAGGTCCGATGTTTCAAGAATTGGGTTTATCGATAACTTGGCTGTGACGGCCATGGCAGTTGGGCGAACTTTCAGTTTATGGAATAACGCAAGGCTTCGAAATATGGGGAGCACAACCGAGCAACAAGTTCAAGATTCATGGTCTTTGTTAGGCAGTACCGTAGGTAACGAAGCATAAGAAATTTCGAACAGAAGACTATTTGCAATCCCTTCAGATTCCTGTTATTTGGGTCGGTATTACTATTCCAAGTTGGTTAGGGGTGCTTACTTATGTCGGTGATGGCACTACCTGGTAGAAGCGTGACTCGAATAAATACGTAACTAGCCTGCCATGGTGTTATTCAGACAACTGATCACGTGTGTCGCAAAACTCGGTCCTTCAGGGAGAAAAGATTTATTCTGCAAAGCGAAGGTCAATAAAAATGATAAGCTGACAAACATGTGGGTACTCGATAGAAATGACTGTTATTTCCTTACCTAACGACGCTGCTTGATTCACGAGAATCAGTTAAACAAACCAGCTCCAGCGAAGCAATCAGCTCCTAAACGATAAATATGCGCAGGGGTCCAAGCAACTGCTCTGTTTGCTTGCGGCACGCTAGCTGCTTGCTTACACAATCCTATCACATCTTTCTTTTTCGGGTTCAGCTGCTTCGGTGTGGCCGAAGACTCTGTACGCTCTTCCGCTCTACGTGGTCTTTGTTGCCTCTGTCGTTGTGACTTCTCCGTTCGACATCAAGTTTTTCGTCGCAGATTCACCTCGTTCCAGCTGTTACCTCAGCTGCACTCAGTTCCTTCTGATTACCTTCCCGCTGGTACTGACTTCATAAGATTTTTCTTCAACCTTCGCGGTCACCACGCGTTTCTTCCGTCGTTTGCTGAAACCTGGTATTGGTTGGATTCACACTTCATCATTTACTGATAGCTCCGGTAGCGTCCGGGTCCCGCGTCGTAATACCGTTACTGATCCGCTATCCGTTTTCTTAAGTCCGTTTGCATTTGCTCAAGCGAGGGCGAGACACAGCGTAGGAGTTCAGCGGACGCAAACATTAGGGTTCTTGTCCTTCTGATGTACAAAAGTTGCACTGGACTGATAGAGATGTTCGGTAATGGCGTATTGTGAATCTCCAACAACAATAGATACGGGTCCACATGAGTTCCTCAGCTTATGACAACAGCCTCTTAGCTTGTTTGACCGCTGCCACTGCTTTTCCGTTAAACTGAATGATACGGGCTTGACTGTCGATGCGAAAATCCTCAGTTGTTCGCAAAAGTCTGGAACCCAGTACCCGTAAACCGCGGGCCATTGTCGGAGGTCACACACACACACACACACACACCGTACACGTTAACTGGAGGTAGACAACACCTCAGCTATTGTGCTGCAATGCATAAAAGCAAAAAGGGAATAAAAAGCAACAGGTGGAAGCCAGCTGAGCTACCGGTAACGGATGGGCATCGTTCCGCTAAGCTACCAGCCGGGTACTATGCAGCAGGAAAAAATAATATAATATACAAAATTATAAAATGCTAAACATTGAGATCGTGGTTGGAGGGGAGGCTAAGAGGGATGGGGTAGGACAAAGAAACACAGCACAAACGCCATTGACGTCGGCTCCTAGCCATATCAACAAGTATATCCAGCCAAACGTGTTCATCGTCTTTCGGACCCCAACCAGGGAGTCGAGACGCTGCAACCGAGGCCAGCTTCGAAGTGAGGGCCTTCATTCCTCTCGACCAAGTCATCGCTTGTTCACCTCTTTTCTTCTTCCATCCACACCCACGGAGCACAAACAATACAAGCCGCGGGAGTCGGTGGGCTGGCATGCGTAACACGTGGCCGAGCCATCGGAGCCTGGTGCGTGAAATAACGGTGCTGAGCGGTTCATTTCCTTTTCCTGTGCCGTAAGCAAGGCATCGAACACGCTCGTTGCTCACGCAGTGTTCCCACCAGATGTGAGGTAAATTGTGAAGACACCGGTGGTCGAACGTAACTACCCTCTTTATGTCCGCCGATCTTAGGGGTCAGGTTTTACAACCGTACAGTAGGGTCGAACGTACCGCTGCATTGTACACTCTACCCTCCAGGGCGAGAGTGATGTCGCACTGGCGCCATAAGTGGCGAAAGTTAGCAAAAGAGCCTAGACCTTTTGCTATACGGTTCGTGAGCTCATCTTCAGTCCACGGGTAGTTGCATTTTTGAACGAATTCTAGCTGATCCCCACCAAGGGTCAGCGAACGAGGCATTCCAGGCTAACCTTGGAGGAACGCTTTGCCCTTCGATGGTGCAAAACAAAGCCCGAAGCGGTTGACAGCCACTGCAAATCTGTCCAGTGCCGCTTGGCACGTCTGGGAGCTGTCACAGATTAGGGCAATATCGTCAGCATACTCCAAGTCAAGAAATCGTTCTCCAGGGAGCAGACCACACCTTCTAGGTTGGGTCCCGTGAACGTGATTTCCATGACTTCATCAATAGCGTAGTTGAAGAGGAAAGGCGATAGCGGACATCCTTGTCTCACACCGCTGGAGATATTAAAGGGCGACGACAGTTTGCCGTAAGCCCTCACTCTGCCTGAGCTACGAGAGCATAATGATCGGGTAATAGTTACACATTTCCCAGGTACATCTTTCCTGAGTAGACAGTCCCAAAGTGCGCGTCTATCCACCGAATCAAATGCACATTTGATATCGAGGAACACGACTAGGGTAGGCCGCCAATATATTTGAAAATGCTCCAACAACTGACGCAAAGTGAAGATGTGGTCAATGCAGCCACGACCTCGACGAAACCCGGCTTGCTCTTCACGAATATGGCTTTCACAAATGCCAGTCAGTCTGCAAAGGATGACAGAGGCAAGCAATTTGGAGGCGATGGAGATCAGACTGATTCCTCTATGGTTGCCGCATTCCGATCGTGAGCCTCCTTTGAAAATGGGGACTGTGACGGAGTGGCTCCAGTCGGTTGGGACAGTTTCCTGCTCCCACAGTTTCACTAGTAACTCGTATAAATCATCCACAAAAGTAGGTCCCCCGAAATTGAAAAGGGTTGGAGGTAGATCATCTGGTCCCGCAGCTTTATGTAACTTTAACAATGCAATCTCACGTTCAACTTCTGATCGAGAGAATGGGTCCAAAAGGACGTCCCAGGGAGCGGGATTATCAGTGGCCGGCGAGGAAGCTAACAATTCTGACTGATTAAATTACCTTTCAAAATGCTCAGCCCAACACTCCAAACGTTTTGACGAGTTGTGAATAGGCTGTCAACTCTCCTCACTTATAGTTTCACTAACACCAGGTCTTCTGCTGCCCGTTTCCCGTATCAGCCGGAATAACTTGCGATGGTTACCAAGGGCAGCGGCCATTTCCATCTCTGATGCACGATGAGACCACCAGGATTCGCGGTCTCGCTTCAGGCTAGCACGGAGTTTTGTCCGGAGCTCTTTGCGAGTTTCTTTGTGTTCGCTTCCAGCCGGGATACGCAGGCGAGCATCGATAAGTTCCAGAGACTGCGAAGAGACCCAATGTCCATGTTGACTATTAGACATACCACATGAGGATTTGCCTGGCGCTAGTAAGGACTGGTGAATATGAGACCAATGAGCTTCAATTGCACCCAGTGAACGCTTACTCAACTCGCATGATGGTGTACTTTAATAGGCATTCAGAACAGCTGGCTTAGTCAGTTGGCTGGTGTCAATGCGCTCACAACGTCGTCTTGGGCGTCCGCCAAAACGCATCCGCATGTCAACACATACAAGCGCATGGTTGGTGTCCACACCTCTGCTCCAAATCGAGCGACAGTTCTGGACGCAGCCTCTCCATCGGAAACTTATCGCAATATGATCGGTGTGAGTCCAAGGCTGGTTGGAAGCTGGTGTGCGCCAAGTCACCCTCCGGCTGGTGTTGTGTCTGAAATTAGTGCTCGCAAGAAATAAGCGAGCATCTTCACACAAATGAAGTAATCGGTCACCGTTATCAGTACGGGAGCCAACACCATGTTGGCTGCCCAGATGCAGTTCATCAGTGGATAATTTTCCAACTTGAGCGTTCAGGTCTGCAGCCAGCACAACAGTGTTCGTGCTTCTTCTGTGGCGAGGTAGCGCATTCAATTGGCGATAGAAGTCGTCTTTTACGGAATCCTCGCTAGACTTTGTGGGTGCGTAGGCAGCGATGACGGATAGACACCAGTTAGTCACGCGGAACTTCGAAGCTTTGAACGAGCCAGTCAATCGGACTGCATTCATCCGGCTACTCATTGGAATCCAGTCAAACAGAGCAGCTTCAGCCCGGGGACATAGGGCAATACCAATATCGGCTTGGAAGAGAAGCATTGAAGGCTTGCGGGTTGACTGCACGGTTGCCTTCCTCGCTCGCTTGCCTATCTGACCACACGTGATACGGTATGCATAGTGTAATCGTGCCATTGCGAGCAATCTGGAGAATCGAAAGGTGTGCGATTTCGCATAGGATATGCGGGTGATTGTTAAGGAAGTGTGAGATAATCAGAGACAATACAGTACTTCGTATGAAGGAGGTAAATCTAGGACTTGTTCGCAAGTAGCAATTCTAAAGCCTTTACAGCTACAAAGTTCTCGCGTTGTGTTTTTTGTTCAGTTGGCCATACACTCATGTGAATAGCGTAGCCACGTATTGTTGATGTAGTCGGCGCATTGTATACTAAGGTCAAGTCCGCTGGGTAGGTAAGACCATCAGTGGATCTGTAGCCATTGTTCCAAAGAGGAGGGTTCCTAGTGTGGCAGTGAGTGTTCGTTCGTCTCCACATCTGTGGGCCCCTTCGGTAATCAGTTACCGCTACAGGACCCATGAACCTGTCGTTATGTTAAGGTCGTAAGATGCATGTCAATGCTGCGTTTCAACATGATTTTTCCACTTCACTTCCAAGTGATTGATAAGCTTGAAATACCAAGTGACCCTACGGCCCTGATATGATCTGCCAACGAGCATTGCAAAAGCATAGTAAGCATAGAGTTTAGAGCCATTTTCCTCCTTCAACAATACCTCCGGAATTACCTACTTTCCAATGACAAAGTGTTTCCGAGTAGTTGCCAAAACATTTAACTTAAAAGAATCCATTAACACCATGTATAGAATAAAAACGCGCCCGCTGCTTGAATATGACTCCATCACCTACTGTAATTATGGAGTGAGTGATTGTATGACATTGGAACGTGTTCAACGATCATTTACTAAGCGTCTTCTAGGCTATTTAATCACCCTATCTTACGTGGATCGTTGCGTTGCCTTAAAACTTGATCCACTGTGGCTGCGAAGAATGAAACTTAACCTTACCTTCTTTGGTACAATTACCCAAAAAATACATTCTCCACGCCCATCGGTACAACGAGCAGAATTATCAAATTATCGCACCCGAAATAACAATCACAATAAAGTAAAAGTGAAAAGATCACGAACGAAACTGTCTGACAACTTTTTCCTAAATCGATACTCCATATTGTGGAACAGGCTTCCATCTGAGATACGTGCATTCCAGTCAGGGATGAAGTTCCGACACGTTATACATTCCTTTCTAAACGTCGAAACAGCGATCGGTATATTGCAACCTACCTTGACAAGTGAATCCTCGTACGAAATAGGAGCAAGATGGATATAATATCAATACCAGGGGATCTTTTCATTATCCTGTTGCCCGATCTTACTGCCCTCCCCAAATTTATCAGTAGCAATAACGTGTTTTCTAAAGGCAAAAATATCCTGATTAACAATGAAGTTCACACTCACCAAGACGGAAATGTGCCCTAGAGTTCCTCTCGAGCAAATTATTTCGCATTTGTTCTGCAACGCTAATTATTTTCTACTTATCTTTTCCCCTGGACCCCTCCCTTAGGTACGAGCAGCTGTGTTACGTGCTCAGCGAAATCAATGTTGATTTAATCCTTCTGCTTTTGGACTGGATCCATTTGATAACACCTTCCGCAAACCTACCATGATCTTCCATGCTTACATTCACTCCGAACAAATCCTCTCAACGAAATCTGCTTCTCTTCTTACCGCACGCAGCTGAACAATTGGAACGACAGTTAACTTACTTTACTTTGCGTACAGTTTTCTCTCCCTCCCTGAAAAATACCATGCGTACATACATTTCTCAGTACCATAAAAAATTATTTCGCATCACCAATTTTCCCATTTTGATCTCCGACAACTGCTGGAGCTATCTTACTATTTCCTCCGAAAATTCTTCTTTTCTGTAAAAAGCATGTATATTCCTGAGGTTATCAGTTACCAGTGAAACTTGTACAATCTGAATCGAACAACGTCGGATGAAAATCTAGCATTTCGCGTTACTGTACGTCCACCCACTTTTATTTGCTTATTTCTCTCCTTCCATTGTTGGCCAGGATTAGGCCGATCTCCCGAGACTATGGATAAATGCTTCCGAAAAAAATGCAGCACACTCATGCAGTATGAGTTATCACAAACTCACTGGCACATATTACAAGTGCTTGATTCTAATCAGCCAAATGATGGCTGTGCGATGGGGAGAGCTTAATATGAAACACAGGCCCCCACAGTACAGTGCTGGAATTGAATCAGCTAAAAGATAGCTGTACGATGGGGAGAGCTTTTCATTGAACACAGGCCCCCACAATACAGTGCTGGAAACAAATCAGATAAAAGATGGCTATACGATGGGGAGAGCTTAATATATATCACAAGCTCCCACATAACTGTATACATATAACGCCACAATAGCATATGGCCAGATGAGATGTGGAAGAGAAGTGTGGAAGCAGGTCTCCGGGAGACGGTTTCATGATGGATCGTATTACTCCAATTAAACTGACAGTTTATATCAACTTTTATTCTTACTCTCAACTTCTACTACTCTTACTCCTTTACTATTTTTAATTGATTTAGCATTGAAACATTCCTATGTGAACACAATAGATCACTGAATATCCCTCTCCACTACCCGACTTTGTTGTACCACATGATCAGGCTCGTAGTCTGCCTGTGTCTCGCATGTCGAGAAATATATCATTTATTTATTTATTTATAACAACCTGTGTCACGGCGTGCACACATGACTGCTTCTAAGACTAGCTGAAACAGTGGTCCAAAGCAGGATTAGTGGGCGCGGTTGCCTTTTTAAATGATTGCAAACACATTGTAGGAACGTCCGTGGATGAGAAAACATTGTTTGTCTGTTCCAAGTACTCATCTGAATTACCAAAGTAAAATGCCTGCGTCGCCCCCAATTATAAGCCTTGCATTTTTTTCAAGCAAGACGATGTGGCATGTATAAACACCGTAGTCATTGTAGCCACTTTGGGCGTTTCTTTATTGAGTAACGCAGATTTCCTGAGGATAGCATTCCAGTCCATGGACGTAATAGGGAGGTTCCATCTGCATTGACTGTGCTTCTAATGGTGCTATTCGGAGAGTCACTTGCCAAAGCTTCTCAACATGTATGAGCGACCATATGGAAGTGAAACCTACTTATTCTATGAATACATAGGTTCCTATGACCTTTACATAACGCCATGCATGGAGACACTGAAGCGATAACTGATTAACGAAGTCGCCCATGGGTGTGGAGACAAACGAACACTCACTATAGTTCAATAATTCAATAGTGTATGATGGGATAAAAAGCATTGCCTTTACAAGACCCATAGGATGGTAAATGCAAAATAGATAAAAATCATTAGATTCCGACATGGAACTGAAATGCCAATAGTCTAAACCTAGTACATCACACCACAATGTGTTGTTTGTCACTCAGATGAATGTCTAACCATTGTTTGAAGACTGTAATGTTCGGAGCGTTTACCACATGCGTTGGCAAGTCATTCCATTGTGAACAGATTCTAACAGAGTAAAAATATTTTCTACAGTCTAATCGGGAGTGTTGGATTATCAGCTTGACGTTATGACCTCTCGATCGTTTATATGAGGCTAGGGTGAGCAGCGATTTGCACGGGTGATCGCTTTCCGTTAATATCCGGTATGCGAGAATGAGATCTCCGCGTAATCGTCGGTATTCGGAGGAAAACATTCCGATTAAACTGAGACGCACTTCATAATGGAGACCAGATAATCCGCGTGTTGCCTTGGTAGCTCTTCGTTGGGGCTGCTCTAAGAGACGAATGTCCCGTTTTAACCATGGGCACCAAGCCTGGACGGCATATTCGACGTGGGGCCGGATATAGGAGTTGACAAGCATGGGTACCAACCGTCGTTCAAAAACACCAAAAGCTTGCCTCAAAAGTCTCAGGTTCATGTTCGCCACGTTCGCTGCTTTGGAACATTGGAGCGAATTTCCCAGACTTTCTTGCACAATGATACCTAAGTCTTTTTCTGTGGTCACGCGCCGTAAAACGTACTGCTCCAAGAGGTACGTGTTGGCAAGATTGCTGCGCAATGACAGTAGGTGACAATTGGCAGGATTCAGGGGGAGGTGATTTATATCTGCCCATTTGTGGATTCTATCCAAATCACTATGGAGGAGGGCACAGTCTGATGTTGAGCGAATAACTCTCCAGATTTTTGCGTCATCTGCAAAAATTTGCATCGAGGATTGAATATTATCCGGGAGGTCGTTAATGTAGACCAGAAAGAGGAGGGGACCAAGGACGGATCCTTGAGGAACACCGCTGGAGATGCAGAGGGTTTCCGAGAGTGCATCGGCGACTCTGATCTTGATCGTTCTGTCATGCAAATATGCTGCTAGCCAGGTGAGTAGGGAACCATGGATACCGTAGGCACGAAGCTTATGAAGCAGAGCTAAGTGATTGACTCTGTCGAATGCCTTCGAAAAGTCTAGGTAAATCACATCAATAGGGGATCCTTCATCAAGCGCTTTGGTCCATGAATCCCGAGCAAGAAGCAGATTTGTGAGGCAAGATCGTTTGCGCCTAAAGCCGTGTTGGAGGTGAGAAATTAGCTTCAGACTCTCAAAATATCGTGTAATTTCATCTGCAACTAACGATTCCATTACTTTTGATAACACAGGGAGGAGAGTAATGGGTCGGTAGTTGGCAGGATCCGATCGCTTACCTCCTTTGTATATCGGAGTGACTATCCCGCTTTTCCACTCAGACGGAAGTGTTTGGGAATTGAGTAAACTTTGGAAAAAGCTTGCGAGGTGTGCTGCTATGGTGGGAGCAAGAGTTTTAAGAACTTTGGGTCTGATCTTGTCGACTCCCGGAGCGCTATTTTCTCTTAGAGACCGTAATTTGCTAGCGACAGTTGCTGAGGTAAAAGTGACAGTTGATATGCCGACCACGTTGGGTGAATGCTGGTTTGGCAAAGGTTCTATGGTGTTTGCAGTCACTGTGCCAAACTGCAGAAGTAATGCGTTCGCAGCATCCACAGCAGTAGTCGTTAGGCCACCATCCGTCTTGAGTGGTGGTATTCCTGTTTTAACTTTCCTTCTGCTGTTCATGTACCTGTACAGCAGTTTTGTATTGTTCGTGAATTTAAGTACCATGTTTTTTTGCCATTCGTACTTATCGGCTCTAATCAGTGATGTGCAATAGTTCCTCACTATTTTGTAATTCTCCCAGGTGGCGTCGCAATTGTTCAGCGCGTATTGTCTCCAGATCTCGTCTCTGGTGCTAATCCATTTACGCGTTCTGCTTCGGATCCAGGTGTTGGTCCGGTGCGGCACTCGTAATGGTATGACTTTAGAGGCTGCTTGCGTGACACAGCTAATTTTGTCTTTTAGTTCATTCCACGCATCGTCGTGTCAACGCCACACTTTGAATCCTCTTATTTTTTGTTGAGTCACCAACCGTGATAGAAGTAAGCAAACATAGAACTTTCGTTGTTCAGATTCTGCTTGGTCTACCAACTTCAATGGGAACAATGTCCCCATGGTCGTTGCAATAACAAGCGCACAAAATTGTATAACCGCCTAGCAGCCATTGCTTAAGTGCGGAATACCAGTTAGAAGATTGTCTGTCTACGTCACCGTGGTTAGGCCGCTGAATAAGCCACCACCAAGTAGCCGCTAGCGATCACCATAGACCGCTTCATGTGCTGGTTAGTGTGTCTGTCCGCAATGGTTCCGTCTTAAGGTTCGGATCATGTGGCAGCTGGGATCTCCTCCTTTGACGGGTATCACAAGTTGCCCATTGGACGGTTTCATTTTGGAGACCAATCATCGAGGTATCCTTCAGATAGGCATCAAAATAGAATAGAAGGTGGTGCTCGACCACTTTCATCGGACTGTCTGTCACTTATGCTCAAGGCTTCCAACCGGTGTCCTATTGGCTAACGTCACAAGACAAAGGAGAGTGTCAACGACGCCAAACATCATTTTTTGCCTCGCTAACTTGAAAGCACTGCACGCGATTTCGAAAATGTGCCATGCTACCAGCTTGGTACAATGCGCCAACATGCGCGCAAAATGGTATGGAATTTAAAAGCATGGCAAAGCAAAGTGTGTGGGGGGGGCCAAAAATTTGGGCGTTGCAAATAGGCGGATAATTATGAAGCTGGAACTGGACGGTAAGTGATAAAAAGCGTAATTGGGGAAGTAATAGGTTGGGAGCCCTTTAGCGGTGGCATCCAAACCCCTATCCACCCTGTTCGATTCTGCGAATAGGGCACCGTTTATTACCCTCTGCGGTGGTCAGAGCATCAAGAAACTATCGCAGTTCGGTTTTTCTGGTTTTCCTTTTCTGCCGAGCTGACATCCATGCATGTTGGTGACTGTTTCCGTGGTGGTATTAATGATTGGATCGATCACAAAGTTGTCAGTGTAATGGTCCACCGTGATTAAATATTCTTGCGCGTCGTCACAGAACAAATCCAATGCTACTTTCTACCATGGTCAGTTTGGAATCTCACGAAAGGCCATTGTTTCCTTGGCTTGGGCAGCCTCGTGGGACCGGCAATCTGAACAGCTTGATCCATGGTCTCGGATTTGATTTGTCATCCTAGGCTCTACCACTACTGTAGTTGGCACTCAAGTGGGCTCGATGAGCGTGTTCTAGCATTTCTTTGCGAAGCGGCGGTGGGATTAAAATGCGAGTTCATTTAAACAGCAAACCATCATCCACCGTTAATCCAACCCGAAAGTTAAAGAATGGCGTTAATTCTTTCGGAAGCTTATCCTCTGTATCCGGCCATCCCGTCAGAGGCACGTCGCGCAATGCCACGCACTCGCGTCTGCCTCCGTATGACGCTTGACCTCTTTCAGCCGATTTGTCGTTACCGCTAGATGTTGTACGAGATTGAGTGCCTCGAGTTCTTCCTGCTGGTGCTCGACTATTGGAAGACACGCTATCCACAGAGTGTCCGGAGTGTAGACCAGATCTATGTCGTATTTTTGGAGCCGGTTAAGCATCCGTTGAAAACGTCAAATGACACTGCACAACGGTTTACTAGCTATTGATACGAGCAATTTATGGTCCTTACGCACTGTAGTCTTCCTTCAAAATTTGTAGTCGCTGAATCGCTTCACTGTGTAGACGACAGCGAGCATCTCTTTTTCGATCTGCGCATGGCGCCGTTCCACGACTTTGAGCGCCCGACTGCAGAAACCCAAGGGTTTACAACACCGCAGGAGAACGACACTTATACCGTTTTGGCTGCTGTCACACTGTATCTCCAAAGGTAGAGCTGGATCATAGTAACCAAGTACCAATACACAGCTAATAAAACTCTGATGGTTGTGAAGGCTGTCTCCTGCTCTTCTCTCCAACTCTACGTTATACATTGGTGAGTCAGTCTCCGGATGGGTGTCATGATTTCAGCAAATCTTGGCAAGAACCGGCTTAAATAATTCACCATGTTATTTAAAGGAGTAACATCCTTGACCTTCTTAGACTGTGGCATCTCCTGCACTGCCTCGATTTTTCCGGGATCCATTTTTATGTCTTCGGATCTCAGAACGTGCCCGTAAAACATACTTCCGGTTTCCGGAGCTCAACTTTCTCGCATTTGAGCTTTATGTTTGTTTGCAAGCATCGGTGCAAAAAGTGGTGCTGATTGGCGTTATGATCCTGTTCGGTTGAGCCGCAAATCAGTACATCGTCTGCTACACCCGTTACGCCGTTTAGGTCATCAACACCTTGCAGTAACCGCTTCTGAAAGCTTTCACTTTACATCTTCAAACCAAACGGTAATCATAGCCAGCGAAAACGCCCGATTGGTGTGGCAAACGTCGTCAGCAAACTGGATTCCTCATGTTGGATCACCTGCCAGAATGCCGATGAGAGATAAAACTTGGTGAAATACTTCGCCTTAGCCAAACGCGACAGGACATCTAAAATTGGTAGTGTGTAGTGTTCTCTACGCAAAGCTTCATTCAACGGCTTAGGTGTATGCACAGAAGCGAATCACCGTTCATTTTCGTAACAATCACGACGTCGCCAATCCAGTCTGTCTGCTCGTCGACCTTAACGATTAAACCCAAATGCGACAAACTGCTTAATTTGGTGGCGAACGTATCACCTAATGGAAACGGAACCCTTCATGCTGGCAGCGCAATCGGTCGTACTGACGGATCTATGGTCAAATGAACGGAACCCGCAAACCTCCCCAAACCTAGGTTAAACAAGGACGAATACTGTTCACTAACATCTGTCTCCGCTTCACATACATGAACAAAACGGTCATGATTAAAATGAACAAAGCCAAGACATTGTGTGGAATCACTGTCGAGAATCGGCGTGAGTTCTTCCTCCACGACCACCAATTCTAACTGTTGTGAAGAGCCATCTTTGGAATTAATCACTTCAATTGTGGCCAAACATTGTGGCTGGAGCTTGGATCCGTTTCACATGCGCATGACTCCCTGATCGGGTCGCACACGAATTCTTGGGCACGGTTTCGCCTGAACTATGTTTATGGTGACATCCTAGTCCAACTGGAAACGCACCATCTCCTTACCAACCAATAAAATTGCATAGAAGCACTTTTTTGGTTCTGTCCGCGACACGTTACTGACTGAATGTGCAAAGTCGGAGGATGTTGTGTCATGATTGAGTGCATTCACCTTCGAAGACTGCGAATATCGAGCGAAATGATTCCGTCTGCCGTATCTGGCGCAAAATTGGCCCCACGCCGGGCACTGATCGCAATCCTTCGGGTGTCACGAGGCGCAGAATTTACAAGTTTCGTGTGTCTTGATAACAGGCTTCGCAGTTTTGTCAAGTAAACTGGATACTGCACACAGCTCTGCTTCAGTCGGCAACCGCATTTGCTGGATGTGGTGTGTAGCTGATGGTTCACTGTGACATATACCAAAACATTGTCTGAGCGATAACTGCCGTTGGCGCAACGGCCGCTTGGTGATGTTTTCATAATTGATCTCCAGCAGGATCTTATCTCGGATGAGACTGTCAGTCATACAATTGCAAAAGTTACAGAAATGAGCCAAGATCTTCCCCTCCTTAACATAGTTTTCGGTAGTTTCGCTTGGACGCCGGTTACGGGCAGAAAAAAGATAATGTTGATACGTCTCGTTAGTCTGACCTTCGCAGAAATCACCGAATTTTTGGACTACAGTTTCCAGATAAGCTGCGTCTTCGTCCTTTTCATACCGCATCCAAGACGCGGCGTTTTTCATTTCCGATCGTATGTCTAAACATCGTCAATCGACACGCCATCGTTGTTCTTTCAGCCGCACCAGTACACAGAAATCGACCCACTTGCTTTTCCATATTATCCAATTATTGGCCAAATTCTTTTTTTCCATGTTTAGTGGGGCAGGCAGTTGCACAGCTGGTTGCGTTGCAATCAGCAACTGAGCCCCACTGGGTAATCTTGGCTTGGTTTTCTCTGACAACGTATCGCAGAACTCGGTCCTACAGGGACAAACCGTTTATTCGGCGAAGCGAAGCGCAGCAAAAACGACAGACAAGCATGTGGGAACTAGAGATAAATAATTGTTATTTCCTTAACTAACGACGCAGCTTGATTCATGAGATTGTTACCTTGACTCGGTTAAATAAATCAGCACCAGCGAACCAATAAGCGCGTAGACGAAATATTGCAAGCGTCCAATCAACTGCTCTGTTTGCTTGCGGCACGCTATTCGCTAATGTAACATAGGCACAATGTAAATTCATCATAGGAGGAGGGGCAGTTGAATGGTATATGTAGATATTCGTCACATCTAGACTCACTCAAACGGCCGCCAAACGCCCGGAAAACCACGGTATGCGCGTTCCATCCTTTAGGGAATCGTCAACAGTGCGCATTCCATCGGACACTGGTGGGACTCGAACCCGCAACTCGACTGTTGCCAGTCCGTGGTTGAGACCACTGAGCTACGGGGTATGGCAACGACCATCATGAATAAGTTACTAGATGTGATACAGCGCAGCTCACTATCCACTGGCTTACACGTTACTGCCTTGCAGAGGACAGGGTAGCCCCCTCACCAAGCGACGAGCTTAGCAAACTTAAGCCGCCAGTTAATCTATGGTAGTATAAGCAGTTTGGTCTGCGTACTGATTAGGGAAGAGTAGTAGGGTGAGTTGAATGGTGTGGGCACTGCCTAGTCGTCTGCACGGCAGTAACATCTAAGTCAGTGGATAGTGAGCGGCGCTATATCGCATCTAGTAACTTATTCATGATGGCCGTTACCATGCCCCGTAGCTCAGTGGTCTCAACCACGGACTGGCAACAGTCGAGTTGCGGGTTCGAGTCCCACCAGTGTCCGATGGAATGCGCACTGTTGACGATTCCCGAAAGGATGGAACGCGCATACAGTGGTTTTCCGGGCATGTGGCGGCTGACTGCCTCTAGATGCGACAATTTATACCTAAATGCATTATATTGGAAAAGTTGGTTATTTCATCATATGTGAACATTACTATGAGTAAACTAAGAATACTTCTGCAAAACTGCCAGAATAAAACATGATTAGGATTGAATCATTTGACCTTTAAGATGACGACACTGTATAGTGTTTGAATTTTAGCTCCTGGTATTCGTCATCAGCATTGCACACAAACGCTTCCTCGGTGTTTTATAGTCACGATAATTAAAAACCCATTTATTACTGGTGGAATCGGGGTGAGCGGAAACATCTGTAGCCGTCTCAAGAGTCCATCAATTTACCCGAGTTAATGACGTGAATTGTTAGCTACAATTACCATATCAGATGATCGACACAGAAGGTTGATCTGCATGCCGAATTTGTTTGTCTGAGCGGTGAGCGCCACACTTGCACGTATGGCGCCACGATTAGATCTGCTACGCCGCTGCAGCTGAGAGTACCCATTCACCCTTCCGTAGCGACGCGTGCCACTTTCAGCACTTGCGCAAGATGAGCATCGCAGTAAATGCCTACGAGCAAGTCCGGGACTTGGGCGAGTTGCAACTGCTAGAACCGCTTATCCCATATTCTTTTATCGGATATGCTCAGCAAACATGCAATCTCTAATGCAAATGTTTGCGAATGATAGCTATTCGCTCAACACCTTACCGGATTTTTGAATCAGTAGAAATGAATCAGCTCCCCCTGAATACAAAGCGTCCCCTGGCAACACTGCATAGTAACTTCGACCACGCATATCGATTGGAAAAAAACATTCTACAGTATGTAACTAGTGAAAGAATGCTATTATCGTTCAAGAAATTCTAGAAATTGCTCACCACTGTTCGAGAGCAGCATATGCAGCGAGCTCGAGCTTTCCACTTCTGAGGCCAGCTCTCAGTATCTTTAAGCGACAGCTCTTATATTCGTATTCATGTCGAGTTTTCGGTTTAACTCCGTTGTCCATGGTTACAAGGAGACATTAATATTTTGAAGCAATCCTAAGAGCAATCAAGGCAGCACGTTGATTAGCTGGTCACAATTCCGAACTGCGCATCTGTTCAGTCGATGTGTTCTCTTCAGAATACCAACAACTTCAAGGAGTTCATTCTTACACACCAAATACTGATAGAGAGTGATCCCCACGTAAATCATTGTTGTCCCTATCTATTTACAAGCGATACCGAGGCCCAATACTCTCGCTTGGACCGTAGAAAGTTCTTTAATTCTCATATAGTCGATTTGTACTGTAATACATCACTAGCTTAGTGGTTCATGCACCAAACATTTTGGCTTTCGAAAGACTATTTGACTTTCACACAATTGATAAAAGGTGCAAAACAGTATGACAAAATGCCAGATCTGGATTACTGATAGTTCACTCTTTAGGCCGAAACATTATGATATTCTTTGTGTATTCGTCATTACGCGCGTTTTGTAAACCTACTACTTGTTGTCGCTTATGACATTACTGGATTATTACTAGGGTGGACGAACTGTTAAGAAGTCATTAACGATGTAGTTGTTTTTAGCCGATTATAAAATTGCCGCTTCCAAGCATCGTTCATCAGGCCGCAGCTAATCGACTTCAGGTAGTGTCCTCTGATCGTACAAATGCGCGTCGTGCATTGCTATTTAACATGTCCCACAGTGACAAGTGGGTCGGTGCACAGTAAGGTCGACATTCGCCGACGGTGTGGCATTAGTTTGAAAGACAAATGTTGTTTCACAGTTGGAACTTGTCAATAAGTATGCAGCGTTAAAGGTCGTCTCGATGTGATGGAGATTGGCCGAGGAGTATCCCTGCCCAGTGGTCTTCAATAGATTTTCGCCTAATCTCCGCTCCTCTGAGTATTGTTAACCCTGGAAATGTATTGTCAACACACTCTTCCAGTGTGAAGCATTGCTCCGGTACATTTGGCTCTGGTTGGGTGAACACAGCCCCCGTTTATGTTGGCTTTTGGTGCATTTGACATTCCAAGACCCGATTATCACAAGGTAACATGTGAATATCCAAGAAGGTGAGTTTCTGGGACGACCATTCGTAAATAAAAAGCGAGTATTTCTGTGGCTCTGAGTAAAGTACCATGACACTTCGCGTTGTATTGCCAATTCCCATGGTGTATACAGCATATCAAACCGTCCTAATACCAACATTTGATCAACAGTTCTAACATTTGTGATATGACAGAATTCGCTGAAATTGATCGCTTGCAGTTTAGGTAGGTGCTTTGAGTGCGAAAGGGTAAGAAATTCCCCTTTTTTATTCCTAAGGGTTTTGATTTATAAGCTTGGGTGTAAAAAGCGAATAAAGCAAACTCTAGTTGAAGCAACCATTTGCTGTTCTTGCTTTCCCATCAAACTTTAAATAGTACGGGGATTTTTGGCATTTACAGTGCTTCTTGTCTGAAAATGGGTCCTTTTGCTGAAAATCATCACTGGACGACATCTTTCGCAAGAGTGCGTACTCTTAAAAATGTAGCTTGTTTCTCGTTGAATTCTCGGCCTACCAATGGATGGTCTCCCGGTTATTGCTTACTTTACCAAAATTACACCGACCAGTTAAGCAAACTCAATTGCTTGGTCATGCACTCGGATATGGAGGTAGCTCCTACACCTCTTTTGAATGACTTCCTGTTTGCCTCGATCAAAAGGTAACTTATATTTTGATTTGTTCCAGTGACCGTTTTCTGGCTTCAGGTCTGTTTTGCCCCAAGACACGATGTATTACTAAAATGTTGCTATTCGTAGTGGGATTCGCACACTTGCTACCCGACAGCAGGATCGCTCGAACTGCATTCGATTGCGTGCACACACGCTCCCGCAGGTTTGTCTACCATTGCTTACCAGACCACAGATCTCTGTCACAGCGTGGGCGCATCGGATACCGCGCCGCACTCGATCGAATTCACGTGTGCTTTGTTTCAATCGCTTGCACCACACCACAAGCGGCCAATCGGCGGCACGTGCACAGCGGATTGAAGTTCAGTTGTGTTTGCCAGCCAATTCAACTATTCACCTGTGTGGTCCCTTGTGCGACGTGGGTGGCAATATGTTGCGGAGTGTAGTTAGGTCATTTTGTCCAAACGTCAAGTAGAACCTTCAACGTCTGTGTGGTCTTCGTTGTGAGCCCATTGTGGGGTGGGTTATCATGACAGGGCATCTGGAGCAGTTCGCAGCATACGAAACTCTACGATAACCAGTGTACCGTTTTTCGTGGGGTAATTCTCATCAAAACAAGTAATCGGTTCAGCATGTTCACAATCGTGCTGATGACTGTGTGCGAGGGACCTCGTCTTGCCACTGACGGATCCTTTGTTTATTCGCAACAAGTGCTCCGCAACCTGGGTAACAGCCTGTAGAACCCCAATCCAATGAACATTTCAGTCAAACAGGGGTTTTATACAACCACGGGGTGGAATATTCACCTGCGTAAAGAATATCGTACAATTTTTTCTGTCAAAATGTTATTTGGTAGAGGTATATCTATAGCAAATCCAATCAACACTGACAAGTCGACCAATAAACAAATTGTGAGGCTAGACAAATCACAAGAAAAATTTTTTTGCCCTAATCCTTCGTGAATTCTTTCAATCTGTATGTTGGAAATTCAATGGTTGGTTTGATTTATTCCTTCGAAAAATGTTCATTCTCGACTGTTTGCTTAATCGCAGCAGTAGACATGCAACAATTGGGACGTACTTTAGTTGACTTTTATTTGGGTCAGAGGACGTGATGGGTCGATTAAAACAAATTCGGAACTCATCACTTCGACAGGTTACAACAGAACTAAATTCTATCATTTCTACTTCCGAATGGTGCTACGTGACCTTTAATTCACAAGATGAGAAAACTATGATCCACTATGGACTGCCTAAAGAGGGCCATTAAAGTGCGCAAATGGGTGGGGTGATGACGTGGTTCTTTAAAGTGAAAACCATCATCGAATTTACTGTAGCATGCGGCGCGGCCCAAAATGACTTAAGACCGCGTTTTCAGGTCGGAACTGGGGTGAACTGAGTGGCCAATATTTCCTCCGGAATCCGCTTGAGCTCACTCCGACCCGCCTTGTGACCAAGCAATGTCACGGGCGTTATCCGAATTTGAAATTTAGGACTATTTGTCCGTAACGCCGACTGCTGAATTTTTTACAATGTTGATCCAGGTGCTATCAGTGTTCTATCTCCGTTGCACTAAATACCACGATCTCGTCGCCATGCAGGATCACATTCTCCGATTCACCCAGCAGACGCAGCATCGAACGCTGGAATGTGAATGGGCACCAGATACTCTAGACGAAATCCTTTTAAATTGGTACTGCTTCTTGCCGACGATAGACGTTGTCTTCTCCCGGTCCTCTTGTATGATCTTTAACGACCGGAAGCCAGATCTCATGGACAGTATCGTGAATATCCCTCACTTCTTCAGTTTGTCGAAAATGTCTGCGGCTGATGGCTCCGGGCTATCGCAACCAGACTAGACCTTAGCATGATGCGATCCTTTGCGTACCCCCGTGACGCACTGAGCTACGCTGGGTGGCACTTTCCAAGTGTCTTCACACCCACTCATATCAGACAGGTTAGGGGTCAGACTAAGTCTCACAATTCATTCCACTTCGGAGGTTAGCGAAAGTTCGATGGCCCTCTTCCTATAAATATTAGCCATGGATGACAACCGGTTTACGAATTATAAGCCCGTTGCTCGATTTGCGTAGAGCATGAGCACCGTGCATTGTCTCTGACAATGAGAGAACACATTCCGGTGCTCAATAGTTTGTTATCGCCGGTAGCAAACCAAGTAGCCCATGGTCAGATTGGTGAAAAATGCCAACTTCCAGCCACTGCTGGTCGTGGTCGTTGGTGCGTACTTTACTACGGTCGTAAAACACATGTGAATTGTTGAAAATCTTCAACGACTGTGTGTGATAGGTCTTGGGCGGATCCCAACCGGTTTCTGAAATCACACTCCAGAGCTAGACTTGATCCTCCTTCCTTGTGGGTCAAGCTATTGAGCCAAATGCTATGGGTGCAGTCGCCCAAGCGAACCTCCAAATCCCCCACTGCCTTATGGATCAGACTGTTGAGTCAAAGGCTAGAGGTAGGCCACCTCGAACCCCCCTTTCGGAATAGGCGGTAGTAGAGCATCATGCGACCTCCCGACCACGTCGACAATGCTCCATCTTTTTCTTATTTTCCTCCCTTCTCAGTTCTCTTCTTGAGCAAGAATATGCCGCTGACCTCACTGTCTCTGCCATGGTTAGTCGTAACTCGTCCATCAAACAGCGATTCGCATTTCAGGTTGATTCTTTTCACATCCGCAGATCAGTCAACAGACAGCATTGACTCTCACTCTGCCCTCTCTTGGTATTGATGTGTGCTGTGTCTCCGAAACACACATACAAGATAACAATGTTGTGAGGAATCTGACTCCCTGATTCTGAATCGGACGAGTATGACTACACCCTTCGCGTCTCTGGCTATACGAAGTCGATGACTCAAGATATTTACGGTATTATTGTTGCACTCAGAAGAATGCTGAATCTACTTGACTGGAACCTGTGAACAGCCGCATGTGTGCGATTCGACCACGAAACTCTACTGCGGTTAAGAAGCACTGCACAAAGGCAGGTTACCTTTCCGTCGCCTCCGTTTATGTTCCTATTGACTGCAGTTCGGAGAGCACCAAAGATGATTTCTACTACCATCTTTCATCTCTCCTCCTTTTGACTAGTACTGACATCGTGATTGTTTCTGGTGACTTAAAAGCCAGAGTGGGTCATCTTTGAGATTCTGAGCAACACCTTGGACGACGCTTCGGAGTTGATGCACGTCAAACAGACTATAATGGTCGATACCTGCAACTGTGCGCCGCCGAGAATCTCTATGTTAGCGCACTGCTTTCCAGCAGAAACGTTCACACCGCGTCAACTGATGTCCGCCGAATTCCTCAAGGACCTGGACCCAAATTGGCCATATTGCTACTAGCTACAGGTGGCGCAAATCAGGCTAAGACTGTCGGTCAATTTGGAGCACATGCCTGGATTCCGACCATGCTCTAGTACGCGCACACCTACAACGCACTCCTACTGCTTCGAAGAAGTGCCTATCTTCTAAACTTCATATCTTTAGCTTGAACATAGTTTGCGGTTCAGCAATATCACAATGAACTGGACGATCAGTTGTCCGTGATTAATGGAGTTAGTGAGCCGAAAGTTGACAGGGATCATCTCAAGTGTGCCATGATGGATGCCTTTGATGCATGCTGTGCACCTGAGTTGAGAACTAGTAACTCTAAATGGATCTCGGTAGCATCGGTCAGGTTGTTCGAAGCGCGTAAACGAGTTCCGAGGGGCAATGAGTTTTGGAGTATCTGTAGCTCTCTGAAACGAAGTCTGACAAGGAGTCTTCAAGTTGACCGGGAACGTTGGTGTGTTGCAAAGGTCCGTGAGATGGCGAAAGCCAACGCTATTGGAAACAATCGAGTGGTATTCCAGATGCTCCGGAACACGTGCCCGAAAAAGTTATCAGTTAGCGAGACAATAGCTGAGAAGCATGGACTGTTAATCGATTTTCAGTCTTGTCGACTAGCCAGTTGGGCGAAACATTTTGTGGAGAAGTTCAGCAGGCTTGCTTCGACATTGCCGCTAGCCGAATCATCTGAGCCTACGGGGGAAGTCGATGTCACACCTCTCACACACGGCTATCATTCTTCGACGACTTGCTGGTCCCCGTGAGGACCGAAACGCTGAAAGCCAGGCTGGCTTTCGGCTTGGCCGTGGTTGCATTGACCACATATGTACTCTTCGCCAAGTGTCAGAGCAGGAACACATATAGACAACCGACTATGGTGGTTTTCCTTGAAGCAGCTTTCGACTCTGTTGATTGAGACAGTGTGTGGCACTGCCTAATCTTGAAGGTTGTACCAGCTAGACTCCTTTCCATTCTGAACTCCCTCTAATGTGATTCCCGAGGCCGTGCAAAAGTCTATGGGAAACTGTCTCCTGCGTTCCCTACGACAAGTGGGGTTCACCAGTGTTGTCCTATATCTCGTTCCCTTTTCAACTTTGTTATCGAAATGATCATGAGTGACTCAGTTCTTTCAGACTCTACCTGAGTGGAAGTTCTGCCAGGTAACTGACGGACAAACCTAGAGCATGCGGAGGACATAATTCTCCATGGGTCTGATGCATTGGTCACGTAAACACTACTGCACAGACTTGTGCGTAGCGCTGGACGCTTCGGCATGTACTTTGCACCTCCACAGTGTATAGTGTTGTTACAGGACTTGGCCGATACACTCCGGTTTTAGCTATTTCCGAACATCAAATTGAAGTGGTAGATCGGTTCACTTACCTTGGTAGCTGTGTCACCGCTAGTAGTCACATCACGTATCAGCACGACGCGTGTGGCTTTCTACTAGCTCCACCCTCTTTGGAGACGTCAGGATATCA
The DNA here is from genome assembly GCA_944474145.2 of Dicrocoelium dendriticum. Classification (NCBI taxonomy): domain Eukaryota; kingdom Metazoa; phylum Platyhelminthes; class Trematoda; order Plagiorchiida; family Dicrocoeliidae; genus Dicrocoelium; species Dicrocoelium dendriticum. Next base: position 38,983,643 of record OX104071.1, read on the forward strand.
GCTTGTCATTGACAGGTAAGGTGTACCCTTCGGTAAGGCCGACGTTATTGTATGGATCAGAGACCTGACTAGTTCCCGGTGAAGACATTAAACGCTTGGCTATGTTTGATCACCAGTGCTTGCGAACTATTGCTTAGGTCTGGTGAGAACATGGGATGAGCAATGCTGAGGTTCGCCTGATGGCTTTTTTGCAAGAAGCCTTCTGGTGCTTCCCTCGAGTGTTCGCCAGATCTTAGCCCTCTGCGTTTGCTAGGCCATGCCCTGCGTATGCCTGTTGATCGGCTTTCTCAACGCATTATACGCTGTGGCCGAGCCAAGCTGGGCGAAACCGTGTGGTGACCAGTCTATGAGGAGGCATAGAGGCATGCAAAAATTGGCTGGAATATTTGGTAAAACCAGTGCGTGCCGTCTTCCTGGATGGTTGGAGACTGTGACAGCCAAGGTGCATTCACGAAGTCCGTGACATTGCTGCACTCGGTTTCCTTCATCTGGTTGTTAATTTTCGTACCATTCTGAATAAGCTAACGCATTTCTTTCTTGCCTTTCTTTTATCAACATTCTATTCGCACCCAAACCCGCTGTCCTACCGTTGCTATTTATTGTTTTTCTCTGACGGTAAGTCCACTGCACTGCACTGAATCCACTGTACCTCGGTGTTTCGATTAGAACGGTTAAATTGAACTGAGCTGATGGCACCAGGACGAAACGACTCAGCGAAATTTTGTTCAGCCTTCTGAAGTCCACGTAAAAGCGGTGCATTCCGTTGGCTATCCTCATTAACATGGCTGTGAAGTTATACGGGTTCAGAGTCTCTCCGATTACACCCACATTCAAGATCTACTGTATTTGTCTTTTGACGTTAGGCTCCAGGAGTATTAGTGTACTTTTGGGTCCATGCGGCCGATATGGCCGATGCGATAGCGAAAGTGTGTTCGATCCAATCATAAAACCCGGAGGGGCTACTACCGTCCATGAAGAGGTCGTAATTGTCAACGAGCGATGGCAGGGCCGAACATATGTGTAAGACAGCAGCGACCGCCCGCACCCGTGTGGATCCTTCTCTACTAGCAAGTGATAAAACCAGTATTTCATCACCAACCTTTTTCATTTCAAGTCGAGAGTGGCCTCAAAATCTAGAAGAAAGTTGGCCCTTTGGATGATACATTTCGCGCTTGGCGGTAAGACGAAGAGATGGTTAAGTTTTCGACCGCAGATGCCAGTCACATGCCCTGCCAGACCATTTATGCATATGTCTTAACCACCGACCAAGTTAATTACCATGGAATTCGACTGCGGTTTCACTCTGTCTCTGTGACTGGTTACGGAAACCGCGGCTCCTCTATCAAACAAATACTTTTCAGTTTTTCCATTCACTTCTACCACCGCTTCAATCGCACCTTGGTTCAGGGTCCCAAGGATGCACTTCCTAACACGAACACAACAAAGTGTATGGCTCTTCTTTGGTACAAAGTTGTACTGCACCTGAATGAATACTATCGCTTTCAGTGATCCAGTTTCTCACAAAGAAAGCGTGGTTGCTTCGGACGTGTCTTCTGATATCGAATTCGAAGTGTCCCGATGTCTTACGTAATCTGCTCCAGAATCTCCTCTAGACAGTCCAATCGCCCACTCACTTTTTGGTCTCACGTTCACAAAGCCCCAACTGCCTCAGATGCAGACTCCTTTGCGACTCGGACAAGCTTCACCACGACTGTTCTCTGGAAGGCGTTCAAAATCCAGAACCGATCGGCCATCGTCAATGGTGGACCATCCGAAAACTGTTCCACGAACAGTTGCTGTCTTGAAGCCATGTCCAAATCAAGCAGCGCCTGATCCAGCAAATCACTAGACGGCGATGATGAGCGGATCCAATCCCAATCCAGGCCGCCTCACCACATTGTCTCCTGGCGGTCGGCCCGACTGCCTAAATCCACTATTAGTGCCTACTTCACGGTGGCCCATCCCAATTTGACAAGACCCCTTTGCGCCGCCTCTTGAATCCCCTCCGCTGCGGCTATGAGAAGACTCCGCATAAGAACCACGTTCGCTCTCACTTGCTTTACGCCGACTATCTCCGCAACAAATTTGTTGCCTCAATAACTTTTGCATTTCCCAATTCCTAAATGGTTCTGGCAAATAGATCATAATTTTCCTCTCCGGCTAGCAATGGCAACAAACGTAGAGAATGCAACAACGTGCAGACGAGTTTCGCCTGATAACATATTCGTCTACATATCATAATAGTTCGAAAGTAGGAAATCGGGTTCGCTTACACACTTACTTGGTTGCTCAGTACTGACTCTCCTTTCAGCTGCACACCTGCATACGCAACGTGCTGGTGATTGGTTACTTGTGCACCACGTGCCCTTCGTCTGCAGCGCTCATAATTTCTATGGTTTCCTGTCTGTTTCTCATACACTAATCGTCAGTACAGCACCACACAACGACGTCACTGTTGTGTCACAGCTACCAGTTTTTATATCGTATCCGACGCACGATTTTACCTAGACGTTTAGCATCATGGAGAAGCTGGATGAGTAAAAATCCCGAATTCGCTCCCTAAGAGACCGACGTATTGACCACTTTTTTGTATCCAGGACTGTGATGCCAGAACATACCGAGGTCAAGTCCCCGGAAAATGTTTGTGGGGCGTATGCTCCAAAACTAGCTTGAGAAGTGTACCTAATTTATGCAGTGCCTCATCTAACCGATGAGTCGATTTCTGCCCCATTATTTTAGGTATCGTCATCTTGGTCATCAAAAATTCAGCTCCTTGCCGGATTGCCACGTGTAAGCTACGGCAGTTAGATATTCGTGTCAGCTCAAATCTGAAACAGTGCATCAAACCAAGTGTGAGACATGTTAGACTTTATCTACCTTTATTAGAGTTCAAGTGTGTAGCAGATTCACTAAGGTGTGAGCACAACGCACCGTTGGACCTCGCCTACGTGCCATCTTACTAAGACTGTTTTTGGAAGCTACAATCATTCTTTATTGTCCGAGTCTGTGGCCGCTGCTCTTTCCCACCTCTAGAGTTAATTGGTCTGACCCACAGCTGAAAGACGGCATAAACATTCCCACCAACCAACTCAGTGCCCCTGTTCTAAAAGGAGATAAGTTCATTTTCACACTAATACTTGGAACATTTCTCGTACAAATATTGCTAGTTTCAGTTCTAGTCTTACCGTTCGCTGACACGCGGCACGTGTTCATGTCAACTAACATTTCGCCACATGTAATACATCAGTAAGCCGTGTTAAGTTACGTGACCAGGTTAGCGATTCATGTACCAGGGCTGGTCCAGATAACAACTAATGCGCGACATCATCTGTGGCTAGGTCTAGATATGGACAGTTGGGGTATCAGCTTCGATAAGTTTTTAACGCCCAGTGACAGCTCTATAGCTAAATAGATCTTTTGTCTCTCGACAGTGCAAGAGACTGTTCCAACAAAGGCCAGACCGTGAGATAAACAGCTTATAAGTCAAAACCATCCGCCGCTGCCCCGTAGCTAAGTAGCATTAACTGCTAGTTAGTGACGAAAGTCGGTGGGAGTCATGGAAGGACGTGCACTCCTGACGAGTCCTCCAGTTGGACGAGACGTCTACGTGGTACTTTATAGGCGTGTAGAGGGCTGTTCGAGTTGAGACTTGCTGCAGAGAACCCTGAAATAGTTAGATTTGCGGTTGTTCTGATAACTGAGCAAATGTGACGCTAAAAAGTGCATCATTCACTAAAAGTATATCGTTCACTTCGCCGTTGCAGTCAACCAGGACAAGATTAAACTGAGCGCACCTCCGTAGAGGGAAGTGGCATACTTCCCAGATATATTATATTTAGGCGAATAAAAATGTCTATTGTGTGTTCACGTTAATATCCGGAACATCTATATTACTATAATGAGGTTCAAGGAGCTTGGCTACTTTCCATATATTTGTTGCCGTTCTCTACCAGTTGTTGTTTTTCCACAGCGAGCATCCTGATCTCACCTGGCGAAAATGTGAGTACGGCGACCTACGAGAAATGAGAAAGAGGAGGAATCACAACAGTACTTGGAGCAACAATGCTTACGGATAGAAGCGCAGCCGTATTCTATCACATTGTTATATCCCGAAAAAGCAGCAGACCAGAGTAGCACTGGAACGTATGTGGAGGAAACTGTCCCGCACACAGGCGCAGTACAATCAAATCGATAGAGGTTCGCACTGCAACCAATCAAATGCTAGAGCACATGATAGGCCAACGAGTGCTAAATAAAAGTGTGAGTAGGATAGGCGAATCGAGGGCAAAAACAAAGCAAAGTAGTTGAACACAACAGTGTTCAAGGCGCTTGGCTACTTTCCATATGTTTTTTGCCGTTCTCTACCAGTTGTTGCTTTTCCACAACGAGTACCTTGACTTCTCATCTGGCGAAGATGGGAGTACGGCGACGGACGAGAAATGAGAAAGAGGAGAACTCACAACAGTACTTGGAGAAACAACGATTACGGATAGAAGCGCAGCCGCATGCTATCACATTGGTTAATCAGTTCTGGTATTTGTACCTTTCATGAGATAAGCACCAGCAAGATTTGCGCCAAACAGGAATAGAAAGAGAGCCAGGAGCTCCGTTTGTTTCCCTTCTTCGACTGTGGGGTAGGTATGCGTTTATCAAGACACAAAGTAGTGAAGGTGCACGACCTCAGCGATGGCCGACTGCGTAGTACATCCGCGCATACCATGCCTTTGAATCCTGGGGTCATGTAACGAACGCAAACTACGATTTAGCTCCGATGCGAAGTCTCTCTACAACCAGCATGGACACGTCTGAAGGGAATATATTTTAACATTTAATATTGGAAGGTTTATATTCTGTCAAAATAGCTTCTTCCAATCGACACAACCGTTGGTATGTATAGTAATGCATCCAAAACGGCCAAGAGATACATATCGCTGTACAGGTATCGTGGTGTTTTTGCACCTTCATCTAGCGTACGGTACTTTAAGCATCGGAAACTCTTCTTTCAAGTATTTGGTACTCCAAAGTAATAACAACGATGGGTGTCTCAGTACACACATCGGTCGCTTACGATGTTGCATGGCTCAAATCTTGTGTTATGACTTCGTATGATTGCATCTGAATCCCTCTATCTCAGATCACTGGCATGTTTATGTCTGATCGTAGCAGTGGCTTACGACTATCGCGTGAATGGTGTGGCTGCTGCCTACTTCGAAGTCGTCTGTATTTTTGAAATCTCACTACGTCATTTAAAAGCCGATGTGGTGATTACTCGACAACGGACAGTGGCAACACATCCTGTGCATATCCCGTAATGTCTCAGGCATTTTATAGTATGGGCTGTCTAACTGGTTGATTACCTTGCCAAATGAACAAGCATGCTTGACGCTTGATGATTGCGTACTAGATTCGTTGGCATTGCAGACATCAGGTCGCAATAACTTCACCACAGTCACCAGGGAATTTACCGCTTGAAGGCGCTATACTGGATGTCCATCTAATAGCCAAGCATGATTCAATAAATTACATAGCTAGTACAGCGCTGTCATAATTGATCGACAATTGCAATTTTCTGCCAAAGTATGAGCTACAAACACTGAAGAAGCCGAACGTAAACTGGCTGCACATTCGTACCAAATTAACCGTGCCCTTTATGATTATCATCAACTTCATTGTTGTGCATTCGTTACCAAGACTACCCGACAGTTAAATCGTTAGTGCTGTCCGCTCACAGTAATGTGTACTCCAGCGCCAGTTTGGTACCCATTTGCACTCGTCAGGCAGACACGACTCGAAACCGGGATTTAAGGAATGTAACGGGTATTTCGTACCTGGTCACATTTGGCTCGCGGGTCGAGTTTTCTGTCTAGATTACATTCCGATGTCGTCTCCAATTTTTTATGGCACTTCACCCTGTTTCACGCCATCTTTGTTTTGGAGTCCCAAATTGAAGTCGCACACTTTCATTTCAGTGACCTTGTTCTAACCCTTTACCCCACACGCTTATTACCACATCATCTGCTAAGCTCCGTTATTGTACCTCACTCGCGCATTTTGTGTCTAATCCTTTGCTGTGCACCCGATACCCTAACTATTGTAACGCTGCTTTCTTTCTGCTCTCTGCCACGCCAACCCAACTGGGATAAAATAGAACACCGAACATGCTAGAGCGAAGTATATTAGGGACAGGATATGGTTCATTTGCTAGATCACATTCTATCATCTCCGGTGGTACGCCACTTGCGTGGAGCGATTCCATTCCTGCTAGCGGGCCGCGTTTGCCAGCTGTAGTCACGCTCACTCATGACTGTCACAAATCAGCTACCTGTGTCACGTTGATGGTCTGATTTAATCAACTTCCGGTTTGACAATGGCAACGAGTTTGTCAGCGGCTCACGTGAACTGGCTAATCCCGCCATGCTAGGGTGCGTCATCGTAGACAGCCGTTCTGCCTCAGTGACACCTCTCCCGAACTGAAGCTGCTTCCCCACCAAGTATGATTGCTACAATTCAGATGTTTTCGTCCGGACCTCAAGCAGTTGTCTTGGTTGTTTTCTCCTTCTGACCGGTCTCGTTGTATATTGTCTGCGAGACATTGAAATATTCTGTGTTTCGGCCTCCGCTGATCTGCTTGTCTGATCCATTACTTGTTTCCAACCGTTAATTCGTAAGTGACTAGGCCATTTTGGCCAAGCACCGATTTTGTCGACCACCTGCTCGGTCGACGGGAACCTCTCACGTACTTCATGTTACCAATTTTGAAATGATTGACCCAGTCTGCTCGATTTTACCCCGCTTGCCCAATTTGCCAGGTGTGACTGAACCCATCGTCTTGGAAATGATGATATTAACTTGATTGAGTTGCGGTTGCTGACTGATCCGACAATTTTAACTCACGCATCCAGGCAGGACCCAGCAGATCTAACCCCGGCTCGTTTGTCATGAAACATGTTGTGCGGGTATTTTGATCCCGAAATTTGACTTTACACTTCAACCGACCAAGCAACTTTAACATACCTTCCGACGCAAACTGTACTGTTTGACATGTTGATATCAGTGACGGACCCCCGAAGGTGCACCACGTATCACGGGAAATCAGTATTGTATCTGAATCGGTATGCAGCTGCAACTTGACTCGAATGCTATTGATTTCCACGGTCGTATATTTGTGTCTGATGAGCCGATCAACTTTGGAAGTGGCAGACAGATCTGATCATATTGGGACGTCTGGATTTCATAGCACTGTTTCGCTTCTTCCTGGTCATACTGGAGGGACTTGCCAGGCAACATGACTTTTGTGCTCCCGTTTGCCACAGCGATTGTAAATGTGGTTTCTGAAAGGGCAGTTCCGGCCAAAGTGCCATGCTCTACAAAAGCAGAAGGAGGTTTACAATCCGAAGGACTCACATGAGCGGATACATCGTGGGGACTGCGGTTAACTGCACAAATCAGGTTGTGATCGTTGCGGTTGGACAGCTTCTGAATCATTGACGTATCATGCTTCAGATTGGTCATCCTTTGGTATTCACTGGTTATCTGGTGCAGCGTGTCATCAACGTTCTGTTCCACCTTGTTCAGTATGCTTGTTCGTATGTCTGCATCTTTGGCTGCCTGTAGGCTGCAAACGTAACTGATGCACTTGTACTGGTCGGCGGTTATTTTGTAAAACTGTGAACGTTCGCACTCTGGATTTACAGGGCTTGAGTACGTGACCCAATCCTCGTCTCTTTCCTTGGTCACCGGATAATGAACTGGGACATCTGCTCATCAATAGTTTATGACAAGACTGAGTCAATTTCGTCAAACGATAGGTCAGGGCTCTTCTTTGGCAAGAAATTTGTAAACTTTTCATGTTCAGCCTCACTCAGATTCCGGAGCACCAGGCGAATTTTCTTCTCTTCTGGTACATTTGCGAAATCAACATGAAACATATCTTCATACTTGTGAAACCAGGAAGTGAATGTTAGGCCAGCATCAGCATCATAATGGAATTCATTGAGCTGCTGTGTCAGGGTTTCTGGACTGGGGACACTTTTGCTTACCCCTAAATCTGGGCTTCACTGTATCGATAGCATCTGCGTCAACATCGCGAAGAGACTAGCCTGCGGTTGCAAAAGTGCTTACAATTTTTCGAAGCTGGCAGCTATTTCTGGGTTCGACTGAAATCGCTTCCGTTGTTGTAACGCTGCTGTTCCCCTGCTCTCTGACACTAACTCTACCACCTGCATCGAACATACCATGACTTCTGATCGCATTTTGCTCCACGTGTGTCATCCCCTCGTTTCCAATTGAACCTCCTGATGGATCGTGGTTCGGATGTCATACCTAGTTCTCGTCTATCGGCCGCTGCCAGGCTAGACTTGCCGGATCTGTTTTTCTAGTGCTCCCGTGATCCGGTTTGGTCCAGGTTAACCGAAATTGCATTCTCGGACATACAAGCCCGCTTGTACCGGGACTTTGGATACTGTTGAATTTCCGATTTGTTACCATGCTATAATTCATTGAATAGTACCTAGTTAGGCCAATTCCAGCTTTGCTTTGTCGGGTTATCCGGATGTCTGTGGGTTTCTCAACTTTCCTAAACAAATTGCCGTTTATAGTGACTACAAGGCAAAGCCTGTACTCCTACGCCATTTTAACGATCTAAACGTTGTCTGTGTTGCTTGTTCTAAACATTACATCCCACTAACGGTTTTGTATCCGTTTGGACTCGTCAGGCAGAAAATCTGAGCTGGGAAAGGAATTCATAATCTAATGGTCAACGGCTGACGCCTTGATCTTTGAGCAACGTTCGACACAACTTTTAGGAATCCAAAGTTTCGCTCTGGATTACTCGTCGTGTTGGATCTCGGCTCACTTGAATCCAAAACTTTACAGGGCCTAAAGGACTTACAACGGTGAACCTCAATCGTCTGAACTTTTAGCTCAACATCAGCCAGCGCCGGAGTAACACTCAAACAGGCAACTCACGAGGACAGTGTGTTGCGAACCCGCAAAATTACAACTAGCCGAAGGTGAGCAAGCAGGCTTCGATTCAGCCGAAGAAAAGTAGACAACACCCAAACTCCCAGGTGGGGATGTATATAACAATCATATGATGCGCAGTGAGTGGTCACAGTGTCAAAGGCAGGAGCAGTGCTCCCTTTTGCAGACAAATAGTTGGGGGTGGGTTACAACAAAGCGGTTAAGATCACTACGGGACAGTGGCAAAGTGGGCGCATAGTAAGTATGCTGAGCGCGGCGTTAATATATGCACAAAAACACACTGCTGTGTCGATTATATGAATGGTCACGAGGCAAGGAGTGTTCGTGTGTCAGGAGAGTTGCACGTATGTTGCGAGGCACCGCCGCATACAATGAGCTGCTGGCAAAACTTGTATCCTCGGTTAGGGACTCGTCTTGTTTAGAGAAGATTTATCGCAGCCAGACAGCTACTACACATTCAGGAAAGCATTAGACACCAGTTTTGTCCTATTGGAACTCGTCAGATGCACGTACCCGCCGAATCCTATCCTGATCCGAACTATTTAAATTGCTCTTACGACTCGGCGCTTTATGTCACTGAGCCATGGGTGAAAATGGCTAAGGACAAAACGATCTTCGTCCGACGAAAAAAGTCCAGCCTTTGCCTTCGATTCCTCTTTGACCGCGGCGATTCTCGAAAGCGCTGCTCATGTCGGCCAATCAATCCGACAGATAGTTTGGGTTACGTAGGGAAGAAGAATGAGAAACGCATGCAGTAAAACCGCCAAAAAGAACAAACAAATAGCCTGAGTGGAATAGCGTTTAAGTATTTGTTTTCAAGATTTTCGGAAGATTTCGTTTTTTGCGTGTTTTCAAAAAGTTTAGACCAAAAACGTGGTAAATACATGCAAGAGTTGCAAAGCCTATACATACTCGCGCAGTACATACTCGGCAAAATGAACAGGTTCATGAACCTCAGGATCACAGCGATTGGTAAGTTAGATGTAGGAGATGATGTCAAAACGGCTGCAGCCTGTAGATCGGAATCAAAGCCTGATTTGATGATGCTACGCAGCTGAAATCTGGTGCAGTCAGTCGCGACGTTGCACGAAGTTTTGAGAGACGATGATGACTATGTGGCTTCCTTCACGTAAGCTGGTTTTAGGCGGTCAATGGTGAAAAGTTCCTGTCGGATGCCGCGGTTGATTGGTAGCTCAAACGGCTGATCAGTTTAAAATGCCACATCTACGGTGACTGCAAAGGATGCCGAACATCGTCTCCGCAAAACAGTACCTGTGTACATGTCGGCAGTTAACCGAACACTTGCACCAGTGTAGTCTACAATCGATGAGCAAGTGGAAGCACCTCATACATCTGATGAGATTTTTGATCAACATAACCACCTTAGTCGAGGAAGGAACTGTAGGGTACTGGTCAAACCAGCTGTCCAGCAAACGTAGCGATCAGCCGTGTCATGTCGAAACCACTCTTAACTGTGTTCCTTAACCCTATCAAAACTGTGGCTTCTGGTCTAACTTTCCCCCATACCTGGGCTCCTGAGTACTAAAAGGAAAAAGCAACATGATATAGAAAAATGACAGCTACATGCAAACAAGTGGTTAGAATAAGATGGAATTTGGAGACACTGTAGAAGGTTGGTACTAAGCAAAATACCGAAAATTAGGCACAGTGATATAGCAGCAGAATTAGAACTCACCCGAAAATCAGTACAACGGTCTCGTAGGGTTAAGCATGGTATCTCGAGGGATGCGTTTCGTACCATGAAGTGTCTGCATGCCTTCAGCTAGTGGTGATACTGTATGACCATGTCGTTGGCGACCGGATGATACACCGTCGACTGGACGTGACAACAACCTAGATCTAAGTACTCTAAAAACAAAAATGCTTTTACCACCGTTTCTGAAGAGCAGGTTGATATTCAAATAGCTTCTGGCCGCCTGAAGAATCGGTCGATACAAGTCATTTGGTTTACAGGACCTTTCGAATGTGGCAGAGGACTCACGATTTCGATGTGCACGTGGTGAAAACCTGCGTCTGGAGTCAGAAATATGCCTAAATTGCTTTTCGCGTGCTTTTGCACCTTCCCACGTTGACGTGGAAGACAAATATTTGTCCGTTTGATGTCGATGGAACGGGTCAGTGGGAGTGAACTGCATAATATATCTACCTCCGGATTATTGGGTTGTGCGACGGCCATGGTTTCCAGATCCATAGTAGTGCCGGCGCTAGTATTGATCGGTCGAACTCGCGAAAGTGTATGGGCGACGGCGTTGTGCACACCTAAGACATGTCGTGTATTGGACGTAAAGTGAGCAAAAAATCTAGGTGGCGTGAATACTTAGGAGAGTGTCGGTCGGTTGTCCAACCAAGCATGTAAGCAAGTGGTTGGTAAAGAATGAAAGCACGCGGCCTTCCAAAACATGTCAGAAGTGAAGTATCACTAGGTAGGTGAGTAATAGTTCCCTACCGAACGTGTTGTTAACGAGATTCCGCAGGTTTCAGACGCTCAAAAGAAAACGCCAGATGTTTTCAAGTGTTGCCTAGCTGTTGCTGCATGATAGCCCCAAATGCCACATAGAAAGCGTCGGCACTAAACGACAGTGGGATTGTCGGATCGTGGTACGCGATAAAAGATACGTTGGTGATAACCGCTTTTAAAGCTTCGGACGCAGTGCATGCTCCATCATGAAAGTCGAATTTCTTGAGATTCTCTCGGATAATGTCCGTGAGGAGCTGCATAAGTGACGTACAATTGGGTATGAACCGGTGGCAAAATTTGATTAGTTCGTCAGTACTCCTTTACTGCTTGAAGAAATGAGGCTCCCGCACATTCAGGAAAGACAAGGTGACCAAGAAACCTGGCCGAATCGAAACATAACAAACACTTTTCTGTGTTCGTCGCCCAGTGTTGGGATAAACAGTCAAAATGTATCCGCATATGGCATAAATGCTCTCCGCATGAGCAGCACGTGTTCAGCATTTCGTCGACATACATATAAAGTGACGAAGTCTAAGCTGCGACAAACTTGCTCGATGAAACGCTGAAAAGTCGCTGCGGCAATTTACGACCAAGTGACACACACAGAAACTCAAACTAGCCCAAACAGGCCATTACGCAGTTTTAGCGAAATCCATCTCTGCTACCGGGATTTGGTTGTATGCGTGAAAAAAATCATCTCATTTAAAATTGCTTTACCTACCCGACTGACTGTCAGATCCATTAGGTATAGGATTGAGTAGTGAGCCTGTGTGATAACAGTGTTTAGGGTACGATCTTCGCCACAACGTCGCCAGTCCCTCGTGAATTTCTTCGGAGCCATGTGCAGAGGTGATGTCCATGGACTGTTGGATGGCCTGATGATGGAAAAATGGATTTGTCATGAATACAAATGCAAGGGTTTAACATTTTCGGTTGATAAAGAGTGTGATCAAAAATGGATATGTAAAAACGCTTGGAGTTGGACTTACCGCAAACTTCAAGTGTACATCTTCTTTCGGTACGTTGTCGCGTGTCCTAGTAACAGGTTACATCATGTAAAGCAGCACCAAGTCGGGTTTTGTGTTCGGACAGCGTAGGAGCAGTTTTGATAAAATGCGAAAGTAACTTCCACGACTGGGATACACGAATGTGGTAAGCATTCCGGCGGCATTCTAACCGGCTGTACTGTATGTCTAAATTTACTCACTGGCCTCTCAGCGAGGGGTTGTGGCTGAGATTCAATAGGCGTCTGCTTGGGTGCTTAGGATGTTTGAGGATCTAATAAGTCATTATGAGATCACCTCGCAGAAGACCTCTCACCGAGGCGCCTTTACGCTACTGCACGCCACTCGACTGCGCACTACTGATGACTCCTCAATTGGCGACGAAACATTTGCAACAAAATAGCGAACAGCGAACAGTTCAGCCGCCATCTGAAGACAATATCATTCGCTGAAAACTCCCAAAGTCTTTAGTCTTAACTGTTGAGGAAAGTGGAGCAGTCCCCCTGTCGTGGCTTAGCAAGAGCAGTGAGGTTACCTTTTTTCCAAGAGTGTCACACCCAGAAGTCTTATTTCACATGTGGCCTCACGTAAGCGTTGAGCATTTGCGAATAAAAGGTGTGGTCAAACCGGCCAAACGCCCTCCGCAGTAGACCCAAGTGTTGGCTGACTTTTTTCCACTGCCATCTATGCCTACCTTGAACATCAGGGATCGAGCTGCACAAGCACCCCAGGGTCACTTTCATGTGAAGCGCACTACAAGATGTGTTCTACCAGTCGTTATTGGTGGGTGCTCCGGTTGCGTATATTCAGTATTTCGCACGTGAGAGACTTAAACTCAAGCGCCTTCTGCGTCGCCAACACGTAAGCCCTGTCGTGGTCACGTTGCAGAGCTAATTGGTCGTGTACTCGTTTGATTGCTTCCCCCCCCCCCCCCCAATATTGAGATCGACTTCAACGAGTAGCAAACTCGAAAGTCAACGCTCTGTGGTCCTGATACTGGACTTTGAGTGACGCCACAAGGAAAAGCTATCGGGTCGGGTGTTAGGAGCCCGCACATTCAAGTGGCGTTGGAGTACGAATGCCTGAATCCAGCCCAGGAGAGGGTCATCGATCCAGTAGCTCGGAAGCTTGTGAAGAAGAATTCGGTGACCAAAGCGATAAAGTATCTTCCTTAGATCAAGGTTAGAGGAGTCGACTCCTTCGCTAATATTGACGGATTTTGTACAGTTCGCACAAGTTAACAAAAGATACGTCAGATATGAGCATTTGTGGCGCAATCCATGCTACTGCTCCATGAGGATATAGCACCTTTCATGATATTCATGATATACAACGGCATCTTCCATGACTAGCAAGTACAGGAAGAAGTGTAATGAGGCGGTGGTATGCAGGCGCAACAAGAGTGCTTCACTTATAAATAGGGATGACTATGTCACACTTCCACATTGTTGGGACCTGCATCTCATGGAGAGAGTGAGAGAGAGCTGGATAACCTGAGATTACTGTTCAGCCAAGCTGGTGGCAGCTACCTTTAGTGACTTGGACCGAATGTTATCAGGATCAGGTAAACTGTACTCGCATAACGACATCAGTCACTTTAGCAGATGCTCGGCTGTGACGGGGGGTGTGACTAAGTCCTTGGGGTGATGTGAGCTACGTGAGAATGAAATGAGATGGCGATGTGTTTTGGAAAGTACAAGCGAACTGATATCTAAGGGAATTAGCTGCTGCTTGGGCAGTTCAAGCTCGCCCAGAGACGGTGTATAGAAGCAGGATACTACACCGTACGCTAAGAAGTTTGCTAACATGCCTATAAAGTAGCTTAGGATTGCAGCGGATCTTCCGTGGCCGACCACCAAACGGAAAGCAAGTGATGACACTCTTCAACTCTACCTGACTTCAGTCATGTGGTCAGATGACTGTCATCGTGACCACAAGTTAAATTTGCCGATCACCTTTTTTGTTATACTGACAATTGCAACAGACCTTACCTTAATGTATATTATTGTAAGAGCCTGACGAAGAATTAATCGAAAACAATTGTTCGCCTAACACTTCGTGTTTTGTCTCTCTTTCTGAACTTGACGTAACAAATGGGCAATCTGCTAGAGCAACGGAACTTCTTCGCCAGATTCTGTTGGAGTTCCAATTCGTCTTCGCCGGCCAGGTTGACACAGCGGTTTCGTTTAGTCATGTAAGCATTCCAGTTTCCGGCGTTTGGATCGGATTGGTATACTTTCCAAAGTATAGCACTCATGCTCACTCGTTCCCGCGTCCTTCTCCTTAGGAAGGACTTTACTTTTCAAGCTACGAATCCTAGGCTCCGATGCATTTGTTACTAAAGTGTTGAACTGATTCACGAACTTTCCCCAAGTGACATCGAGGTTGTTCTGCTAGAAACGACCAATCAGTGATCTTAAAGAGGTCAGATAAAATGTTGTGGTTTGTTATTATGTGGATCTTTTCGATTTTCCTGTTTGATTGTTCAGCGTAGTCGACTTAGAGGAATACCCGTCGCATGATCATTGCGCCGCTGAGGGCAACTCACTGTTACTGTGTCGACCAAAATTCCCCGTTCTGACTCTCCTGGGGGAAGTAACCCGGTTATGGCTTGGTAGACCGGCCATTACTTCTTGTAGTTTGGCAGTAAACGTGGAACATCTAGCGCGTGCAAGTTGAAGTCCCCTACAAGGAGAAGTTGAGTTTGGCCCAGCCAGAAGAGCATTTAGTGTAAAAGATAGAAAGCTGTCCATTACCACAGTCGACAGGGGAAGACGTTATACTAGGGCAACTAAACATGTATCAACATGTCTTAGTTGCAAGCGGCACCAAAGTGCGTCCAGAGCTTTGGGCTCCGAATTGTCAATGAATTGGGAGCATACTAGGTTGGTCTTTAGATAGGACGGACAGACCAGGTAGATCCATCATCAACTCCGTGATTTCTTCATTCAGCTAAGTTTCAGGCACAGAGACATTGAGTTTTGCTGAGATTAAAGCGCGGATAATTTGTTGATGAGACCCTGCTCATTGATATACATCCAACAGAGGGCTTCGGATGTTAGTTTATCTGTGGCTGCGAACGACAAATCTGAGCTTTTGCAGACCCTTTCTAGGTTATAAATAATCGTTTTTTGGTGGACTGCTGAGACTGTACTTTGAACCACTTCATATGAGCTGGCAAAATAATCACAGGATGAAGTCCCGGTTCCAGTAGTTAGTAGAAAACTAGCTGCCGCGTCAACATTTGATTTTGCCTTGCAGTGGTCTGTTTTGCGACTAAGACTTACTGTATGCACTGTAAGACTCCAGTGCCTTGTTCTACGTCGGGTATCTTGGGTCTGGTGTTGAAAGCCATTATGAGTACCTCTGAGGGAAGTTTCGTACACCACTTAAGCCAGGTGTTATGCTCACTTCCCGCAATGCATTTGGACTGGATCACAAATTTCATAACCTTGGGGCCACACCGATTTTGCTCTGATGGGGAGGATGGTCTTAGGATCGATATGGCGATCAGGGTAACGAGTGGGAGCACTTGACTGAGATAGTCCCATTCCTCCCAATCATGGGCTTGTACTTCACGATCATCAGACCCTTGAAGTTCCGGTACGCCATGAAGAAAGACAGAGCTTTGGTTGTTCCGACGGTGAGAGTCATCTGGATTCTGCTTCCTTTGCAGGCGCTCACTCAAAGGTACCTCAAGGAAACTCCGATGTCGCATTATTCATTCCGAAGGCGGGTGCCTGACAAAGGAACCGCCTAAATATCTTGTGCTGACTGTAGCGTCATGCGAAGCAAACGTGTTTCCCAATAATGGATCGAATTTTGGTGCGGTACAGTACGCTGGTCGGTTTAGCTTGTTAGTAGAAATATGAAATCCTATCGCTTTTGGTAGTCCAATAGTTTGTCGTTTATGGAGTTGACATTATATTCAGGAACACCAGAAAATAGGATTGGTAGTGGCTCGTGAGTTCGTCTTGAAGTAACCGGTTTGCTAGGGAGTGAGCTGCTGAGCCCGCGTGTGGTATTTGTAGCGCCATATGAGATCACATCAGGTCTAGCCATAGAATTTGCCCCTGGCGTATGGGCAGTAGCACTGGAAGCCTATGTAGTCACGCTCACAGCGGTAGCCGGTGTGTTCACGTGTGCCAGTTTAGCATGTTCTACACTGTTGCTCGCATGCGATATCGACTAGACCAGGATGGAAGTTGTCGTAGTAGGTGGAACCAAGTTTTACCCTTACCGCTGAATCGGCCCTTATGTTCAGCTATGGACCCTCGGGTGCCGAGCCCGGCTATCCTACTGTTGAATCCGAAGGATAGCATTTACTAAGCTAAGATTGTTCGACCATTGCCACTAGGTTATTGGATTTCGTTGCCAAAATAGCCATGCATCTAACGTGTATGAAGGCCATTAAATCAGTGCAAAACCAAAAAGAGCTTGTTTTATTGTTCTTCATTTCCCTTGCATTTAGGAAAACGCTCTTGGCGTGATAACATGTGCCGCATTCAGAACAGAAAATCCCAGCTCGAACCGTTTTCCACAGTAGCGCATGTTGCGCGGTTGAGTCTCGCTACGCTTCTTAATGTTTACATCTCTGTATAGGTCCGGAGATGAAGTGGAGCAGTCGGCCACACGCGCACACACACGTAAGTGCACACACGCGCTCATGGGTTCAGGCAACTTTCCTCTGAACTCGGCAGGCGAATTGACGCTAGGCGTGACAGACGGTAATCATACAAAGCGGGGATAGACGACGCGTCGGCCTTGGATCAATAACGGATGCAACCAACAGCAAAACTGGGTGCGTTGCGGTGTCGGATAAACAACAGTGAACTGGCAGCTGCAAAGTATGATGCAGCAAATAAACACGGTACTGGATGAGCACGAGTTTAGGCCAATCATATAACCCGGAAGAAGTGCTTTCGCGTGACATTAAAAAGGTCCAATGGGGAACTTGAAAATGAAGCAATTTCGCGCTTGATTTTCTATGGCAACTCCGTCCAAATTTCTGAAACTGAATAAGATGCTGAATCGTTAGGGACAATCCAACACTTAAATCTCCAATTTGTAATGCTGGTGAATCCCACTGGAATGAGTGTGTTCGACGATGAGCAGCATGTTGGTGAGGGATAATCAGCACAACATTCGCGAGCTCTGATTTGGTCCGTCCGCAGGACTGAAGCATGTGCTTAAATCCTGCTAGCCCGGCAAGTAGCTTGTCTGCAGTTAGTTGTCTCGGTCGGGAACTCGTTGACTGACCACGAATGACAAGGTGATGAGCGACCTCTGTCGTGACTGGAGCTAGTCCTACTCATCGCGCGTATTTGGTAGGCAGGCTAGTATAGTCTGAAAGTGTGTTGGCGATTCTAAAACGGGATGGTTATGGGGCACTTGAAAGAAGACCTTTAACCCTTAGTTCATTATGATCGCCTACAAGCCTGTGGCGACTGGGATCAACAGGCAATTCAAAGTGGCGGAAGAAATAATTACCAATAAATGCGAGGGGTAAACATGGCGCTACCTTAAAGGAATCAGAAAGCGGTTGTTGGCCACAGCTGAAGCCATTGCAATCCGACTACAACCGGATTTGTGCAAGCAGAGAACACTGATACTATCTATACTGTTGCAGTGGCCGTAATGTCGCACCGCGGTTACGACTGATAGTGACCACAGCAGACCTGACGTCCAACGCGTCTGTGCTTTGTGTGTGTGCGTCTCCGCGCCTGCTCACGCTACCCATGACGTCTGACTGTATCGAGTGGACTACTGATCGACTGCGTTTAACCAATCACATCCCCAGCGATCGCTTACGTGTACGTTTAGCTGTCTTGTAATTGTATTTGGCTGAAGTGAATTGCCGAAAAGAATTCTCTTCGTACATGTTATGCTGCAAATATGGAACAGAGAAAAACCAATGGAAACCTTGGCAAAAGCTTAGGTCTAAGTCCGGAACTTCTTGGGGACCTGGGATTGGAAGGAGAAACCGTTTTTGCCCGGGACAGGACATAGTAACCCACAAGGACCTACGAAGAACATAGCTGTACAACAAATGGATACAACTGCACTCACTGCCACGACCGTTGTCCAGTAATGATAGCTGGACACGAGGCCTTCACACTCCTGAAAATTATACATAAACCTAAAATATCCAGATGCAAGAAACTGACGTTTTGCTCACCTGGACACGCACGAAGACGATTCTTCGTGAAGCTCCTATCCTCAATTGGCCTCAGCCATTATGGTGGCCCTGATCAAGATACCTGATCAACTAACAGAGGAAATTGGAAGGCATTTGACTGCGGATAACCGAGTGTGAAATCAGTCGGCAAGTTGCTCTGCCAGTTGTACATTAGTGTACAAACGGATTTCTGACAGTGTTCCGGGACGTAGTGGGTTTTCGCTTTGCAAGCGTTCTCCCTATAAAAAGCCACAAATGTCCCTTTAACAACACTGCGATTTGGCGGATATGACTCGCCACTGAATAGTCGCTGCCCACAACTACATACTGGCAAGTCGACTAGAATCATAATGCAATATTTTCCTGACACGTTCAAGAATAAGATACTCCCTGCCTACATGTATCGTTTTCACTACACATATAGTGCCCTGACTGTTTACACTACGCACGCTAGAACCCAACGTATCGTCATTCACTGACGACTTTATTCCTCATGATTACTTTTACAATTTCCGCAGCCTGTACAACTTTCGGCTTACTGCCGATTACATACATAGCAACGTGTTTGTTGCGAAACATAATTGCATGTAAATGTTGATCATGCCTGGTTTGATGTGTCTCGACAAATTCGAGAATAAACTATTTATTTATTTATATATTTATTGTGCTGACCGTATGAAGCTATCGGAGAGCCGTTGATTGTACGTGAGCTTCGAGTACTTATCGTTTGCGTTCGCCAGAATGATGCTCAGTTCTGCTCCCGTGTCGATGAGAAAGGTGATGGAAGAACATCCAATTGACTATCTGTTTTGTTGTCCATGGATGTGTTGATCATGCTGGCATGCGGTTTTCCTGAGGCGGGTGAGCCTTGCATAACACAGGGAGCCGGGCAACGTCTAATTTTTCCGCCACATTGACAGAGATAGCAACACAATTTGCGTCAGAGACGCATTTACAAAAGTGTTGAAATATTGCTTAGCCAAATCTGGTTGTCGTCCGACCCAGACGTGTCCTCTTCCGATGCTTTCCTTGCTGGTTGCCTACTGGGAAGTAACGCAATTTCCTCACCCGCATAGTCAGCTTGCTATGATGACTCCGAGTAAGTGAGACAATCGTTGTTCATCACTGCGAACACGCTGCCGAAGATAATAATCGTCGTCTGCTGCGGGAGACTCTCGAACACAACGTATGCTGTGGAGGCTAATTAGTTTACGAGCTTGCCTAAAAGCATGGGAAACATCACCGGCAACTGCTGTGACAAACTTGCAAGCCAAATCTCTTTTATACCGTCTTCGCTCAAGTAAAAGGGACCAGCAAAGCGCCGAAGTCGACGAATGCGATCATCCAGCTTGAGACCACTAAGTTGTTTCAATTGAGCTTGTGTGCTGGGCTGTGGTGCTCTTCAAATCTGCTACATCATTCCTTAATTCCCTTCCTCCGGTGGGCAATACAGAACATTTGGACCAGCGTCATCTCCAATAAAGAAAGGCCAGTGTTGAGTTGACTGTACCTTGACTAGTCCATCTGTATTCCCCTATTTTTGAGCTTGACCTCGAACATAGGAAACCAAATATTGGGGCTAGGTAATATGAAGACAGGAACACCCAAGGCTAACATGCTAAGAAAGTGAAGCAATTCATGCGCTACGCTCGAATTAGCATAGTGATGCTCAAAACAAGCAAAAATATGATAAATCTATAAAAGTAAAGGAAGTGACAAATAAATGCCTCTGGCTAATCACGAAAGAGGGACGAAAGTACCAAAATATGCACAATGAGGAAAACTTCCCAATTCGTGGGTGAAGATAATGATCACAAACTTATTGGACTAGTAGATAGTAGTCAGAGGCGAGGCGCGTAATCATGCGCAGATAGCAGAAGGCAGGTAGGTCGGATAGAGAGAACTGTCTTCGTTATAGGCTACAAGAAGACGGACTAATGAAGCGCACAGGAGAGAACGTTAGCGCAGTAATTCACCGAGCAGTCGAAAGCGAGGGATAAGGATGGAAGCTAGGGAGCAGAAAAATGAGGAGGAATATTGTACAAAATATCGGTAATAAAATTGTGGGTGCAAGGTAATGGGTTAACTTTTGGATCGCTACAACTTCCACAAAGTTGAAAACGGCTTCCGTTTTAACAAACCTTCAACACATTTATCCAATATTATAGAGCGCCAAAAGCCAACAACTATTCATGAACCGAAAAGACAACAAAAATGGGATAGTGGAGAGTTACCAACGAGCACAATGGATGTGATGAGACAAGGCATTGCAAGCCTTGCGGATCGAGTCGACACCAGATCTTGAGCGGGATCTGATAACGAGCCTGCGAACAGAACAACGGGGAGGTATTTGTCGAGAACGTAGTGAATCCGACAAATGTACCGCTAGCGACGTCCACGAGACTAAACCCGGGCCGAGTAATGCTAAGATGAGAAAGCAAATCGCGAGCTTTCGAACGACTGCTGGCTGATTAGAACCGGATATATTGAAGCGGAGATACGAGATAAAACTTGAAGGGATTGTTCTAAAGCTTAAGCTCATAGGCACATGGAATTGTTCGCCTCAAAATTTCTCACGCTTGGTATGTCAAGCTCAAGTTCGAATACGGGTGGGGCTGGAACGATAGGAGAAGCCCGTGAGTGTTCCAGTTTGAGTGGATCGTTGAGCCAGGAATTGATGGAGTGCTCAGAGTTATTGATGGATCTAAAACGGAAAACACGTATCGCACCCTGGCCAACCAGTTAATGCCTACGTTCCCTGGTTTAGCACTTCATGTTGTGGCAGTCAGTTGAAGTAAGCAAAGGATAAAAAGGGAAACCGAAGGTACAGAATTAGGAAGTACATTTTAGATAAGAAATTAATACCAATGCTTGAAGAAAAGTTGAGAAAAGGAAAGCGAAGTATGAAGATGCGAGTTACTCACGCAAATGGAAAGGTTTCGTGTTGCCACCCAACAGCGTCACGTCGCCGTTCAAACCCCTTAACAGTAGATTCCCTGATAACACTTTCCGGAAGCATGTTCCGGCGCTCGATGACTCTGCGTGACGGCCGGATTTCCGCCCTAATCCGATCGGACCTCGGTTTATGCAGTTTCAAGGAATGACCGCGTAGAACAGATAGTCTAGCGGGACTGAATAGCCAAGATAAATCTAGACCAACCTTCCCAGTTAAGATACGGTAGATTAGGCGTAGGTCTCCTCTAAGCCTTCGGTAGTGCATTGAATGCAATCCCAAACTAAGTAGACCCTCGGGATACGTCGGTCCCCGTAATCCCTCGTCTAACCCAGTACCTACCCGCAAAACCCTCTCTAGCTCCAATTTGTCCCGGACGAGGCAGGGCGGACAAGCCTGGACGCAGTATTTCAGATGAGGCTTAACGAAAGCCGAGAACAGTCCCGTAGATGCAGCTCGTCAAGACTCCGAAAGAACGTCGTATTAACCACAGCATGCGGGAACCTCTGCTTGCGGCCTTCTTCCAGTTGTCGCCGGAGTGTAAAGCCGAAGAGTGTACGACGCCTAGGTCAACCTGGTTAGGTACACGAGGGCGTTCGACCCCACCGACCAAGTACTTCGTAGGAGGACAACCTCCCCCAATTCGAAGAACGGAGCACTTTGTCTGATTTATGGGTAGTAACGATAAAGTAGACCAATCTTGAAGCTTATCCGATGCTCTCTGAATAGCTTCGGGACCCCCAGAAACATCGACAATGTTCCACAGCTTTAGATCATCAGCAAATAGCAACGATGGTAACTCAAGCTCCGCAGGTAGGTCATTCACATAGATAGAGAAGAGCAGCGGTCCAAGGGCCGAGCTCTGCGGCACGCCACTGAGGACAGACTGCCTAAACGATAAGCCCCGGCCTACCCGTACACACTGTTCTCTACCCTCCAAGGATGCAGTCACGTAATGAAGGGCGTGGCCAGATACCCCGTAGTAGGTCGGCTTTTGCGCGAACCTCAAAGGAAGTACCTTGTCAAATATTTTGGAATAGTCGACGAAAAGCAAGTCCAGTGCGTGGCCGTTATCCACTGCATCCGCCCAACTTTCGCGAGCCACCAGTAGATTCGACAGACACGAAAATCCTTTCCGGAATCCTTGTTGTACATTGCTAAGTAGATTAAATCTACTCAGATTACGCTTCAATGTATCTCTCACCAGTTTCTCGAGGAGTTTGACTACCACACTTGTTAGGCTAACTGGCTTGTAAGTTGCAGACAGACTCCTTTCCCCATTTATGAAGATGGGACAGATGACAGCTTCCTTCCATTCGGAAGGTAATGCACAGCTGTCAAGCGATTTCCGAAACACCATAGCGAGCGGTCCACTTAGTTCCGCAGCCAACTCATACAACAGTTTCGGGTAAATCAAATCGGGCCCAGAGGCCTTAGAAGGGTTCAGCCCTTGTAACAGCCTACGAACTTCCATCTCCGCTACGATAAATTCAGATGGTCCTGAACCCTCTGGGGTCCTGCAAACCAGCTCAAAACCTGTCAAAGAGGCTTCCTTTACTCACGCTGCCGCGTATGGCCCAGTAAGTACGCAGGCCTTGTCATAGTCTGTACGTGCATGAGTACCGGCATCACTCATCAACACTGGAGTTGACATGTTCGAACCGTAGCACCTTTTGACATAAGCAATGAATCTTTTTGGATTCTCTGAAGCTTTGTCCGCTAATCCTTTCTCGAAATTGAGCCGAGCATCCCTTAGGTATTGCTTACACCTATTTCTAGCCTTACGGTAACTGTCATAAGTATAGGTGGACAGAGCATCTCGGTAAGTCCGCCAACATCCAGACCACTTTGTGAGCAGATGCCTGTCAGTGGAATCTATCCATGACGGCTGTGCTCGTGCATACTTTCTCCTTGTGACTGGGATGAAGGGAGCAGAGACCTCTGTGAGGTAGAACTTAAATTTATCCCAGGCAAGCTGGATAGTATCATCGTCTGAGATCTCACAACGAAAACCCGAACTCGTGGCTCTTATTGATTGATAGTCTGCGTGTCATATGTTCGGGCAAGACTCAACAGTACTCTGGTAGGGCCTAGACAGAGTACAACTAAAGAGTAAACAAACGTGATCACTGGAACCCAGTGTAGGTCCGTAAGTAATGTCACCAACAAAATCGAATGACTTAGCGAATACAAGGTCTGAGATAGACGGTAAGCGGTCGTCCATGTACCTAGTGGGGAGGTCAATGAACTGATGCAATGGTACTTAGAGGGTAAGCTTAAGCAAATCAGAGCCGAATGTGCCTGACGCTGAGTCGCAAGCAAGATCTTCCCAGCAAACCTCTGGTTGAAGTCGCTCATCACCAAAAACTTGTTTGCGGCCTGGGAGCGAATGAAGTCAAGTACCCGTTTGGATATGCTCCCAGGGCTTTTATACACAAATACAACTGTAACCTGAGCCGAAGATGTGCTAAGCACAGCCGACAGAGCTCCAACAGTTTTGTCTGCCGACTGAAATAAGCAAGTCTTCAAAACGACAAGTTTACAGCTCACATAAAGAGCGACACTCCCTCCCTGCCGGCCAGCGAAGCGATCGCATCTAAATAGTGCGTAGCCAGATAGATGTACTCCACCATCCTTGATATCCTGAGATAGCCAAGTTCCAGTGAATGCGAGTATATCGGGTTGAGACCCATTTACAAGCAGACCTAACTGGTATACTTTATTCCGTAGACTGCGCAGATTACTTAGCACTATCTGAAGGTATTCGTTAGATCCAGAACTGGGTCGTGCGCTACCAGAAAGGGCAGTGGTAGAGTGGAAAAGGACCGCCAACTGACCACCCGAAAACCCATTAGCCGTAGACCTTGTTCACTGGCAGCTGGCCTGTTTTTGAGGTCCTTGATGGCCTTCCTGAGCTTCAGCCTATCGGTCAGCGGAAGTTCTGGCTGAACAGTAATATTTGTACTTTTCAGCTTAAAAGCAAACCGCATGAGAGCGCTGTTCTTCGGGGGTAGAGAGTACCACACGAAGTAACCGCGGTCGAGGGTTTGGTGTATTAACCGGGACGTTCCCCAGTCTAATCAGCTTCCTGACAGTAACGCCTGGAAAACAGACGGAGGAAGCTTCCTTACGCACATTTTAAGCCATTGAAGGTGGTCCAAAATGCGATCAGCAGGAAGGACAGCAGTAGATTCAGCCGCGTTACGGAATATAACGCTACTATCCGTGAAAGAATCGCCGCGACGGGTGTATTAACTCCACGGGTCTTTGAATCGCTACTTGGAGCAGGTGGCCTCACCACTGGTGATGGGACTGCTTTTATCCCCTCAGATGATGTAGCAACGACAGCGTATGTTTTTAGCACCATTGTCGATGTCTTATTTTCTTCAGGTCATCGATTCCACCGAAAGGCTTTATGACAGATTTGGTGTGCTTTTTCTTCTTGATAACGGGAGCAGGGTCCCGCGACGGTCTTTCGCTTTGAGCAGAGTCAAGCAAACCGTCAGAACTAGCCTTTTCGGTGACAGCCGAGATATCCGGCAGTTTCGGCTGACAAGTAGTGGGTGTGGGAATCTTCGCCTTCGCACAACCGTCAGAGGGTTTGACAAGGAGCGACATTTAGCTTGTTTCCGGTGCCGAGATAACTATAACTTTTGTTTAGCAGAGAGCTTACGGGGTTTCTTGGCTCTTTCGCTTTACTCGAAGGGACCCTTGTACTAGCAATTCGGCGTCGATCATGGTCGCTTTAGATACCACGTTCGAAGCAGCTTCATTTTTGTGGTCGGTAACCAGCTGGACGGGTGACACAATGATTGGTGCCACAAGTTGATTTCCAGAGTAAGCGATGAAATCTGTGTTGTGGGAGACTGGAAGCGTCGTCATGAGCAGATCAATCTTAAGGCGAAGATCTGAGAGCATCTTGAACGAACGCACTACATTTCGCAGCTAGGTATCAAGAGATTCGTCTTTCGTACGAAATGTTGCGCGACCTTGCCATCTGCTGCAGCAATTGGCACAACTGAAAAGCAACTTTTCGCTGGAGGCCAGCGCTGTGTACTGCTCGGTATTTAGGTCCGTACAAAGCTGGTGGTACCATCAGTTGCAGACATCGCACTGCATACCGCCGGACTCGTCAGTTTCTGGTACATTGCGGCTTCAACTGCCATAATGTGCGATAGCATCAGAATCCAAGCAACCTGGAACAACAGACTCGGTGCACTGCGAGACCGACGTAGTGGAAAACAGATTGTAATTATAACACCTATACAACAGTTAAACGACCTCAATAAAAAGGCAAAAACTGGGTGCAAAACGGGATTTAATCTGGGAAATACCGGAAAGATTACCAGTAAGCGCCAAAGGCGCTTTGACCAGAACCTCTTTAATCGATCCAATGTATCGAATCAGATGAAATTTGACAATAGTCGAATTCCGTTAAAAGTGTTTATTCAAATACAATACTGTAGCTAAAATGCTGGATCAGTATGGCACGCCAAAAAAGCGAGTTACCGTGTAGTACTCACAGGGAACACAGAGAAAGGAAACAAGGTCTATATCTTTACGGGTTTGTAAGTGGTCTGTTGCACACTGTTGTGGCAGTACATGTGGAAAAGCTGTTGTCGTAGGAGACTCCGAGATCAATTTCACAACGCAGTGAACATGGAAGCTGGAACAGTCGCCTCGGTTTCCATTGCAATCAGCTGCACCAACTGATTTGTACCTCTGTTTCTCTTTATCCTGACCGTGTAGGTGGCGGGTACCGGTGCTCAAGGTGACTATTACAAGTGTGTCGGTCCGAGCCATTGTGGACACGGGAGTCGGAGTGTAGGACTTCAAAGGAGTTCCAGTAATTCTATCCTTAATCGTGATGCAGACTGTCGATGGACATCGTTTGACGGTGACGGGCACAAAACGGTTGCGAATCAGGATAGGAGAAACGCACCTCAGCTATGCTATATTCATCGTAGAGGAGACAACCGAAACAATCATTGACAATGGTGCCACAATTGATCCGAGAAACGACTTGGTAATAGTAGACAACGAGACGATTGAGATGAACACTGGGAGAGCCGACCGGGTACATATGGTCATGATCCTGCCTGACTGCCAGAACTTCGCAATACGTAGTGTACTGAGTAGGTATGCCCATGTACTCACGAACGCAGATGTTGATTACTGATTCTGGACTGAATGGAACATCAAATATCATTAATTCCGGGATGGCACAGCAAGAAGAATACCGCAGAAGGCGCTGACGGAGATAGAGGAACAAGTAACAGAGATGGAAGCGAAAGGAATCATCAGGCGAACGCACAGTCCGTATCCATCACCAAAGCTACTGACGAAAAAGGCCGACGGCAATTATCGATTTGGCATTGATTTCAGAGAACTGAACGATGAGATTGTAGGATGCGTTTCCTATGCACCAGAAGGCAGAAATTATCTCGTCTTCACAGCGTCAAGCAGATATCCTTGATAGATCTCCCATCAGGATATTTAAAGCTGTCCACCGCAGAGGAAGTTCGCTACAAGGCGGCTTTCAGTGTTAATGACCGAATTTATAAGAGTGCCGTTTGGATTATGCAACGTCTCAGCTACATTCAGACGCCAATTGCTAATGGTCCTTGATAACCTACGAGGCGTGGTTGTCTACGGTGATGACATCGTCGTCTTCACCGATACAGAGTACGAACATGGTACCAGATTTGCAGAAGTACTACAAAGACTAGAAGAAGCTGGTCTGGAACTCAATCGCACGAATCGCAGATTACTCGAAAGTCCATTGAATGCCTGCGTCACCTTGTGCGCAATCGTCAAGTCCATCCGCTTCCGGAGTGACGCGCGATGATCAAGTTTTGCAGTGCCAAAATCTAAGCCCCAACTACGTTCGTTCCTAGGAGTGGTGGATTATGATTGGAAGTTTGTGTCTCATTTTGCAGAAAGGATCGGCCCGTTGTTAAAGCTGCTTCACAAAGACGAACCATTCTTGTGGACAACCGAAATGAATCAACTCTTTATCCACCTAAACGCATGCATAACAAAAGCCTCCATATGCCTACGGCCACCCAATCCAGATGAGAGCTTCACTGTGGCAGTTGATGCAAACAATGTGGCAATCGTTGCAGTATTGTCCAATTCAGCTAGGGTGATGAAATGTACGTATAGAGTATCGACAGTAGTGGAGCAGAAGTATTCCACAACGGAGAAAGAATATCCGTAAGACGTATTACCGTTAAGCATGTAACGCACGCTTTCGAGACATGTAATCTTAACAAGCAGAAGCAGTCTAAACAGTAGCAGGTTTCTCAAGCAACTGAGGAACGTAAGATCTCATGGAACTCACGTTGCGAGACCAGGAGCATGTGTCAGATTGGCTGCCTGGTGTGAGTGGCAACCAGTCCGCCCACAGCTGAAGTAAACGCATCGTAGTCATTCGAATACGTGACATCCCCTCATCACTTGAAATGTTTACACAAATTGGTCAATGGGTTTATGCGTACGCTGAGATCTACGAAGCGATGGTGCATCTGACGAGTGTACAGAATGCTGTGGGGGTTGCTCCCGTTTTCGGCTGCACCGAATCTGGTTCACCCGCAAGTTCATCTGTTGTTGTCCCAACACAACGTGGGTCGTATGTGACCTGAGTGTCACCGTAATACCCGATCATTTAATTCGAGGTCGGCTTGGGTACAAACACTAATTGCAGCTGCGAGTTGTCAGCGGTGCTCATGTGGAAGTCAATGGTTAGTGGCCAATGGTATATTGCGGATAGAAGAATCGAAGCTTAACATGGCCCGCCGAATGACCGGTTAGGGGTGAGCAAAATAAAGGCAAAAATGGCAATAGGAAATAGGGAACAACTACAAATTGCGAACTTGCCGATTACAGCTTTCCCGTCAATTTTATGCACTAACCAAGGTTGTCGTCTGTGGTTTCCGGACAAAAATAAAGGTGGGTTGGTTTGTTATTGTTTTCCTGTTGTTTTTCTGGGCCGTTTGTATTACGTCATATGGTGTAGTGTGGTCAGTGCACTGTCGACACGTACTTTGAACACGGCTAACGTGGTGGCTAAAATAGCAGCTTCCAATAGGGTATTCCACGTGTGGCAAACATGTAGCGAGAAGAAGTTTCTTCGACACTCCAACCGACTGTATTGTTCTACCAATTTGAGCTGATGACCTTTCATTTGGCTGCTGTGACTCAGCTTAAATAGGTGATAGCAGGAGTGATTAGTAATACATAATATTTAGTAAACCGTGAGTAGGTCACCAGGTAAACGGCGATAACTTCCACTAAAAAGGCCAAGCACTCTGAGGCGCTATTCGTATGACAAGTGGCGCAGCCTCTTAACAGTTTTGGTCGCCCGACGTTGTGGAAGCTTCAAGACTGTGAGATCCCGCTTTAGCCATAGGTGACATGCTTGAATTGCATATTCAACAGGTGGGCGTATATTAGCGGGAAGTATTTGGCGGAAAATCAACGGTTAGAATTGGCCGAAAGCTCTCCGTAAAAGCCCCACGATTTGGATTCCCTTCTTCGATGTCCTTTCGAACTGCTCCGAACAGCCGAGATCTTCTTTGACCAACACACCGAGATCCTTTTCGAGAGAACAGTGTTGCAGATCCTGGTCCCCCAGTTTATATCTGTGAACCATTCGGTGTCTTAAATGAAGCACTGGACATTTAGCCACATTGAAGGAAAGCCCATTTTGGACCTACCATCCATAAATCTTCTCAAGATTGATTTGGAGTTGGATACGGTCTTCTGGAGCTCTGATCTCTCGCCAAAGTTTGATGTCATCGCTGTAAAGTAACCAGTTTGCCGTAATTCGACTCACTAGATCGTTCATGAAGACCAAGAATAGACGGGGCCCCAATACCGAACCTTGTGGCACTCCGAATTTGACGTGAATTGGGTCTGATATGGATTCATGTACTCTCACCTCCAGACGCCTGTGCGAGAGAAAATATCAGATTCACCTGAGAAGAAGGTCACCAATGCCACATCCTTGCATTTCGGAAAGAAGGATACGATGGTCCAACCGGTCGAATGCCTCAGAGAAATCAAGGTAAGCCACATCAACTCCTGCATCAGTGTCCACAGTTTCGATCCAGTTGTCTCATGATAACAACTGGTTGGTTGTACACGATCGATTCTGGTGCCAGCCGTGTTGCTGCTGCGCAATGTAACCAAAGTCGTCCAGACAAGACACGAGTGCTTCGGCAATAATAGCCTCCATAACTTTTGAACGAACTGGCAGTAGAGTCACTGGTCGATAATTAACTGTGTCAGAGCGACTACCCCCTTCGTAAATGGGTTATTATTCGGTGTTACCACATTGCAGGAACCTACTGCTCGTCAAGGCAATGCTGGAACAGCCGCGCCAGAATTTATTCAAAATAGTAGCCTCCATAGCAAGCGTCATTGGGCAGAAGTCGTCAATTCCTGTCGCGTGTATACGGAATCAACCGACGGCCAACTAGAGTTGGGGACATCTTGCGATGCATCAGCCTTGTCTTGTTTTCTCTTTACTTGCTCTATGATTTGGAAACAGAAGATCCAGTCTGCTACGGAGTGTTCGGCCAAGCATCATTTCTGCAGGCGATTTACCGGTGACTTCCGTTGGCGTTATTCTGTTAGCAAACAACAAGCGATCTAAGCTGGTCTGCATAGTTCCTGGTTCTTGTTTCAAGACATTCTTTTAATTGTCCGCATCACCGTTTCTGCTAGCCCATTGGAATCCGGATGATATGGAGCTGTACGGACGTGCTAGACACCATTCCTACTCATGAAGCTTCAATATTCTTTGCTAATGAAACATGGCCCATTGTCTGTGCACACTGTCCTTCGTATCCCAAACATGGCAACTGACGATCGCATGTTCGAGATAGTTGTTTCTGTATTAGGGTGGGAAACGGGATACACATCTATCCAATCCGAATGAGCGTCAATTAGCAGCACGAAAAATACACTATTAATGGGTCCAATGTAATCCACAAGGATGCGTTGCCATGGCTTTTCCGGCCAACGTCAAGGGTGTACCGGGCCGTGAGGTTTATTTGACTGATACTACTGACACAGACCACATGTTTTTACGTAGTTCTTTATTTCTGAATCTAGACCAGGCCATCAGCAGTAAACGCGCATCAAAGCTTTCATTGGGACTACGCCTGGAAGTGCATTGTGGAGTTCATGTAGGATGAACGTCCGTGTCGCTAGCGGTGAAATCAGGTGGGATCCCCAAAACAAGCACTCATCGTGAAGGCTCAATTCCTTTTTCCGTTGTCCGTAAGGCTTAAGTTCCATGGGGACTGTAGTAGGTCAGACGGTTTTTGAAAATCGTACTACGGAAGATAGCATCGGGTCACAGTTGGTCCAATGACGTATGGTGTCATGTCAATGCAGTGGTGTCGAGGTGTTGCATCAGATGTACCAGCTCTACCGGTTCCTCTACTATTTCCTTTGGGGTCGCATGTGGTAACCTGCTTAATGCAGCCGCTGTATGATTGTTCAACCCAGGACTATAAGAGTTTCGGTATTTATATGTACTTGATATTATTGCCCAGCGTCGCATTCTCGGTACAAACATCTGCTCGATTCCCCTTGACTAGCTCAGCAAGGATGTCAGTGGTTTGTGATTTGTTTGTATATGGAAATAGTTGCCCGAAATGTACTGATGAAACCTATTGATGCCAAATGGAACTAAGAGGACTTCTTTATCCAACTGGGAATAACTCTTTTGGCGGGTTGTAAAGTTCGCGCGACAAACATAATCGAAGGACACCATTCGACATTTTGTGACATAGAACTGCTCCGACTCCCTATGGAGAAGCGTCACACTGTAAGATTAACGGTTTTTCACTATCGGAAGGGAAGAAAACAAGTGCGGAAGCAAGACACTTCCTTGTATAAGCGAAAGCAAGTTGATGTTCGCTCTTCCACATCCACGAGATGCTTTTGTGTAGCAGTTCATTCAATGGGACAAGAATGGTTGGGGCATCCGGTAGAAAACGACAACAGTGCGACAACATTCGTAGGAATGATAGCAACTCATCAATATTCCTGGGCTGTGGTGCCTGCACAATAGAACAATGAATTCATACGGGTTAAGAAGCGTTGCTTTACAAGTCCCGTTGGATAGTTGGTAGGGATATCAACATAACTATAATGACGATAAGGATCGTAATAGTTAATACTTTAAATCCGAAAATAAGGACTTATCGTTTGCTTCGATGCAGCCCTGCGATCCTCTCAGATTCAAAGCATCTCTCAGCATTCAAAGCAACAAATAATTCCATGGTAAACTCCAGTGTAGGATAAAAACGTAGTGTTAAGTAACAAAGTGTAAGTAGATGAGTGCATCGTCCAACCGTCTTTTAAATACTGTTAGTGTCGGTGCAGAGACGACCGATTCTGGGAGAGCATTCCACGGGTGACAGACATGGATGGAAAAGAAATTTCTGCGGCACTCCAGACGATTGTATTGTTCTGCGAGTTTTAATGAGTGGCCCCTCAGGTTTGTATTGCTGCTGAGTTTCAGTAAAGGGCGGCACACATGATGTGGGTCTCGCAGAATCAAGTGTGCCATAATCAGGTCTCCTAGTAGTCTGCGATAGCATCCACTGAACAATCCCAGTCGTTGCAGCCTCACTTGGTAGGAAAGGTTGCGCATTCCAATTACGTTCTTAGATGCCCGGCGTTGTGGCTGCTCCAGTGCACTAAGGTCGGGTTTCAGCCATGGATGCCAGGCTTGAATTGCATATTCGACACGGGGGCGAACATACGCACTGAGCATTTGTCGAAATATGGAGCTGTTTGTTTGTCCAAACGCTCGCCTCAACAGCCCGACGTGTTGGTTCACGATCTTCGAGGCCTTTTCGGATTGCCTGGAACAACCTAAGTCATCTTGAACCAGGACACACAAGTCACGTTCGAGAGTTGATTGTTGCAGTACATCCGTTCCGAGTCGGTATGAGAAGCTGCTTTGATGTCCGATGGAAAGCACCTTGCATTTACTGACGTGAAATGCAATAAGTTTTGGGTCGACCATTGATACATTGTATCTAAATCACTCTGAAGCACATTTTGGTCGGTGTTCGCCTGGATCCTGCGTCATGTCTTGATATCGTCGGCAAACATTAGGAAGTTTGAAGCGATTCCCTGTGCAAGGTCATTAATAAACACCAAAAACAAACGTGGACCTAGACTGAGCCTTGCGGCACACCACACTCGACTTGTACGGGGTCCGATAAACAGCTCCGAACTCTGACCACTGATTGCCGTTGAAATAGCAAGTTGGCGATCCAGCTTAAAACAGGGTCTCCGGTCCCGTAATGCTGCAGCTTGGATAGTAGTATCCGATGGTCTAGACGATCGAAAGCCTTGGAAAAATCCAGGTATATCACATCAACACCTTCTCCTGCGTCGGCTGCCTCGGTCCAACTACTGCGTGCAATTAGTAAATTAGTTGTACATGACCGCTGTCGACGGAAACCGTGCTGTTCAGGGGTGATGAGGTTGCAGTTTTCCAGATAGCACACCAGTGCATCGGCAACTATGGATTCCATGACTTTGGGGAGTATAGGAAGAAGGAATATTGGGCGGTAGTTGGAGGGATCAGTTCTTCTTTCACCCTTATGAATCGGGCTTATTATTCCAAGCTTCCACATGGCGGGAACTTGGTTCTGGTCTAAGCAGTGCTGGAAAAACTGAGCTAAATGTCCTGCCAGTTGGTTTGCTGCTACTCCCAATGCCTCTGGACGAATGGTGTCGACACCCGGCGAGCTGTGTTTGCGTAGAGAAGTCAGCTTTTGCAATACAGCCTCTGCGGTAAAATTGATGTGGGTTAGTCCTGGTGAGCAGAATACAAAGCTTGGTAGATCGCTTGGTGGCAAGACTCCTTGAAATGTGGGGGCGTATTGCATCTGCAGCGCGTTTGCAGCTTCCATAACCGTTCTTGTTGGACCATCAGCCGTCTTGAGTGGAGGAAATCCTTGCCTCACCTTTCGTAGGCTATTAACGTGCTTGTACAGCAGTTTCTGGTTAGCACTGAAGGTTTTTGCGATGTTCTGCTGATAGGCGGCTTTGTCTTCTCTTAACAGTTGAGTGCAGTGGTTACGTTGGGCTACGTAGTTGTCCAAAGTTTCTGGTGCTGGAGCTTCTCTGTACACTCGATATGCTGCGTTGCGTACTGTCATCCATTTTCGGGATCTGCTCCTAACGAAAGAAACTGAGTTGCACTTATTGCAAGCTTTTGTCTCTGAATCCTGTGCAATCAGCTGACTGAATGTGTTGACGAGCTCGAGCCAGGCGACTGCCGGGTGTTGTTCTTCAAGGAAAGACCACGTTGTGGCGCTGACTAGCTGGGCGAGTCGGTCTTACCTTGTGATGGTTCGCACAGTATCATCGTTATCATTCAGATATTCCGCATAGCAGACGAAGTTGAATCTGATGACTGCATGATCACTGCGACCCAACGGGCAGTCCAAAACCAAAGCATCAATCATATGCTCCTCTTTGGTAAGCACAAGATCCAGCGCAGATGGCCTGTTCCCAGTTCTGAACCGAGTGGGCAAAGTGATGTGGTTGTAAAGAGGAACAGTAGTTACTAGATCTTGTAGATCGGTTTTGAATTGTTCTCCGATCGTGGCAGGGGCTTCTAAACAATGCAGAGAGGTGAAGCTGTCAAGTGTGGGAGAATGCCGACCGATGGGAGGTCGGCAGTTAATCGTTTTTTTGATGGGTCGATGATACCTCGTTTGCAACTTGATTCGGCCAAGGTGCGTCCCAACCTTCGTTTAGACCTACGTCAGAGTCAATTAAAGCAGCAGTCAAGTTACACATCTGTACATTCGTCCGTATGCTTGCTGTTTCAGTTGCTTTAATATTTGGGCTTTGCAAAGTGTTTGCGACCTTTAACCGAATTTCGGAAGGAAGCTGTTTCCGATTTCTCCGCCATCGATCTAAAACATCCTATGCATGTTGCTCTGACTGAACCACAAGTTTTAGGATTCTAGGGCCGCATCCTCTATAATTCGATGAGAGTGGGATCCTGGTGAGCGATAGTGCCACAACATTATCCAAAGAAAGTGTTTCGCGAATGAACCACCACTGTTCTAAATCGTGCTTTCCGGTCTCTTGAACATCGTTAGAAGGATGTTCTGGCACTCCATGTATGAAGATTGTGTTTAGGCGGTCTTGCTTGC
Source organism: Dicrocoelium dendriticum (assembly GCA_944474145.2). NCBI lineage: Eukaryota > Metazoa > Platyhelminthes > Trematoda > Plagiorchiida > Dicrocoeliidae > Dicrocoelium > Dicrocoelium dendriticum. The sequence continues at coordinate 39,018,444 of OX104071.1, forward strand.
TGTGCCCCTCTTCGGTGTTTCGTTATGGTTGTCGCGCGCTCCAAGGGACATCAGGATAGATACGTATCCCACAGGATTCGTGTTTTAGCGCGCTTGCGGAGAGAAAAACGTTTTCTACGTCGGTGGAGGATTCTAGAGTTACTCGAATAAGTCTGGGTTCACCATAGTGTGGCGAGTTCGGATGACGAGTAATTCGTAACAAGTTTATGGGCTTTGCTTCGATACTCATCTGCATACACAATGAGTTCCATTGGTTTTGGTCGTCTGATAACTTATCCCGCAATGTGATGGCGGTAGATTCAGGGACATTTGAGCATACAACAGTCAGGGCACTGTTGTTGGATCCCTTTTTAATCGATCTACAAGGTATGGTACTCAGTTGTCTTGACTTGTTGACAAGTGATTGTTTGCTCTTTTTCTCTATATTTGCGTTAATGGTGTTTACAATGGCAGAGGACGCAACGGCGGCCTCTCGGTGGACCCTTGCAGCAATCTCTGCGTATGTAACCGATGTTCTGGGAGGCTTAGTCTCGACAAGAGATATTTGAGCTACAGGTACCAAGGGTTGGTGTTTGGCTGCTTCATCCTTGTTACTGCTGGATGTCAGGTCTAGTGGAATTTGCTTAACCAGACGTTTTGAATGGTGCCTGATTTTCGTTGCTGTGAGTACTGTTTGATTCACGTAGGTACAGTCTGTTTTCGCTCGGCGTTCTACCAAAGTTGGAGAAGACAACGGAGATGGAGAGGTGGCTGATTGCGGTGCAGGGGAAGCGGATTGTTCAGCATTCCGTTGCTTAGCAGACGCTAGGCTTCTGTGGTCCATATTCGCTTCCATTGAAGTAAGCTTATTGTTTATCCTCTACTCTGCTTCTGCGATTAACCGGTCGCAGTTCTCAGCTAGGATAAGCAAGCACTTAACGAGGGGGATGGTGGAACACGCAGTACAGAACCAAAATGCATCTTGCGAGCTATTTCGCTCCCGTAACTGTTGTTGGGACACATTTGCACATTTCTTATGGTACCATTCCAAACAGTGCGAACAAGACAGACCGATTTTTACTACCCGATGACATTCTCCTAACCCGCAAATGCCTTTCGCTTGGAGTCTCTTCGGTTTCGCCTTTCTGCCATTCAATTTGGTGTCGTTACCTGACCCAGTGGGTTGGTTAGCGTTCCGTACTTTTACAGCTTTGAGAGCGGCGGACATCGGTCAGGCGAGCGTGGTGGTTGCAAGGTCAAATGAGCGGTCGGCGTGGTCGCCGGTCCGTGTGATGGGTTATACATCCGCACCGGCTGACAAGGTCACAAGGAATGGCGAGTGACTGCAACCTGAACAGAGCGCTGAACACAGATTCTTTCACAGCTGTGTTGTGAAACACTGGATCGGAGTAAGCTTAGGCTTTTCGGCCTGCCTCGAGAATTCTGTATCGAATGGTGTCACACAGAAAGGCAATCGGCTCAATACGATGGAATTAAACGGTTGCGCTTAATCACAGATGCCAGTGAAAACGGTTAGTGATGGCACAGCCTCTAATCGTAGAAGATATTTCCACGTATGCTGGATCACTGTGTAGAGCTGGTAAATCCGGTTCGAATGAGCGTACAGTGACAACGCTGCAGGACAGGCAAACTGATTTTGCCCAGTTTGTAACCGTGGTAACAAACAGAATCGCATAAGAACTCACATTTGAACTATTGTAATTTCAACCCACACTTCCAGATACTCGGGACAGTTCACAATGTATTTAGATCATCAGCGTCACTGCGACCAGTAACAAGCATATCGTCCAAGTATGCACAGGTGAACGGTGTTACACTCAACCGAAATCAGAACAACAGTATTGTAAATGGAAGTTTAGTAGACGTAAGGGCAATGGTACATCAGCAGTCCACACTGGGTAGACATCAACTGTTTAGTTTTGCAGTCCACACGTTTTAGCTAAGCACACTCTTTTTGAACCAATCAATAAGCGTCACTGGTTTGTCGGGAGATGTACACTCACGCACTAGCGCGCACAATGCGGCTCCACAGGCTAGGTAGTGTAACATGACCTTGACGCGCTCAACCTCTGCATCAAACGGTATCTATTTAACTATATTATCCACGATCCGTTGGAAAATGCTGGGTGCCGAATTTGTTCCAAACGGGAGACGCGTGTACTAGAATAGTCCCAGGTGGGTAGTTATTATGGTCAGTTCCTGTGACTCATCATCAAGTTCGACTTCAGCGCATGCGTGACTGAGATCCAGTTTGGAAAGCTTTTGGTCGCCGGCTAAACGGCATACAAGTCTTCAATACGCGGTAGTGGATATTTTTCCACTTTCGATACCTGATTGACTGTCAATTTGTAGTGTTCACAACTAGGGACGGAGCCCACAGGTTTGAGTACAGGTACAATCGGAGTGCCCCAATCTAAATGTTGCACCGGAACTATGACTCATACTGATTGTAGACGTTGAATCTTTGCCTCAACTTTAGGGTGCATTGCATAGGATAATCAGCTGGCTATGTAAACTTTTGGCTAGGCACTCTCTCGTAGTTTGATAACAGCTTTCAAATGACACACGTTCCTAGTTTGTTTTCAAACAGCGATGAGAACTGGTTCAATAATCCATCCAAACTGTCCTACAACAATGAGTTTGTTGAGTTGCATGGTCTCGGGAAAGAACTGTTTCGACCCATGAGATTCCCTTTGTTCTCAGGTACAACGGTTAATGGCAGGCTGAATTTTCGCTCCCCGTGCCTGGCTTTAACGAAGCATCTGCCCAACACCTGAATTGTGTCAACAGTGTACTCCTGTAATCTCGAGTTGCATGTCTGCAAACGTGGTGGATTTTTCATTTAACCGTGGTTTACAACAGTAACTGCCGCCCCAGCTCCATGTCTACCGGTTCATCCTCTATCGTCAAACGTATTGTGTAAGGAGAACAGATTCTGAGTGTCACACTGTTCAAGTACACTGAGTTGAATTCACTATTCAAAATTTTTAGGACGCTATCTTCACCTAGCTCTATCTTGCTTTGACGAGTCGATGAGGCGATGTTCGTAGTGCGGGAGCTTTCCGCTCTACACACACGAGCCCGACGGTCTATGTTGCCGCACTTGCGACAAATGCTTTCTTTGTCTCGGTACTCGGAAACGTGAAAGTGCTGCAAACCACATGGATAACACGCGAATTGTTTTCGATGTTCCCTGATGTCTGGTTTGCGGACCGCATGCGCATCATCAACTGCCGGATGATCAATGAACTCGCGTAATTGGTGTGTAATATTCGCGTTAGCGAACAATGAGACAAACGTTTTCTCATGTGGCGGCCGACTCATCCAAGGATAACAACATCTCTCTAGCACTTTCGTTCGATATTCCTACGTGCAAGCATTGAATTTTCATTTGCTCTGCAATTTTCATAGGTGGATTATATACCTACACTCAATAATGGCTTGATGAATAAGTGTAATCAAATCATTGACACTCCTTCGGCTTCTGGACAAATTTTGAAAAGCAGTATCAAGCGGTGTAAATCTTTTGTTTCAACCCGAATGACTTGGTATAAATATCCAAAGCAGAACTGAGGTTGGCATAGTCTTCCAGCTGCAGGGCATCGTAGTGCCGTTGACCTTTATCGCTAATCAATGGAGGAACGTATAGGTCTCGCGGAGCTCAGGTTGCGATACCGGGGGTGTGTGTCGGGTGATTGGCTGGCTGGTGTGAGCGGTAACCAATCTGCGCACAGCCGAAGTGAACGGATCGAAATCGCGTACGTAACAGTCTGGTTCTCCTGTGGGTCTTGGAGAAGTGGAGAACTTACCTCCTGACGACTGAATTCCGGGTCCTCACTGACCACAAGCCGCTTTCATGGTTGATGACAGCGAAAGCCTCACGGTGATGCTTTACGCAGTGCGCATACCGACTGCAAGAATTAAACTTCACCATTGAGCACGTCGAGAAGACGCAGAACCTACTAATCGATACCTTGTCACGTCCGTCGTTGGACCACCTCATGCCGAACACTGACATACTGGTGCGTGCAGTCCCAGTGGAGGATAGGAAACTGCTGAGACAGACTGGGTGTCAAAAACGATAAGGTGGTGGGTGCGACAGACAGAAGGAAATTACCTTCTGTTCCACTGAATCTGCAACAAAGGCTGATGCCAATAACTCATGATGGCGCCCATATTGGATTCGAAAGAGTCTTCGAATCACTAGGGAGGACATTGTTTTGGTTTGCCATGAGGAAGGACGTCGCAGCATACATCTGGGGATGCCCAAACTGTCAAATAAATCGCGAGATGGATGCACCGAGACCACCGATGCAACAGATGGAAGTCAATGAGCCACTTTAGTGTTGAGGACTGGATGTCTTTGGGCCCTTACCAGTGGGTCGATCAGGAAACAGATGGGTTCTAGTGATGAGCGACCAGTCCACTCACTGGATGGAAACCATGCCAATCAAGGATCAGACAGGCAAGACCATGTCGCAGGCATTCGAATTCAATGTTCTAGCGAGATTTGGAATACCACAATGTATTATTACCGACCAATGGCCCTGCTTCGAGTCGAAAGCGTTTAAGACGATGTTGGACAAGTGGGGCATCCATAGGTAACTCATTTCACCGCACCATCTGCAGGCCAACGGAATGACAGAACGGTTCAACCGAACCATGATAAACTGCACGAAGTTGTCATGGGAGGAAGCACTACCTGAAATTCTGATTGCGCATCGGACCAGAGTGCAGTCAACGACCTAGGTTTCGCCATTCGAATTACAGTTTGGTAGAGAACCGCAGATTGTGCTTGATGCGGGCTTAGCAAAACCGGGTGAGTGGGAACATCCGGCACTGTAGCACGAACGACTGTAAGCGGCTGCTATAAGAGGTAGCAAAGCACGATAAGCACAAAATAAGAGGAACTACGACGCCAGGCATGAAGCTCACAAGCGAACGTCGTTCAGGATTGGAGAACAAGTCAAGGTACGGAATAACAATCGGCCAGATCATGAAGCGCAAGGTGCGAATAACTTTTGGAAACGCTGAAAAGGCCCTTACACCATACTGGATCGGACAAGAGCAAACTTCCAAATTGACAACGGAGTAAGGAAACGCTGGGTGAACGCCGTTCTTCTACGACTATGGTACAAGAGCGAAAACAGACTTCGAGAAGGGACGAATGTAAGGCTGCGAAAGTCAACAACTACTCATGAACCGGGGAGACAACAAAAATAGGATAGTCGAGAGTTACCAACGGGCACAATGGATGTGACGAGACAAGGCATTGCAAACTTTGCGGATCGAGTCGAGACCGGTTCTTGAGCGGCATCTGATAACGAGCCTGCGAACAGAACAACGGAGGTATTTGTCAAGAACGTAGTGAATCGGACAAATGTACCGCTAGCGAAGTCCACGGGACTGAACCTGGGCCGAGAAATGCTGACATGAGAAAGCAAATCGCGAGCTTTCGAATGACTTCTGGCTGGTTAGAACCGCATATATTGAAGCGGAGATACGAGATAAAACTTGAAGGGATTGTTCTAAAGCTTAAGCTCATAGGCACATTGAATTGTCCGCCTCAAAAATTCTCACCCTTGGTGCGTCGTTGGAAGGAAACACGGTCTGAATCTGTAGGGATTTGTAAGCATTCAGTTGCACATTGTTGTGACAATACACGCTCTTCTCCCCCTCCCGCGTCCTTCTAGCTGCAATATATTTGTCATCGGCTACCGACTTGGAAGGCGAAACTGAAAAAAGCGATAGTTCGTTTTCTGACTGTGCGAGACATGTTCAATCGGTCCGAAGGGTTTCGATGGCCTAGATCATCGTATACTACTCTCTTAGCTCCAGGATTACGGGACCGGCGACCCACTTTTAAGCTGGATTGCCAACTTGCCACTTCAACGGCAATTAGTGGTCAGAGTTTGGAGCTCTTCATTGGACCCCATACAAGTCGATTGTGGTGTGCCGCAAGGTTCAGTTCCAGGTCCACCTTTGTGTTTGGCGTTTATTAATGAGCCTGTACAAGGAGTCGCTTCAAATTTCCTAATGTTTGCCGACGATATCAAGATTTGGCGCAAAATCCAGAAGAACGCCGATCAGCATCTGCTTCAGAGAGATCTAGGTACGGTATGTCAATGGTCATCCTAAAATCTACTGCATTTCAATATGTGTACATACAAGATACTTTCCATCCGACTTCAGAGCAGCTACTCATACCGACTCGGAACGGATGTAGTGCAACAGTCCACTGTCGAACGTGACTTGTGTGTTCTGATTCAAGATGACTTGGGTTGCTCCAGACAATGCGAAAAGGCCCCGGAGACTGGAAACCAACTCCTCGGGCTGTTGCGACGGGCTTTCGGACAAATCAACAGCTTCATATCTCGTCAAAGGCTCATTGCGTATGTTCGCCCCTATGTCGAATACGCAATTCGAGCCTGGCATCCATAGCTTAACACAACCTTAATGCACTGGAGCAGCCACAACGTCGGGCATCAAGGAACCTAATTGGAATGCGAACTCTTTCATACCAAGAGAGGCTGCAACGATTGGTGGAATTTATAGGAATCTACCGCAGACCGCTTCATTCATTGATTCTGCTACATTCTGCGAGACCCACCTTATGTGTGCCGCCTTTTACTGCGACTCAGCTTTAATGCAAACCTAAGAGGCTACTCAATGGAACTCCCTGTACAGTATAGCCGTCTGGAGTGCCACCGAAATTTCTTTTCCATCCGTGTCTGTCACCCGTGGAATGCTCTCCCAGAATCGGTCGTCTCTGCACCGACACTAACAGTATTTAAAAGACGGTTGGACGATGCACTCATCCACTTACACTTTGTTACTGAACACTACGTCTTTATCCTACACTGGAGTTTATCATGGATTTAGTAGATGTTAACTGTGGGTGTTGTGAGTCCAAACGGATTGTAGGCCAACAGCTGAGCGAAGGTTAAGTACTTATTTCATATGTAAAGTATCAACTGTTTGGTTATTATTATTGTTGCTGTTTTTATGTCGATATCCCCACCAACTATCCAACGGGAATTTTAAAGCAACGTTTCTTAACTCATATAAATTCATTGTTCATTATTCGAATTGTACGAAGGATTGGCAACGCATGTGGGATGTTTAAACAAGTAAAAATCTAGGTGCTCTTGATTTTGCGAGACAAGCTTCAGTTGGAACGGATTGCCGGTTAGGCGAAATAGCGACGTATCGATCACATGTTCAGTGGCAGACAGTAATAAAATTTCAAATTAGTGGTTCTATATGTGTCAGTGCAACGTTGGTTACTACTTGTGGCATTATATCAGTCCTTAAGTGAAAACTAATCTAGAAGTAAAGTTGTGATTATGGTTTCCCCGGTTGCTCGTACTCTCTTGTATTTGAGTGATTTTCTCTAACGCGGACTCCTGGTCGGTGGGGAAGGGAATTTTCAAGTAATGTACTTGTCCAAACACTCCATATTTGTGAAGTTATGAGAATGCAGCTGCTTTTTTCATTGCATAATCTCAAAATCAGTAGCTGTCTTTATTTTATTATACCACTCACTGGTTTGTTTACTGCTATAAAAAGTAAAGGTATTTTTTCCATTGTAATGTCCCTTACAGGGGTACTTATGGAGACTGAACTTCGGAATCGTGCGGTGCTGCAGTCTGTCACAGCGAAATGGTATGAGGTAGCTGTAGGGAATGCTGTAGATGGCGGCCAATTGAGCTGTAACGAGTGACGTGCTCTGTTTATGTAGAAGGAGAAGTCCTCCAGCGTTATTGATAAGAAGCAGATAATGTAAACATGATGGATCATTACCTGGCAGCACCTGCAAGCGAATTCAGGGAAGGGGCAGATTGCAAAAAGAATCAACAGATTCACATTGAACAATTCACTGGAGAATGAAAACCTGCAGTAGCGTACTAAAATCTGTACTTTAGTGCAAAGGTCCCCAACCTTTTACCGCCGCAGACCGGTCAACCTTTGAGCATTTTATCGCGGCCTGCTGAGGGGGTGCTGATTGTTTATATTTAATATTGTTTTGATTTACTAATTTTGATTCACTTGTATTTAAACATGCCATAAGAATAAAGCACAATTACACAAAAAATGAATATAAAGTGATTTATGATAGCCCACCAGAACGTTAACTCAATGAGAACCCTGAGCTTGTTTCTCTGCACCGAGACTGTTCCATCTGGAGGTAATTGGAGACAATGACGCCCGAAGCGTGCTTCTTATGTCCAGTTAATTCCGCTGTCTAGTTTCGGTTTCTGTCACCGCTTCAGACAGATAGGACGACAGAAATTGCAATCGGGATTTAAGTGCTGTGGTGGCCATTTGAGGGGAATCCGCCATGACTTTAATCCAGAACACCGGCAGAGTTGTTGTCTCGAACGTAGTTTTAAGACGGCAGTCATTTGCACTCTCCAGCAGTTGATCTTCTTACACAGACATGCTAGATTCACTTGGTTTATTGACAGATTGGTTTCGGATCCATTCCTTACCAGTTCAAGGGTCTTTTGTGGTTGGGATGTAGCGATCGAAATCTTTTAAAAGCAATGACAGGTGATCGTGTACCAACTGGGAGAATGAATGCACAGGGTCAGTCTCACCTAACATCCCCACTAATGGTTGAAACACGTCCAAAATGTATTTTCACGCGCCGTCTGTAAAAGTCCAGTTTGGCTTTAAAAGCAGTTACTTTGCCTGTCAACTTGAAAACAGTTGTTATTTTCCCCTGAAGTGATAGATTGGGTTCACTGAGTAGGCTGAATATGTCATACAGGTAAGCCAGTTTTGTGACCCATACCTTCGCTACTAGTGGTGATTTCTTTTCTGAGAGAAATATTTGCAATAACTCACGTAATTCAGATACCCTGGCTAGCGATTTTTCTCTGGATAACCAGCTTATTTCTGTGTAGAAAAGAAGACATCTGTACTTTGCGACCACAGAGCTGCTCAAACAGGCTCGAGTTGAGGTCCTGTGCTTTGATGTGGTTAATAACTTCAGCGACATCCATCAGTACGCGGCTGAATCCCGGTGACATTTTCCAACCTGCCAGCATTTCCCTGTGAATAATACAATGCGTAGATTCACTTGCAGGTGCAGCCTCCTTAATCTTAGCCGTTAAGCCAGACAATCGTCCGGTCATAGCAGCAGTTCCGTCCGTACATATGCCGACAAAAAAAGACCATTCTAGTTGTCCTGATATATAACCATCTAGTGATTTGTACAGTTCTGCTCCTGTGGTGTTGGTTGGCACAGATAGTGCACATAACAGATCCTAACGCACACCCTACTGATAAAGAGATCGCAAATACACTAGTAGTATAGCCTTGTTTTCGATAGCTGTACATTCGTCAACATACAGAGCGTACCACGGTGACGTATAAATCTTCTCCAACAATTAGGCCCCAGTGTGTTCAGCTATTTCCGCAATTCGCCTAGTCACAGTGTTAATCGACAAAGTCACATGGGCTGTCTTTTTAACAGCAGCCTCTTCTAGAAGTTCACGACAAATAACTTAAGTGGCTGACAAGATCAATTCTTCACCGATAGTGAATGGATTTTTAGCCTTAACAATACGGTCAGCCACCAAACGTGATGCTCGCAGTGCATTCTCCATTACTAATGTGGTTTACTGATTTAATGATTGGAAGCAGCAAGTAGAGGTTTCTCTCTCAGGGACAAAGGCCCATTATGTTGTGGTGCGCTCGAGATATTTTATATCGGCAAAGTGTTTGTCCAGGAGTTTCTTAAATTCCGACACCGACTTTGTCTGAACTACCTGCTGCGACAGGTCGTTCCATACATTCACCACTCTGCTTTCGAAACAGAATTGGTGAGCGACCCGCTTCAAATCCGGTACGACAAACTTGTACCGGTGTCCTCGTGTGCTGCTTGGTGTGCGCAGATGAAGCAGTGGTCTCAACATAGGGTAATCACCCAGATGTAATATCCGTTGAGTCATAAGGTCAACCCGCATTCGACGATAAGCTAGGGTGTACAGCCTTAGTTTCTGACGCTGATCTTCGTACGGTACACTTTATAATTTGGGAATCAGCCTGATGGCTACATGCTGCACTCGCTCAATCTTTTCTACCTCACCTCGGGTGATAGGACAATACGCGGGAGAGCCATACTCTGGCATTGGTCATATTATTGAGATGAAGAGGCGAGTGACAATCTCTTCGGGCCAAATGCTGAAGCTGCGCCTGAGCGTCCAAATCATACGAATGCTGTTTTGGTAAAGCCTATTCGTGTTTTACGTAGACTTTAGGTCGTAGCGGTAGAGTACACTGAGGTCTCGCATGAAAGTCACGGGATACAACGGTTGACCGGCCACCGTGTAGGTTCGACTGTATTCACACTTACCCAGCCTCAAGTATTGCAACTTGACCGGGTTGATCTGAAGGTTGACCTCTGCAGACCACGTGGAAAGGCGGTCGAGTTCTTGATGAAGCAGGTCACAAGCATTGGGTCTGCGGATTACTCTCCACACCTTTAAGTCATCTACGAACAGCGCACAAGCTGATTGGAGTAGCTGAGGAACATCGTTTCATGGATCAGAAAAATGGGTCCCAGTACAGTTCCTCGGGGCACGCCACTGCTTCTTGGATACGAGTCGGTCAAATTGTTGTCCACCTGGACCCTTCACTTTCGATCAACAAGGAAATTCTTGATCCGTCGATGTAGGGAGTCGCCAACACCACACATCTTCAGCCTGTCGAGGAGTACGGTGTGATTCATGTCAAAAGACTAACTGAAGTCAATGTACATGACGTCGATCGACTTGCCTTGGTTCAGCGCTTGTAACCATTCGTGCCTCGTCAACAGTAATTTGGTGATGCACGAAAGACCTTTCAAGAAATCATGCTGTGCGGGCTTCAAGAGACTTTTTGACTCCAGAAGATGCAGAAGGCCCTACTTCACGATCTTCTCGAGCGTCTTTACCAAAACAGCGGTCAGGCAGATCGGCCGGTAGTTATCTACTTTGCTTTGGTTACCACCTTTGGGTATTGACTTTATGACTGAGCATTTCCAGTCGACCGGTAATAGCCCAGTGGCTAGTGACCTGTTGAACAGCTCAGTTACAGAAGCCAAGCTGATGGCCGAGAGGGACTTGAAGATCAGCGGGTGGATTCCATCTGGCCCGGCAGGCCTCGTCCCGTCAAGGCTTGCCAGAAGCTTGCGTACATCTTCAGTGCTGCAATCCAGGCTGTCTAGTTCAGCGGGCGCGATACACCTCGAACTCGTTAGGCACCTGGTCACTTGCAAATAAAGGAGCGAAGTGCGCCGACAATGCGCACGCTATCTGTGCTCGAGGTTAGGGGCTGTCCATCTGAGCCTTTCAACACTGATATAATGCCTGCAGGCCTCAGGCGCCGCTTCACGTAGGCGGAGATCCTCTTGGGAGCAGTTTTGCTGTGGTTGCAAGCCGCTCTTGGAAGTTTTCGCTCAGTTTTGTGTTCGCGTTGTTTGCAAGCCTTGTAGTCCTCATCAGAACCAGATACCAATATGTTCTATAGCCTGCGTCGTCCGCGGGCCAGTTTGCTGTACTCTTTGTCCAACCAATGTGGTTTGACTTGCCCGACTTTCTGATACTTGAGGGGTACAAATCTGGTGCACAACCATTTCACTCCCTCTTTAATGAAAGTTCACCAGGTTTCACTAGACGAATCCTCTGATGAAGACCAGTCCATCTGGCCCGCTGCTCGAGTGAGGCCATTAAACTCCGCCTTCCAATAGTTGAAGGTTGGCTACAGGGGGGAGAATACGGCAGCGGCAGTTCCAATCTGGCTATGATCATTGAGTGGTCACTCGCTCCCAGGGGCTCCAAGATTTGAATGTCATGCACACGTTACTCACGGCTGGTCAAAAGCAGGTCTAAGCAAGATGGAGTCGTGCGTGCAGTTATGCGCGTCGGTTGGTTGATGTGCTATGTGGCGCCGGATTTAAATATCCACTCCGTAAACTTCATCTCGACTTCACAATAGCCGGGGAGAAGTTCAGCCTCAGGCCACCGTATTCGGGCCAAGTTGAAATCGCCCATGAGTAGTAACAGCTGACGACCCATGTGGTTGCGGACATGCGTCAACCAGTCCAAGCAGCGGCTCAGTAGACTGCGATATACCATGCCTACGAGCAGCTCGCAATGTCTGAGGTGAATCGAACAACATAACTGTCCACATAGACCATCAACGTTTCGGTAGGCGCTCACTAGTCTCCCACAAAAGGAAGACTTTATGTCAAGCAGCACGCCAACGTGGTAATTTGATAGTCTTTCACAGCGGAAGCATGAGTAGCCGTTGATTTCCACTTCTTCGGCGGCTATGTCGGAGTTTAACCATGTCTCAGCAAGGCTAAACACCTCTGATTGCTGAGAGGTTACAAAGTATTACAGCTCATCTTGCGCAGGCCGCGGTAGGAACCGCTGGGCGAGCCTGAAGCATCAGAAACCTGTTGATCCGGATTGGCGGAGGAATCCGGAATTTTTGCTGTCCTTCGTGTTCCTGCTTTCTTCTTTCAAAATATTCCAGGGGACTGTCTTTTAATCCAGGGTGCTCGGCGTTCAAGTGTTGGAACCATTTAGTGGGTTTCACTGCTTCATTAGACAGCTGGTTGCCGCAAACTATACAGAACGCGGTTGGTGTGTGGGAATCACCTGTGCCGATAAATCTAGCTTTCAAGCAGGACTCATGGTATTGTCTGGTAAATGTTTTCTGTTTCTTTGAGGTTACGGACTCTCTATCTGTCACTTCAATGAGCCTTTTTCTATTTTCAAAGGAAACTTTCCAACGCCCGGTACCGGTCCGCGGCCAGGGGGTTGGGGACCACGGTTTTAGGGTGCCGACTAACATAAAATCTAGTGACGCTGCTGCAACGGAAGTCGTGTTGTCTCTTCCTTGGTGGGACAAATGAAACCGCCACTGGGATCATGCCACTTAAATTTTAACCTGATCGAAATGCTTAGGTAATGCGATAAAAACCGAATCAACATCACTGAACAAAGTCGGAAATTAACACGGAAATCTCTACAGCAAATGTTCATGACGACGGGAACACGCGGATACCGCGCCGATTTTAACACGTGCGGATGTTTACTTGCGAGGCTAACGTTCAAATAGTCGTCTGGATCAGACACGCTAACTAAATCCAACCCCTAAAGCTTAGATAGTAGATGACCGAACAACCTTCGTTACATAGTGAAATCCAGTAATACACTGTGATGCGCTTCATAACAACTAAACAGTCTTGCCGCCCATGTGGAAATGAAATAACAGATGCAAGTGCGGTGATCCGTTCGTATCGGATACCTGTTAAGTAGAGTAATGATGGATCAGAGAAGAGTTGTTAGTCATAGATGGCTTGGACCAGCAGATAATTTAACCCATAGAGGAATTGCAAGTGACCTCCTCTCTCTTGAGGGAATCGCAAGCGCTTTGCGTCGGAGGCAACTATCTACGGCATGACTAAGGCAGTAACTGGACCTATAGGAAACGTGGGATCCGGGTGCGAACAAATTGAATAGTTCGGCATCTATAGGATTTAAGCACTTACACATTTCTCTGCGTTCACAAATGTTGGTGTATGACTTTTGGGTACCGTCCATCTGTCAGCGTATAGTCGACATCCTGTGCACTGCACAAATACACCGCGATCGGCTGTATGCTACCGCCGTTCCCCGTCACCCCCTACTTTGGTGACTGTGTGCTTGTTTGTGGCCCTGTGTCCCCGGGCTACCAGTGTTAATTTTAGGGCATGGCAACGATGTGTGCGAGGCAGTAAATACGTTACAGTTCGCAAAACTTAAATTATAAATTCTGGTTAATTATCTTCCCACGGTGTAGTTGGAGCTCGGTTTATGTCAAGAAGTGACTTCTGAGCCCGACATTCACACGTCGGAACAGAACTTGTGTCAACGAGGACTACTGTCCCAAGGTACAGTTAGGTTTATTCCAGTGACAAAGTTAACCTCCGGTTGTTACCGTAAAGAACGCACTGAAACTAAGTTGGTTTTGATTTCGGAATCTCCTTATTTAAGGCACAGCAGTGTGTGCCTTCAAATTTTTTCGAAGAAGAGCTTTCGAAGCTTAAGGAATGCAAGACTTTGTAGTATTAGCAAAGAACAGCTGATAAATAACCTTAGTTTCTATGAAGAAATCAGCGAACCGCGAATTCAGGGTTCTGCGAAATGCTTAAAGTGATTAAACCAGGTGCCATACTGGACAGAAATGGGTACCCATACGCTAACGTTGCTTTACAACGCAGAATAGTTATCAATTGCTGAAAACAGATTCCTTGGTACGATTCATTACTGACAAGCTCTATCGTTTAATTTGCAACCGTCACATATGGGAGGCAAGTTGCTAATCGTATAGGAAGAATGTGACGGTGAGGACCTTGTACATATAGTTGCAACGCTTCAGTTATCGTGCGCAGCGAGGTTGAACTTTGCACATCCATCGTGTGAGCGATTGGTGACATTTTCAATAACGGTCACAGTTTAATTTGAAGTGACCCTCAACTCTTCCAGACTTTGGGACAGCATCCGAAGTGAGCAGTTTTGGTGTTGCTCGGACTGCAGTGGTGGAAGCGAGCAACAGTTAACCTCTCCGATGTGATTATTTCCTCTTTAGTAACCAAATATTGGTGAAAATTATAGTTGCTGGCCAATCTGACCAATGGTCCATAGTCTACTTGCTTCAAGTGCGACGTGACAGGGGCACGAATTAAAACGCGTAATCCGTCGATGATTGTATGATGCGACCGGGAAATGATGGCCTTAAAACAATCATTGATCGGCTTCCCGTGTTCATGCTTTTAAAATGTGGCTTCTCGAGCATAAAGCATTGTATATGATAAACCTACTATGCACGTCTTAAAGTCTTGGTCATGTAAAAGCAACTGTTGTTGACAGAACACGTGCTTTCATCATGAACATGTGTTATAGCATTTGATAATACAAGCACAGAAAATATTTTCATACAGAAGTTTGCAAAGCCAGAAAGGGACTTTTTGACCAGATGAACTAGGCTTCTTGTCAAACAGATTACTTACTCTATCGCGGTACAAATTAGGAATTGGACCCATTAAAGATCACTCCACATTGGTAACGGGTATCAACAACAACGATAGCACTGGTTAAACCTCAACATACAGTATGTATATTCACTTGTTAGAATATGAATCGTACATGATGTGATATTATTGACTTATGGAAAGATGTATTTTAGTGTGGTGAGTCATCGTCAGTATACATGTCAGCTAGAGGTGGTGAAACACCTCCGCTATTGTACCGCAATACATAAAAGAAATATATATACATACATACAATACATAAACTAAAAATAAATACGACAGTTGCATGCCAGCTGAGCTACCAGCAAAGGATAGGCATCGTTCCGGTAAGCTACTATCCAGCTACTAGGCAAAAACATTTATTGTTTTACCCTACGAAATGAGATCGTAGATGGAGGGGGAAGTGTGGTGAGTGGCTGATTAACTTGGGGTGTTACACTCACCGTTGCTTATCGCCACCGCAAACCTTTGAAAAACCGATGTAATCACAAAATATAGCTTAGCTGGTAGAGTTGAATAACCCCTTATATAACCGGTAACACAAGGCAGAAGAAGCGCCCCACATATCGAGTAGTTCGGGTGTGCGAGGATCTGATATTACCACAGTGTAAGCAAGCGATCTTAGCATGTATCCATACAGTCCGAACACTCGATTGAAACCAGAATCAAGCAATACTTTTAGTTGTAGTTCTATATAACGAACTCCGGTTAGCAGGAGAAATCTGAAGAATCGCGAAATATTCGAGTTGCTTTCGTCGTGAAAATTGGATACAAAACATGTTAACAGCCAGATACCGTGTATACCAAGGGGGCCATACGGTCATGGACTGAATGCTAGTTTCCAAAATTGGGTGGACGCGAATATGGGTTAGGTAGGATTATGGAGCGCTTTCGACGCCCCTAGCACTGATTAACTTTCAGAATGTCAGACAAATGTGCCTCCCAACGAATCGCATACACGTCATCGCATTCCAGTACATAATGGATAACAGAGCATCTCGGTAAGGCGTATACTTGCAAACAAATACAGCAGCCGTCGGGTGACGTAATTATTCTTGTTGACGAGAGTGTGATGGCCTCTATCAAGAAAAAGTGCTAACACAACTATTTATTCTTAGAGGTAGTCCCAACAGCCCCATAATCGACATCGGTTCTTTTGTTAGGGTGTGGATTTTAAGCCAAGTCAAATCAAGAATATGTTTTACACACACACACACACACACACACACACACACAAAGGTGAATATTCAGCTGTGATGCACATGCCACGGACGTGAATAAATATTGAAATATAATGATACATGAGGATAGGTCTAACACCACAGTCGTTGAAGGAAGTTTACAGAGCTAATATTACTGAACTGCTTTACTAACCAGTTCTTGAATGACTAAAATTTTATCAACCAAAAAGCGTGGTAAGCAAGGAATTGTTTATGTACCATAGGCTGTTGTGCAGGAGTATGTAGTTTTGCATCTCTGTCTGGTCGAGGAGTTTGATACGCACTCGTACAATGCGCTGTGGAGGGGGGTGATTATTTTGGATGCAGGCTTGTTACAGGAGTTGATGTGGCTGAATAAAAGAAGGTTAACAAGTTTCGGCGTTGAAATGCCAATATTTCGGGACAGACATGTTGCTGGCCTGACTGCTACTTTGAGACCAGGAAAGATGACAGGAGAGCAATAGGTCCAGTAGGGTAACAATTATTCAGTAATAAAACGCCGGATTTAAACTCTGAGTACGGAAAAAGAGCTGAGACTTGTAACCTAGAATGGGTGCCTCCTAACTTTAGGAGTGTTTACTTCAAGCGATGGGAGCACGCAAGTCCACTACTCAGGGTCATTCCCAGCTATTTTACTGAGGTAGCAAAAGCAGTACTTCATAATCGATGTGACCTTGCGGACAACGCGTTAGGATTTTCTGGTAGTGATATGTTTTGGACAGCCAACAGAAGACATCCTTGCATTTTGAGGTGCTCAACGGTGAGTGACCGGATTTGGATCAAGCGATGAGTTGGTCCAAGTGGGATTGTAGCTTTGCCAGTGACCCTATGCCTGGCTAATGGACGCCAAGGATTACATTTTCCGCACACGTCAGCAAGATGATTGCTTCAGTGATGGGGATTGAGGAAACCTAGGTGGGGAAAAGGAATTGGGACAAAATGATTCCTTGATGAACACTAGTTACCTTTTGAACACGTAATAATATGAGTTACTAGTACGTACAATAGGGAGTGTGTAGTGCCTGCCTTGCGCAACTTTGGAAGTGTTGCGCACTGAGGTACTGTAGAACCTAGTGTTCATAAACGACGTCGCAAAAATGCTGACATCGAACTTTGTACTCTTTGCGGAAGACCACACTATTTGCGGAGCAACCAAGTGACTAGACAACCACAAACACCTCAAGGCGATCTCAACATGACTTATGGGTGGTCCGCTCAGAACCTGCTTGAGAGTAACCCTGTTAAATGCAAACTAATGAGCATGCGCCCCTGAAACCTGTACGAACATGGACTGTGAACACTTCTTGAAACGCACCACTCTTGAAAGTGATCTTTCGGATCTCGTGCAGGAGAACCTCAGATGCTCAAGACAGGTCAAGAAAGTGGCGGGAAAAGCCAACCGAAAGTTGGGCCTACTGCGCAGGGCATTTGTACGGTCTGACCCCACAATTTATTCGCAAATGTTCAATGCTTACTTGAGGTCACATGTACAATACGTCATCCAGTTGTGGAACCCTTTTATTAACGTGACCTCATGGCTCTTGCGAAGCCACAATGGAGGTCGACGAAAATGGTAAAGTTTTGCTCCACCTTCCCTAACAGTTAAAACTAAAGACTAGGAGTTTTCAGCGAGCGATTTCGTCTTCTGCGAGGTGATCTCTTATTGACGTACTAGATCCTTAATGATTATAAACACCCAAGCCGACTCTTATTGAATCCCAGACACAACACCTCAGAGACGCCACTGTTTACATTTAGCCACACAGTACAGCCGGCTGGAATGCCGTCGGAATGCTTTCTCCTTTCGTGTATTTCAACCGTGGAACTTACTTCCCAACCGATCATCGCTCCCACGTTAGCGGAATTCAAAACTCCAGTTGACAATAGATTACACTACATGCATTACATGCTTTATTCTTATTATCTGAGAATGGGAACGAAGTAACCAAACCATGTGTTCAAGTAAAATTTGCGATGAGTCTACTGCTGCGTTATTTTGATACTTCTTTTTTAGCTTACGCTTCACCAACCAAAACTGTTAAGCGTACTGCTCCTCTATCCTTGATAAATCCATCCATTCTTCTATACTGTGAATTATCACACTGATCCCATCCTACTGCATGTCTTTTTATAAGATCTAAGCACAGAAAGACAACTGAGACAAGCCTCGTTTGCATTTCCTATATGGCGCTAACTATTGACCCTATGTTGGAGCGATCGATTCGGGACATCATTTTGGTGTCTTCATTCAGTCTAACTGACCCAATGAGTCAAGTTTCCCTGTTTCAGATAAAGAAACATCTTAAGTGTGAACCTTTTAACAGAGGCTTATTTGAATTTTCGAGTAAGCCAAGACTGCCATTCAGCTCACCTAGTGGCACTTTTCTACATGATGCACCTAAACCTCAATTCGTGGCTAAAGTAAGCTACTAGATAGGGGCTGTGTTTTGTACAAACTAGATGGCACTATCAGAAAGTGACCCATTGTCAGCTACGCTGGTTGCTGCGGTATTGATTTCCGTCACACTTTCCATCTTGATCGGGAGGGAGCACTTGCTGAGTTCCAACATGGAGTGAGCCCTAGATAATTGCCCACATTGAATTCATAGGATGAACTATGAATTATATCGGGTGCGTTTATATGCTTTGGCAAGCTGTGGCAAATGACTCCACACCAGAAGAACCGTGTGTATTTTCCCATTCTAACAGCTCTCATGAGCTTTCGAGACTACTCACTTTACACACACACACACACACACACACACACACACACATATATATATATATATATATATATATATATATATATATATATATATATATATATATACGTCTTTCGTGGGTTGATTACCACCTAATATCAGCGATGAAATGCGATGAGCAGCTTATTCTTACAGTGCAGAACTCTCTGGTAAGGGCACATGCCAGCCGGGA
This sequence comes from Dicrocoelium dendriticum, assembly GCA_944474145.2. Lineage (NCBI taxonomy): Eukaryota > Metazoa > Platyhelminthes > Trematoda > Plagiorchiida > Dicrocoeliidae > Dicrocoelium > Dicrocoelium dendriticum. The sequence continues at coordinate 39,037,668 of OX104071.1, forward strand.
TAGTTGGGCACCGAATTCAAAACCAAACGTTGATTACCCCACCTCAGCTCAACCTACTCTTTACGAAGTATCGTTGGTCGACAGTAAAAACAGGATATATCTCCTCCCAAACCGTTCACGTCAACTTACGGGCAATGACAAACACAATTTAGGTTCGAGTTGGTTCATAGCATTTAGATTCCGATCTGCACAGGTAAGCTACCAATCCGGAAATCATCAGACGTGCGTTTCGCCCTATTATGGCTCGTCAGTGGTGCGCATCCATCGGTCATCCAGTGGGGATCGGACCGATGACCGCTAGAGGCTAACGCCAACTAGCCAGCAGCTTATGCCCTTGAGCCAAGGGGGACGACAGCCGACCATTACGAATTGAAATCTAACTGCGATATAGCCCGACCCATCCTCCACTGCCGTGCAAGTCATTGCTCGTGCAGAGGACAGTGGTTGACCGTCACGGTCACGTCTTCTCTTGCCAGCGCCGTGAATCCCCACAGGATTTCGAATACTGGTAGGGCTTAGGTTTTTTATTTTTTATTTAACTTACCGGTTTGCAGTTTACTCAAAAGATGTGTTCGCCTAGCCCCAGTTTAATTGAACAAGCATCAAGTTAACTCAGGAAATTGATTTATGAACCCCGACCGGGTGAATATTCACCGAACTTGATATTCGTAAATGTACAGATAAATACTCATATTTATTAAACTTTTTATTCGTGGATAAGATACACTTGTCAGCTTGGGGTCTGCGTGCAACCCGTATGTAGCATAAGACCGTCACCGGCTGCGCTGCTGATTTAGCCGACTACTTTGGTTGCGTGCGTTCTCTTTGAGGCGAACTCGATAACAACATTAAAGAAGATATGATAATCGATGTGTATAGCATATTCGAAAGCGCTATCACCCACACTTAGCCCAGCTGAAGAAGAAGTGAAAGGAATAAATGTTAAGTGACCGTCACGCAGTACTGCCCCCGCGCTTGATTTCTTGCCTATTTGCATTCTTTAGGTAGAGAAAGTGAGAATGCCATTCAAACTCGGGAACTTTGGGATGTCAGCTGATGCTCTACCGAGTCACAGGCAATGCAGTGTTCAATGACCGCTTACAAAAGACTGAAATAAACTGTGAACTTTTTCTGTTACTTGAAGTAGGCAACAGTAACACCTCTATCCAGAATTTGATTTTAATGATCTAACCAACTGGTTTCAATAGGGATGGTACACCATAGACCAGACAAACAACGCGTAATCTAACCGTAGTCCAATGCATCTAACAGGATTAACCGGACAGTTGTTTACCGGATCCGTAATTATGTCTCTCGGACCTGAAGAACGGAACGGTTGGTTCTTATACTAAACCACATACGCACCCCAATGGCTAAATAGACTTGTTCTGCTCAGTGCTGCATCAGTATCTGAGTCTTCATACAGGCGGATCCTAAACTAAACTGACTGAACACATGTCATGAGCCGACATGAAATAGTTGATCATGGCGCCAACTTAGGGTGCGCGAAATAGCCAATTCAGTTAACAGCACTGCGAAGACAGCTACAGTGAAAGTGACAGCAGGAAGAACAGAAATCGATCATGCACTGTTCGTATGTCTTCCAATCGTCTTTACCCGTCATCCGAAGATTGTAGTTTCGGTGACATTAGCTGGCACACGTCCATCATGCATTTTGACAACACTGATCTCCGTTTTCACGGTCCAATCACCGTGAGTTGTGCGGTCGTACTGTTGAAGTTGACGCCATTTTTACCGTCCTCCTAGTAGATTGGTGGTGTATATTTGCATATGAGGTGTGTCGGGGTAGTCGCCACTTTTAACCATGGTGTGCACAACGTGTTTGAATCCACATGCATTCGCCAAACAGAAAAAATGGCACCAAGGCGACAATCAGCCAGCTAGTGTAAAAAAACTGAAGAAATGTGGTTGACAGTTTTGTTTGTGCCATTTCATGTTAGATGATAGGCATTTGGCTGGAAGGTTTCCTCTGACCAGCCCAAGCTCCAACCGCTATTCTGACACTAGACTGACACACCATGGGAGTTTGAGTTGATATTCTTGCAGCTAGAAAGTGCTCAACCATTATATTTCACTCCGCTTTTAAAGAAGTGCGCCGAGAAGATAAACGGTGTTCTTTGCACAGCCTAGCGAGTTGGTGAACCAACTCTCCCCCCACCAGCCCAGAAAGGAAATGGTGATTCTATGTCACTACAAAATCGATTATTATTTTGATGACTGTCCCCGATGCCAACTGCTGCATCGCGAACTGTGTTCATCATGGTGTAATTTGGCTTTGCTGTGTTCGGCATTGGTGAAATGTTGTTATGTTACTAAGACTGGCGTTTAGGTATCCTGACTGTTTGACCTCAGTAGTTATTGAAAATGCTCCCACTCTTCTGGTAATCAGTTCGAATAAATTCATCAGTCGCTTTCCAAAAGACAGTCTCTGTGCTGCTGTAGTTCCTCAGCTGTGTAAAGAAACAAAACCACTAGATGGGATTGGGATTCCATACACAAAGAACAGCAAGATATACTGACCCCATAAATACGGTTGATTTAATGAGTTGAGGCGGCTAAAGCGATCTACCTTCCTGTTGTGCAGTTCAGGGGACTAGGTGACACCTCTGCGTCGTACAAGCTTTTCAGCAAAAGCTAGAGGCGACAGTACTTTTATGCTATCTCCTAAGCACTGACTCTTAACGAATCATGATAAATTGGTGAAACGTTTAATAAACAATTGTTATAATTGGGGGGGCGCTGCCTCTGTTCTAATTGCATAATTACCTGATAAGATTGTCGCTGGCACGGTTGGAGCATGCCTACGATGACGACTTGTAACGCTGGCCAATCGAACGGAGTTGCGCTGACCTGGTGACGTTAGCTTAGCCGGTGAGGCGGAAATTGAGCGAGGGTGTGAACGATCCTAGGCGCACGTGTTCGGATAGACGCTGAGCCCTCGGAACGGACGCACACGAAAGGGGGTTACGATAGGCGCGCTAATGACTTAGACGCGAAGGCTGGCCAGCTAACGACTCACACGCAATCACGTGACCCGACCGACTCCCAAGTAAGGCGAAGAGAAAGAAAAGGCAAGTGGTCCTCTGTAGGCTGTTTTATGACCAACAAAGGGCGAATCACAGTCAGTGCTATGGGTTATTAAGTTAGGGAAAACAGTCACCACAAAGAGGTGGTAGTTTGCAAATGAGCATTGTCGAAAGGTGCGCAGTTGGGCCGCGTCTCGGAGTGGCTTAATCTGCTACGTTGTGAGGAGGAATTGGACCCCGCTTTCCATAGCCATTATTTCAGAGTTTTTGGCGCGTTTCTGCGGGGATTTTCGACGTGCCCGCAACAACAATCATATCGCTAATGGTGCTTTAGCAGCTAACAACAGGAGACTTGAAAACAAGATATGCTGGTCAAAGAAGTTATTAGTTTGGTTTAAAATGGTCCGAAACTAGCTGTTGGTTTCTTCTACCTGTGATACATAACATTGGCTCCAAAGCACTATTTCACAGTTATTCAATACGCGACTCTCTTTTACCGAATGCTTTCGTGGACCATTTAAAAGCTTGGTCGACTGTATGTGGGCTGCGAGACCTAAATTGCCCATCCCTGAGTTAGAACGACCCAAACAACAGCAATATGAGCAGAGTGAGCAGCACTTGTTTAGACTATTTTACAATCACTATACAGGTCAGGATAAACAGAACCGAAAGAAAACTGCAAAAGAAGGGCATCCAAGACTTGCTTGCTTTCTGCATCCTCACAGAGTTTGTGACGAACGTGCAATCGGCAGCATTGTTAAAAGGGCCTTAAAAGTGCCTCGCTAAGAGTGAAAAGTAGCTTAGCATGTTTAATGTGGTAGCTGGCACCACAGGTCGCTAACAAGCTGCAAAATTTACGGCGGAATTGTTGCAAATGCCAACCTGATGTCATGCTCAACGTTTGATCAATTTCGCATCTTGGTTTTATAGTGTGAATGCGTTGTAAACGCACTCTCATAGTGATATGTAGAAGTAATTGTGAATAAAACTCAAAACTTAAGCATGGTGACCTTTTTCATGTAGCATGCTGTGTGACCAGGAATCGTTCTGCACATCCACCGATTCATCCTTTAGGTCCTCGGGAATGTTTGCCACGTTAAAGAAAACAGAATGAATTGCGTACCAGGGCAGCTCCTCCTTCCGTCAGATCAGGAAAGTAACGCTGGAGGTCGCTTTCAAGCAATTTGAGGTTAACGAATATCTTTCAAGTGGCCATTCATTCCACTTGCAGGTACATCAACTACGCTGCACCGTTTCTCAAACATGACAATGTTTTCATGACTCATTTTTCCTCCATTCCTGGATTTTGAGTACAAATATCCTTAGGTTGTCCTGAAAAGCAGTAGTAGTTGCGCGTTATCCTGCAGTTGCAGGTTAGGCTTATATTATTTCCCTAGCACCTCCGCCAAGTAAGCAATTCTCTGCAACCGTTTTATCATCAAATAAGGCCGCTTGGTCAAGTTTCCCTTGCTCTTCCATAAATACGTTCATTTCATCTTTTCTTCAGAAGCACGATGTGTTTTCGATAGCTAGCATAAAGCAGTGTGGAAAATAAAAACCTAATGATCCGAACTCATGTCGTTGCACAGTTCTTTGAATAGTCGAGTGTTTTAACTTCGGATTTTAAGTAATTACTGGATATTGAGTACTAGACGGAAGCAACAAGAAGAGATGTCTCTGTGTAACGACCTCGAAAGTCCCTCAAGTACAATGCCCTGTTTTGTTGGTGAGCATTTGAAATATCTCATAGCTGCAATGTGTTTTTCTAGCAGTTCTTGTATTCCGACATCGACATATCCTTGATTACGTGTGGCGGCAGGTTATTCCATATATTCGCTACTCTCCGTAAGAAACAGTGTTGGTGGGTGAGCCGCTTCAAATCCGGTAGTGCAAGCTTCTACCGGTATCCGCGTCTGTTGCCTGGTATGGTTGAAGCAGCGGCCTCAACATGGGGCAATCACGAAGATGTAATATCCACTGCATCATGGTACGCCCAACCTGCAATCGATGCTAAGAATTGTGTAAAGTCCTAATCTCCTGCCCCGGTCTTCGTAGGACACACCTTGTAAAGCTGGAGACGCCTCGTGGACACATACTGTACCCACTCAGTCCTTTGTCCCTCGCCCCGCGTGAGAAGACAATATGCGGGTGAGCCGTACTCTAGCATTGGTCGTATGGTTCAGACGAAGAGACAAGTGGCAATCGATTCGGACCAAGCGCGGAAGCTGCGCTTGAGCGTCCAAAGCATACGATGTGCGTTTTGCTAGGGCTTATTAGTGTTGTCCAAGGACTTCAGGTGGCAGCATGAGGGTACACCGATGTCTCATGAAAAGTGTGGTGTGCAATGTTTGACCGGCCAGTGTAGCTTCCATTTTGTTCACTGTTATCCAAACTCATGGATATCGACTTGACCGGGTTTGTCGTAAGGTCAATCTCTGTAGACCACAAGGAGTAGCGTCAATATCGTGCCGAAGCAGTTCACAGTCAGCGGGTGCACTGATTTCTCACCACACTTTTAAAGTATCTGCAAACAATCCAAAAGGCGAACGGGGGAGTTGAGGTACATCGTCTATTTGGTGCAGGAAAATATGGACCCCAACACAGTGCCCTGGGGCGCGCCACTAGTCGAGGGATAGCAGTCGGTCAGATGGCTGTCTATCTGGACCCTCCACAATTTCGACGAACAAGAAAATTCCTAGTCCAGTGGTGCAGCTAGCCTTCAACACTGCACACCATCCGTCTGTGGAGAATCTCATGAATCATCTTGTCGAAAGCCCAACTGAACTCTGTGTAAATGACGTCGACCGGCATCCCTTGGCTCAGCGCTTGCAACCACTCGTGCCTCGTCAAGAACAGGTTAGTGATGCATGAGCAACCTTCCAAGAAACCATGCTGTGCGGGTGGCAAGAGGCTTATTTTGTCGAGAAGGTAGCGTAGACCTTTCCTCACGATCTTCTCAAGTGTCTTAACCAAAACAACGGTTAGGCAGATCTGCCGCTATTTGTCCACTTTGCTTAAGATACAGCTTTTCGTTATCAGATGTAGGCCTGGGGATTTCCACTCGCTCAGGAATGAGTCATTTGATAAAGACTTTTTAGAAGCTTAGTCAAAAAAGTTTTGATGTTGGCCGCTAATGACTTGCGGAACAGTGGATGGATCCCATCAGGCTCAGCAGGCTTGGTTCTGTCAAGACCTTCCAGTAGCTTGCATGCATCTTTAATGTTGAAATCTAGGCTGCCTAGTTGGGCAGGGGTGGTACCCGTCGAGCTCATGACGGACACTTTTTCACTCGAAAATACGAAAGCGAGGTGCTTTGCCAGTGCGGACGCAACATTAGTGGTCCCGTTGCTGGGCAGTAGAAGTGAGCTCCCCAGCACCGGTACATTGGCTACAGGTCTCGGGCGCCGCTTCACATAGGCGATGATTATCTCGAGAGTCGCTTCTGTTGTGGCTGCAAGCTGCACATCGAAGTTTCGGTGCTTTTGTGTTTTCGCGTAGTTGTTGAGGTTTCAGCGTCACCTGTTCTCCTTCTGATTTTCGTTATAGCTGGACAACACCGGTCTGTACCATGGTCTTCGTCGTCGTCGAGCCTGTTTGCTGTAGTCTTTGTCAAACCAATGTGATTTGCGGTGTCGCACTTTCCGACATTTTAGGGGAACAAATCGGGTGCACAACGAGTTTGCGCCCTGTTTAACTATGGTCCAATAGGCTTCAAAATATGAATCGTTTTGTAACGACGAGTCCATCTGACTCACGGCTCAGATGAGGTCATTAAAGTCCGCCTTCCATTAATTGAAGGCTGACTCCAGCGGAGGAGAATACAGCAGTGGCAGCTCCATGCTAGCTATGATCATCGAGTGGTCACTCCCTCTCAATGTCTTTAGTATCGGATATCATACACACGTTGTTCACAGTTGCTCAGTAACAAGTTTAAGCACGATGGAGTCGAGCGCATAGTTATGCTTGTCGGCTGTTTGATGTACTGTTTGGTCCCACTTTCAAATATCATCGCGAACGCCCTCTCGACTTCACAATGGCCGGAGAGAATTTCAACCTCAGATCACTGTAATCAAAGTAAGTTACAATCACCCATGCGCCGGAATTGTGCAGGACTACTGTGGCTGCGGACCTGCGGCAAGCAGTCCAAGCAGAGGCTCAGTGGACTGCCTTAGACCACCCCCACAAGAAACTCGCTGCCTCCGAGGCGAGTCGAACATGATACATGCTCACATAGATCAGTAGCGTTTCGGTAGGTGCTCACGAGTCTCTCACACAAGGAAGACCCAATGTATAGCTGCAACACACCACCATCATTGGTAAAACGCCAGCTTCTGAGACACGTATGCCCAGCAGACAGAACCGGTCTGAGTAGCAGCAGGTTTATCAATCAATCTAGGAAAGTACAATACTCACAGAACTCACGGTCCGAGACCGGGGATATGTATGAGTTTGGGTAATAACCAATCCATGCACAACCGACGTAAACGGATGAAGATCCTTCGCGCAGGTGACGATTTCGTGATCTATCTCATCAGAAGCACGAGTAATGGCTGATTTCTACTTCTTGGGCGGTTACGTCTGAATTTAACCATGTATCTGCAAGGGCTAACAAGTCTGGTCACTGAGGTGATACCAAGTAGCCCAGCTAGTCACGCTTGTTCAGCCGACTGTAAACGTTGGTTAATGTTACACGCACGCCGCGAGAAGAACTACTGGGTGCACTTGAAACCTCAGTGTTGATGAGTGAATCAACTGCTTCCTGCATGGGTGTTGTGAGAATCGTACTGACAACAGCAACTCTGTAGTATTCGATCGACTCCTTTTGTCTGGGGAGCAAATTTTTCTCTTTTAGGAAACCAGAGCTTGATTCCAACATAGCTGATGTACAATCCGTACAAACTCCACAGACGTTTTTCCATTCACTTCTTTAAGTCACGAGAAAGATGTTTCTTTCTCCATGCTATTTTTACTTGTTCTTGTAGTTTCTAGCACACTAGAAATTGGAAAAGTTTCATTTATGCCGTTTAAATGAACATTCTTCACGAAGACAAACAACTGAAAACATGAGCTTATATCCATTGACTCATCGGGTTGAAAAGAAAACAGTGATGAAACCATGGCATCACTTTAAGTCGATTGTTAAAAATCCACTGACATCTTTGATATACGCATTCCAATCCTACCATTAGACAATGCTATTTGTTTTATCTTTTATTTGCTGGATGCCCGCAAATTAACATCAATATCTTTAAGGTGCAGAGATTTATGTGCGTTGCGCCTATTATGGGAGGTTCTTTTCTTGGCAGTTTCCAATAATGCTTCATAATGCTTTGCCTTCTTGGTGATATTTTGTTGTTTTATCAAGTGTCTCGCGTTTGCAATTGCTTTCATGTCCACGGAAAAACCACATCCTTTCCAGTGTGTTCTGAATGCTTCGTTTTTAAGTGCCGCAAGAATTTTGATGGCTTCATAGACTCAGCATTGAAAACAACTTTACATAAAACTCATTGTAGATTTTCTACTTCATTCTTAATTAGGTAAGTGAAATCATATCGCATATAACTATCCGAATACTTACGTTTCCTTGCCATGAGAAGGGGTTTATGTAAAGTAAAAACAATGAAAAAATCAATACAAAGTACTTCAAATAAATTAAATATATGCAATAGAATTATTTATGTATTAAAATTTTCCCATTTTCAAAAGCACAATTACCTTAACATCAAGTTGATTTGGTGATTTACTGTTTCATTCCGCGACCCCAATGGGGTCGCCTGATAATGTGGGCAATACATTTAGCTCCACAGGAGCAGGTGAACCGCTAGATTGCCATTGATTGGAGTTGATTAGATACTTTGTCCTCTAATCTATGGACAACTAGCCATTCGCTCGTATAAATCACGTTGAGGTGGGATGAGTTGAAGACGTTTTTATAAGATTGCACCAATCTCCGCGTACATACCTCAGCTGCATTATCCCCTTTAAAGTGGATCTTGAAGAACAGCTGTTTCTTCTCAGCCGTTTGTACGATGGGCATGAAGTCAATGGGCTTCATATGGATGTCAATGTAGTGCTCTGGTTAACCCTTTTCTAGAAGAGTGTTCTTGATTCCCCTCAATTCATTTGCAAGAGTGTCTTTGCTGTGGGTCTTACGTGCGCGGTCATGCAATGTAAGCGCCGGTGTTTTTTATCGACTGAGGGGTACATAGCTCTGGGTGTGTGTGTAGTGTCCCTTCCAGTACGGCTTCCTGCGCAGTGTTAACTGGATTGCCCCACATGATCTTCACTTTAGACATGCATCCAAGAAACTAAGACAATTGCTACTTTCTTTTTCGTCTTCCTCTGTAATAGGCCTGATGATGACGCAAGCGAAAACAATTAGTTGTTTTATGCGTTCTGTTTACGTTTTACTCTCTTGGTCTTTAAATTGTCCACAACATTAGTCTAGATTTCACCGAGTCGGCAACTCGCTCGGTCTTATGTTGCTCCCTGCAAGCTCCCTGATGAGCTCTGCCTTTTCGGATCGATTTCGTGCTTTTTGACATAAGTGACTAGTCTATCTGCTGCACAATATATGTGTGTTGTTCTCTTGTAGTTCGGTCGATGTACATTTGTATGAGGACTTTGTACATATGTATATGGATGCCACTGGTTATTTCCTCCAGAGGAAAGGAATCCTTCATGTGCCCTAACCTTGGTGTGTAGCCGTCGCACAAAACAATCCGCTATGAACCTGAGCTGCAAAACGTATTGTGATATGTGTGCACCTCATCGTGATAACACTACTGTCTATGTGCCATCTTAGGTTGTCGAAATAACCGATAGTCATTCAAAAAGGATTTCTAATATCCAACATTGTTTCAGACGCCGACGATCCTGGCTCACCCATCTGCTTCTTTTTCTGTACTCATGGACCAGGGCTGCTGTCGAAGGACCCCATACTTGTGATTAACTTAGACTTCTCTAATGCTTTCGACAGAGTCAGTCACTTTGTTCTCCTCCGGAAACTCAGTGCCTACAGTACCAACGGTCCCCTGCTCATGTGCTTGGAAGGTTACCTATACGACGGAACAATCAAGGTAAAATTAGCCGACACACTCCGAAAGCCTCTGCATCTCCAGTAGTACATCGCAAAGACCCGTCCTCGGTCTGCTACTGTTTTCGTCTACATAAATGACCGCCAGCAATCATTCTGTCTCTGATGCAAATATTTGCAAATGATGTCAAGATAGGGAGAGCAATTCGGTCAACATCCGACCATGCCTATCTCCATAATGAGTTGGACCGGATTAACAAATGGGTAGAAATGAACCAGCACCCATTGAACCCTGCAAAGTGCCACCTGCTGACGGTGCGCAACAGCTTCATCAACATTTTTCCTTTGGGACAAGACGTTCTACGGCATGTGACTAGTGAAATAGACAAGTGTCATCTTACAAGAAAGTCTTGGCAATTCGCTCCACTGTTCTAAGGCTGCAGATGTAGCGAACTTCAATTTGAGGTTTTTGAGGCGAGCTTTCGGTAGGTTTGAGCAACGTCTAGTACCCCTACCGATTACTTCATATCTACATCCGCACTTTGAACATACGGTTCAGGTCCGACTTCTATAGTTAAAAAGATCCATTCGTCTCTTGGAGCAGCTCCTAAAAAGAGACACCAAGGCCGCACGTGGACTATCCAGTCTCAGTTACGAATTGCCCCTTCGTTTACTCCGTGTTTTCACTTCAGAATACCGATGTCTTAGCGGAGATCTCGTTCTCACATACCGGATACTGACAGACAGCAATCGACCGTGTAATTTACTGCTGACGTTATCCTCTTACAAACAATACCGAGACCTCCACCGTGAACTAGTAACGCAACACTCTCGTTTGGATTGCAGAAACTATTTGTGCCCTCTTAGAGCCTGTTCCCACTGGAATACACTATCAACACTTGTGGGAAACACACCAAACATCGTGACATTCGAAAGACAGTTAGGCTTTCATTTAACTAATAAATGCTACACAACAGTATGGTAAATTGCAACGCCTAGACTATCGATATTTCACATCCCACACCAGGACGTTTTGCATTTGATTTCACTTGCATATGCCATCCTGTGCGTATTGTAGAGCTATTGTTTTTTCTCATCATCTACTATTGGACAAGAGTAAACCTGGGTCCAAACCTAGGTAACTTGTCCAAACACACATGAGGCAACTCAAAGCCCGGCCCTGTGTTCTAAGCCATTGGAGTCGGCACACGGTTTTGATGGCAGTCGGTCATTGAGATTTTCCCTCAATTTCACTTCACGTCCTATCTTTGTTCCCGGTGTCCCTGGACTTTAGACAGTAAACGAGCGAGAGGCCAAAGCGCAAGACTGGGATGAATGGCGTTTTATTCGTGAAGTTCTGTTACGCGAAAATGCTATTGATAATTCGACATCAAGGTTGCCGCTATCACTTAACTGCAAAGGGTGTGGTCCCAGAGTGATGAAAGTATCATTACACTCCGAACTGATGACGGAACATGTGATCAACATGTGGCACAAAAAGCATAAAATGTTGCCATCCGAAATACGCATAAAGGCGATAGACACCGGGCCACAGATAGACAATATAATACTGATCAAGCAACTTACCAATACAATTCTGTCACCGTGTAGCTCAGCACGGAGACAATGTCAAAACACACTGACAGCTGAAGGAGGACAGGATGGTCACCCTCTTGTTTGTGTTGAGAGCTCTATACAACAACCTGAACAGGCCCCTAGGGCCTGCGTCGTCGTTCCTACAAATGTGCGACCGGCAGTCTACCCCATAAGGGTCGCTTCTGACCACCGATGCCCTCACCTGCTTTTATACCAATGCACAAGGTCTTTGCATCAAGGTAACTGAACTTCCTATTCGTCAAGTTTCCCAGCCTTGGGATCTAGTTGTGGTCACCGAAGAATGGCTGAACACGAAGATCGCGGATGCTGAGATTGTACTACGTGGCATAACTTCCATAGGAAACAATCAACCTAACAGAGGAGGGGGAGTGCTCCTATAGTATCGATCCGACCTGTATATTGATGTCACTGAGGACCCAGAAACGAACGTCATGGATTCTCTTTGGTGTCGTATGCACCTAAGAAGTGGTGGTGTGTTTACTAGCAATAGTTTACCGACCTCCAATATCCACCTTAGGAATGGATCAGTGCTTAGCTTCTGCGATGAAACGAGTCCTCGTATGACTATACAGTCACGTCCTTCTGGTGGGGGACTTCAACCTCTAGGTAATCCGTTTCAGTATCGCACAGCGAACAATTCAAGACTGATTTGCAAGAGATGGTTGCCGATGTACCTCTGTACAACCATGTCACCTCTCCCACGCGACTCCGAACGGGCGACACCCTTTGTTTTGGACTTTGTGCTCTCCAAGGAGGAACTAATGGTCCCACTGTGACCATAGATGCACCACTTGGCCGAAGCGATCACGACTGTTGCTCTTTCGTTACATCTGTTACTCGGAGTACATCAGTGAGAACAACGTGGAAACCTATGTCGTTACACATCACGATTTACTCTCCAACCTCGTTCAAGAAACCGACAGGTCCTTCCTGGACGAGAAGCCGCCCGATGTCGCCTGTATTGTGCTTGTCCCCCAACTCACTGAGCTAGTGGCAAATGCGTCAGAAAGCAATGTCTTTTGCCCGAAGCAAGTGAATGCTTTTCTGAGGAGCTGTAGTAGAAAATGCATGGCCTTAAGGGATTCAGCCTGGCGCGTTTACAAGCTCTGTCCAAGTAACCTGACCTGGGGCGCTTACACCACTTGACGAAACCACTGCGTCAAGTTGATCCAGAAAGACAAACTCCAGCACCAACGGAACTTATCGGCGAAACGCAGTACAAATCCCAAGTTGCTGTACAGACATGTTGACAAGGTCTGTAGAGTGCAGCGCGGGATCCCGGTTTTACATGCAACAGATGGTCTTGCGCAAACCGCACAAGATGCGGCCAACCTGCATCGCCAACACTTAATCCATACTTTCCGGAGTGAATCATCATTTCGTCCGCCTTTTACACAGCTTCCATCGCCACCAGGGTTAAACTACAGATCGTGCACAGCAGCCAATGTGATGAAAAAGCTAATGTAATCGCGCATGCACAGCTCACCTGGCTTGGACGAAGTCAAACCGAAGGCGCTGAACACAGTGGCCATTAACTTTGCAAAACTATTAGCTTAGTTCTTTCAAGGTGGTTTCGACTCACTGCAGATTCCCACAATGTGGGAACATGGACTAAACACCCCTATGTACAAAAGTGATAGTCGTGCGGAGCCCTCGAACTATCCTCCAATCACTCACCAAGTTTTCTCCAAGCTAATAGAACGTATAATTGCAGAGGCGCTCACGGGATGTCTTGAGAGCAACAACATTCTAGAATTCCGCCGAGATCGATCCAGCATTGCAAACTTGCTGCTAGCCCGAGCAAGCTGGACAGAGTCAGCCGATGTCAGCCGATGTCGACGTTGTCTATCTGGACTTCTTGAAAGCGTTCAATTTTTGGATCACCGCATTCTCCTTCACAAGCTTCGGTTTTGGAAACGGTGTCCCTGTACTCAGTTGGATCGGCAACATCCTCGCTCAACGTTAGCTGAATGTGAGAATTCGTAGATTCATTTCCGACTCAAGTATGTGCAGTGTGGCTTGCCCCAAGGATCGGTAATGGGGCTACGTTTATTCCTCAAATTCAGTAACAAGTTTGCCAGTTACTGCAGTCGAATTTCTTACTATTTGCAGTTGATGTCAAAATTTGCCTTGATATCAGGATAGCGGATAATCACATGGCATTGCAGAACGATCTCCACAGGGCTTATGTGTGGTCATCCGACAACCAGCTCCAGTGCAACGTGTCGAACTGCAAAGTTGTAAGCATACGCCATCAGCTTGACTATAAATATCTACTGGGGGACCAGCTGTTAGAACGTGCTTCCCAAGAAAACTACCTCGGGGTGATGGTGCAGTACAACCTTGGCTGTTCGAGACAGGCTGAAAAGGCATCAAAAAGAGCCAGCCAACATTTTGGACTTTACGGAGGGCTTTCGGAAATTTTTAGTCATTAATCTTTCTGCAAATGATGAACGCCTACGTGAGGTCCCACGTTAAGTATGCGATAGAGGCATCCATGGCATCCCTGTCGCAAGCGCGACGTCGATGCATTTGAAGCTCCACAACGTAGAGCAATCAAAGTCGTTAGAGGATTGTTTCATCTCTCCTACCAACGCAGACTGCAGTCCCTGAGATTGTACAGTGGTGAATATCGACGTCAACAAGGAGACCAAATCATGGTTTTCTTAATACTGACGAACCCAACTCACCCATATCGCAATCTGTTGCGGCTGAGCCAAAATACCAACCTGAGACGCCATCAGCTCAAACTGGCTATGCACTACAGTCGACCTGATTGTCGACGAAACCTTTTCTCCCTCTGTGTATCCTGTGCCTGGTTTGCCATTTCGATTCACGTTATCCTTGCTCCTACATTAAAGGTTTTCAAAAGACGCCTTGATGAAACGCTTTCCAACTCGCATTACTTGCTATAGTCCGTTCCACTTGGAGGACGAAATAACGCAAACCTAACCATGTGATTAACAGCCCTCTCCGCAACGTGGCGGTGCAGATACATGTAGTAGTGTCTATGTGTTGCATGTATGTATGTAAACTGGATTAACATACCACATCTGTCACATGAAGCAACACACGAGTGAGCTTTGTCATTTCCTTTTTTCTTTCTCACGCACTTATTGAACTATAACAGCTCTCTATATTATTTTGTGCGTGCACATCCCATTCCCAATTAAAACTATCGTTATGCAGTAGAGCATTAACTCGGTGGACGCTTGAAATAACCATTTATTTACTTGATGATCCTCTAACCTGTAATTTTTACTCCAACCATCCTACGGGACTGGTCAAGCACATGCGTTTTTACCTGTGACAGATCATTGCTCATTTTCCTCTCCGGGTGAATATAAGCTCAGCTGGGATATATATATGGATAGATACGTCTTACAGCTGGTATCACTCCAGTGTGACTACCTCACAGACTGCAACTGTAAAAGTTTTCAGCCGTCCGAGTTGTTCCAACAGGTTAACCTATATTGGTCTAGTAAGGAGCCCCGTCATAGTTAAAGTGTATCGATATCTGTATGATGCATCACGGAACTTCCGTGGATCAAATGAAGTGGTAATGGCGATTATGCCTTAGTGACTAGGCGTGTCAATGTGGAAACGTTCGCTGTGATGCAAACGATCTCCAACCTAATCCGTGAATTAATTCACAATCCACAATTCACATTCCGAATGTTGGACACAGGGATTATACCTGGAAGCCTGGGAGTTGTTGGGTCAACACAACTGCACAACCATAACTTTGCACTGATATCTCGGCATAAGTTAACGAGGTCTTTCAAGTGATTGAAATCTTAGTACCATAGATTTCTTGAATCACAGAGACCCATTTGATCCCATACTTTAGAATGTGAACGTTGTTTTTGTAACCTACATCGATTTTTGCGAGACCGGTACCACTCAAAGCACTGTAGTCAACATAACGCAGAAGTTGTCGTTGGTTTGCCTACTGGATTCTTTAATGTAATCTTGCTACTAAGTAGCGCAAAAGCCGTTCTATCCCGCGCCATCGCTAAGATGCTTCAACTTCTTAACCGTCAACCGCACAGATACTTTCATGAGAATGGAATATTCAGTTGTAAGGCATTCACTGCAATTGTACCCCCGTGGATAGCGAATAAGGCAGTTGTTTGGTCATTAATATGCCGGATGTTCGCATGAACATGGATCTGCTGTTCTCGCTGCAGGGGGGCTGTGTTGTGCTTCAATACAGCTCCACGTCAGTAGACATAAATAAATAAATAAATAAATAAATAAATAAATAAATAAATTGTATATTCCTCGACGATGCGAGAAGCTGTTCTGTATAAGAAACAGATCAATTAATGGTACAACTTTTCCATGACATTTCATCAACACATTTTCAGAGATAAACATGGACGCAATTGCAAATTATGTTGCACAGAGTAATCAGAATCGTTCTGCTATTTCTACCTGCCATTGAAGCAGGATTCTTCACAATCACATGACAGATATTTGGGCCGAGAGAAAAAATGTAATGAAAGGGGCTGTTGTCCGAAATGTTATGTGTGTGTGTTTCAGAAATTTATTCAGGCACCATGGATACCGTTTTCGAATGCGTTATCTAGGGACTGTGATGTCCCGAACATCTTAATCACGTTTTGGACGGTTAAATGCTTACTAATAGCAAGCTTAAAGTTGCGAAGATTGTAGCATGTTCTGATATCACTTGGAAGTTTGTTCCAAATCTTTGAGTATTGGGTTAGAAAGAAACGTTCTCTGATTCTCGTAGTAAATTTTGGAATCATGACCTTTACCTCTTTGTTACGTATTGGGTATCTGCTGTTTACAGATATGTGAACATCGCTTTCAGGACTGTGAATTCGACAATTTATGATTCTGTAAAGAAAACTTAGGTTCAGCTTCATTATCCGAAGCCAAACTGGGTCAAATCCAAGTTTATCGCATCGCTCCTTGTATGTCAGCTTTGAGGAATATCCACATAGCATTTTCGTGAAGCGTCTCTGGACCCTCTCAAGAGCGTGCTGGTCAGACTTCCGTAGATTAGACTGTACCATTGAAAAGTATTCCATACACGGCAATACATCTGTTTTGTAAAGGGATATGCGAGATTCCGTGAGGTAAAAATGATGGCAGATATAACCAATGGTCTTCATGACTTTCGAAACTTGGAAGTCACAGTGTTCAGAAAAGTTAAACGTAACTGAATATCGCACGCCCAAGTCGCGAATTGTCCTGCATTGCGAGATATAGGCACCTTGTAGTAATAAAGTGTCTGGCGGTACTTGGCATTTGTACCACAAAATATTACCCTTGTTCACGGCAAATGACATCTGCTACAGTTGGCACCAGGAGTCAAGGGCGGATAGGTCATCCGGAATGAGACGTACGGCTTCCTGAGTATTTGCACGTGGTTGTGAGTAGACAACTTTAATGTCATCAGCAAAAATAAATGCAACACCATTTCTTATTCTCTGAAAAATATCGTTAATATAAATTAGAAAAAGAAGTGGACCAAGAACACTCCCTTGAATCACTCCACTAGTGATTGCTTTCGGTTTGGAGAAATCGTCGCCTATGCGCACAACCTGCTGTCCACCAGTTAGGTATGAAGACAGCCAAGAGAACATCGGTTCTCCAATGCCTATAGCCTTTAGTTTGTTTAGTAACCTTCTGTGAGGCACTCTGTCAAAGGCTTTTTGCATATCCAGGAACAGGATTACGACACTGTTTCCGTTGTCAATTGCAGCCGTTGTGTGGTTTAAAAAGTCAGTCTAGCATGTTGCGCAGGATCGACCTTGTATGAAACCGTGTTACGAATTGCTGATGATGTTAGCTTTGTTCAAGAATATAAATAGTTCATTTTTCACTGTCCTTTCCATTATTCTAGATACGATGGGTGTGTGATTGATGGGACGAAAATTTTTAACCTCGTGGGCAGCGCCATTTTTATGTCGCGGGATAACAACAGAAGTTTTCCATTGATTATGGTATACTCCGTTGTTAAAAGAGAGTGTAAAGAGGTTGAGCAAAAGCAGAAGGTTTTATTAAACATGGGGGTATCCCATCAGGGCCTGCGCACGTTGAGGAGTATAAGCGAGCGACTTGACTAGGGATTTTCGCTATAGTGAATTCCACTGTGCATAGACCTTCATTATTGTGCGGCGTGATAAATGCTGGTGTATCTGATGATTCAGTGAGCATTGATTCGGCAAAATAAGCACTGAAAGCTTCGCAGATATCATCTGGTGCGTCGTAGTATGTTCCATCAGGCGTGGTGATAAAACTGAGATTGTCACTGCAACGCGAACCCCGGGCACGGAATGGTTTGGCTAGCTCAGCTGTTTTGCTAGGGACATTCAGAGCTTTATACTCTTCTAGAATGAGAGTTTTGTCACGTTGATGCCTCTGTTCTTCCACGAGTTTCGACTGCTGTAATAATAGCGCATAGTCAGCAGTTAAATTGAATTTCTGACGAATCTTATGAAGCTTTCGCGCTGCCTTCAATGCCTTGCGATCGGATTTAGATTTGGTTTGGTAAGCACATTTTAGTGGTATTGCTGAATCGATGCAGAAGCCGATTATACCAGAAAACAAGTCCGTCGCATGTTGACGCCATGAAGAGAGAAAGAATTTATCCCAATTCATCGAACGAACCAGGTCCTTGAATGAGTTCCAGTTAACAGAATTGAACAGACGATAATGCTTTGTTTTCTGTGCATCGGCCATGCGTAGTCTTAGACAGCATTTGATTACGCGATGATCGCTCCCAGGAAATTCATCAAGAACGTTAGCACTGATTGCAGGTATGCCCAATGAAAAATGGAGATCCAGTGTACTTTCACCTCTGGTAGGTCGAGAGACTTGTTGTTGCCAACCATTCATTTGGATACAGGAGATAAGATTGTGGTATTTCAAAGGAGCGGTTCCTATGGGCCATGAAATCGAAGGCAGATTGAAATCACCTCCAATAAGCTTATGTAAAAATGGTACGCCAGCGGCGCATTCAAATGCAAGCGTCAAAAGTTCTAAGTCTACTTGGCTGCTGTTTGGCGCGCTGTATATACATCCCATAAGCAGCTGTTGCTGGTTAACAGATATCATCAGCCAGAGTGATTCCTGAACATTGTCCAACACTGGGTTATCGAATGTTGCTGCTGTGAGCGAATTTTTTAGATAAATTACGCAGCCACCACCTCGACGACCAGGCCGATTCCTCATAAACTTGTTATATCCGAAAATAGTTAACTGAGTGTCAGACATGCCATCATGGCACCAAGATTCAGTTATAAATAGTATAACAGGATTATTCACCAAAACAAACGAGCGTAGGGTGTGGATCTTAGAGTAAAGAGAGCGAATGTTCATCAAAAATACTGAGATAGGTGTGAGATATGAGGAAGATTCTTTAGATTGTGTTATAAACACTGGAGTTTCAAGCCGTGTGCCTGGGCCCAGGTTAGAAATTGTTGAAAAAGTGCGCTTATTGCCAACGGTGGAAAATGATTTGGAGGTGGCCACAGCGGAGGGGCTTGAGACTGAGTATGGCCCTCTAGAAAATGGTTTGAGGGAAAAGTCCATGATTACTGCAATAGCCTGTGGGAGCTGGAGAGTTAGGTTGTGTCCTCTGCAACATGTCGCTCATAGGCTGTTGATTACGTAACGCATTGACAGGATTCAGTGGATTGCTGTTATTTCCATCTATGGGTAAAATCCGCTTACTTGCGCTCGATATACAAGGATTCACTATACGCGGTGGAGGCACACTGGTGTCAATCCATACACCAACATCAGCATAATCCATGTGGTTTGTTGATAGGTTCGGAACGTCATGATACCCAATTACACCGTGTGTAAGGTGCAAAGATAGCGGCATGTCTTCCACAACTTTATGATCAATGGGTGTACGTCTATCCAAACCAAATGACGATACAGAGTCGGCCAATGATGCTTGCGATAAATCAAGGTCAACCGTCCTTTTACTATCAATCAATTTGACCGGATCCATCAAGATTCTCGATGAGGTTGGACACTGGCCAAAGCAGACTTTAGGCGGGACATGACAGTTCGAGGCTTGAGGTAGCGCTTTTGCATGCAACTGGGATTCAGCAGGTAATGCAGTTGTTATTCGCTGATCCCCAAGGTTGTCACTTCGCATAGAGGAAAGAGTATTAGGAAACCCTATATGACTGCCAGAACTGATTATCCAAGAGGAAGCACCTTGTACATCACTAGTTTTGGGGATTGTAGTCTTTTTGGGATTGGTCGGCTTAACACGCTTAGCCGTGAAATCGTGGCCTAGTGGGGGTCCTCCAGCAACCAATTTTGCATCTGACATTGACCTTAGCTTCGAAGGGCGAGAATTAGGTGTTCTACCGGACACAGCATCTAATGCAATAGAGTGGCCCGCATATGCATGTGATTCCTTGTTAATTTCAGAAATCATTTGATCATCCAACGCTTCGTCCCTATTTGCAGCAAGCGGAGTATTATCCTCACATTTGTGCTGGCCACTAAGTGAAGCAATATCAACTGGGTGAGGGGCGCCATATGGCTGTTGGGTATTCTGTTTTACCTCAGACGTTCTCCTCCTTACCTCTCGTTGTAGCGGGGTTTTGTCCTCCATAATTTTCAGACTTTTGAAAGTCGTATTAAGCACAATGAGATTCCGCTTTAGAATAAATTGTTTAGCGATAAGTTCATTTTGAAACTGGAAAAGTATAAGACAAGCGTAACGCATTACATTTTTTCGTAGTCTGATGCCATTGGACCAACAAGATTGCATACCGCATGCAGTAAGAAGCAATTTCTAAACAGTTTTTTATGGTAGTTTGTCTGGCACATTAAATACCACAGCATTGCGTGAACAGCGTACTCGATTGTGTACTTCGGTCGAAATGGAGTCTATCAGTACACTGCACTTCATGAGGTTCATTCTATCAACATTTGTGGGCGAATCAAATAAGACAGATAGACTCTGCAAAGGTTGCAATATCGATGTGAGCATGTCGACCTTTGATGCAAGTTCAGCGTATGCAGTTTCAGCTACTGATGGACATGTTTCAGGTGTTTTTCTCAGGTCAGCATGTAGTCCAAGGGAATTTCCTACAGTGCCTACGCTGACTCGGGTATTTCCTTTACTACTGCTTCCAGTCTTTGTGCAAAGTACCTTAGTTCGTTGTCTCAGATTTTGAACTAAAATGGATTTTTGGTGCTTAGTGGTAAAGATGTTGGAAGTGCGAGCCGTCACCCACTGACATTTCAGAATCACAATACCGGAAGCCAATATCTTCATCTTGTTTCACGAGTCCCAACCGTTAAGGGAGAAGTGCACACCTCATGCTGATTTCGAGACTGCTTCGACATGTGCTGATATCGAATGAGGTGCACAAAAGATAGTGACCATATTGCCAGAACTGATTGGACTTTGATGTCTACTGCCCTAATGTTTCAGAGATCCCGTTCCTTTATAATCGTACACTTCGTCAAGATGGAAACCCAGATGCGCACGTACAAGTCTATGCTTCGGGAGCAAACCAATGCATTATATCACGGACTCTGTGGCCGAGATCTGCGACCTGGCGATCGATCTCGGTGTGCGTTTGACAAGTAATTGTTGACATGACTCCTTGGAGCTACACTACTTCTCTCTGCTACTTAGTTCTAACTGAGTAAAACTTTATTCGGTGTGCCAATGAAACAGAAGCCGCATCAACACACTATTTACTTAGTGGTCTTTACAAATCTTCATTTTTTGACATTCTGTGTGACATTCCCTCCCTAACTGTTCAGAATGTTGAGGTTACAGAGATAAAACACGTAGGTATGTTTAAAAGGACAGTTGTGTCGCACCCGTTTACCTACTGACTGTTACAAACGGTATGACCAATGGTTATGCGGGTGAATAGCCGACTCAGGTTGGTAGCGTTGTACATACCGTATGCAGTCATAGATGTCGATCACTTACATCACCCAGCTAAGGACTACCAACCTGGGTTGCCCCATCGACTACCGTTTCATCCGAATAGACAATAATTCGCTTTGAACTTTAAATGACTAGCGTAAAAGCACAACTACGAGATGTGAAACAGCTAAACATCAACCTGTGGGGATCAGGTCCACTTGAGTAGGTGAGAGTTAGGCTGCATCGAAAGTCACAGAAATGTTCCCGATTTCTCCCTAGTGTGTTTGAAACTGTCAGTAATTGATCTTGAAGCTCCACTATTTTATTAGAAACCGTATATTCGTCGGTGTTGACTAGTTTGTTTGTAACGCAAATTGCAGCGCACGCTCGTCTTTATCCTGGACTGAATCTATTGGACCTTACATAATTGGTCCCAAAGTTGAATCACCTGTTCTTTTTTAGACAAGGGTAATCCACTCTACATTAGGTTGAAGTTGCCAATATACCAAGTTAGAGTGTTTGAATAGATCAAATTCCCTTTTGCTAAACGCTCCATCTTAGTTTTTCTGCATTCCGTGGTAGCGCTGGATCTCAGGGAGAATTATCTACTTTGATGAAGTATGTCGTAGCTGAGTTGATGCCAAAGATTTCGCGCACGCGATGTGTTTGTCGTCTAGACAATCGAGTATATATTTCAATCATTTCGGATTAAAATTCCTAATATATTTGTTCTTATCATTTCAAAAAGGAGCGGTTATTGCAAGCATGATACTTCATACGCACCGGAGCTTGCTGCCCATAGTCTAAGTGGCATCATCTGAGTTACATCGTCTGTTTCCATATGTTACACAGCATTATGTCAAGCGGTGCCGCATTATTGATGCTAACGCCATCACATAGATTGTCCGAGCCACATTACACTGCATGTGGCATTCTGATAGAGACCCGGATAAACTACCCGCTAACACATAGTCCTACACGGTACAAATTATCAGTTGTCTATCAGTAGTAGACCAGTCCGCCATACTCTGATGATGACCCTTATGAATGACTTAGGGTGCACAATCACAAACTGTTTAACTTACTGGGGTGATACTTTTATGTGTTTGCTTAATATGGGTAATGTGACATACTCAGAAAAGCTGGCTGATACAGAGTACAACGCATAATAACGATGGGAGTTTGTTTATTGGCAGTAAGAAGTGGATCGGAAGACAACGCCATCAGCCTTGACTAGGTCAAGGTGAGCCTCGTATCATAGTGTGCGTAATAGTCTCTAGTTAACTGAGGACAAAGAAATGGTATGCTCAAGTGCTATCATTCAAACCGAAGTTGGATCAATCATTGGTGACAGATGTTTACCACATGAGCAGTGAACTTGTTTCATTCGACTTAACGGTATCCGAGAGATCACTGCTTTTGGAGACCAAGATAATGTAATACTTGTTTCTTGTGCTGGAGACCACTTTGCTGCGTATTTACCATACTCTATGAGTTATGGGGAATTGGTTACGTGAAAGTAATCGGAAAGTGGTACGGAACGCGTGCAGCAACAGTGAAACAATGGACTTGTAACGGATAACAAGGAAATTGCTTGGCAAGTCCCATCAATGAGAGCAGTGCAATCAAAGGTGTCAAAGTTGGAACGCGCGTTGATAGACTAACTGTAAGTCACATGTGCACGCCAAGCATTTACATTGTCACTGCCTAGTGAATCCTGGCTGGATCAGTTAGCACAGATGGAGAAGCATAAATTCCATGTCGTGCGACATTGGGTGCTGCTTTGTCGCAGCCCACTGCACTTCATGGCCAGTTTCGCACTGGGTTGTACTCGTCAAGGACAGATAGTAGGACTGCAAAGTGTACCCGGGATCTCTGGGATGTCAGCCGAAACCTAAGCCATCTCAACACCAATAAAGCATTAACGTGACTCGGTGGCTTAGGAGACTAGAGCTTCCGGCTGACATCCCATAGGTCCCGGGTTCGATTCGCAGTCCTGTCAACTTCATTTGAAGTGTGCAATTGAGTACTATACCAGCATGGAGTGCAGTGTGTTGCGAGTGGACAGAACCCGAAATTCATACTCTTTGGATGCAGTCCCATTAACTGTATTGACCCACATTCGTTTCAACCTTCACTGTGATCCACCTAGAGATTACGTGTTGCAATCTATCCACACAATGCCAACTTCAGATTGACCCCTTCAAGGAATTAATAAGTTCGACATTATAGGAGCAGAAACGTTACAGTCGAACGATCGATTTTTGACTAGTATGCTTGAAGGAAGGCATCCTACTAGGCTATACTGTGACCAGCTTCAGTTGATGACCCGCAGATGGGTTTTATGACAGTGGGAAAGGTGTTTGGGGTCCGTAAAGAACTAATACAGCATTAACGCTACCTTGCAAACACTAATACTGTGCGCTTTAAACTTCCAGTACCTTCAGTTTGGGCCGGTGACAAAGGATGAACAAGCTTATAATATTTTAGTCACTATTCATTGTGGGGTCTCCAGCACTGTGAAATCAAGCTCTTCCAGGTCCATCAGACCAGGATGCAGTATTCCACATGAGACCTTTTGCCAAATTAAGGCACAGTTGAACCGTCCAGACGTTTTCCAAAACTGGCTCTTCTTGATATCCTTTCAATCTGACGTGCGATTTCAATGCTATTCTGAGCGAGTATCCCGAGATCACCGGTATGGGGATCGTCCGTGAACCAAGATCCATGCAGTTACCCTTTCGATCGGCTTGGCTATTTCGTTTAAATGCCTAACACCGAAGCTACGAATTCACATTTGGACCTTGAGGTGCCAGATGTACATTTGATTCACATAGCACAACCTAATCTAGGGACTTACGTCACCTCGAACTAAACGTCGTTCAGTCCGGCTACTGGGATCACACCCAGTGTCGATGCATCTAGGCTGCGTATTGCAATCCAAACCCAGCTAACAATCCGATGTCTAAGTGTGACTTCTTATATTCGGCAATAAGTTTTAATGTGTTGTCCGATAGGTCGTCCACCATCTGTCAGTACTGGCTGGATCCCGCTCTCCGCTCTGGTTATGGCTATCAACAGCACGTAAGCAAAACCGAACCGACCTTTGAGTGTAGATCCGAATAATAGAGCAATGATACAATGCAGGTACAAAAACAAAGCTTGACTTGCCTCGTGAGATAGTTTTTGTGGAATGCAATGTTCAAAATGGATAGTCAAGCGAAAAGCACATCTATGGACTTGTCATTTTGTCCATCCCTCTGACGTAGGGGCTAGTGAGCGCAATATTTGTCTACCTCTGGTAGTCACTCAATGAGCGGAATTCATATCACGCAATGCAAATGGGGTAATGAATCGTCGAGTAGTGAGTACAACAATAAGAAAAGTCGGAAGGGCGTTTCACAGCCGACAAATTCGGAGGGAAAGATTTCGGCGACATTATTGCCGGCTGTATCGAGTGGCCAATTTCAGCTGAGTGCCTCTTGTGTATCCGATAGGTTTCAGAAAGTGGAGGCAAACGAGAATAAGTTCTTACAAAGTCTCATACGTCTCCTACGAGGTTAACCTGAAAACGGCAATACCTTCCGCTTCGCAATCATAGTGTTTTCAGCTGCAGTTAATTTGTCAGGTGGCACAAACCTGTCACAGAGCTCAGTCTTTCAGAGGCAAGCGTTTATTCGGCAAAGTCAACTCAGTCAAAGTTACAGCACGTTTGGGAAACCAAACTACGCGATATAAATTGTCCGTTCACTTCCGCAACTAACGACTCTTGTGTGCCGATCGTCACATAACACTGTCCTTCAGGGACAAACGTTTATTTGGCAAAGCTAGCTCAGCGAAAATTACAGCATGTTTGGCACGCTTGTTCAGCTAGGAGAACAAGCCTACACCTGAACAGACAACCCGAGCTACAGATATTCAGCTTTATTGCTAACAAACTCCTCGATATAAGTCACGCATTCGCATCCAAAACTGATGACCCTCCTGAGACTGATGCAGAAATCGCACTACTGGAATGTCTATCCTACGCAACGATCGACCAAGTAGAGAAGGTGGAGTACTATTTTATTATCCAACGAACTACACATTGATCTCATCGATGACCCAGAGGTTCAGATTGTCGATGCGCTTTGGTGTCGTCTTCACCTAAGCCGTGGGGACACATGTTTGTTGGGTGTGGTGCATCGCCCTCCGTCGGCTACTTTGGAAATGGACAACCGCCTAGCCTCATCACGTCTCCCACAAGATTCAGGACGGGAAACAAACCGGATGTCCTGGATCTTGTATTCATCAATGAAGAGCTTATGATCGAAACGGTATCGATAGAGAATCCTGTAGGCCGTAGCGACCATGCAACTCACATGTTCAAGTACATCTGTTATGCAGAGTATTCCTCAGAAAACATCGAGGAGTGTCAGCTCATTACGGATTACGGCGCTCTAATCAAACTTATAAATTCTACAAGCTGGGCATTTCTAGCAGAACGATCCCCCGATGACTCCTGGTCTGAATTTGCTTACCAGTTCAACACGTTAGTAACTAGTGCTTCTAGGAAAAGGCCTTCGCGAGCGAAGACAGTAAAATCATTCATACGCAGCAGGACACGAAAGCGTATCGTTACGAGGAACTTACTTTGGCGAAGATACAAGGAGTTATCGAGTGCCGAAACATGGGAAGTCTACACTATCCAAAGGAATCACTGCGTAAACCTGGTACTCGAAGATAAAATACAGCACCAACAGAATCTAGCTGAGAGATTCCTTTCTAACCCCAAGCTCCTGTACAGACACATAAACAAGCTCCCCAAAGTGCAGCGAGGAATTCCTGTCTTACACACGCTATGTGGACTCCACAAACCGCAACCGAGGCGGCTAACGCCCTAGGTCAACAATTCGCCCCGAACTTCCAGAGCACGACATCGCCGGATACACTGTTCCGGATCGTAGTACCACCACCAAGACTTAGCCACATTGTGTTTACGAGTGCGGATGTTATGAAAAGGCTAATTGCCCTGCGCGAGCATACCTCTCCAGGCGTTGATAATATTCGTCCAAAAGCGTTGAAATTGGCTGCAGTTAACTTGGCATACCCACTCTGCAAGTTCTTCCAACGATGCCTCGATGAGATGCGGGTACCAACAATGTGGAAGCAAGGCATCGTCACTCACATCCATAAGACAGGAAGTTGTACAGATCCGGCCAACTATCGCCCGATAACACTACTTTCGGTGCTCTCCAAAACCATGGAAGCGATTGTTGCCGAAGCGCTGATGAACTTCTTGGAGGAACGCAATATCATAGCACAAGAACAACATGGATTTCGCAAGAACCGATCTTGCACTTCAAACTTGCTACTTGCTGGATCCGGTTGGACTGAGACCGTAAACAGCGGCGTCGGTGTTGACGCAGTATATCTGGACTTCTCAAACGCTTTCGACCGTCTGAACCACCGTATCCTCCTTCACAAGCTGCAGTGTTGTGAAATTGGTGACCCAGTCTTCAATTGGATAGGTAAGTACTTGCTTCAACGACATTTGAATGTAAGAGTTCGCGGCGTCATCTCTGACCCAATCGACGTTAAGTGCGGAGTGCCCCAGGGCTCAGTACTTGGTCCACGACTATTCCTGATTTACATAAACGATCTCGCGACAGTAATCACCTCCAAATCCTTACTCTTCGCTGATGATCTCAAGATATGGCGAGCCATTTCAATAA
Organism: Dicrocoelium dendriticum; assembly: GCA_944474145.2. Taxonomy (NCBI): domain Eukaryota; kingdom Metazoa; phylum Platyhelminthes; class Trematoda; order Plagiorchiida; family Dicrocoeliidae; genus Dicrocoelium; species Dicrocoelium dendriticum. Next base: position 39,064,971 of record OX104071.1, read on the forward strand.
CCAGCGACAATGCAGCGCTTCAGGATGATATTGACAGGGTCTACGAGTGATCGACTCAGAACGTGCTTCAGTTCAACGCTACGAAGTGCAAGGTGTTGAGCATGCGTCATAAAACTGCTTGCGAATACAGACTGGGGGATCAAATATTGCAGCGCACTTCAACGGAATGCGATCTAGGCGTGATAGTGCAGGAAGATCTGGGCTGTTCCCGTCAGACTTAGAAAGCCTCCAAAAAAGCTAACCAACACCTTGGTCTTTTGCGGAGGGCATTCGGGAGCTTTGATCCTTCCATCTTTTCTCAGATGCATAACGCCTACCTTCGGCCTCATTCTGAGTACACCATCCACGCCTAGCAGCCATGGCAAAAGCAAGACCTTACCGCTCTTGAATTGCTACAACGAAGGGCGACCAAGAACGTAAAGGGCCTGTTTCATCTTCCTTACCGATTGAGGCTGAAAACCATCGGGGTCTACAGTGAACAATATCGACGCATGCATGGCGACTTGATAATGACTTATATGATCCTAAAGAATCCGAACCATTCTTGTCGTCACCTACTAAAGCTGAATAGCAATACCACACTGAGAGGACACCATCTAAAGCTGGACACACAATACAGCCGGTTGGAATGCCGCCGGAAATTCTATTTCCTTCGTGTGTGTCAACACTGGAACGCTCTTCCCACATACGTTGTTTTTTCCCCACGCTAACGGTATTCAAAAGACGTCTGGATGATTCGCTTATCCACTTACATTACGCAATATCAACAGAGATGTATACGTCAACCAAACGCGAACAAACGGTGTTCATTCTCAGCTTTCCTGCTTCACTACTTACACACTGCTGTCGTGGAATATAGTTTTGGATATATTACAACTGCTTCATCAATTACCTCAGTCCAAGAAAGCGGCGCACGAGTAAGCGTTGGTCGTTTCTCTTGTTCTTAAGACATGCCTTCACCATAGTACATCCCATATTCCTCTACAGTAACAATTCAGCACACATTCTACAAAGTTTATATGAATAAGGGGCACCTGAATCGCCAGACGCTGAAATTGACGATTTACACTTATGTTTACTTTCACTTCCACCATCGTACGGGACTTGTAAAGCAATCGCTTTTTTACCTGTAAAATATATCATTGTTCATTGTTCTTTCGACTCAGTTAAACAAACGATGATTAACACATTAATGTCGGCCAATGCATGTCTAGCAACCAAATCCGTTACGCCCGTCTTCCAATGGTTATTTGGATTGCTCGGTTGACACGCCCTTTCACTCCAGTGTGACACTCCCAACACATCCTCTCTTTTCTCGTGTCCTTGCGCCTCAACATTGTTATACTCCCCTTACACTTTGTCACTCCGCGTCACCTGCGCTGAATCTTCGGCCATGATCTTGCCAAGCGCCATCGGAGGATTCACTCCCAGTCCACATTGTTGGCTCCTTTCTCGTATCAAATACACTCGATAATTCCTGAGCGTTTTCCGGACAACAAATATTTTTTGTGACCTTGTACTGACCTCCGCAGGCACAATACGCTGCTTCCACCGCTCTTGGCCATCGGGTATTGCTTGAACCCATACTTCCTCGCCCAATGTCACCTCCAATAGTATCCGTCCACCGCAGTCGCAGTAACGTTTCTAGGTGGTCATTCGTCTTCTCAGTTTGTTCTGTAGCCTGTCATGTTGTGGCGAAATCGGGCGTAAAAGTGCGGCAGCGACTGGCATCAGCATTTTAAGCCGTTGACTGTAAAGCCACTGCACTGGGTTCAAGCCGATAACATTTGGAGAAATGTTACGATTCTCCAGTAGCATGAGGTCCGAGTCTTCACCAATGGCTATGGCCTCTAATAACAGTCCTTTGGCCTGCTTCACTGCTCTCGGCGCCTTTCCATCGATTGGCTGTGAATAGGCGGGTTTTCTGGTGCACGAATTCCCATTTGGTTGCGAAGGCCTAGAATGCAGCGCCAGTAAAATGTGGACCATCGTCGGACATGAGCTCCTCCGGAATGCCGTGCCGCGCGAATCGATATCTGAGCTGGTTGATTACTGCTTCTGTGGTCGCGATGATGAGTAAATCAAATTCAGAGTAATCGCTATAGTAATTCAACGTGATGAAGCAACTTTCAATGTTGTCACAGAATAAATCCACCACCAATTTATGCCACCTTCTGCCATGCAGCATTATTGGTATCGTCGTCTGCCAGATTTCAGGTGAGTCGCACGCCTCACAGTTTGACACAACCCCCGGTTTGACCTGTCATTCCTGGCAAAAATATCAATTCTCTTGCTAGGTTAGTGACATCGTTGACACCCAAATGAGCGCGATGAATGTGTTCCAACATTTTTCTAGGAGCCATGACGCGATCAGAATATGGCTTCCATTGAACAGTAAACTATCATACAGTTCATCCCGAAACTTGTTGTAGTGTGTTAGTTCCTTCGGTAACTGCTTCTTCGTTTCGGGTGGTTCATTTAGGATAACTCCTCACAGAGCTGAGAACCTGGTATCTCCATCTGTGTGGCGCCTTAATTCTTTCAGATGGTCTTCTTTCACTGACAGATTTTGTAATAGGTTAACTGCTTCGATCTCTTCCGGATGATGCTCGGCTACCGGCTGATAAGCTCTTGACAGTGTGTTCACCATGAAGATCTTTGTACCAGGCATGTGCGCAATATTCACATCGTGCTTTTGAAGCTAAACAATCATGCGCTGAAAGCGACGAGGAACGTTGTTATATGATTTACTGGCTACCGACACAACCGGTTTTGGTTGGTATAAAAAGTAGTCTTTCTTCTGAAAGTATAATCGCTGAAGCTCTCTATGGCATACACTATAGCGAGCATTTCCTTCGCAAACTGCGCATAGCGCAGCTCAATCACGGAAGTTCACAAACCTGAGGAAATTCAAACTTTTACCATTCTGTAAGAGAACGGCACCTACTCCGTCCTGGCTGCCATCCTGTACCTCCAGAGGCTGCGTTGGATCGTAATATCCGAGTACGTGCTTGTTGCTGATAACGTGCTTAATCCTTGCAAACACGGTTTCCTGTTCCTTTCTCAAACTCCAAGTTCTCCTTTATGAATTAGCTTCCTGATCGATGCCATGATATCAGCAATTTAAGGCATTAAACGGTTCAATTGATTCACCATACTGATTAAGCGATGGATTGCCTTCACGTCGTTAGGGGGTGACATCTCTCGTATTGGTTTAAATTATCTCGAATCGACCCTAATTCGTTTGTTCGTAAGCATATGACCATGGAAAATCAACATCTTCACAAAGCGCAATTTTTGCGCGTTCAAGTCCGATGTTCTTTTGCACACAACGTGGTAGGAAACGGTGGAGATTAGCGTCATACTCTTCTTGTGTCGAGCAGTAGATCAAAACATCGTCTGCGATACATGTTACACCGCAGAAATTGTCTACAGCTTCCACCAACAGTGTTTGGAAATTTTCACTTGAAACCTTCAAAGCTAGTGGTAAGCCCGTTTAACGATATTACCCAAACAGTGTTGCTAAGGTAGTAAGGAAACTGGATTCTCCCTACAGAAACACGTGCCAGAAATCGGAAAACAAGTTTAACTTCGTGAAATACTTAGCTTTGGCCAACTGCGATAACATGCCTTCCAATGTCGGTAGTGAAAAAAGCTCATTACGCAGGGCCTCATTCAACGGTTTCGGGTTAATATACACGCTCAGTTCGCCCGCCTTCTTTGTAATAACTACGAAGTGACTAACACATTCGGTTGGCTAGTCGACTTTGACAATCACACCCTTCGTTACTAATTTGCTCAACTCAGCGCGGAACCTGGCACGCAGTGCAAGTGGAACTCTCCTAGCCGGTGGCGCAGTCGGTTGTACCAAAGAATCAAATGACAAGTGAGCGGTTCCCTCAAATTTTCCCCTACCCGCAGACGGATACCGGTGACCAAGATCGGTTTTTCCATTAAAAGCATGTCCTAAACCATCATGGTTATAAAGAACAAAACCAGGAGACCGAATTGAGTTAGTGCTGATAATTGGCATGAGGTCCTCCTCTGCGACGACAAACTCCAGTCGATGTGAGGCTCCGTTCTTTAGGTTAGCCACTTCGTTCGTAGCTGAGCGCGTCAGATAAAGTCTGGGGCCATTCCACATGCGCCAGCTATTTGGGTCATATCGGATGTATATTTCGGGACAGCGCTTTATGGGTAGAAGATTGAGGGTAGCTCTTGTGTATTACTGAAATAGTTTGGCTCTGTGTTCCATCAAAGTATTTGCGTACACAATTTTGTGATACCTTGCGAGACACGTTACTAAAAGAATGTTCTGCAACTGCGGGTGACTTGTCACTAATGGGCGCACTCAAATTGGCCAACTGATAGCAGCGAGCAAAGTGGGTCCTACTTCCACTTTTGGCACATTTCCGTCTACACGCCGGACACTGTTCACGACTGCTCGGGTGTCGTGCGGCGCAAACTTTGCAGATCTTTTGTCTCAGGTTCGTGGTCTTCGTGATTATTCTTCCGGAAACAACACACCGCTCTGCGTCATTTTTCAGTTTCATTTGTTGCTATTTATACGTGATCGAGAACTCACTATTGCAGATATAGGTGCACTGCTAAAGCACTAAGTTGCTTTGTCATAAAATTTGCTTTGGCGAGCCTTGCTTATTGATCCCTAGAACTATCTGGCCCCGTATGAGACTGTCGGCCATGTATGTGCAGCAATTGCAGGACTGAGCTGAACTCTTTAATTCAGAGACGTACGCGTCGACGGATTCATTTGGGCGTCTTCGCGAAAAGAAGTAGCACTGGTAAGTCACATTGGTTTTGTGTCCCCAAAAGTTATTACATTTTTCAATCAGTATCTCCAAGTGATTAAGATCGTGATCGTAACGCAATGCCCCTGTAACACGGCGCGCGTCATCCCCGACTGCGAGTCGATACGTCGTCGGTTGCTCGTCCAAATTCACTAGGGTACAGAAACCCATCCAAAATTCCTCCATAGACGCCAATTACTTGCCAACTTCCCTTTAACCATGTTCAAGGAGACAGACAATTTAAAAGCCGGTGTGATCTAATCCAGCATCCGTGTTCCGCCGGTGGGGTTCATTTTGGTCTTCCATAACACCATTTGTCAGAGCTCATTCTTTTAGGGGCAAGCGTTTATTTGCCATTAATACAAGATGATATTCGCCAAATTGAACATGGCAAGACTGATGTGAATACCACCTCCAACTTTCCCTGAATATGTGCGAGGTACTGGGTTAATGTGCCACCCATCAGCGTTGTACACCACGGAAGATCCAATCTACCTAGTTGCTATAGATTGTTTTTGGAACCGCCTACTGTGCACTCGTACGGCTGGTATGGAAGTTACTTATGACAGGCGAGCTGAGCATGGCATTGTGCCAATACGTGCGGCAAGCTTCCACACAATGTAGGAGTCGACTGGGATGCAAATAAATGTCACCCGATTCCACTATTTATGCATACCACATCCATAATGAACCATGGACATAGTGGATCCACAGTCGGTTAATGGTTTCGGAAGTTTTACACTCGATGGGCACACCATGTTGGTGTGCGCCCGTCAAATATCCCCACAAAACAAGCTACAAACTCCGGAGTAATGGCTGTGGAAAGCGGGGTCCAATTCTTCCCCAAAAGGTAGCAGTTTTCAGCCACTCCGAGAGGCGGCACAACTGCGCACCTATTGACAATGTTCTTATGCAAACCACCACCCCGTCGTGGTAGCAATTTTCATTAATTTAATGACCCATAGCACTGGCTGTGACGCCCTTTGTTGGTCATAAAAGACTCTTCCGAGCACCACTTGCCTTTCTTCCTCCTCGCCGTTAGTTGGGAGTCGGTCGGGTCACGTGATTTTGTGGGAGCCGTTAGCCGAGCAACGTTCGCGTCTACCGTACCTCTCGTGTGCGTAGCCTCGTCCGTCACGACGGCTCAGCATCTACCCGAATAGTGAGGCTAGGAACGTTCTCACGTTCGCTCAATTTCCGTCTCACCAGCGCGTACTCCGGACTAAGTTAACGCCATTAGGTCAGCGCAAATCTGTTCGATTGGCCAGCGTTCCAAGCCGTTAACCTAGACGTGCTCCAACCGTGCAAGTGCCAAACTTATCAGGCGTTCCTCAATCAGAACACATGTAAACTGCAACCCTTTGAAAACATCTGCGGTCGCCTTACGAACATCCGTCTGCGATCGGCTTACGAACATCCGTCTGCGATCCACAGACCCCATAGCTGGGCGTATGAGCAAAAACGACTAGATGGATGACCAGATGTGCGGTGGGAGGCGACACAGTGCTAACTAAACAAGGGTGCATTTCTTCCGGTAGAAGCTTGAGGGCAAGGAAACCGTCTGTATGGGTGTCTGAGTCCCTTACCGCCTTTTGAATTGTTTTGTGCAAACGACGGAATAATCAAAACCGTTATGTAGTACCTTGGGTGAGATAAGTAGTTTGAGGTTCGCTACCCATACACAGAGAAGGAACCCTCACCTATTTGCGACCTGTTTGGTTAATAGTTAGGAAGAAACAGCATACTCCTCCTATGGGCATACTTGAATAAACCGTAAAAAGTTATGGTAGGGAGTGCGCAAGAGAAAAAGTACTGACAAGAACATACTTGCCTAACCGAAGGCATACTACTGGCAATGTAGTAACTGATCGGTTTCTATAATGTATCTGCGGAGGGGATGAGCTCACATTAGAACAATGTAGTAGGTGGGTTTTGCCTGCTGAAAATCACCCTTCCTGGTTGCATAAAAGCACATTCCTTACTTGACTTGAGGTCATGGATTATTTGTCTCACGATTGTGTCCTGCGTGAAAACAGATTGCGAACTTCACAAGTTGGCCAAAACAACCAAATCGATTGTATTATTTAGCTCAATTCGACCGTCCTACCGCTTTTAGCGTTGTCACCAACGAACACCCAGCTAGTCATCACCCTGTAGTGTGTGCGTGTGTGTATGCGTGAATAGCAGGGTACAGTGTCAGACAGATGTAACAAGCTGTTTTAACTCGTTAATCATTGTTTATGAGCCTTCATATGAAGGCTGCTACTACATCTTGTGGTGTCGACTGCCCAACTTGATATTTTAAGGAACAAAACTCTGCCATTAACTATCCAGTCGGCTCAGAGTTACTGTTTTCAAACATTAATGTAGTTGAGGCAAACTGTGTATGTCTAAGATCAGTAAATATGATAATCGTATTGGCCCATAATTAGATAGAATTTAGACTTTACTGGGACTCATTTCCCTTCAATCGTCCGTCGTAACATATATCAAGGAATATAGTTTATCCCCAGAGACAAACCAGTGAAAATTAAAATTTGGTGTTGCTGTCATGATGAACACGTATGATTTCAGTTAGCAACTTTTCCTAATCAGGTCCCAGTTAACTCCATCTTTTACGAAATGGTAGGGAGCCGGTGTTTATCGTTAGTGTCACACTGTGAACTGCTTGGCTTCTTTATTGCCAGAAAAGCTTACACCATGACCCTAGCTGCGGGGTTAGATTAATTTAGCAACTCATCTAAGCTAACAATGCCATGAACATTGCATCGAGACTGGCCTTTTCGTTTCATTAAGCGAGTCTTTGTTGACAGAAGACCCTAAATGTCTTCAACCTGCCAGCTTTATTTAGGATGAGTTATAATAGGTCACAACTACCTAAGGAACCAGACGCAGTAGTTAAACGAGCACTTCTGGAAGCACTGGCTTAGAGAACTACACGGTACTGCGAATATTCAGAATGAAGGGTGGAAGTACCAAGCTGGACCGATATACCTTCCATCCTCACAAATAGCGAAGATCTAATGGATCTGATGATTCGGTTAAATTATTTGTTTAGCCGAATGTCACATGATGGTTCAGTGGTCTAAGATAACACTGGACTCAAACGACTTTCAGAATGACAGTTACCGCTGGTGATGGTATAAGAATGATCGGTAGGCCGGGGACAATGTCACTGCATGAGTTAGGGATATGACCACTATGCCTTAAACTCGATAAATGCATAGGCGCCGAGTATACTAGAGATGTCAATCGGATGGTCTTCGGTCACAGATCCTCTGCGTTATACTGGACTGGTTTTCGACCTTACATGCCAATGCTTACCGAATCATGCTCATTGCTTGCATTCCGAATATCTGCCACTGTAGTTGCCTTTTTACGCACTTAGTGGAGTGAAGCTCAGACACTAACCTGACGAAAATACATAGAAAATCTAAGATGTTTGGTCCGATTTACGCAAGTTATTAGGAACTGGGCTTGCCAGATCGTTTGTATGAAAGCCCCGAAAGCATTTTCGAAATGGGTCGTTTGCATTAAGGCCACTGTCTTGAGCTACCAGTCTCTCAGCTCACCGCTCATAACATTTTCCACTTTACATTAATTTATGCTGTGCTAATCTGGTTTGTTCTTCTTCGTCTGCTTCCAGTAGTTTCTTCCATTTCTGGTATTAATAATGTTATGATGATACGAGTTTGTATAACTGGATCCATCGTTGCTCATTATCACATTTACACAATAGAAATTGAACATCCTCAGTATGCCTGTCAACATATGTATACCAGGTTCAGTCAATCAACCATTGAAAACAGTTAGGGCCAGTAATTATTTCTTCGTTGCAACTACAGGTAGAAACCAATGTAAAATGGACTTTTTACCAGTTAACATTCACCTATTTCATCGGCTTCAACCAACTTCCTCTCAGCGAAGAGGGACAGGCGTCTGACCGGCTTTGGCATAACCACGCATCATTGCGTGTTGGGAGCAGAGGCCTCTACGGGAAGTATCAAGCGCGTTAATTGCCACTTTTGTTCACTAATTAGGCAGCTAAGGCGTCCGGCTCCAATACGTCCTTCATCGTTAACCTTGATCGTCGCATCATGATAACAGAATTCTAACAACAATAACATCAGTTACCGGGGCAACGCGCCAGTTAATTTCGCCCAAAGCTTATGTGCCACGTTTCCTGAGTGATAAAATTTGTCATTTGAGGAAGCTCAGCACTACAGGGGGTGATTAGGCAGTAGATTGCGTGCACTCAGCCGACGTGGCGCAGTTGTCGTTGTCACTCTTAAGACTAGTAGCCTGATTGCCTCTGGGATTCCGCTTCCGAAATTGTTTGCCATAGTAATTGAAACTGTCCAAACAAAGAGATCTCCACATGTATCTATGACGGTTGGCACATCGCGTATCGCATAGTAAACGAACTGTATGCGGGCAGGTTGACAGTTTTAAAGTAAACGAGCTGAGGCTTGGGAATATGCGAGTACGAAGTGTTTGCAGTAGTAAGTAGGGCGGACGTTGTGTATCCCGCAAGTGAACGAAGTATGTGAGTCATGAGAGATTTAAATTACCCGATGATTCAGAGATATGAGAGCTATTCCAACAGATTCCAGTTGCTATACTTCGTCAACATGGGCACTAACTATAAGCGACAAATTCGCTTGGGGGCTCGAGTGACACGTAAAATCTCTCGGGAAAGGAAGCCGAGACGTTAACTACGGTACTATCTAACTAGTAATTAAAATACAGTAGGTACATACCTCGAAAATACCCGAGCAGTTCCGAAACAACCGGCGTTCACCATGTCCAAAAGGAACGCCAATGGTATTTGCCACCGTACATAAAGAGTCACACGATACCGAGTCCAGAATCGGACGGTGTCCTTACTTTTATTAGGTCCGTTAACCGGTCCGTTAACTGGTTCGTTATGCAGCGTATGAAATAGAACGAGATGGGCTGGGCTTGGCGCAGTCAAACAGTGGGTGGTGGGAGGAACATGGGGCTGCGTAACTCTGGGGCGGGAGAATGATTCAAGTCTGAGGAGTGTGTGTGGAGGCTGGTCTGGACGGGTTGCACAGTCTGAGCGAACGGTTGCCACAGTGAGAGGTGAAGTGAAGTAATGGCAACATCGATATGAGATCACATGGGGATAATCAGTAAGCCGGCGCTTATCACTTGGGGCAGGCGTCGGCTTTACTCATCCTTACTGAGATCCCGACATGCGGCTTGCTAATTACGTAGTGCGCGGCTCTATATCACATCTAGTAACTAATTCACGATGGTCGTTACCATATTCCGTAGCTCAGTGGTCTCAACCACGGACTGGCAACAGTCCAGTTGCGGTTTCGAGCCCTACCAGGGTCCGATGGAATGCAAACTGCTGACGATTACCGAAAGGATGAAACGTGCGTACAGTGCTTTTCCAGGAGTATGATGGCTGTCTGAGTGTCTAGATGTGGCGAATTTCTACCTATACCATTCACCTCCCCCTACTACTCCTCTGTAATTACATAATAGTTATGTCGGTTGGCATGTAACGATGGCAAGTAAACGGTGAGCGCATAGATGGTAGGAGTTAAGACTTAGATAATGTTATTCATCTTGTGAATTACATAATACTTAGGTCGGGAAAGCAAGTAACCATGGGACATAGGGTGGGTAAACAAATAGTTGGTGGGAATCCAGAGTTAACTCGCGTCATCCATCTTACGAATTGTGTGATAAGTTTACCGCTTACACTAACGCCCCAGTAATGTATACCGTGTAACACAATAACCGGGTCCCTGTGGGTCCTAAGCGGTAACTCGATTTTTAGCGGGCCATACTGTTCGAGCTTCTTAGCGGAAGTATTGTGGAAAACGGTGTTTGAATAAACACCCGAAGAGAAATTTGATGATAGTCAAATTTCCTCTGACCCTAGATATCTTGGATCGATTAAAATGGTACTAGACATAGCGTCTCCTTGATGCATACTGGTAACATTTTCGGTTGTTCCCTTTTTAATCCCGTTTTACACCTTGTTTTACCTTTTTATTATGGTCGTCTTACCGTTGCATACGTATTTTTTTAATTCTGTTCCGTTTTCCACTTTAAATATGGTCGTCTCGGTAAAAACAGAGGCGGATGAAATCCTTAGGTCTTCGTTTGATGAATCAAGTGCAGCTTGCGGAAATTCTACCTGTTCAAGGCCAGTTACGGATTCATCTGGTGGTATACGGTGTGATGTTTGCTCCTGCTGGTGTAACAAAAGTTGTACCAGCCTATGAGCGAACCAGTACAAAATGCTATCATCCAGTGAAAACTATCTTGTTAGATGTGCTGAATGCTGCGCTAAGAAAGCGAAGCTCCCGGCTGTCACCTGGGCTGAATTCAAAGCAATGGCATCCAGATTCGCAGCTGCCCAGAAGGCGTTAGCCGAGCTTGCCTCTCTTGCCTCACTCAACATTAAAGTGGATTTGCTTATGAAATCCTTGAGTATTGCGAATGAGGACGCTTTAGCGGTTGTCCCCTTACTGACAGTCCATTGGTTGATAGGTCGTTTATCCTACCGGACGCTCCAGTTCACATGGAGATCACTGACGCAGATGTCTTGGACGGCATTGTTGACCCTTATCAAATGGAAGGTGAGTCACGGGTTTCTGGGCTGGAAAAGAAGAAGAGAAAGAGGGCAAGTAAAACGCGCAAACCCACCGCCCCAAACCGGGAGGTAAGAAAACGTTCAAGATGCAAGCGCCTGAGCTGGAAACACCACCTGGTGCAAAATCCCTCAGCTTCATCTAAGGTTGTGCAGGCAGGGGGTGAAAACACCAGATGTCCCTAAGGCGTGCTAATCAAATTGCGGAAGTACCTACTCGAAACACCTCACTTTGTCTTCCGGGAGTACAGGTGGTCGAGGAGGACACCTATGTTGAGCCACTGGCTATTTTGCTTGTAGGACGAAATAAAAATCGAAGCAGAACTGCCCGTACTCTTCAGGCCAGTTCGAAAATTAGCAAGAATGATGAGTCAAACAAACTGGAGCATAAGACATACGCTGCAGTTACTTCGGCGTCGTCTGATAATGTGCGCCCAGTCCCAGTGCGCGTGGTTAAGCCGACCGCTGTTCATGTCAATTCAAAAACTCGTGGGGTAAATACACCCCGTCCAGGGGATGCTTTCGTGATAGCAGCCTGATATTCCGTAACGCAGTGGAATCTACTGCCGTAATTCCTGCTGAACGTACATTGAACGACCTACAGTGGTTTAAAATGTGCGTAACGAAGCTTCTTCCACCTGGGTTTCCCGGCGTCACTGTCAGGAAACTGACTACATTGGATACCGTCCCAGTTAACTCCACAAACCCTCGACTACGCTTACTTCATGTGGTCCTGTCCACCCTGGAGGAATGCAACGCGCTGTTACGGTTGGTTTTCAAACTGAAGAGTAGTAATGTTAACGTCCATCCAGACCTCCCGCTAGCGGATAGGCTGAAGCTAAAAGAGGCCGTCAAGGACCTCAAAACCAGGTCAGTAGCTGGGGAACATGGTCTCCGGTTGGTGGGTTTTCGGATGGTCAGCTGGTGGTCCTTTTCCGCTCTAGCATTGCCAGTCCTGGTAGCGCACAACCCAAGGCTGGACAATGCGAATACTTTCAGGTAGTGCTAAGCAATGTGCGCAGCCTAAAGAATAAGATGGGCGAAATAGGTCTGCTTGTAGATGTGTCTTATTCCGATATACTCGCACTCATTGAACCGCGGCTGTCTCAGGACATCACGGAAGGGTGAAGTACATGTGTCTGGCCACGCACTATGTGGATGTGATCGCTTTGCTGGCCGACAAGGCGGGGGCATTGCTCTTTACATCAGCTGTAAACTTAACGTTCTACGTCGGAAGATAAAACTGGCGAAGCTCTGTCGGTGAAAAATAGCACTTCCTCGGCTCAAGTTACAGTTGTAATTGTGTATAAAATCTCTGGTAGTGTGTCCAACGTGGTGCTTGACTTTATTCCCTCCCAATCCGCAAACAGATTTTTGATACTGGGTGACTTCAATCTACTGGAAGTTTGCTGGGCAGATTTTTCTTGCAACTCGGCGAAAGGTACTTTCGGTGCAGATCTTCTTGAGCTTACGCTACAAATACTGTTGCATCAGTTCATAGACCTCCCCACCAGGTACATGGATGTCCAAGCACAGTCTAATTTGGACCTAATTTTTTCCAAGTCACTAGACTTCGTAGGTGACATCGCTTACAGCTCACCCTTAGGTGCCAGTGCTCATGTCTGTTTATCATTCAGCTGTGCTCTGACCAGACGCACCGGAACATTGCTGAGCCATGTCCAAACATATGGCGTGCTAACTACCAGGCAATGCATATCAGGGCTTCTGGGTTACGTTGCGAAATTTCGGAGGGCGATACGGTTCAGGCGGCCTGGGATAAAGTTATGTCTTATCTCACGGAAGTGTCTATTCCATACATTCCGCCTGTGAGGAGATAAGGGACACGAGCAAAGCCACCGTGGAAAGATACCACTGGTAATTACTTTCTCCAGAAGCGTTTTAGGTGCTGGAGAACCTACCGTGCGGTTGCGTCATTTAGCACCTATGATAGGTACCGCGAGGTTAGACCTAGGTGTAAACAACACTTGAGGAAAGGTTGGCTATTGTACGGAAAGGGATTGACTGATAGAGCTTCGGAAAGTCCGGAAAAGTTCTTCGCTTATTTTAAGTGGCGCTATGGTTTAAATTCGAAAATTCCAGCTTTGATGCGGGCCGATGGAACTCATGTGTATGCGGACTCTGACAAGGTTCGTGTACTTAGCGAGCAGTATGTAGGGGCTTTTTTTACGTGAGGCCGCGTTGACTAACGTTGAACTTGTTCCTAGAGTCCCTGATGGTTCTTATTTAGTTGAATTTATTGTAGTTGAAACGCAAGCCCTTAGGCTGCTGCAAAAGCTTAACGCTTCTAAAGTAGCTGGGCCTGATTCATTTCGCATTTACAAAATTCCATGTAAAGATTGTACGCAAGTGTATATAGGCCAAACAGTGAGGGAATTACGTACAAGGATTTCAGAACATAAGCGACACATATCACGACCTCCACGAAATCAGCTAGAGTATGGAGCTCTACTCAGAGACTAGGCAATAGCAATGCATGCGCTAGACACGGGGCACAAAATTGACTTCAAAACTGTGGTTATCAGGAAGGGATTACGAGCAGCCCAACAAAGGCTGATTGCTGAAACTATAGAAATAACCAAGGGTAACAACTGCGTGAATAGAATAGACGAAGTAGGGCTGCCTAGTGCCTGGCGTCCAGTCTTACTCCGGCCAGGTTGATAAGCATCGGTGGATGGATCCCAAATCGGAATGGACCATAGACCCTCCATCCATCAAATTCCAAAGTACTAAAGCCAAGTTATATCAGTGACCAAGTTCCTTGCAACGGACCACTTAAGATTGATGACCACACATATAACTATCCTCGGACCAGCAATTTCTTTTCCCCATTTGACCCTGACTGAAACAGACCACAGTGTACACACGAGCCTAGTGACCTTTGACCGTTGTAATCTTTCATCGGTGAACTGCAAATTGATTAGTCTCTGTATGTAGCTTAGCTATGATCGTCATAATATGCCAATGTTAAGCTAATTCACTTCGCCTGATGAAGCATTTGTGTCAAAAGCGAAACGTTGTGTATCACCATAAATATATTAACCGGTCGTCTACCAAGTTTTCTGAAATGATGACTTCCCTATCGGTTCCAAATATGTTCCAAGCTAAAATCTTGAGTTGTCTGCTTGAGGGAGGCTGGACAAAGCATGTGACATCTCTCACACGATTGCATAATACACTTGACCTCGTATTCCCTGCTGAACCAATAGTTGCTGTTATCGACAATAGTGACCATAATGTTGTCAGTTACAAAATGAACACTGCATATACACCTGAAGCCTCATTGAGACATGTGTGTGGTTTTGGCAGCATAAACGGGAGCAACTTTGCTACCCTTGTGCATACTTCTGACTGAACCGATTTCTTTCTGTCTTCTAATCCAAAGCTGTCCTTTCAAGTATTTTATGAGAACATAAATCCATGCATAGAAATACTGTAGCCCGCTTTAGGTCACAGTCCAAAAAAGTCACAGCCGCAGGAAAAACAGCACGAACGTATGATTTGAATTCTTTCCAAACAGTTTCGACAAACTAGTACCCTTACAAGCTTCAGAGACTGTTGACAATAAATGAGCTGAGAATCCTTTGTCACACAAAAGAAGAAAATTTAGTCATGAAATGTGCCAATCCAGTATTGGGAATAACACGATTAGTATAAAAGCGGTGGCACACAACATAACCCACCATTACATATGAATACGTCTGAGGGTGTCCTTACCGATACTCCTTCAGCTGTACCTGCTTAACAATTATTTTGCCGCTTCTTTTACTAGTGCGAATGAAATACTTTAGGATGACCCTAGACCGTACTGTGGGCCATGCATCTCTAACGTACATTTCGACACTGGTTCTGTCGAGCGTCACATTATCGGTTTAAAGAGTACATTTCATTAAGTTCCATATGGAATCCCTTCAGTACTTTTAAAGTCCGGTGAGAATGATGCTTCCCGCTAACTACTGAAGTTGTTCACTGCATCAGTGGCAACTGGGTTTTATCCCGATCAGTGGAAACTAACGATAGTAACACTACGCCATAAAACCGTAAGGTTAAACAATTCCGGGCCAGAAATCATACAGCTATAATTTCCAGAATCATAGGGCGTCCAGTTAAATTAGAAATTGTTTTATTCCTAACAAACAACCATTTATCACATTTGCAGTACTGATTTTCCCATAACATTCGTATCACTTGCCAGCTAGATTTCTTTGATCACTTAACGAAGTCGACAGACTCTGGTAAGGTCTGTATCGTACTTCAATTGGACCTTCAAAAACCCCTCGACAGAGTTTCACACCGAACGCATATGCATAAACTTCGACTTTGTGTAATCGCCGACTCACTATTATCCAAGTTAGTAGCTTAACTCACTGGTTGAAAGCAGACAGTGAAGATAAATGAGTATCCATCGGAAACAAGCGATATTGTTAGTGGCGTGTTATAAGGTAGTGTACTCGGCCCTCTTCTTTCTTTAATATATGTAAATGATATTTTCCTTGTACTAAGGCATGCTAGACCTTATTTGTTTGCAGATGATAGAAAAGTTTGGTATGCCACTGATTCTCAATCTCCGTCTTTTAGATCTGCAATCCAAAGTGATTTAGTTTCCCTGTAAGACTGGTGTGTCGATTGTTAGACGGGCTTGCGTTTCACAATCGCTCACATCTAGATAGTTTGACATTCGGGATTGTCTCGTCACGTTATTGGGTTGGACACACGCACGACAGTCGTTCAGAGCTAGACCGCTCACTATTCATGACTATGTCCTTTCATGTGGTTGGCCTATTGATATATTGATCTTTTGTATCCCGGTTGCTCAGTCTTGTCAGTTTTTCAATACAGCTCGTCCCGCACGGTGGTGTTCTTGCTTCCCGTTCGGAGTGGGTTCAGTTATAGTCAGACATTATAATACGAATCTTCGGTGACATATTCGACATCCAAATGTAGCATTATGTGCTATGGATGCTTGGTTCCACATAAATGCTTACTCTATGGGAATCGATATGTGACAGGTCTCTGTTACACATGTTCGTTGGATTTCAAAGAACAAGTTGAGTATACGGTGGCTAAAACACGACAGACTATTGGGATGATAGGCCGCTTGTTTATAACAAGTGATGTTTAGCTCCTGTCGTTCAAACTGGTTACCAGAACATTATTGGAATATTGTGCCACCGCTTTTAGTTGCATTAGTAGACACGACACGGGTGCAATCGAAGCTGCACAAAGGTCGATTACAAAAAAACTTGTGGGTTGCACCTGTAAACTCACTTATAAAGATGCCAGTTGTTAAAAATCAAACCGCTATGGTCTCGAAGATTAAGGCTGAATTTATGTATAATATTCAAATTTGTTCACTGATTGACACACTAGTTACTATTAGCAGGTATTCCAAGTATGTCATTGGATGAGCTAAGAAACAAAGTCTACGTAAAGACTAGGTAAAACTACCTCGTTGCCGCACACGTCTACGGTACACCTCTACACACAAACATCCCACGCTATGGAATCGATTGCCTCAGGTTATCAGAAGTTCATCTTCGCTTTGAACATTTAAGATGCACCTAAAAGTGTACTTAACTTTTCGTGTCAGTTACACTGACGAATGAGTCTACGAGAACGGGCCAGATAACATCTAAGCCATGCGAAATTCGCAATACAAAAGTAATGATAAAGATGAGGAGAAAATCCTGTCGATACAACATGAAATACAGTATTATTTTATCGAGTACTTTTGCTAGATGACTTAGCTTTGTCCCTCGTTCCTTCCGCTTATTCTGTCATATCCTTCTGTAGTACTCAAATTGATGACCCACAAGTGGACTATGAAAAGAATAATACATCGATAGGTTGCATGAATGAGATCTATCTCTGATTTTTCTTGGTCTATACTGTTATCTTCTTCGTGTTACTCAGACTGATGGCCCGTTGGTGACCTATGAAAACATGGGCACATCAATGAGTTGGATAGGCGGAATTCATCTTGGATATTTTCTTCATCTACGCTGCTTCTTACTGCACTCTTACTTAGCTTGAATACCCACAGATGGCATATGAAAAACATGCGCACATTGGTGGGTTGGATAAGCAAGCTTTTTCCTTGGCTTTTGGATAGTGCTTCCTTTAGATTACACAACTAGGTGAAAAGCATGAGTGCCTGCAAGACGTGGACCTACTGAAAGGGTGAATTGTTGATAGCTGCAACTAACCCACCTAATTTAGGTAGAGTTCCATATGCCCCGTGTTATCACATCACCTCTTGTGTAAGCTACGTCGTAAACTCTAATTGATGTATGTTTCATGATGGATGAATTACTCAGCCTAAAGGTTTGTAGTGTGACCATGTCTGCTCACATACCTCACTATTTATAAATTATTGTTATATACCAAGATTATGAATTTTTAACTTACATTTTCCATGTACATATTGTCACCCACCATCTAAAACTTTGTGATTTTGTTTTCTTTCCTCAATCTTTGGCCTACACCTACCTGAAAGCTTGGTGCTTGTCGTGGATTCCGGCGAATGTTGAAACGAAATCAAATGAATTGGAACCATAGGAGTTTTTGTACAACATTTTGTAAAATCAGTCTGAAATTCCTTTGTACCTTATGCTCGGATCAGCTTAGCTGGGCCGTGTCTCACCTAGTTGGGAATATACCAAATCAAATTTAATTAAGGTAACAAAAGCTTGATGGTTGAAACATTAGTAGTAGTAGTAGGGGATTGATTAGGTTTTGGTGAAGATTCGTCGCAGCTAGGCTCAAACAGGCAGCCAGCAAACATCAAAGCAAGCGCTGGTTGACCGTTTCTTCCTAATGGGATTCGTTAGTGGCGCTCACCCGCCGATTCCTGCCGGATTCGAACCCAGGATCTTAATCTTACGAGACAGCGAATTAGTTCTCGCTTTGGCAGCTTACATACCACTTCGATTGGTGTTGGCTTGCAGAGATAGTCGCAGCTCTGGGTGCCATCCCTGTCCTCGGCACCTTCATAACATAGATGACAGTGGAGGATGAGCCGTGCCATATCGCAGTTAGATATCAGTCCTGGCGGTCCGGCGCCGTCAACCATGGCTTATTGGATGAAGTCGCTGGCTCATAAGAGCAAGGTTATGGGTCCAAACCCGGCAGGATTCGGCGGGTGCTCGCCACTGACGATTCCCAATAGAACGAAACGACCTAGCGCTTTCTTTGATATGTGGTGGCTGTCTGCCTGATTCTAACTGCTAGGAATCTTCTCAAATGGACGGTAGAATCGTCTATCTGGAATGAGAGATAGTTGAAATTCAAGTGCCAGGGCACACTGTGGTCATTACATTACGCAACTTCGTATCTACTAAAGCCAGTAGACCCAGGAATAATCTCCTCGCGTCTAAAGCCTGAAATAACATTGCTGCATATGAAGGCAATCAAAGTACTCATGCTTTTGATTTGAATTCATTGTATTTAGACATAGTAACTCGCTCTGTAGATCGTTGCGATCAACTATCGAGGGAAAAGCGTTGTTATCGGTTAGTCTCTATGTTCCATCCAACTCGTTGCTTCCATTGGTTTTGCGCTTTACTTGGCGATGACTAGAGCTAAAATCCGTGCCTAGGATCCGGTGGATGCTTTTGTTACTCGATCGTAGCGCCTTTTAAGCAGCAACGCCGCAGCGACTTCGCTAACACTACCAGAACCTATTCCTTATCTTTGTTCTGATAACCAACCTCAGTTCGGACCGCGCGATGGATGGAATCCAACTGCTGGTATTCTGAATACCATTCTAGACTCCTATCCACCTCATTTGAATCGAGCAAACAGGATCGAAGCGGTAGCGGAAGCATTCCTGATGATGAAAAACATCAGTATCCTTACTCCATAAAGTTGTTAAGGTAGCTTCAGGCAGCTTTGAAAGGCTACGGTCGTGTTGATAAATGGTTAGGTCATGAGGACGTTAATGGTTAGTAGTGCACGATCAAAGTTGCTTGTGGCGCACAGAGCTGATGTGCTATACCTCGGGTAACGGAATAATCTGACGAACAGATGATCGACCGTAGTTTAGCAAGAACACCAAAATAAGCTACGGAAAAGTTCATTAAAAGGGTTTTCAGCTGGCTGCGGCTAAAAGTATGGCGATAAAACGAGACATCGCCAGGGAAGACGCGAGTGTGTGCAGCGTCGGTAGGCGACTTCTGGAAGCCGACGGCGGTTCGTGCCGGAAAGTCTTGAAGGTATCTTGAATAAGACAACTTTCAGCAACATTGAAAACAAGCGATCCACTTAATTGCCTAGATACAAAATGAAACTGTTTTCTATGTTTTTGAATATTTTACACAATAGACGGCTGTCAATGTGGGGAATCGCCAAGTTCGTACATGTATGTTTGCAAAGTCCAAATCATGATTTGTCCTCCGAGAGAGTCTGTGCAGATACGCTGCGCATTAGCAAAAATGCGAGGAAAAATGACATCCAAGCACTGTCTTTAACATCGGAGTGGGGTTTAAATCAACTTAGAGAACCAAACCACCCCTTACAAGGCTTTAGTGTCATCGCGCCGCCCACCTTTTTTTCTCTGAGACACTCAAGACAGTTGTTTTTCCACAAAGTATAAGTCCTGTTTAACTTCACCATATACGCTTTCGACACCTACCCCCACCCAGGCTATAAACCCAACCACGTAAACTAGCGTTTCAATGGTGACAACTTTATCCAAGCGGTTCGTGTCACCATAGCTGTCGTTATGGTTACTTTGGATAGCTTCTCACGACAAAGTACCGGTGTTCTGTCACCAACGGATTGATTGTACAAATCAGTACAGCCTGATAGCTAGGCGGTTGCCTCAATCCGGCTACCGATGTTGTAAATGTGCCTGCTTGTAGACAAGTTTGTTTTGGCTTTAGCTGAAGGGTGACACGTTGCATAAAGCAAGAGCAAATGTGTTTCAAGAGTGTACTCTTTGGTATTCCCACACACACTGTCCTTTTGCGGAAATCTACGAGACCGTGCTGGAAATGTGTACAGGATGTTGAGAAGCCAATCGATGTTAACATAAGCTGCGTTGCATCTGTCGTAAATACAACTTGAATAAAAACTTTTGATAATGACAAAGTTGGTCATTGGATGTTCTTATTCGATTTAATCGATCAGCCATAAAGTGATGACATGTAATCATTTTCCTATTTGGGGAATCGGCACTTTGAGTGGTTGTGAACAAATGCATAACTAGCTAGGATGAGGATACACATCCACCGGAGTAACTGTAAGATGGTGGAAGGCGCTTCGCAAAAGTGCTGAGCTTGGAAAGTTTTAAGTATGGACCGTAGCCGATAGAAAGAACAGAAGGCGCAGGCGTAGTATTGTACCGGTTACTGAAAGCTTCCTATGTTACACGGGCTAGAAATGCCGTAACGAAAAGCCAATGACGTAAGGAAGATAAGGCGAGGTCAACGTCAACCAATCATGTAAGGGCCTGTGTTCACGATCATTATTCAACTGCATACGTGACACCCCTCTCTTCCCTGATAAAGACTGATAAAGACTAAGGATTGATACCGATGAACTGGCTTAGGCTTGCACTTGAGGTTGCTCCGTATCCTTTTACGGCTCTTGGTTTTATGAGGCTGATCCCCTGTCCGTTTTTGCGTCAGTAGCAGTCGATTTTTGATCCCGCTCATGCGGTTCGGTTGGAAGTGGCCGGATATGGTCAAAATGGCGGCGCACCACACGGCTGTCCACCAGGTGTAGCTCCCTTTATTTACATGTTGAGGACATAAGTGTAGCAGTTTGGCAGCTTTCTTCGAGAGGCAGTCTTGTATATACCGGATTAAACTCATTAACACATTTCCCCTGGCATGTTGTCATCCCTACACATCTTTTGCTGCTTTGCATCCATCCTCTTTCAAAGGGTTCGGGAACACTGGGTGCTGTCTTATTTGTAGTGGCCGGCCAAGCATTAACTCCGCGGGTGACTTCCGTGTTGACTCAGTCGGTGTCGTGCGGTAAGAGAACAGGAGACGATTCAACTTAGTTTGTAAAGTTCCATGAGTCGGCTTGAGGAGACCTTGCTTAACAGTCTGGACTGCCCGTACTGCCATTCCATTCGACGCGGGATGGTGTGGTGTAGACTTGAGGTGCTGTATTCCGTTGTTACTCAGGAAGTGTTGAAACTCCTCACTGGTAAAAGGTGTTCGGTTGTCAGTGCACAATGTCTTTGGGATATAGAAAATGGCGAATACGGAGCACATTTTTGTAACTGTTGCTGCGGAAGTTGCATGTGGGACTGGACGTATTTCTATCCATTTAGAATGGAAGAAAGTAGACACATAATCCTAATGATCGGGCCAAAGTAGTCCGCGTGTGGTTGCTGCCAGGGCCTCTCCGGCCAACACCGTGGATGTATCGGTCCGGGAGCTTTTTGCCATTGGTAGTTCTGACATTGTTCGTAATTTCGTAGCAGCCGCTCTATATTCTGGTCAATGTTCGGTTACAAACAGTAACCAAGTGCCAGCGTCTTCATCCTGTTCACGCCAGAGTGTGCGTCATGCAGCTCTCTCAACAACTGGGACCCTAGTTCGTCTGGTAGAACTATGTGCGAGCCCAGGAATATACAGCCGTCGTATAGGCACATCTCATTACTCCGACAGGCGAATGATTTCAGTGCGTCTGACGTGTTTGTAGGCCATCCGGTCATCAAGGACCGTTTCACGTTCGACAACACAGGGTCCCGGTCCGTTAGGCGCCGCATCACGTCACTCCGGATAAGTGTCTTTTCAAGATGTTACATCAGATTGATAAACTCCATAGGTTTACTGTTCCTTTTTGTGTCATGCTGCTGCGGGAGGTGACTAAGTGCACCGGCAATGGTATTAGTTGGTCCGTTTCCATACTGAAGTTTTAGTTATAGGCGCTCAGAAGTAGTGCCCACCTTTGCATCCGATGCGAAGATATCTGCTGGACGCCTTTCTCCTCACCCAGAAGCGAAAGAAGTTGTATATGGTCGGTGTGGACATTGAACTGTCTTCCCCAGAAGTACTGGTGGAAATGCTCCACTTCGGGAATAATCGCTAAGGCCTCGCAGTCCAGTTGGGAGTAATTCTTTTCAGTGGGTTGCAGAGTACGAGACGCAAAAGTGATTGGACGAAGAGAACTGTCATCCGTCCGGTGGCAAAAGAATGCGGCTACCGCGCTTGGGGAAATATCACACTGTAGCGCTAGAGGTCCGCTCGGATCGAAATGTACGAGATACGGGGAGGCGCTGAGCACCCGTTTCGCATCTGTGAAGGCCTTTATTTGATCCGAATCTCAAGTCAAGGACTTCCGCTTGTGCAACAGTTCGTACAAGGGTGAAAATACTATTGAGGCGTTAGGTAAGAAGCGACGATAGTGAGGAAACATCCCTAAAAATGATCGGAGATCAGCTTCATTCTTGGCTTCAGGTGCGACAAGGATGGGCCTGAATTTGTCTTCCAACACTTGTAATCCGTTTATATCGAGAGAGTAACCCGCGTAACAAACGGAGTTTGAGAAAAGCATACTCTTGGACCTCTTCAGTTTGAGTCCACTCAGTTGTAAACGTTCGATCACAGTGGATAACGCTTTTAAATGTTGGGCATCTGTACTTCCTGTAACCTGAAGGTCGTCAAGATAAGCGCGTGAAAGGAATATCTTTGATAAGGTTTTCTATGATCATTTGGAATATCGCTGGGGCTGGACTGATTCCGAATGGCAGACATTTGTACTGGAATAGACCCATGTGGGTACTTATCGTAGTGCATGAGCGAGAGGTCTCGTCTAACTCAATTTGTAAGTACGTGTGACAGGTCAATCTGTGGTTTTGTCCACCTGTCGGCATAACATACAGATCTTCTGCCCGAGGTAAGGGATACTTATCCAGAATTAAATGACGACTGACAAGTAGTTTAGAGTCACCACAAACACGTACAAACCATCCGAATTCAAGACTGGAACAATCGGAGCACCTCACTTGCTGTATTGGACTGGCTTGATTGTTCCTGCTGATTGCAATTTCTTCATCCCGTCTTTCACCTTTGCTCCCAGAGGCTGAGTTCCAGGCTGTAAGTTGGTGATAGCCTGATATCCGTACAATTGCCCCAGTTAATCATCAAAAACGTCGGAATAGTTGTTGAGCACATCCTCCAGGCGCTGGTTAATGAACATGAAGTTCACTGCCTCTAGCGTAGCCGGTAGGCATTTAATCCAGTCGCGCATGAGTAAGATTGGACAGTCATTCGCCACAACATTTGCCTGTGGCTGGCTAGCCGAACTACCTCCTCATAGTACCAACTAGGTGGTCCTGGTGTACCACGTTGCAGCAAAGTGTTTGGCTATAGTGTTCCACCTCGGTAGGGCATTGTAATCCAGTAAGCGTGCTGATTTCATGGAGTGTATTGGGCCTCTGTTTGCTGATCTACCTAACAAAAGACTTATGGATCGAACATTCAGTCAGCGACACACAATGGTCGCGATTCCCTGAATTCGCTCCGCTGTCTTGCGGGTAGGTTCTTTGGCCAAAGCTTCGGGGTGGGGTCCTCTAAGTCAACTCCCTACTTCGGCTTGGGCAATCGGGTAGTATCATGCCCTCTCACAAAACTGTGGACTGTACTACGTTCTCATCAGCTACCGTTTCTGCTTCTTACATTCATGCGTCTTCATCACACGCCAAGTGTTTGTTTGCTAACAATCCTCACATTCCGTTACCGATTCATGTGTTCAAAAATCTGGCTGCGATTCCGGTTACGCCGCGAACCACGGAGTTCAACCTATGGCTCTCCTCCTTCCCCGATCCTCGTTTCGTCTGGCGTATTTCAATGTTCGGACACTCATGCAGATTGGACAGCAAGCCGGCCTAGGCTGCACCCTAGAGTCCCTCGATATTGATGTCTGCTGCCTTTCAGAAACCCGATTGCAAGATCCCAGCACTGTGCTCACATTGACATCACCTACTGACTACGAAGCCAGATATCACCTGCGCTTTCTGGAGAGCCAGAAGCAGCCTCAGCGGGTTTGGCTGGTGTAGGTATAGCACTAAGTGGCAACGCCCAGGTGGCACTACTGGACTTGTTGAAGATTAATAGCCGACCGTGTGCAGTTCGGCTTCGGGGTTCATGTAGAATCAAGCAGCGCCGAAAGGAGAAAAGCAACTTGTTTGTGATCTCCGCGTACACTCCAATTGACTGTAGTGGTGGCTCCGTCAAGGACCACTTCTATCGGGATCTACATCAGCTCTTGACTAATGCTAAAAAGTAGGATGTCGTTGTCCTTGCTGGGAATTTTAATGCACGGGTTGGCCGCCTGTTACTATACGAACGCCACCTTGGTGGTCACCACGAGCTCGTTGAGAATCGCTCTGATAACGGAGAGAGGCTTCTCACATTGTGCGAAGACAACCGTCTTTTTCTCTCGAGCACTAATTTCAGGCGTACGAAGAAGCGTTCCGCTACGTGGCGTCCCCTTTCGCCAACACAACCGTGGTCTCAAATTGATCACCTTGCAATCAGCTTTAGATGGCGTGGCAGCGCACCGGACTGCAGGTCCTTTTGGTCGACCTTCGTTGGTTCACACCATGCATTACTCTGCTCGAAAATCTACGTCTTTTGGGGGAAGGTTGCCGAAACACGAAGCACCGCAAGATGGACGTAAACAGATTAACCGATTCCTCTGTCCAAGCGAGCTATCAGTCTTCACTGGCATACGCACTCAGTTGCAATCCACCGCGTGACATAGAGCAACACTGGACTTCTTTACAGAAAGCGATAACAATTTCCGGACAGTCAAGCTGCAGTCTAGCTTGACACCGCTTAAAGGTTTGGCTCTCTGCTTGTTCTCTGGAGCTGTTAGAACGCCGCAAAGATATCCCGTAGGAATCGGATTGCAACGAGGGGCGCCGTTCTTCCAACCGGCTGCGCAAGCAAAGCCTACGCAAAGATCGCGGGTCACGGTGGTCTGAGTGTGCTTTAGAGATGGAGACCGCTGCCCTCTCTGGCAACACTCGCAAGTTTTTCCAACTCATTCGGTCCACTGGCTTCAGGAAGCCTGGTGTCAGTGAGGTTATTCGCGAGGTGGATGAGTCTCCGATCACCAACCAGCAGAGGGGTATGGAACGCTGGGTCGAGCATTTCACTCGCAATGCAACTCGCCTCCACCGTCCATCAATACATCTTGTTGTTCACCCTGGCTTGTCCCACTGAATCGACCCAGCAAAACGGAAGTCTGCCTCGAGATTCGACGCTTGAAGCGGCTCAAGGCTGCTGGATCGGACGGACTTTACCGGAGCTGTTCATATTCGACGACGTGGAGATCATTAACCCGCTGAGCTGGCTGTTCGCAAAAACGTGGCATGAAGAGAAAATGCCTTTCTCTTGGGGCGAATAAGTTATTCTCCCCACTTTCAAGAAATGCGCACGCATTTCATGTGTAAAGCATCGCGGGACCAGTCTTATTTCGGTTGCCTCCAAGCTACTGCCATCCATTCTGCTCCGTAGACTATCCTTAATACACGAATCATCCTATCGTGAAAAACAAGCTTGGGTTGCATCCCGGCCTCGGTAGCGTGGTTCAAATCTTCACGCTCCGCCAGCTCCTCGAACATCGCCACCTATATCACAGGTCCACAATCGTTGCATTCCTACACATATGTGCCGCTTTCGACTCCGTTGATACACCTGCATTATGGTGTTGCTCACTAAAGAACGGAGTGCCAGAGAAGTATGCCGCCATCTCACGAGCACTTTACCTTCATACCTTCGACAGAGCAAGAGAGAGAGGGTCTACGGCAAGCTTTCCTTGCCGTTCGTTAACAATAAAGGTGTGCGACAGGACTGCGCTATGTCCCCATTCCTCTTTAATTTCGCAATCTAAAACGTTCTGTCAAGTGCTCTAGAATTTTCTAACATGTTGGCCTAAAGCTCCTACCGGGTGAGCGCGCGACCGACTTAGTTTATGCCGGTGATATCGCCTTACTTGGCAACGACCATCAAGGAATGCAACTTATTCTGGATCGATTGGCGGTTGGAGCATTTAAATATGGCATGAGCTTCGCCACATCGAAGTGTAAAGTACTGCTCCAGGAGTGGCCTGCAGCTGCTCCCGTGCTCACTCTCGAAGGTGTACAACTTGAACAGGTAGACAGTTTCGTCTACCCTAAAAGTTGTGTTTCTGCTGACGGCACTATCAACAAGGAAGTTTCTCTTCGAATCGCTAAAGCCCGATCAGCATTTACCAAGCTGATGCAATTGTAACGTCATCCCGACGTCTCAGTATCGCTAAAGGGTCATGTTTACAGCGCATCTGTTCGTTCAGTGTTGCTGTATGGGAGCGAGTCCTGGCCGATTCGCCTGGAAGACATGCGTCGTCTTTCTGCCTTCGATAACGGTTGCTTAAGGAGAATTGCTCGTGTTTGGTGGCAACATCGAGTTAACAGTAATGACGTTCGACGTCACATCTTGGGAAATGCGAGTATTCCATTCAACAAACTGGTTTTGCTGCACCAGTTGAGATGGCTCGGTCACGCCAAATGCTTGGCACCTGAGCGTCTACCGCACCGCGCTCTATTCGCTCTTCAAGGACCTGGTCGGAGGCGACCGCGAGGTGGCCAGCCTTCCACTTGGCGACCGCATATGAAAGCACTGACGGTGTGTCTAGCCGCTGTTGAACCCGTACGTCTTCCAGGATGGAAACCAAAAGATGGTTAGTGCCAATGGCTTATGACTCTTGAAGACATGGCCCGCAACCGGAATCAGGAGAAGAATTGTGTACAAAAGTGTATCGATTCACATGTTTAATACATTCAACAATGAAAAGGACAAAAAAGAGAAAAATCGGAGTGTGAAAAACAAATCAAGAATGTATTGTTCTATTATCGTCAAAATGATCCTTACTTCCTGCGGCATAGTAGCTGAAGTGTGCTGCTCGCCCTCAACTAATTTGTCACGATGATTATGACGAGGTGACTTCCCGTTGCTTCTAATCCCTAGGGCTTTGTTGGCTCTATCTCTAGTGGCTAGACTGTTGAGATTGGATTGGCAGCATTCGTAGCAGGATTTGCCTGTCACTGTGACCACCATGGGGACAGCCACAGGACGCCAGCGCCTATAAGGAGGACCATGGATGGCTTGTAATGCACCACCCACAGTTACACCCCCACACCCCATATCCGGTGTAGACCCAAATGAAGAAGACCGGAAGGCATGTGGATGGGAACCACGTTTCATCAACGGAGCCGGCCCACTCCCCTCCAACAAGCAAAACGGAAGAATTCCGGCCCAATCGGGAAATCTTACACACCAGAAGTACACATGGGGTTGGCTGGACCGTAGCCCGTTCCACACAGGATGGAGCCACTCTTTGAGCCTAGCACCATCACGGGGACGGTGCAGCAACGACCAACTGTCTCCTGGAGCCAGTATGGACGGAGTAGTGGGTAATAAACAGGTAGGCACCTTGTCAACATTCACATCAGGCGCAGCAACACTGGGGACCTCAAACAACAGCTACTTCTGAAATGCAAGATTACTCAGCACACAGGCAAACACCGCATACGCCGCCTTATTGGCCTGGATTAATAAATCGAATGAGAGCGTACGCATCGTGCTTCTATTCCGCGTACAATAGTGCCTTCTCCTGCATCTGAGCAACCGGCATTTTGAGCAGTCCACGGAATTCGCATTGATTACATATGCCTCGGATTCGCAACACCTGAAATCAACAAGAGTTTGTCATAAACTCACCTTCTTCATGTTCTGGTAATGTTATTTTCCGTTCGCTCCAGTGCCGTTTCCCTGCACTAAGTTGGCCGTACAAAAGCGGTATGAGTATCCTCGTCGAATTCATTCGGTATACATATATACATGGATTGACGTTATCCGTGTCCGATGGCAGTTCGAATACAACCTATGCACATGTGTTTCCACGGACTTAATTATGAACTGCCACAAACTGGATAGAGACACATTAGACATCATGAATAATAGTACTAACAAGGTGGATAGGTATCGTTTGGAGGTCAGGCTAACAGTTACTTGCACAGACATGAGAATAAGTATCCAAAAGGGAGTGTTATTGTTTTCATTAACATTTAGGTGTGACAGCCTTCAAAACTTGGTCATGAATATTTGAACGAAACGGATATAGGAATAGGGACGCAATTGCCATCAGAACGGTTAGCAGGTAGAATGATATATAAGCAAGTGGTACAGTAAAATAGTGTGCACTTAGGTGTTGCTTCCTGTATGCACAGTCTGGTTTGCGTAGCTGATGGGGGAGATCGCACAGCGCGTGAATCCGATGGGGTGTTCACCTCAGTCTCTCCGTGTCGCCGACCAGTCCCATCATCTGCGCATTTTTGCACAACCTTAAGCATTGACAGGTGTCAATACCACATATTTGCCGCTTACGGCCTCGTTAGCACAACAACTACCGCAGTAATACATAAACTAAATCCCGTTGCGCACCGTCAAACATGCGGATTTTTTAAGTGTTCGCAGTGATTACAAATGTTCAAGACGTAGCATGACTGTCAGCCAAGTACTCAACCGTTTGTACATACCGCTGTGTACTCTGCTGTGGCCATAAACTGCTTGGTAATAATCTGCATCGTACGCCTTAGATGCAGCCATTCGGTGCTCCTAAAAGAGTTGTCGCTACTCGCTGATTCATTTCCGATGTAACATACTAAGACACTGACGTACAATTACCGTTGGCGTTACCTTAGTCTATCCAGAAGATTGGCCACGCTCAATTCAACATCTGGAAAACGTCTCTGCGCTTCCTCCTTCAATCAGTTTGGTATGCGATTTCATAAGCCCCAATAAATTCAGTATGGCTGATAAGCAACGGGAAATATAGCGATACTCACTCTCATCCCTAACCTGTGGAACAGAACATGAACTGTCGACATCATGATAATCGCTAGTCGGTTAATTGTCGGGATTGTTCATTTGCCACGGATTTTCCAGGGCAATTTCTTTCCGGATGCATAGTCCAACGTGGTCACATGAGGGACAATCGTTAAGCATTGTGCTCCCGATGTCGAACTCTACACTTTATGCCTACAGTAAGCGGCCAAGCGCTGGTAACCTTTGGATTCACACGTATCCACCGAACTGGAAACAGACTCAATTATTTTGCCACTCTAGCAGTGATCCGTATCAACAACACAGTGAGCTCGGAAACTTCGCGCGCACAAGTCAAATACGAATGAGCTCATGGATGGACTGAAGGTTTATCAGGCGATGCACCGGCTCTTTAAGCGTCGTGCCAGTTAGCAGTGGGCAGCTGGTCAAGCTAGAGTCATGTTATGTATCACTCGATTTCAAGGAGCAGGTTGTAGGTAGCATAATCTGGTGTGCAATACCATGAAGCTTACATGGTGATGTGAATCGCAGCCGAAGAATAATACGAAGAGGAAGATGCCGTAGCTCACCGTCTCGGCATGTCACCGTACTAGACTACACTTGCGAAAGTAGCAAGGGTATCATAGATCATGATAAGTACAACAGTGTGGTAGGCAACACGTAAAGTAATCGCGGAATACAACCTAGTTAAGTAAGCCCAATAATGGTAGGTTAGATGTGGCTCAGGGGTCCTAGTCAGGCACAATAAAGATACTACACTGCACTAAGTAAGTAGTTAATCATTCTAGAGTGAAACTGTACCCAAGTGCAACTTTCATGAGCGATAGAATAAGGCTGACACAAAAATGATGACGGAGATGAAGTAAGCAACTTTTCAGGTTAGCAGGGAAATGGTGCGATTAAGTCCACTGTTATTCATAAGCTCAGCTAACTTAAAGTCCGCGCTGAGAGAACGGGATTTATGGCTATACCCACTTTAACGAAGAAGAAGAAACACAGTAGAACAGTGATGACTTATCGTTGGTGTGTGCTGTGAATACCGTCTCCTATATTAACTGCAGGCTATCCGTGTCGGAAAGTGAACCAGAGCCGGCAAAAATTGTCTGTTGTCCGAGGTGAGTAAGAATTAACAGGTAGGTGGAATCACCAGACAATCCGTCATGTGTTAATATTTATTTCCCCCTGGTCATTCCTTCCGACGGTTAGCATATCTCGACCAATTCATCAGAGCGTAGAATGTTACCTGTACCCAAGCATTTCGATTTGAATGTCATCATGTTGCCGCGGATCCGAAATCAACATTGTAAACTTGGTTGAATCTCGCTGCGTGTGCCTGTAGAGACTGATTGGCGGCAAACGGTTTCGGATTTGCCTGTCACTGTGGCTAGGCACAGGACGCCTGCGCCTACAGATGGACAATGGGTGGCTTGCGCAGCACCATCCACACACCCAAATATAGTGTAAACCCAAAAGAACAAGACCGGGAGGCATGTGGATGAGAGCCACGTTCCATCAACGGAGCTGGACCACACTCCTTCACAGGCAATCAAAAGCACGCCGTATTTGGGAATCAACCGCACACAAGGCGGTGTCTGGACCGTAGTCCGCTCCACTCTGAGTGAATGGAACCACTCCTCGAGCCTAACACAGCCACAAGGACCATGCACCCTGTCCCCTCCAGCAACGACCAACTGTCTCCTGGAGCCAGTAAGGAGGAGGTGGTGGGTAATAGGTAGGCACCTTGTCAACATGTACATCAAGCGCGGCCACACCGGGGATATCAAGCAACAGCCAATCACTTGAAACACTATTTCAAATAAAATAAATGGCATAATGCAGCCAGACATGTCGGCATAGCTTTTTAATAAATGAGCAATTAAAATAATTTGATTGCCAAAATATCCACTATAGTTTCAAGACGTCAGAAAATATATTTCAAAAAAATGTCACGAATGCGAAAATGTTATCAAAGTTAGCTGCAATTAACTTGAGCGACGTGTGCAAGTTAATAGAAGGTAGTTCACGTAGGCAATAATGAGACAATATACCAAACCCACCACCTGAAATAAAGAGACTCAACATGCAAGCACGCGGTTAGTAAATCGAATGCAGCGTATCTAGAAACGCTGTGCCGGTTCTGCCTACGTTAGAGAACGTAGGCAATGGTGGTCCGGAGTGGCCTCGCACATGGCTCACTAGGCCTGCCTGACTAAGGCACTCGCACCTAGGGAACCTAGGCAACCGCCTTCGTGATCAGATCGCGCCATGCACGCCGATCAACCGCCTTCGATTCCCGTGACCTGCAATCAATATTAGAACGTGAGAGGCACACTTTGACCATGTCCTGGTGGCGAAGCTTCTGTTTCCCCACATGCCGCTTCCCAATAATCAGCTGACCATATAATAGTTGTTTAACTATACGTGTCGAATCCATACGGCTCACATGACCAAGCCACCTCAGGTGTCTCAGCATAAGTATGCAGACCACTGCAGATCAAGGCGCAACACTTCCGTGTCCTCAACACTGTCGCCCCAAACAATCCGTCGCAAACACTGTTGATGGAACCGCTCGAGATATCGCACATCCCGCCGGTACATCGTCCACGTTTCACTGCCGTATAGAAGAACGGACAGTACCATGGATTTGTACACCATCAGCTTCGTGCCAACGGTAAGCTGATGGTTGTTCCACACTCGGTACTCAAGTTTCCCGAATGCCGCCGCTGCCTTCGACACGTGAATACGCAGCACACTATGTAGCTGCTGGTCAGTCGATATCACACTCCCAAGAAAGCTGAAACGAGAGGTGGTTTCCAATACTTCAGCACCAATGCTGATTTCGACAATATAGAAAATTGCACCTCCTTTGAAGTTTGAGACAGACAGCTTAGCTTGTGTTGACGGTGAGCCCGAATTTGGCCGCTGTCGAAGCCAGAGCACTAGTCATGTGCTGCAACTCATCCGCGCTGTGTGAAAACAACGCACAGTCGTCAGCAAACAGCAACATACGGATAGTTGTCTCACAGACTAGAGTTCTCGCACCGAAACGACGGATGTTCAGCAACCCACCATCAATACGGTGCCCCACATGAACACCGTATGCACAAGAGATCATGACATGAAGATAAATATTAAATGGGACAAGAGCTAAGACACACCAGTAACAACTGCGAATCATCCGAGGTCTCTCCACTCAGCTGCACCCTCGCTCGCATACCACTTTGCAGACGTTCAATTAAACTTACAAACTTAGGCGGGCAACCAAACTTATCCGACACCAGCCACAATGCCTCGCGGTTCACCGCATCAAAAGCCTTGCTGAAAGCAACAAAAAGCGAGTACAATGGCTGGTGTCGTTCGCTGCACTTCTACTGCAACTGACGAGCCGCAAACACGATATCTATAGTGCTGCGACCCGAACGGAATCCACATTGCTCTTCCGCCACGCTCAATTCCACAACCTGACTGACGAGGCGGTTGAGTAGGATTCGGACAATCACCTTGCCCACACAACACAGCAAGTTGATACCACGCTAATTCGCACAATATTTCTTGCTCCTTTTGCACTTGTACAGTGGTAGCACAACGGTATCTTTGAGCTCAGCAGGCACCACCTCCTCAACCAACACGCGTGGCACCAAGTGGTGCAGCGCAGTCACCAACGCGATCTGCGTCTTTCAATACTTCAGCCAGAATCCCGTCGGCACCTGCACACTTGCCGTTTCGAAGCGGAGCAAGTGCTCCCTGCGTGTCATCCAGTGTCGGGGTATCCGCCAGACTCGCCTTCAAATCGTGCTGCTTCAGATCCTACCAAAAGCATATATATATATATATATATATATATATATATATATATATATATATATATATATAAGTAGCATGCAGAAAGGAAACGAACTTCTCGGGAATACCATTCCTCAACAGACAGTACAACCATCCAACGCTGTCGACAGAATTGAAAGCAGCACGGATATCCAGGAACACGACAATCGCTGGCTTTCGCTACACATGGTGGAGCTCGAGAATCTGGCAGAGTGTGAGAATCCGATCTATGCATCTGCAACCAGGGCGAAAGACTGCCTGTTTTTCTTGCTGTAGTGACTCACGCGTTGGGGATATCCTGCGAAGAATGTTGGAGACCCGAATCTTACAAAGGAGGGGAACCAAACTTGTGCTCCTGTAACTAGAGCAATTTGTGCGCAGACCCTTTTTGAAGGTGGGGACGACTATCGACTCACTCCAGGATGATGGAACCTCCACTTTTGCCCAGACTTCTGAGAACAAAGCAGTGAGTTCTCGAAGCAGCGAAAAGCCCTCATCTTTAAATAGAGCACGCGGTAGACCATCAGGGTCGGGTGCCTTATAACTCTTTAAGCAGCAGAGATCCCGCCAGATTTCCTGGTGAGTGAGAGGATCAGTTGGGATAGTTCACTCACCAGTGCGCGCCCCAGGGAAAGCAGGTGGAGCTGGCGGCCAGGAAAACTGCGAGCGAAAATGTTCGGCCCATCGCTTCAACCGTCGTTGAAGAATGGTGATTAGGGAGTCATCGTCTTCACAGATTGTTTCGCTTACTCCTGATCGGAAACCTTCGGTGACTCAGATGAAGTGGAACAGTTTTCTGGTGTTACCAGAGAGATTAGCAAGTTTAAGCTCTCTAGCATATTCACACCACCAGGTCTCACGGTCCTTCTGTAAGCTCCTGCGCAACGCTCGATCCAGGGATCGGCCTTTCTCACTACAGCTGGTGTCGATTGGGATCAAGTGGCGTCTGTCCATCAGCGACAAGTAGGCAGTAGTGATCCAGCTGTTCGGCGGGTGACAAGCGAATCCATAACTGACAGTATTGACAGAAATTAAAGCGTCTTTGATACACCTCCATTGCAAATTGAGACCATCGTCAGAGGATGAAGCAAGTAGTGTTGACAGAGAAGCCTGGTACTTGGCTAACATCGCGGGATGTTGCAGATTTTCGACATTCAATCGGTTGTGTGTACATCCGGATGATCCTCCGAAACGCATACAAAATTTTGCGCGAACCAGTGCCTGATCGGAGTCCAGGCAAGTTGACCAGTACGATCAGCACTCTGTTACGCTTCCGCGCCATCTGTAGATTATTGCTATGTGTTCAAGCTGGGACCATTCTTGTGCCTGAGAAGGCGGACGCTAGGTAGCAGTCTGTCTTCTCGAATGACGAAAACTTGGACGCAAAAGAAGCAAGCAATGATCAGCACAGAGTCAGTTGTCTGTCTCCTCTGTCTGATCGGCTGCTACCGAGGCCAAAACTACCCCCAAGATGGTGCTCACTTGGTAGCAGGCGGCCCAGTCGTGCGTTAAAATCTCCGGCAAAATTGAAAATGTCAGACCTTTTAGCGGAACGCAGAAGCTCATGTAACTGTTGGTAAAAGTAATCCTTGACTGTATCCCGGCTGCAGTCTATAGGTGCGTGGGCGGAGGTGATGAACAACGCCCGCGTAACATCGCGACGCTTTCTGAACTTACATGAACCTAGTAGTCTGACTGCACATAGCCGACTGTTGACTTGGTTCCAGTCAAGCAAAGCGACCTCAGCCCTGTCACTCAGGACAACCACGACATCAGCTTGGCCAGAGGTGGTCGCCTCTGGGTCTCCGGAAAGGTGCAAGTGGTGTTTGACTTCTGGTATTGCTGGAGATATCATTCTGATGACGGTATTGGCGTCTTGCAACCTGGTTTCGGAAAGACAACATATGTCCACCGAGAGTGTCTCATGCTTGGGGCCCGACATGCTTTTCGTGCGATCTGCATCAGGTTGCGCACATTGAACGCTGCAACGTCGAATGGAGAAGCAGGTGGAAGAATGCGTGGGCTTGGGTTGCTTGTGCAGATGTGACCACCAGGCAACGAACACCGAACCTTTAGCTCAGAACTCTGTCAGATGCGACCAGTGAACTGTTGTTTACAGTGACCAGGGAAGATATGGGTGCAGTTGAAGAACGGGACGTGGTACGATCTGTGAGAGGATGTTGAGCAGCAGAGACAGTAGTGCTAGTAGACATAGCAAGAGGGAAAGCAGTAGTGTAATCCATCCATGGTTCGTCAGTGGGCGTGATACTACCCGGTTGCCCAGGCCGAAGTAGAGAGTTGTCTTAGGGGGCCCCACCCCGAGCCTTTGATCCAGGATCTAACCTACGGACCAGCAGGGCGATATGAGTGTATGGCAGCCCGTTGGGAGCCGGTGACGAAACAAGTGGTTCACACGACTTTAGAACCGCATGGGCCCAGGGGCCCAACGCACCCTTGAATTCGAATGCCGCTCAGAGAGAGGCAAGGGGCAGTGGCCTTATTTGATGGCGAGTCACATCCGCCACGTGACAGTATTGTTAAACGGACATATGTGGTTTTATAGGGAGAACGCTTGCTAGGCGAAAACCAAACACATCCTGGAACACTGCTGCCGAAACATTTGCTGGAACGGGATAACCCCGAAGCCCCCAGCTGGCACCAAAAGGAGGTTGTTCGGCAAGCCAGCCTTATGATTGTATAAACTAAGTACCACTAATATCTAATAGGTTTCCTTGTCAAGTTGCTGGCCTCGTGTTAAGTTCCCATCTAGTTGCATCGTGTTCGGTGCCAACTAACTCTTCTGAACGCTTTCAAGTTCAATGACATGTTTTCCGTGGCGCAATCAAGCACTCCCCTGACAGTCAATGTCCTCGAAGAATGTCAGTAGAAGGTCAGCACACACCTCATTCTATTAGGGTTTAACATATGGAAGAGGCGGTTTCCCAGTAGCCAACCGAGGTACCCTTCTACTCAGTCACCCGGTGATTCAAAAAACAATGACAGCGGAGTGGGCATGACCGGAGTCGAGGTCCATCTTGTAAGGTGATCCCCGTAAGGGATGAAGGATAAATTTTATAGTGTGGTGTCCAATGTGCCCGAATGTAGTGCTATCAATGATCGCTGTGCTAACGTGACAAATGCTTACCATCGTCCGCGTAGTCGGAATCAGTCTCAATAAGGGAATCAGACTGTCCCAGAGCAGAGTAGGCCGCCTACCTGAACATTCATAGCTCTTACAAATAGGATGATGTAAGGTCTCTATAGTTCATTTACAATATGAGATTCATGCATAGTGTAAATAGGGAACTAGAGGTTGAATTGTAAGATAAATGGTCCAAAACGTTCAGCTGGAAAAATGCGAATAACCGATACGCTAGAAAAAAGCTTCAAATGGCAGAGCACTTCTTTGTGATCTTCCCTACTAGTGAATCTCACAGAGCACTGATGATTACATCACATTGCTGGACAATTCCACTGCTTTGTCGATTGTCGCAAATGGATACAAACAAGCTGGGTTAAAAGGCCCGGTCAGAGGAGCTGAGACGTGGAGGCGTGACGATAATGCCTCTGGTAAAACATTTATCAGAAAAAGCTATAAAAACAAAAAAAGAATCGTAAGTGCGGGATTACAAGCAATTCGCAACTGTTGTTTTATCAAAGACAAAACCTGATACGTCCGCAATTGTTCCAGCAGCAAAAGTGACGGCCGAAAAAGGCATGTGTAGACGTGAAGCTCGGTGGGAGGGCAATGCCATAATATACAATTTTGAAGATCATTCTAGCACACAAGTTGATGAAACAGTCCGCAGCGACAGGGTACGTGCGGTCACTGAGGCGCCCACTAGTTAAGTAGCAGCTTCACACGCCAAGCGCCTGAGTTATTTGAGTGAGGTTGGAATCAAGCTTAGCCCAATATACACTTACGTTATCCGTGCAAAAGGCTGAATAGCATATGCAAATTGTCTGCGATGGGAGCACAACACCAACATGCGGTGCGCGAATGCAGCCTTGGCACGACAACAGCGTACGATACGTAGCTGTCATCCCAAATACCGCGTCGACTTCCACTGACGCTGCTTCGTTGCCTAACACGTGAGACTCATAACCGTTCGAAAAATGTCCGTCTCGGTATCACTGCGACTTTTTGCTGTCAGCTCATAGCAGTACTCCGCAGTTAGATGCTCAATGTTCGCGAGCCAGCCGCATAACTAAAGCAGGCAACAGAATCCAGGAAACGGGATAAAAATCAAGCACTGAAAAAAACTAAATACAGAATGTTAAAGGCAACTGAGGTCTACCATGTCAAGTACTAAGTGGACTGATCACCAGAGATGAAAACTTACTCCATACGAAAAGAGGTGCAAGCACGAGGAATCTGAATCTGTCACATCCACACCAAATTGAAGCCGGACTCTCCACTACGTCGACTGAGTCACTACTTCCCAGTAAGATGTGTGGACCGGAAAACAAGCCCAAGACGTATGCTGTCGTAGCGATCGCCACAGCTCCAACAACAACCAGCTTGGGCCCAGTTGCAAGCAAGCCCCCATGGAAGCTGGTCTCTAAGTCCAAGACGAAATCCAATACCTGAAGGGAAATGTGACCTCAACCTTAAGCAGCCAAAGACCAGCCACCAGCGCCGCCAAGTCTTATCTCAAATGTAGGGATAAACCCAATTCTAAGCTTTCAGCTTCTCAGTCGCAAATGAAGCTAGTTCTCAATAGACTTTCTGAGCTGGAGAAAGTGATCAAGGATAATCCGTCCCCTCGCAAATCGCCAATTCATGAGCTCACTCAACCTTCTCGGGACCGTTGCCACATCATTATGAACGCGGTCGAAGCGGAAAAAACCACCCCAGCGGAGAGAATGATGGATGACCAAATACTTCTCGAGCGGTTTGTCTCTTTGAAATTTGATGAAGGCGAACAGAGAATTAACATCGTCTTTGCATTCCGGCTCGGTATGAAGCAAGAGGATCCACCCAAAGTTCGCCCCCTCAAAGTCATGTGCCAAATAGAAGAGGAATGCCGACATATCATGCGACGGACTTCGCGCCACAAAGGTGAGCCGTATTACATATTACGAGGTCTTTCTCCGGAGGATCGGAGTTAGGAGCTCGTCGAAGAAGTGCTGAAACAGATCTCCATATCGTGGATTTTTGCCTGGTTCGGAAGACCCAGAGAGCCCGTTGGAGGCCTATTCTCGTCATCCCGGGACAGTAAAGCACACAAATGGACTGCGCGTGTTAACCGCCAATGTGCGCAGTCTAAGGAATAAATTGGATGAGATTCAGTTGATTGCTTAAGAGACCCGTCCAGACCTAATGGCCTTCACAGAAACCTGGTTATTCACAGATATCACGGATTCAGAGGTGTCTATCCCCGGATAATACCACTACCGATCCGACCGACAAGGAGGGAGGTTTGGCGGTGGCGTAATGGTCTATTCAGAGGATGATAACTACTTTTAGTTGAAGCGACCGGTGACAATGACGATGAGTTCGAAGCGCTGTGGGGTCGTATTCATGATGGACGGAGTTCTCTCACATTTAGTGTCATCTAAAGAGCGCCTTCAGGATCCGGAGCCTGCTTGATGTACTCGAGCTGGAAGCATGGTGTAAAAAAGGACTGTTTTATCTTTGGGGATTTCAATGCTCCTTCTGTTAACTGGGACCTGTTTCTTCGTGATTGGCCTTCAGACTCCTTTGAGGCCAACTTACTTGAGACCATTCTTTATTGTAAATTGTTCCAACATGTCACTACACCAGCCCGTATTCCTCCAGATCAGACGCCGCATATTCGGGATCTCGTTCTCTCCACAGCACAATCAGACATCACGAACCTTCGGTTTTACAGCCCATTGGCAGCAGCGATCAATGTACTCTCATTCTAGTGGACACGTCGCTTCGCTGTTCACAGCCAACGGGCAGCCCGTTGGAATTTCTGGCGTGCCGGTCCACTTCGTCTGAAAACGGCCGCAAGCGTAGTCGATATATATATTTGCAAAAGTCCACGAATAGACATAATGCCATCAGAAACCATGGGATTCAAACGAAGATACAGAAATAGCAAAATAAAATACAACACAACACAACAATGTCCACGGTTTCGTCAGAGGGCGAGATACTACCCGGTTGCCCAAGCCGAAGTAGGGTGTTGACTTAGGGGACACCACCCCGAGCCTTTGGCTGAATAGCCTGTCCGCAAGGCAGCGGAGCGAATTCAGGGAATCGCGCCCATTTGGAGCCGTTGACTGATTGCTCGGTTCATACTCCTTTCGTTTGTCCCTTTGTCAAACAAGGGCCCAATGCTCCCCAGAAGTACAGCATGATGTTGCTGGAATACAATGCTTCGCCAGGATGAAGCAAGGGGCAGTGACTTTATTAAGTGACGAGTCACGTTCGCCACGTCACAGTGTTGTTAAACGGACATCTGTGGCTTTTTATAGGGAGAACGCTTGCCAGGCGAAAACCCACCACGTCCTGGAACACTGCCGCCGAACCATTTGCTGGAACGGGAAAATCCCGAACCACCCAGTTGGCA
Source organism: Dicrocoelium dendriticum (assembly GCA_944474145.2). NCBI lineage: Eukaryota > Metazoa > Platyhelminthes > Trematoda > Plagiorchiida > Dicrocoeliidae > Dicrocoelium > Dicrocoelium dendriticum. The sequence continues at coordinate 39,104,647 of OX104071.1, forward strand.
CCACGAGGTGGGTGTTCGGAAAGTCAGCTAGGATAGGAGTATCCCTGAATACCTCAATGTTGACAAAGCGTGGAATCACTTGTACTCCAAGCTGACGTTGTTCACTGAAGAGCTCATCACCTTCTCCAAAGGCCCTCCTTGGATCGATCACGAAATGTGATAAATGATGAAAAGAAAACGTAAACTGTGGGATCGATTCAGAATTACTAAACAACAACAACAACAACAACAACAACAACAACAACAACAACAACAACTGCTACTACAACAACTACTACTACTACTGCCTAAATTATATCTGCATGAGGCTGCTTGGAATAGGCTGCTAAATGGTTATAGGCATCCTCCAACTGCGGAATAACAATGCAGGCCTTCTTCCAGTTCATCGTCGTTTCATCTTCCGACAACAGCCTTTCACGAGCCTTTCCGTTACGGATACCGGATATCAAGTACTGTAAAGCCATCGTCTCTTCAAACTTCGTGGTTGGAATTGTATTTCACCGACACTCTGATGGAACTTGCTGAATCCTTGTAATGAAACCTAATGGCACATCTTCAGGTTTTTGACGCAAGAAAGAATACCGCGCAGTTCAGACGTGAACTTCATAACTCGCTGATGACTTCTAGCGCGCTGATGACGGTCGCATTCTTACGCACATGGAAAGCATCAAAGGTCTTTGGCCTACATCCCCCGGAAATTGACTCAATAATTTAATTTTGTGGCTCGCTGAGAGTACCGTATTTGGTTTTAAGATGGGTAGTAGCACCAAATAATCCAAAAAATGCGCTTCCAGAGGTTCCAAGAAGCTGGTGTTGGTTTTTAGAAGGAATATTCCAAAGTAGTGTAGGAAGGTGCAACATCGCGGTGGTTTAACCTCGTCACTAGCATGTTAGGTATGGCCCGTAGCCGATAGACAGGACAGAACGCGCAGGCGTAGTATAGAAGAGTTTAATGAAAGCATCCTACGTTACAGTGGATAGAAATGCCGAAACGAAAAGCTAATGAAATAAGGAAGGTAAGGCAAAGTCATTGTCAACCAGTCATGTGAGTGCCTGTGTTCATGATCAGTACTCAACTGCACACGTGACAGAAAGCAGGATCCGACCCATAGACTGTCAAATACTTCCGAGAAAAGCAGTTCGATCCCGGCAATAACAATTCCAATGTCAGCTCACTCAGTCGGAGTGCTCAGGTTTGTTATGGGATTCGTGGTACGCGAGCGCGATTGACAGAAACCGTACTGCTCGGAACTAATAATGCCACGTAGTTTCCAGCTAGGTCATCAACACCCCCGAACGAATGTTCATTGGGCGTTAGTTTAAAGTGCATCTAGGTTTCCTCCTTTGGGAATTAGAGTGAATATTCCAAGCTTCCATATGGAAGGAACCATGTTTTGGTCGAAACACGGCAGAACGAACCAAGCCAAAAATTCCACCAGGTTTCTGGCTGCGAATGTCAGTGCCTCTGAACGATTGGTGCCATGGTATCATGTTAGCTGCCACAGAAGAGATTGGGTACTAATAGAGATATGGTTAAGCCCTAGCCGCGGAGCAACACAAGCGAAAGACTGTACGTCATATCTCGTTGAAATTTAGTAGCATATTGCACTTGCATTGCATTAGTTGTTTCCTTGAGCATTTCGTCGGTCCGTTGACTATGCTGGGTAGAACTCCTATTACACGTTTCGAAGCCAGCAGTTCACAGTTAGTACGGAAGCTTTTTGCCACACTCTACTGTTGCATCGGTTTGTCGCCTCGGAGGAATTAAGTGCAATGGTTACGTTGGGTTACGTAGGTAACCTGAGTATCGGGATTGTGGAGGATCTGTACGCTCACCACACTGCGTTTCTTATAGTCGTACATTTCTCCATTCTGCTTCTCGTGATGAAGACCGTCTTGGACCCATTATTTCTGATATAGTTTGATCAGTTTACTGAATTTGCTGATAAATTGCATCCAATCGAGTTCTAAATGCTCTTCGACGAAGACGGGCAAGTTTGTCATGGTGACATAAAAGTAATACTTTGTACTGTTTGATAATGCTCACCACCTCAGCTTTCGCAAGTGGATAATCTATGATTGTTACGGTAACCATATGCTCTTCTGCAGTAAACACAAAGTCCAGCAGAGGTGGATTGTTAACTGTTTTTAAAGTAGTGCGAGACCGACCTGGTTATGGAGTGAAGCATTAGCTCTGAACTCTTGTAGCTCGGCCTTGAACTGTTATCCGTTCGTCAAAGGGGTTACCAAAGAATGCACATTGAAAGCACCTAGGCTAAGAAATCGAGTAGGTTTCCGAGTTAGTATGTCTTAAAGCAGTCCCTAGGTGGCATTCGAATTCAGGTGTAGGCTTGGGGGAACAGCACACAAAGGTTACAATGATGGTAATTGGCTCTTAGCTGTAAGGAACACTCGAGGAAATCGGGGGCTGACGTAACTGTGTCGTTTGTGGCCTCACGGTGTAAATCCATTCGGTAATACAAACATACGCTATCTCAATCGCAGGGCTTGTCATTTCTGTTGGGCGACATGGCCGGTGCCGGTAAATCCCTGCTGGTCACCCCAGATTGCAACAATGTTTCATTAATGCCAATGATTTCACAGGGTTCGGAAATATGGTGAACCTTTAGTTCAACCAACTTAAGTGGAAGGCTTTGTGCATTAGTTACAGTCAGATGAGATCTTAGGACCGCAGGAGTCCCCTATGCGTAGTAGGAGGCAGGTGTGGATATATATACTTACTGATCCAAGGTCGTTCGTCAATCCTATTCTGTTGGACCACTGATTTGATTTGGTCACGTCACTTTCCATTTTTTAGACTGAATTCGGAGCTGAATAAATCATGGGCCATGTAGGGTTCCTGTGTAATCACCGGCAGATTTATTTGTTCGCATGATTCGATGTAAGATCATTGACAGGCACTTTCAGCCTCTAGCCAGAGTTCGAATAGAAGACTTCTCCGATGGTTGTACCAGCGTTCTAACTTATCCGGTATGTTTGCTTCAGCAACATCTTAAACTCCAATAGTTCGGGATTAAGTTCGTTATGGTCAAGCGAGACAGGTAACACTTGAGGAGATATGGAGACAACGTAAACTGAGGAGGTGTTTCATACCTGAAGCACCATTATTTTCACATACAACTTTTTAGTTATGACCTGGATGAAGGTTATGTTTTGGCGATCTTCCATATTCATTCAGGGCGGCTTCTTTTGGAAATTCGTTCACCTCAGGGAACGTCATGAAACATACGCAATTCTCAGGACGTATGCTGCACACAGAATGTCAAGGACTTACTCTTGACAGTGAATTCTAAAGTCATTTGAATAAGTCGGGGATTCTTCATAGCGCGCTGTGTCTGGGTGGCGAATGGTTTCAAGAAACGCTGTGAGTTTGGTTTTGAGTCTCACTAGTCTAACCCTTTAGCAACCTATCACTTCATGAGGGTTTAGTAGCATACTAGGTAACGTTGGCGCATACAGGCGATATGACGCTAGTGCTGAAACCTATTTCTCGTTAACGTGGGAGTTAATGTGATTACTGATCTTGGCAACGCACCGAATGGTGTTTGATTTAGCTGATTCTTGCAACAAGCCGAAATGTGCATAACTAATGAAGGAAGGGAAACATACATGTTGAACAAGAAAAATTATGCATCAGTAAGAATGCGGCTAGAGGTATCACAACAGGCAACCCTGAAGTACGGCGTATTCTTGCAAGTGGGGTGGTATGTTAAGGTAAGACCGAAAAGTGCTCAGGGACAGAGGGAGAACTGCTACTAGCCGCTCCATTTTATCCACTTCAACGTTCTCAACCTTCTTGAGACAGTTACCCACAAAGTGGGTTCATTATGAACAGATACCCCAAAAAATATTTAGTTTTATAATTACCTACTAACGAATCTTTTACTTAGTTTAAGGTAAACGGATATTATTTTTAATTACTTCCCTTCATCCAACTAAAGAAAAGACCTCTTTTTTACCCATTTTTAGGCAAGTAAGTGGTGATATACGCTAATGAGACGATTGATATTGCTTAGGTCTTTCAACTTCTGGTATAGTTGTTGAGGTTTTATCTAATACACATCGTAAATTCTGCACTCAGTTCTTTGCTTTGGCGTGTGATCCCTGATCAAACATGAATAGACGTCAGTGGCTGAATATTCACCCGATCTAGGTGCATAAAGCGCTTTCTCGACTTTTTTGGCTTGTTGCAACCATCCTCTCCAAGTCCTTTCTGCTTGACAGATTCCAACCACCAATCTGCATCGATATGTCCTGAACACTAATTGCCCGTTCTGTTCCTTTTAAATTGTCAACATTCGTCCGCTACTTTACTTGGTCACCTGAGCTATGCTCCCATCCTAGTGTTCACCCAGCTCTGTAATTTGACGGCGAATGACCGCCTGACTCAAAGGAACAGCGATCGACGCGAGAGCCGATCAAGACGCCATCTAGCTGCCCTGCTTGGCAAGCTTGAATCCGTATTTCAGGCAATAAAATTTATTATTGGAAACCGTTCAATTCACTGTCCTCTTACTAGTGATTAGTCGCAGATGGCTAATCAATAATGATTAAGTAGTTGGTTGCATGTGTTGATACAGATGATGCTGGTACTAATTTTGTTTGGTGACAGATTGATGATTAAATCCCGTATTGATAGTTGCCATCCGTGAAATTATATTTTACCCCTTTGGGAGTAATTACCCCCAGGTTGAGAATCATTGCTATAGATGAAACCATTTACTTTTCCCCAGCTATACAAGCATACCGCAAGTGCAGGTGCTCAAGCTAAGCAACTCTTCCGGAAGGCGTCCTACTGAAAGATCGAAGAAGTTCGATTTGGGTCGATCTGATGAGCTCGAGCTTTTAGAGCAGGACAGTTCATCCGGTCAAACTAGGCAGATAACGAATGTCTTTTTTGTGCGTTAGCAATCTATCATCCGTTCTCAACTGCACAGTTACCAACTAACATACGCGTTCCTTAGGATACCGTTTAGCATGCGGCTAACAATGGGGCATTAAAATCATCTCAGTCGTGCGTTGTTTGCACGTGCTGGACAGGGCTGGAAGAGACGGTCTGGTGGACAGCCTACAACATGGAGAAGCCGCATGACAAAGTTGACGAAACAATTGGCCTCGGCCGGTTGTTGTCGACTACCTGGTTGGGGTCCGAGAGATGAGGATACTTGCTGGTTGAAAACCTTGGAAGTTATGGCTCAAGATCGATGTCAATGGCGGACGAGTGCATCAGTGTGTTGCGGTGTCCCTTCCTCCTCCCCCTAAAAAAGAACAAACTGAAAAAAATTTCAAAAACTGTGAGTGGTAAACTTGACAAAAAAAAGCATTTCTTGTTGCTCTTTTCTTATTATTCATATTGTTTTCCTATTCAGCCATGATTCCGATGGCACAATATCTGTACCACAGATTGTGTATAATGTATATATATATATATATATATATATATATATATATATATATATATATATATATACTGCGGTTGGATGTACCCACGGAAGTCGCGGATTTTTGGATTACCCTGCTGGATTCCACTTTCCCCCGGGATTATTACATGATTTTTCTTTGTGAATTGCACACCAATACATTTCTTTTGGTGTATTTTTCAGTCTGTGAGAATTTGGTGCATGTTCTCTGGCTAATTTCGGAATCCCAGTTGACTGGCCCAACTGCCGTCTGTGTCCGCCACCTTGGATTTATTCAACGGTAATCGGCCATTATGACCACCACACTGGTAACCCGAAACGAAGTATTTTGTGTTAATCAAACGTGTGCTAAAGCAGTAAAAGGACGGTTGACTTTTACAAATTGCCAAGACCGGTACCATTCGAAATGCGTCAACGTCTGTAGAACTGACGTAAAGAATACAATACGACGGGTTCACTTTGGTTCTGCCTGAAGTGCACAAGGATTCCACTAGTAAAATGCTTACTAGCGTTAACACAAAAGTACGACAGCCTAGTCGCCGCAATTGAACATCATTTGTATACAAAAATTGCTTCGCTCGAGGCGACAATAGTGCATCTTGAACTTCATCTGTCTCCCTCAATTGCTGCCTCGAAACCAAGGAAAAGGGCCAAGCGTTCACACGACCACGCAGTACTCGAAACATTGGTAGCCACGAACCAAGTTGTCATCGCGACCGATAGAAGCATGCCTAGCCCCACGTCCACATCCTCTTATCCGATGTATCGACTGATGCAACATCGGTAAGACCCACCCTTCCGATTGCCCAACGAAATCTGAAGCGATATAAAGACCGATCCACCTGTGCAACCGTTGCTGCTCGGTATACTCAACGTGCGACCTCAGTACCCTCACCCAGTATAGTAACAGTACGGGTCAAGGACCAGGTGCAACCTGTAGAGACATCACTAAATCCCTCGATAAGCGTGCTCCCCACATCACCGAAGACCAGGCGGAACTACGGGGCCCTGACACTTATATGCACCAACGTTACTGAGTCCAAGACAAACACCTTAAGGGGTAAACAGATGGATGATTTACAGCAATGGAATTTCCTTTGTGATAAAATCGGAGTTCAAGCCAGTCCGACTAATATAATGCGCGACACTAGACATCCAACCTCGAATCGTTATGGGGAGTCCCGGCTAATGCGAGTAACATTGGGATCAATAGATGATTTCCAGACGATGCTTTTGTCGGCATACTACCTGCGGACTAAGAACACGGTGGAATACGCATATTTCCGGATGTTTCATGGATCGAACACCAGCGGGACAAAAATAATTCAAACGACTACCACACAGAGAGCAGCAAAAGAATTATTTCGTTTATGGCGTGCCCGAGCTACCGACAACCAACAACGAAGTTGCCCATCCTCATGACCTGGAAGAATGGCGTTGCACCCGTGAAGCTCAGTCGATTACACGGTTACCCGTGTCGCCAAACTACAGACAGTGACCCGAGGTTACTGAAACTAACGGTGCAGTCATAACAGATGGCCGTGAACTTAATCCGTAGCTGGCAGTTACTACGCAACAAAGTTCCTTCGGAAGTACGAGAGAAGACAGCAGTTAGAGAGCTGCAGCCACTCGCTGTTCTCGAGGAAACGACACCACACGTGGCTCAATATGACCACAACAGCGATTCAGAAACATGTGAGCCAAGACCCGTAGATATCGAGAAGGCTGTCAATGGATTACATACCGCATGTGCAATTGCGACCAAAAACAGATTACATTCCTATAGAGATCCGACAATTCACCAAAAAACGATTAGGTACGGGCCTCTCATCGGTCGGCACAAAGCAACATCATTCATCTGTTCCTACTCAATAGCTTTTGATATCCGAGAAGTTTTCCTGTATGTACACCAAGGCTCAAGGCTGACTGAGTAAACTTACCGAAATGCGGCTGCGTCAAGTATTCAAATGCTGCGACCTCATCACTATAACGGAGACACGGTTACGCCATGACATAAGTGACATGGAGATCGCACTGTCAGGCATGTCTATTGTTCGGCACCAGCGAACCAGCAATGGTGTAGGGGTGGCTCTCTACTTCCGCAACGACCTCCAATGTGAACTCAGCATGGTACAAGATTCCAGCTGGTGCCGTCTACGTTTACGAGGCGACGACACTTGCTTAGTGGCCGTCATTTACTCCCTTCCTTCCTCCACGCCGGAGATGAACTTCGATCTGGTATCTGCAACAAGGAAGGTGATAGACACAACTTACAGCCACATTCTCATTACTGACGATTTCAACATCCACGCTCTGGAGTCCCAAGCATCTTCCGGAGAACAGTTTAAAGCGGATCTACAAGAGTTTGTCTTCAGTTACCCGCTGTATGGTCACATCAACACTCCTACCCGATTCCTAGAAAAAGATAAGCCATCAATACTGGACAGGATATTCACCAACGAGAGGGTGATCGTCAACGTCCCCTTAGGTCGCAGCGATCAAGTAGTCCTACTCTTCGAATACATTTGCTATGCAGAGTATCCCGTGGAAATCGCCGATGCAACAAAAATGATTATACGCTACGACCTATTAGCTAGGTGAGACAGCGAACCGGACCTTTCTGGCAGACGAAGCACCAGCTAGTGCATGGGAACATTTTGTAAGCCTGTTTAACTCTCTGGTTGCCGAAACGTCAGCGACTAAGACCTTCCGCCCGAGAAAAGTAGTCGCGTTTCTGCGAAGTATGACACGCAAGTGTATAGGGGTGCGAAACTCAGCCTGACGTGTCTACCAACTCTGCCCGAACACCGAGAACTGGATGGCCTATACGACTCAACGTAACCACTGTACTCAGCTTTTTGGCGAGGACAGAATGGCGTACCAGCAGAAGTTGGCAGTGCGTATGGTCTCAGACCAAAAGCTTCTGTATCAACACGTCAACAGTCTACGTGAGGTGAAACGGGGAATTCCTTCTGCTCAAACAGCCGGCTGACCCACATGGATACCGAAGGAGGCAGCGAATACCCTACGCTTACAATATGCTGCAACATTTCAGTGTGATCATTGGCCACATAACCCTGTGACAATGATTGTTTCACCCCCAAAACACTCACATACTCTCCACAGCAGAAACTGTACTAAAAAAGCCGTTGAGTATGCGCAAGCACAGCTGTCCTGGAGTTGAGAATATACACACAAAATCGCTACCTGCTGTAGGAGAGTTTAGCTGAGCCTTTGGCTCGATTACTTCCAAAACTGTTTTGACGAAATGTACGTGCTTGGCATGTGAAAACACGGGATGTATAATCTTATTCGCAAGAGAGGTATTCGTCCCAGTCCAGCCAACTACCGCCCCATAATCTTACTACCGGTACTTTCAAAGGTCATGGAGGCTATTATTTCAGATGGGCTAACGGCTTACTTGGGAGAATTTAACTACCTCGCACCGGAACAACATGGCTTGCGACGAAATTGATCGTGCACAACAAATCTACTACTAGCACGATCCAGCTGAACTGAAGTAGTATACTCTGGCACATGAGTTGATGTAGTCTTGCTCGAGTTCTCAAAGGCGTTCAACGGGTTAAACCATGACATCCTGCTCTTCAAACTCCAGAACTTTGGTATTAGTGATTCTCTCCTAGGATGGATGAGAAGCTTTCTTCTACACCGGCGCCTGGAAGTACGTGTGCGTGAAGCGCTAGCAGATCCCATCCGAGTTGAATGCGGAGTACCATAGAGATCGGTACAAGGACCGCCATTATTTTTGACGTATATTAACGGTATCACAGGCCTCATAAGCTCAAACTACCTTCTTTATGCCGATGACCTCAAGCTGTGGAGGGCGGTCAATACACCAAATGATATCACAGTAGTTCAAGCCGATCTACATAAGGCAAACGCGTGATCAATCCAGAATCTACTTCGATTGAATTTGGACAAATGTAGAGTACTTCATCTACGGCACAAGTTGGTGCATTCCTACAAACTCGGCGACCAGGAGCTACAAACGTCTTCTGGCGAGAAGGATCTGGGAGTTTTTGTCCAGGTCGACCTAGGATGTTCGAATCAGGCTTAAAACGGTGTCAAGAAGGGGCATCCAACATGTGGGCCTCCTGAAGCGTGCATTCTGACGGTTCGACCCTTCGATTTTTCCGGCTCATACATGCGGCCACACAATACAGGTCTAGTAGCCATGGCTGAGGACAGATCTCATCGTTTTGGAGATACCCCGACGCCGGGCAATCAAAAATATCAAGGGTCTGTGTACTTTGCCGTATGAACGAAGACCAAGTGCTCGGGGCCTTCAGCGGACAGTATCGATGATTGCGCGGCGACATCATTTTGACTTGCCAGATTTTGAGAGATCCCAACAAAACGTGCCGCCATTTGCTAGAGCTCAGTCACAACAGTAATTTGAGAGGCCACCATCTCAAGCTGGCACAACAACACGGTCGTTTGGAATGCCGTCGAAATTTCTTTTCCGTACGCGTTTGCAGAAAACATGGAATGCCCTATTGGAATCTATCATATGTGCTCACATGTTGGCAGAGTTGAAAGCCCGAGTTCACCGTGCACCTTTTTCGTAGCGCCATCTTACTTGACCCATTACCCATGAATGAACACAAGTATCTGCAAGAGATTTCACTGGCCGTCAAATCGCAGATTTCGTTCCACTTTTTCACCTCCTGTATGTATACACCAGAAGACACGATTTTTACCAACATCTCATTTGTTGTCACTCCTTACGGATTTACCCTCGATTTGCGGTCTATACTACGTATATTTCAGTAAGTTCGCCGGTGTAAACCTAAACTTGTTAACTTTTTTTTACATATATTTAGCATTAGCTTTTTACCCGCATAAAATCACTGTTCCATTGAATGCTAAGTGTTTGGGGGTAGCAAACAAGTTTCGTAGTTATCTTTAGCACCGAGAGAAATGACCGAAAAAATGACTAAGTGAATGTGACGCGAAAGGTTCGCAGACACATTGGGATGATGGCGGATTAAACAGCGGAACAAGTAAGCATATCGGTTACATTTTTCGGGTCAATCCATCAAATCACTCTTGCGTCACCGGGTCTCAGCGTCAGGGCAACGAAAATCGCGGGTTAGGCCCGTATCAGTTCGCCATAGTGAAAGGGGATAGTCACAAAATGCTGCTTTTGCGGAGGGGACATGGGTAACTGGGCTATGTCTCAATCAATTACATCCTTAGTGTAATCGACATTCTCAGTAGGATCTTGTTCCTTTGTAAACCAGTCAAGATATTTCATACCTTAAACTACATCCAGCGCGAGTATGCGTACGCAGACGTGCCGGTATGTGCTACCTTGAGTGACTTGCAAAGGAACATGAGTTCCTCTTAGGCAGGAAGTTGATTGCATTATGGAAAGGATGTAGAACTGCAAGGCTCGCAAGTCCGCTTCCACATACACACACACACAGCATATGTAGTGTGGAACACTGGGGACCGGTCCACAATACATCCACACGCATCTCATGCATGCGTAGCCGTGTATGCGCGCCAAAGTCCACCTACTGCAGGTGCACCATGAACCACGGGGGAATACGACCATCTTGCAGACACTAGGCCGGCCCCCCAGATTGCACACTGGTGCCAAGTTTGGAGATCACGTGCCAAGCACGCATACGGTAACGACTAAGACAGTCAGGTTATTGATGGAACCGCAAGATGAGCATGACACTGTCACGAAGGTTGAAATACCCATCATTAGTGGCAATCAGTAGTCATATAGAGCCTGCGTTCGAGATGGTAGCATGTTATCATCATTATCCACGTGAGCTAGAGGCGTAAAGCACCTCAGCTACTGCGCCGCAATACATACAAGAAACTAAGTACAACAGCTCCACGCCAGCTGAGCTACCAGCAACGGATAGGCATCGTTCCGGAAAGCCACCAGCCGGCTACTAGGCAACAAGAAAAATTATGCTGTAAAATTATATTATGCGACGAAGTGAGATCGTGGTTGGAGGAGGAGGCTAAGAGGGATGGGGTGGGACAAAGAAACTCACAGCACGAACGCCATTGAGGTCGGCTCCTAGCCATATCAACAAGTATATCCAGCCAAACGTGTTCATCTCTTCCGGACCCCAACCAGGGAGTCAAGACGCTCCAACTGAGGCCAGCACAGAAGTGACGACCTTCATTCCTCTCGACCAAGTCATCGCTTGACCACCTCTCCTCTTCTTTCACCCACACCCCCGGCGCGCAAACAACGCACGTCACGGGAGTCGGTGGGCTGGCATGCGTAACACGTGGCCCAGCCATCGGAGCCTGGTGCGTGAAATCACGGTGCTGAGCGGTTCATTTACTTTTCCTGTGCCGTAAACAAGGCGTCAAACATGCTCGTTGCTCACGCGGTGTTCCCACCAGATGTGAGCTAAATTGCGAAGACACCGGTGGTCGAACCTAACTAGCCTCTTTTGTCCGCCGATATTAGGGGTCAGGTTTCACAACCGTACAGTAGGGTCGAACGCACCGCTGCATTGTACACTCTACCCTTCAGGGCGAGACTGATGTCGCGCCGGCGCCATAAGTGGCGAAGGTTAGCAAAAGCACCTCGAGCTTTTGATATACGGTTCGTGATCACATCTTAAATCCACGGGTGCTGATTCAACTTCTCAGGTAGTTGAATTTTTGAACGAATTCTAGCTGATCCCCACCAACGGTCAGCGAAGGAAGCGGTCCAGGCCAAGCTTGGAGGAACGCTTTGCACTTCGATGTTGCAAACCAAAGCCCGAAGCGGTTGACAGCCAGTGCAAATCTGTCCAGTGCCGCTTGGCACGTCTAGGAGCTGTCACAGATTAGGGCAATATCGGCAGCATACTCCAAGTCAAGAAGTCGTTCTCCTGGGAGCAGATCCACACATCCTAAGTTGTGTCCCGTGAACGCGATTTCCATGACTTAATCAATAGCGAAGTTGAAGAGGGAAGGTGACAACGGACATCCTTGTCTCACACCGTTGGAGATATTAAAGGGCGATGACAGTTTGCCGTAAGCCCTCACTCCACCTGAGCTACGCGCACAAAATGATCGGAAAATATTTACACATTTCTCAGGTACATCTTTCCTGAGTAGACAGTCCCAAAGTGCGCGTCTATCCACCGAAACAAATGCACATATGATATCGAGGAACACGACAAACGCGGGCCGCCAATTTATGTGACGTTGCTCCAACAAGGGACGCAAAGTGGATGTGGTCAATGCAGCCACGACCTCGACGAAACCCGGCTTGCTCTTCACGAATATGGCTTTCACAAGTGCCAGTCAGTCTGCAAAGGATGACAGAGGCAAGCAAGTTGGAGTCGATGTAGATCAGACTGATTCCTCTATGGTTGCCGCATTCCGATCTTGAGCCTCCCTTGGATATTGGGACTATGAAGGAGTGGCTCCACTCGGTTGGGACAGTTTCCTGTTCCCACAGTTTCACTACTAACTCGTATAAATCATCCACAATAGCAGGTCCGCCGAAATTGAAAAGGGATGGAGGTCGATCATCTGGTCCTGTGGCTTTATCTAACTTTAACAATGCAATCTCACGTTCAACTTCTGATCGAGAGAATGGATCCAAGAGGACATCCCAGGGAGCGGGGCGATCACTGGTCGGCGAGAAATCTAACAATTCCGACCGATTAAATTGCTTTTCAAAATGCTCAGCCCAACGCTCCAAACATTTTGACGAGTTGTGGATAGGCTGTCCACTCTCGTTACGTATAGTTTCACTAACACCAGGTCTTCTGCTGCTTGTTTCCCGTATCGGACGGAATAAATTTCGATGGTTACCAAGGGCAGCGGCCATTTCCATCTCTGATGCACGATGAGACCACCAAGATTCGCGGTCTCACTTCAGACTAGCACGGAGTTTTGCCCGGAGCTCTTTGCGAGTTTCATTGTGTTCGCTTCCAGCCGGGATATGCCGGCGAGCGTCGATAAGTTCTAGAGACTGCGAAGAGACCCAATATCCATGTTGGTGATTAGACTTACCATATGACAATTGGCCTGCTGCTAGTAAGGACTGGTGAATATGAGACCAGTGAGGTTCAACTGCATCCAGTGAACGCTTACTCAACTCGCATGACTGTATTTTAATAGGCATTCAGAACAGCTGGCTTAGTCAGTTGGCTGGTGTCAAAGCGCTCACAACGTCGTCTTGAGCGTCCGCCAAAACGCATCCGCATGTCAACACATACAAGCGCATGGTTGGTGTCCACATCTCTGCTCCAAATCGAGCGACAGTTCTGGACGCAGCCTCACCAACGGAAACTTATCGCAATGTGATCGATGTGCGTCCAAGGCTGGTTCGAGGCTGGTGGGCGCCAAGTCACCCTCCGGCGGGTGCTGTGTCGGAAGTTAGTGTTCACAGAAAATAAGCAGGCATCTTCCCACAAATGAAGTAACCACTCACCGTTATCATTACGGGAGCCTACACCGTGCTGACCGCCCAGATGAATTTCATCAGTGGACAACTTTCCAAATTGAGCGTTCATATCCCCAGCCAGCATAACAGTGTCCGTCCTTCTTCTGTGGCGAAGGAGTTCGGTCAGTTGGTGGTAGAAGTCGTCTTTTACCGAATCATCGCTACAGTTTGTGGGCGTGTAGACAGCGATGATGAACAGACACCTATTAGTCCCGCACGACTTCGAAGCTTTGAACGTGCCAACCAATCGGACCGCACACATCCGGCTACTGACTGGGATCCAACCAACAAGAGCAGATTCAGCCCGGGGACTCAGGGCAATGCCAACACCGGCTTGGCCGGTGCTCGAAGCTGCATCGTCACCGGATAGGCGCAATGAGAAAGTGCTGCTGGTGTCACCTGAAGGGGATCGCAGAGTGAGCACAGGGCTCGAGTCTCGTAGGCGACTCTCTCATTGGCAGCAGATATCGATGGAGGGTCTCTAAAGTTCGGGTAAGTGATGTCTGTTGACGGATCTGTAGTAATGTGCGTACATTGAGGCATGCCAATCTGAAGGAGGATCGAGGGCTCCAAAAGGTAGCCGATGAAATGGAGTGACCGCTTAGTTGGACATGGGCTTGTGGAATAAACAGGAATGACGCTCCGCGTTCACATGTCAGTTGAAACTAGAAGGTAAAAGCCCAGCAAAGCAAGGTCGGGGGGCAAGAATTGGGGGGTTGAAAACTGAGGGGATAAGTGAACTTGGTAGCATGTAGCTTGTCATCAATCGCATCAAGCTAGGATAGGACCCACACCAGCTGGTAGTACCGACAGGTAGGCAATACTGCACATCCATTCACTAGTCTAGTTACAGTTCAGATGCAGGGACTTGGTGAAATCAAATTCATTTTGGCTACCGTGTCAGTGCCTATTAAATATCAGCTTATGCTTGAAGAAGTCCCCATACCGGTTTGGCAACCTTGACTTGGACGGAGAAGTGTATGCTTTGGAACATAACTACGGGGCATTTCGCATTTTCCCGTAAAGTCGACTTATTGTTTGAAATTTCCGTGCTGATAGTGCCGGGTATAGATAGAAAAAATATCTGCACTTCATTGCCACAATTTTACATACATCTTGTTCGGCTACCGCTAATTCATGCTAGTCAGACGGGAAGATAGAAGACACACAAACGCGCAGCACAGAACGAGACAAAATGGAATTGTCGAAGTGAGTGAGAACGGAAAGTTAATGAAACGTTTGGCATTTTCGTGGTGACAACCGTGCACTGATGAGCGTCGGTAGTTTTATGATCTGCGCACCACAGAAGTTCCAGCGATGAGAAAAATGATCGCACCGTAACATAGGCGTTTGGTTGATAGTGAGGAGGGTTCAGTTTACTGTCAAGGAGTAATTATCACGAGTGACAAGCGCTCACAGATGGTACTCAAAACATGCATAAGAGATGTGTGCTTGATAAACATGTGCACACATGCGCATGCGGTCAAACCTCACGGCTTGACAGGTTATGAAGCAATGAGTGGGGGTGGACGTGATAAACCCGTTGTCAGCTCGTAACGCTGGACTTCACGACCGCTTTCGTACCTGTATGCGACTTAGATCTACGATACAGAGGCATCCGTCCAGGGATTTTCCGACGGCACGCATCAAAGGGAAAGGCTTTCCAAATGAACTCCCACTGTGAGTTGACAGTATAGAATTGCGTTGAATCAGCGGTAGGGATCGTGGTACTATGGAATTTTGTCGGCAGCGAGTTCATTTAAGACACGAAAGAAAGACACGAAGATTGTCCAGATTCCAATTTGTTGCATTTCTGCCACGAGTATGCTACGCACTCCAGACCGGAACAATGCCGGTGCTCATTATCGAGATTGATGGTGGAAAGTTGACGAAAATGCTGACGTACAGGGTCAGGCATTGTTGTATTCCGAAGTCGATACTTCGGATATTGAATAGCCAAGATGAGCCCTAACGAATGTATCTTCTACAGGAAACAGTGCGTAAACGGAATTGTTGACATACTCAATCTTAAAAACGTTGCAGCTAGGTGAGCTGTCATGAACGGTAATGAAAGTACACCAACCTACTGTGGGCAGGCTATGTTGGACGCAACATGAAATTGTATTCTGCGAACGTACGTTCCGATGAAATCGCGCAAGACGACTACACGTAATCGACGCCCACTCGCGTCTGATACAAACGCTCCCACGTACGTGAACTAGCATGCTCCGCACGCCTCCAGTTTCTCCGCGTTAGAAACTGCGCATACCATCCCATGTGAAACTGACATGTTGTAAGCTTCGGTAGATAAATGGGGATGTGTCTTTTACCGGGTCGTAAAAGTACTGTTGCTTAAAACCCATTTTCTGTCTCTCTTGGCTTCGGGTGCGTTGCGTGTTAGCGTTCATCTCGCACAGGTGGGGCATAACCCAACAAAACCGAGTAGTTCACATTGGGGTTACAATTCGTGTCGACCATTTCGTTCGTTTCGATTAAGAAAGCCGTTACAACTAGGTCGGTGTAACAAATTGAGCCGGCCCTATTCGAAGGAAAGGCTTGCCGAACTACCGGCTGGCTTGCCGAACTACCTCCTCGTGGTGCCAGCTGGGTGGTTCGGGTGTACCCCGTTCCAGCAAAGTGTTCGGCGACAATGTTCCACCTCGGTGGGACATTGTATTCCAGCAGGTGTGCTGACTTCATGGGGAGTATTGGGCCCCTGTTTGGTAAGCTACCAAACAAAGGCGCATGAACTGAACATTCAGTCAACGCCTCCCAATGGGCGCGATTCCCTAAATTCGCCCCGCTGCCTTGCGGGTAGGTTATTTAGCCAAAGGCTCGGGGTGGAGTCCCCTAAGTCAACTCCCTACTTCGGCTTGGGCAACCGGGTAGTATCACGCCCTCTCGCAAAACCATGGACCGTATTACAACTTGCTCATCAGCTGCTATTTCTGCTAGTCACTTTCACGCGACTTCATCACACGCCAATTGTTTGTTTGTTAACAATCCTCACTTTCCGTTACCCGATTCATGTGCTCAACAATCTGGCTGCGATTCCGGTTGCGCCACAGACCAAGGAGTTCAACCTATGGCTCTCCTTCGTCCCCGATCCTCGTTCCGTCTGGCGTGCTTCAACGTTCGGACACTCATGCAGATTGGACAGCAAGCCGGTCTAGCGCGCACCCTAGATTCCCTAGACATTGATGTCTGCTGCCTTTCAGAAACCCGATTGCAAGATCCCAGCACTGTGCTTACATTGACATCCCCCACTGACCACGAAGCCATATATCACCTGCGTCTTTCTGGAGATCCAGAAGCAGCCTCAGCGGGTCTGGCTGGTGTAGGTATAGCACTAAGTGACAAGGCCGAGGCGGCACTACTGGACTGGTTCCCTATTAACAGCCGACTATGTGCAGTTCGGCTTCGGGGTTCATGTAGAATCAACAGGCACCGCGAAGAGAGACACAACTTGTTTGTGATCTCCGTGTACGCTCCAACTGACTGCAGTGGCGACTCGGTCAAGGACGAATTCTATCGGGATCTACAACAGCTCTTGACTAATGCTAAAAAGTCGGATATCGTTATCCTTGCTGGGGATTTTAATGCACGGGTTGGCCGCCTGTTACCATACGAACGCCACCTTGGTGGTCATCACTCGCTCGATGAGAACCGCTCTGATAACGGAGAGAGACTTCTCACATTGTGCGAAGACAACCGTCTGTTTCTTTCGAGCACTAACTTCAGGCGTACGAAGAAGCGTTCCGCAACGTGGCGTCCCCCTTCGCCAACACAACCGTGGTCTCAAATTGATCACATTGCAATTAGCTTCAGATGGCGCGGCAGCGTACTGGACTGCAGGTCCTTTTGGTCCACCTTCATTGACTCAGATCATGCTCTGGTCTGCGCGAAAATCTGTATGTGTTTTGGAGGATCCCGAAACACGAAGCACCGCAAGATTGATGTAAACAGATTAACTGATTCCTCTGTCCAGGCGAGCTATCAGTCTTCATTGGCATATGCACTCAGTTGCAATCCACCGCAAGAAGTGGAACAACACTGGACTTGTATACGGAAGGCAATGACCATTTCCGGACAGTCATGCTGCGGCCTAACTCGACGCCTCTTGAAGGCTTGGATCTCTGCTCGTTCTCTGGAGCTGTTCGAACGCCGCAAAGATATCCCCGCGGAATCAGATTGCAACGAGCGGCGCCGTTCTGCCAACCGGCTGCTCAAGCAAAGCCTACGCAAGGATCGCGAGACATGGTGGTCTGAGCGTGCTTTAGAGATGGAGACCGCTGCCCTCTCTGGCAACACTCGCAGGCTTTTCCAACTCATTCGGTCCACTGGCCTCAGGAAGCCTGGTGTCAGTGAAGTCATTTGTGAGGTGGATGAGTCTCCGATCACCAACCAACAGAGGCGTATGGACCGCTGGGCCGAGCACTTTCACTCGCAGTTCAACTGGCCTCCACCGTCCATCAGTACATGCAGTACACGTTGTTGTCCACCCTGGCTCGTCCCTCTGAATCCACCCAGCGAAGCGGAAGTCTGCCTCGAGATTCGACGCTTGAAGCGCTTCAAGGCTGCCGGCTTAGACGGACTTCCTCCGGAACTATTCAAGTACGGCGGTGTGGCGATCATTAACCAGCTGACCGCGCTGTTCGCAAAAATTTGGCATGAAGAGAAAGTGCCTTCCTCTTGGGGCGAATCAGTTATTGTCCCGATTTTCAAGAAAGGCGCTCGTACTTCATGTGCAAATCATCGCGGGATTAGTCTTATTTCGGTTGCCTCTAAGCTATTGGCATCCATTCTGCTTCGCAGACTATCCCCAGTACGTGAATCATACTACCGTGAAGAACAAGCTGGTTTCCGTCCTGGCCGCGGATGCGTGGATCAAATCTTCACGCTCCGCCAGCTCCTCGAACATCGCCACATTTATCACAGGCCCACTATCATTGCATTCCTAGACATACGTGCCGCTTTTGA
This sequence comes from Dicrocoelium dendriticum, assembly GCA_944474145.2. Classification (NCBI taxonomy): domain Eukaryota; kingdom Metazoa; phylum Platyhelminthes; class Trematoda; order Plagiorchiida; family Dicrocoeliidae; genus Dicrocoelium; species Dicrocoelium dendriticum. The sequence continues at coordinate 39,123,511 of OX104071.1, forward strand.
CTCCGTTGATCGACCTGCTTTATGGCGTTGCTTACTAAAGAACGGGGTGCCAGAGAAATATACCACCATCTTACGAGCACTTTACCTTCATACATCCGGCAGAGTGAGGGTCTATGGCAAGCTTTCCTCGCAATTCGCTGTCAATAGCGGTGTGCGACAGGGCTGCCCTATGTCCCCATTCCTCTTCAACTTCGCAATCGAAGACGTTCTGTCGAATGCTCTAGAAGGTTTCCAACATTTTGGCCTAGAGCTTCTACCGGGTGAGCGCGCGACCGACTTAGATTATGCTGATGATATCGCCTTACTTGGTGACGATCCTCAGAGTATGCAACTCATTCTGGATCGTTTGGCGGTTGAAGCATCTAAGTATGGCATGAGCTTTGCCCCATCGAAGTGTAAAGTACTGCTCAAGGATTGGCTTTCACCTGCTCCCGTACTCACTCTCGAAGGTGCACAACTTGAACAGGTAGATAGTTTCGTCTACCTTGGGAGCTGTGTTTCTGCTGACGGCACTATCAACAAAGAAGTTTCTCTTCGTATCGCTAAAGCTCGATCAGCATTTGTCAATCTGAGGCATTTGTGGCGTCGTCGCGACGTCTCATTCTCACTAAAGGGCCGCGTTTACAGCGCATCAGTTCGCTCAGTATTGCTGTATGGGTGCGAGTCCTGGCCGATTCGCGTGGAAGACATGCGTCGTCTTTCTGCTTTCGATAACGGTTGCTTAAGGAGGATCGCTCGTGTTTGGTGGCAACATCGAGTTAATAGTAATGACGTTCGACGTCGCATTTTGGGGAATGCGAGTATTCCCTTCAACAAACTGATTTTGTTGCGCCAGTTGAGATGGCTCGGTCACGTCCTACGCATGACACCTGAGCGTCTACCGCGTCGCGCACTATTCGCTCGTCAAGGACCTGGCTGGAGGCGACCGCGTGATGGTCAGCCTTCCACTTGGCGGCAGCACATGAAATCGCTGACGTCGTGTCTAGCCGCTGTTGGATCCGTACGTCTTCCAGGATGGGGACCCAAAGATGAGGAGTGCCAATGGCTTAGCAATATGAACACATGGCCCGCAACCGGAATCAGTGGAAGAATTGTGTACAGTATTGTGTTGATTCACATGTTCAATACTACAAACTTTAAAATGACAAAAAGAGCAAAAGCGGCGTGTGAAAAACAAACTAAAAATGTTTTGTTCTACTTTTTATCAAAATGTTCCATTCTTCCTGCGGCATATTAGTTGAAGTGTGTTGCTCACCTTCAACTAGCATGCCACGATGATTATGACGCGATGAATCTTGCTTATCTGCTGATCTCCATGGTTTTATGCTGACTCTATGTCTAGTTAATAGACTGTTGAGATTACATACATACATCATCCGGTCAACTATTGATGACAGACAAAGCTGTTAGAATGGATTGTTGTAAATCAGATACTCGGGTAGATTGTAGCACTTGTTAACTTTCGTTTAGACCGGTGTTGTGCTGGTGAAAGTGTACTACAAAGGAGCAGTAGGGAGTTTGAATGGTATGCCGTCCCATCCTTTCTAGGATTGTCAGCAGTGTGCATTCAAGCTCACTACTATGGGACTAGAACCCGAAACGCCACTGTTACCAGTCCGTAGTTGAGATTACTGAGGTACGGGGGACGGTAACGATTTTTTTGACTAAGTTACTAGGTGTGATTTAGCGCCGCTCCCTATCCACCTAGTTGGATGCTATTGCTGTGCAAAGGACAGAGTAACCCCTTTATCGAAAGACTATTTATCAGATGGTACCTATAGTGGTCAGATGATGGATCTGAAATTGGTAGCCGAAAAAACACTAAATGTAGTTCGTCGACTGTCAGTTGCACTTACTGTTGCTTGCAAGTCACACCAAAAATCGAGTTAGGGTCCAAGGATTGAGCCAAAGTAGAACACTGCGGTAGCAACAAGTGTTAGCAGCAAAATCCTGAGGGAGGCTTGGTAAATTCGCATGCAAAAGTTAAGTGTCTGGTGATGTAACCATGAAGTTGAGAGGGGTCCCAAACGTATCCGCATCTGTAAGGTGTGAAAGATTCCACTGAACAGAATTCTGTCCAATCCTCGCAATTTTGAGCAACGCCGACCTCACCCTATGCCACTGAACAAAACGCCTGGTGTGGCTCTGTAATTTGGGAGATAGTCAATTTGCTACCTGCATCAATCACGTCATCTTTGCAGGGAAATGGTGCGCTGGGGCATGCAAACCCTGTTACCCTATCAACAAGGCATATAAGTCTAGGTGGCTGAGTCCTACGGAGGAAACAAGTATGAACTGAGAACAAAGCAGTAGATAACACCGGTGAAAGGTTGAAATTAAAGGGGCAAAAATGACGTTTTGCGTGTGACGAATGATGTGACCTGATTCGCTCCAATGACAGTTGCGAAAAAGTCCACAACCTCAATTGAAAAGGTCGGTGATCACAACCAGCGAACAGGGTCGAACCAGGGAGTAACACAGCATTGCCCACAAGCCTGCAACATTGACAAACTAAACGTAGGTTGGAATCCACCTAGCTTCTAGATCATCGATTACGATCTATAAAGAAGGGGCAGAAAGCACGCGCAAAAACTCAAATGTGTACTTAGGAGATGGGAACTGGTACGCCTCTGATATCCGAGTCGGGAACGTTCGAACAAAGGGAACGAATGTCTCAACATCAAATCGTATAGCTCAGACAACAAGCAGGCGAACGGAAATATTTAACTGGCACGCCTTGTTCACTCCCAGTAGATGTGCAGTATAGAACACGGATATAGTCGCTACGGTGGTAAAGCTGTGCACATTGGTTAGTACTAGCAAGTCCACTTAGTGTACAGCGAATGTGCCATAGTTTTACACTCATATTCTATTCACGGCTTTGTGTAAAACAGTGGATAACTCATCGGTTAGACTGTCGTAGACTATGATAGCTCAACTACTGGGAGTATTTAACCGTATAATGTAAGTGTCATGATAACAGGTGTGTCGCCCCGACATGATGCACACCGACTTTTTCAAGAATGAGTTTTGGGCTGATATGACGTCTGGTAAACGAAGATTATCCTAATTGGGACTGTGGAAGATGTGCATTCGGGACTGTCGAACAGACGTCGTTCGCGTGACAGATTAGCACACAGCGCTGGCCACATTTGGGAGGCAAACACTTACATCACTCGACCAACCAAAAATCATAAAACCCGTCTGGTGGTTTGAATGCACGACTTCCGGTTGGGATAAAAACGAATAATACACCTACGGTGATTGGAGGGGCATTTTAAGCTAGTCGTTGTGTGACTAGATTGCGACGCACGACCTCAATGTAGACCGCGATTCGTAGTAAAGTGAAGCTTGGTCAATGCGATCACTGGGATCGTAGCAGAAGCAGAAGATTGGATGTTGCCGCCAGAAAACACTGCACACCACGACTCGTTTCGGCCACTTGCTGAAGCAAGTGGAGAAATCAAGCCACGAACACGGGAGCATTGGATTAGTGGCCGAAACCCCTACCCGTCGTGACCTGGTAGTCAAAGTGGTAGAGATTTCTGTCACTATTTCATTGATTCAGGGTTCGAGGTCTGATGAGAACAAATGAGGTCGAGGCGTGTCGTGGCGTGCAGTATTTTCGAGCGGGTCACACATTCGGTGAATTCCTGTGGTAATTCACCCTATTGTTGTCCGTACGCTCCAGGGGAGCGTTAGCCTTAGGACGCTGCACGAACGAACGAGTAAGAAGCACTGGGTGATTAATGAGTAGGATGTCGAGAACAGGCAAGTTCGATGGAACCACGTAAAGTGTGACAGGCATGTGTTGCGCATTGCAAGTCAGGATGAGATAGTTTGTTCATGGAAGATGTAGTTCTCGCAGAAGAGGGCAGCAGTCGAAGCGATGTCGTGGCCGTGAGCAAAGTGAGTATGCGGCCAAATGTGTTCACCCGATTCGAACCGAGGGTTGTTGGTGAATTCATTAGACCTCACAAGATCGGTACTCCGGTTTAACTACTCGTGACCATTATATCGAAATTCACTCAGGTTTTACCATTCAATTACTGACCCGTTACAATCCCAAACAGGTCCTGGTGTGACCACAGCTAACAGGCGCGTGTATCGATCATACTAACACCCGTAAATGTCACTCGACAGGCCGTCGAAGGACTCACTGAATTTGTAATAGATGTGTGCACCCCTGGTACACTAAGTAGGGAGGCCTCACGTTATTTTATGAGGGTGTTTGAAGTGTGAAGCGATAACTATTAAAAGCAATACACCGAATGGTAATTCGTGAACGATAGTTTTGTGCACTGTGTAGTATTCAAACGCACGAAAATTTTAACTCAACTGCCACTTGCCGACCACACATCATTCACTCGGCTGGTGGTCCGCATTATGCACACACACGCGGGGGTGTCACATTCCTCCGGATGGCGGGAGGTGAAGGAGTGCGTGAAAGTACCAATATTCAAAGCTAGACGACCACCGCCAATTAGACGACCGCCCCGGTGGCCATAGCAATCATGGCCACTCAAACTCGGTGCAAACATCGCGTCTGTGTGGACGCCCACCCGGGTGCTACCCCCAGCGTGCACGAAAGGTGAAGAGGAGAGACGATGAGTATGATAGACCACCCTGTAGATTAACCACCTCGCACACCACCAGGCGGTCGAGTACAGCTTCGCGAGTGATGCATGCAAGCGAAGCAAATGCCTCGAGGGGATTAAGCCCAATATCAGTTTCAGCGCATCTGTTTGCGACTGCCCGCGTTGGAATGTGGTTAAGCCACCAGATGTACACTGCACCTTGGCACACATAAGTGGATGTTTTCACCACCTGGATGTTTATCAACAGGCGGTGACTGGACAGCTTCCATGGGCGTAAACAAATTCATTTAAATGGTCTCCCAACCCTAAAACGGTTTTCACTAACCTATCCGCCCTCCCACGTAGCAGTATAAAATCCCAGTGTAGACAGAGAATCAGTATATGTGATGAGACTGAACCCATCAAGGCAGACAGAATGTGTACCCAACGTGTAGTATAGGGATAGATCCAGTAACAAGCCTTGGTAACACAGCAGTGCACGGAACATTTCGTTAGTTGGCGGAATGAGATGCCATTATTCAAAAGTGGGTGGCCTACTTTCTGCTGGTGTCAACTACTATGCAGTTCAAAATTAGGCTTTTGGCCAACGGCGTCGCACGTTGTTAAGCAGCACTGAAACAACCTGCCACTCTGTAAGTGGGGTACCCAGAGGAATTCGTGTTCAGTCCAGAGGAGAGAAAAAGTGTGCCAGTTATGTGACCGAACGAAGTCGGTAATTTGGGAGTTAGATAAGTGCGTTTATTGTAAGGTTATTTAGACCGCGTCCGTCTTAGAAAAATTCATCCCCTATCGGAAGCAACCATTGGCCTCGAGCTATTTGAGACAGACGGTGGTAAAATCGCGTGTCTAACCGAGTCGGAGTGCGTGCGGAGAAAACCATGTTTGATGCTGATGGAACGCTACCCGAAAGATGAAAGAACCGTTCATGAAGACACACCAAATGAAAAGATAATTAAGTGTGAAAACAGTATTATTATTGCTTCTCAATACCGCAGTCATTGCGGTGAAGTCGCTGTTCTACCAATTGGGGCGGTAGATCAAAAACGTACTTCTTGTCACTGATGGGAGTTTTTGGTAATGTACGAATCTCAAATATCAGTTCACGCTTAGGCGTGGAAACGAAACTTTGTTGGATATCAACAAAAGCAGCTTGTTTGAAAACTTGTAAATACTGCTATTGTTCTAGATTAAAGTGAACCTCAGCGGTACTGACACAGAAATGCAGAAATGTTTGTAAATACAAATTTCCTCGGTTGCGGGAAAGTGATAAGGCGTTTTTGCTTAGTTTTGTACTGGGAATATGAATCCGCCGGAGAATCTAGTCGATCGTTTTTGTCTAGGGGCTACGAAGTGCCCACGAAGTGCGCACGAAACAGAGTGGTTGTGCAGACAAATGGAATGTTAACGCACACAGGTCAAAATAAGTAAAAGGAAATAGCCTAAACATTAGTGTTCCAGATAGATATCGAGATTGACATAGCAAACTGATAACCGGGGAAGAATGACGGTAACCTGAGTGAATGATTAAGCTGAACAGTGAAACAGAATCAGTCGCTGTCCTTAGTTCGCAATTCTTATGCAAAATTCAGGAAATGCTGCGTCGGTGCATAAAAATTAGCTCCTCAAAATGGAGTTTGGTTTGATGTTGATTTTGAGGATAGTTGAAATAGCACACTGGAGGGAAGCGTATCACTTGGTTAGCCAACAATGATCTGCGAGTCCAGATACCCTGACTCACGTTGCTGACACTATAAGAAGTGAAAACAAGGAGAAAAAGGAGTGTGAACGAACAAAGACGATAGTCGGTGGGGAGTAGACAGAAACCCTTCGATAACCGGGATGAAGAAATAAGCTGAAGGCCGGAAAGCGAATGAAGCATCGTCAGTGACATTCAGGCTGGTTCACATCCGATCGAGTTTCCTATAATTGAGGAGGCAGATTTAAAGTCCTGCTCTCAGAAAGAGAACAATTATCAACCCGATTTCCCCATGCTCCTTATCTATGGCGCCGAGGGCTACCTAAAGGGCTTCATTCAACTAGCTGCGGTATTGGTAGACGATGAAGCCGTATGCGGTTTGTTGTCAGATACCAAATGGAGAACATCAGTTACACCCACTTGGAGATTTCACCAGATACAGCCAACACTTCGCAGGCCAAGTGCGGTCATCCACATTTCTTTCAGATATCATGGCTATATGGCAAACGCATTGGGCGCGCGGCAGTTTGGTACATGCAACCTGTGACTGATGGCACGTAGCTTCACTAGCGAATGCGGGCTGAAAAGTCACACGTTCCATTACATGAAGCTATTCTATCGCTAACACAACTGTACGAGGAATGGACCGGCTCACAATTTTCATTGGTCATTGGACCTGTGAAATTGCTGGCCATTCCTGTAGCGGTGATTTGCGCTTTGAAGAACATGTCAGAGCGCGCAGCGCATGTTTGTGGATCCGTCCTTGGTAGAATTTTCGTTCCAGGATAATCGGGGAAAACGGTACCACTCATGTTCATTTCGAGCACACGTTTGAAGAGGAATGGAAAAACAGAGCAGCTCAGGCGAATCCCAGTTGTCCCCGCAGCAGATCCCCATAAGTCGCAGTAGATTTTGAGGTAAAAAGAGGTCACCCCGAGACGTCCTTCAAAGGTGGACGGTGACACAAGCAATTAACTAAATAGAAGTCCTCAAAGCAAAGAAGATTATCGTGACAGGTAACATGGCCATGATACCTTTAAGCACTTGGTGGAGCGATATAATATGATCGACGTACTCTCTACAAAGGCGGGTCAGTACGACTCAATGCCTCGAGTCTCTTGAGGGTCAGTGAGACATCAGACTACCTTTCTGTGGTTGGCGGCATCCGGTTTCGGATTTGTCTCTCACTGTGGCAAGCCAGAGGACGCCTGCGCCAAAAGAGGGACAATGGGTGGCTTGCGCTGCACCACCCACACCTCCAACCACACACCCCATATCCAGTGTAAACCCGAAGGAAAAGACCGGGAGGCATGTGGATACGAGCCACGTTCCATCAACGGAGCCGGCCCACACGCCTTCACAGATAAACACAAGCACGCTGTATGTGGGGAATCAAGCACACACAAGGCGGTGACTGGACCGTAGTCCGCTCCACACCCAGTGCATGGAACTACTCTTTGATTCTAACATGGCCACAAGTACCGTGCACCCCGTCCCCTCCAGCAACGACCAACTGTCTCCTGGAGCCAGTATGAACGAGGTAGTGGGTAATAGACAGGTAGGCACCTTGTCAACATGCACATCAAGCGCAGCCACACTGGGGATATCAAACAACAACCATTCACTTGAAACGACAAGATAAATTAAATAAATCCAATAATGCATACATATACGGTGGCATAACTCTGCCCTAAATTAGCATACGAAGTTGGTTAGCAACGAATCCGCGATAAGTAAGAAATGTCCACAAGTTACTTAAAAATGCTACAAACGCAACAAAGTTACCGAAGATAAGCGCAATTAGCGTAAGCAACTTGGCCAGTTAATAGAAGATTATTCAGGTAAGCAGAACAAACCAAATAAAGTAGAATAAAATATATGCAGCTTAAAAAGACCTAGTTTAAGTGTAAGTTGGTTTAGCCCAACTGCGGTGAAGAAGCATCAAGAATTTAACATCAGCCTCAGCATGGGGCACACATACATACATGGTTGGTGGCATCCGGTTTCGGATTTGTCTCTCACGGTGGCCAGCCACAGGACGCCTGCGCCGATAGAGGGACCATGGGTGGCTTCCGCTGCACCACCCACACCTCCAACCACACACCCCATATCCACTGTAAACCCGAAGGAATAAGACCGGGAGGCATGTGGAGGGAAGCCACGTCTCATTAGAGGAGCCGTCCCTTCATAAAGATGAGAAAACGGCCCCATTCTATCTGAAGGAACTTCCGCTTCGAACGAACTAATATAAGGAAGATCGGTTGGACCAAAAACAAGCGAGTCACCCAGTTCTACTAAGTGAATAAGAATGTTATCAAGGCCAGTAGCAACAACCTAAACAGAATTTCTCCAATGGTTGTAGTTGTGATGGTAACAACCCATGTGAGTTGAATAATAAGGGGTACTAAGTGAACTAATGGAATGGCTCCCGAAATATTCCACACAAAGCATAAATCGATTGAGTCAAGTGGAGCAAACATCCATTTTTCAAAGTAGGTTCAACACCTAGGCATTTCCTGAACTTGTGTTTCGGATACGTGTAGACGGCAACCAACTGATCCCAATAGCATTGACCGGTTTTGTCTCGCAGGCTGTACCATCCATAACTGCAACTGGCGGGCTGTAAGACACTTAGTCGAATGATGTTGCAGCGATGAGGGCAAGCTGGAAGTAACCTCAGCGAAACCATCTTCAGTCCCACAGACAAATTAATCGGAAACTCACGGATTCACCACTATTAAGATATCACAAGATGGCAAGATGAAAGGGACCTAGAACCTTTCTCATAAGACGTTGGGAGAGGCTACATTTGGATCGAGAAAATTCGGACTCGTTCTGCCGATCCGCAAGTTGTGACCTTGGGTAAGGGATAAGAAAACCTTGAAACAGCGTGCGCTTCACTGAGGCCGAAACAGTGAGAGCCAACAGAGCATGCATCAGAATGGTTGGAATCGGGGTAAATACTCCTAATTGACCAACAACCTTGCAGCTGATGAGAAAATGGCCGGTGGCAGCTTGTCGCTCGGTGGATGCACTAGCACAGCACAAAAAACAACCATACTACTGGCCACGAGGCTAGTTGGTGAGCGGTTGACGGGACCATCTGTGGTTGTCTGTATAGCAAAGATTGTCCCAGAAATCACTTCAGAGTTAATGTCTTCAGCACTAGATGCGGCTCAGTTCAGCAACAATCGCCATGTCTGCGTGATTGGTCGAATAAGTGAGACAAGGGCGCTGGCCAGAATAGCCGCTTGATGACCCCGGGGCTACGGCGATCGGGGTGCAGCGCAACAAGGAAAAAAGAATGGGTGCATTCAACTATTGCATGTTAGTCCAACTAGACTCTGGAGTCGAATCGCATACACGTGACTGCCTCGAAATTACCTGAAATACAAGCAACTCTGGTGGTGTTTGCCGAGTTGGGCAACATGGTTGCAATCAAGTCAGCCAACTCGGTGCATCCCGCAACTGAACGCAACGTCCTGTTGGGATCGACCAAAGGGTGTGGACCCGCTTAAGGTTGTTTCAACAAAGCATAGGGATGTGAAAAGTTTATTTCCAGTCGTATTAAATAGTGTCCTTGCCCAAACGATTAACCGCAAGCTAGCTTGGGCATATTTGAGCTCCTATGTCAAATGTGAACGAGTGACAGCAATGCTGCGAGTAACAGCTGCTCTTTCTCATTATCTGTGCTAACTTGTAGTGCCCGCAAAATACGTCTACCGAGCTGAATCCACACCTCATAAAGTAGCTGCTACGGTTGGGTCCCAGGGGAAGAGAGTAACTTATCCCCATCCTGCTGGGCAGACAAAGGCATCAGCAGTACGCCGGTACGCAGTACCGAGCCATCGCTGCCGCGCAACCGCCATTGATCGCAGGTGGGCTAAGGATACTGCAAAGGTCGCTCTGCTCCTACCCAGGCTGGAACTCGTTACCATTAGGCTACGGGCCTGTTGGGAGGAAACCGAAATTAGGTTTACATGAGCTCTCGTCACTAATCCATCTATCAGAGGAATCCGCAGAGTTACTAGAAAAATGTCAGCAAGAATGCATACTGCATATCACCGCACTGACGATACCAATTCGCATGTTGATGAAACGCTTTCAACCTAATTGTCCAGCTCGGCGAACAAACGAACAATTGAAAACGTCCATTAGGGAAGACCGAAGGAATATCATAGCATCAGGACAAGCACACTAGCCAGATAGAGTTAAAAAGCAGTATACTAAAGATAACCTGGGAGCCACCTGCTGGCAATAAAACATCCGCACATCTGAGATAGAGTGCGAGAGGATCAAAGGCACGGGCTACTTGGTAAGAAACGGATGGTACGAAGAAACCGTGACTGGCAGGCGCAAAATAGTGGAGGCAGACACTGGAGATGTTTTCACACCGACAACAACATAAAATCATAGGTCACTACTTGCTAAAGACCGAATCCGTGAGGAAAAAACTCCGCACCAGTTGTCTTCGAACGTACAGTAACAGAACGCGATCGGACCGGGATGAGTGCTCGTTACCAAATGTGAAAATACTGCAGTGGTTTGTAAAATTCTATTCAGTCTACGGGGCTTCAATCCGGCCTGCCAGTGACCGAAAGGACAAGTGGTCTGCCTTGCAAACCGGATGCGACCAATTCGAGCCTGCGTAGGGGACCGGGCGACCCTCGAGTACCCTTAGCTCACGCGCAACTGGTGGTGATTACGTGGCAGCAAAGTGTCGGTACAGCGTATTGTTGATGCCGTTCCATTGCTTTACTGACCAAGTATCAGCAGATGGCATGGTTCGGTAAAAGGGAACCAAAATTGCAGAACAGTAGAAGGTAAGTAAGAATTAGGGAAACCAAACTGAGACGACAACAACCAGATGAATCGTCCGAATGAAAGCGTTGAGAACAACTGTCACAATACAACACGTGCGAACCTTCAGTTCCTGAAACCACGTGTTCCAATGCTAGAGGATTAGGTAGTATGTATTGACTATGGGGCCAAATAACTTTGCACACCTGCCCAACAGCTGCGCATGTGCGGACGTATTGAACATTCATGGGGACGTATGTTGGATCCCCGTTATCAAAAACATTTGAGCACACCATGTTGGTTGATTTATTGCAGGCTACGCACCCGAGTTAAATAAACAAACACAGTGTGAGCTGAGAAGACTTACTTAGGTGGAATAATCGATGATCCACACTTTGTTTAGTGTATGCCCAGTGAGAATCGAAGACTGCAGGTTGCGATAAGTTATTGGCACAAAAGACCGGTAGAAATTGAAGTGCCAGAAACCGGGAAACCCAATACGCATCCGCTGTCCACGAGCAGACAATGAAGTGTGAGGTCAGTGTTACTGTAAGGATCAGTGAACCGGCCAGTTCGCGAGTGGCCGTGCTTGATCACAGGTGCTTTCAGAGTATTGCTCACATCTAGTGGGAACCCCTGGTGAGTAATGACGGGTCCCCCAGTAGGTTTTTGACAATAAACTTGGTTGTGCGTCATTGCGGCGTTTGCTAAAGTTTAACCGTTTACGTTGGCTAGGTCATGTCAACCGTTAGTTCGTTGATTACCTTGCTGAGCAAGTATTACATAGGGTCACTGTACCTAGCTGAACGAAACGACGAGGCGACCAGTCGATGAAGTCATGCAAAAGTATGAGGAAAAATTTCATCAGGCTGGTGCGATCTGTCTTCGTTGATGGATGGAGACAACAGTGTGGATAGAACAGGTGGGGAAAAAATCACATGTACTAGGAAAACTTCCATCCAGTAGAGGTTGGACTGAACAAACGTTAACGAAGAGCGCATTGTTGTTGTCGTTGGTTTCAACGATATCCAAAGGTTCCGTGTGCGGAGAGTGATCGAAGTTAGCCTGTCGAATTTCGGTACGGTTATGTTGCGTACTTTAATGCAAAACCTTGTTAGCGTTTATCACATGCGGTTCAGGCGATGAAAGCTGATATGCGCGCGGACGAGAGCACAAGTAAAGCGACTCGAATTTGGAGATACCAATCATGAAGAGAGTATGACAAAGCACCAACAGTTTGGGTGTCGGCCCAATGATCGAGGTTGGCCTCAAAGTAAATGGATTGTAAGTGAGATTGCGTGTCATAACCAATGCAGCAAGAGCTCTTGATTCAAACGCACTTATTTCGTGCAGAGGAAATAGTCTAGAACCCTCCGGGTTAGAAAGGTAGAATAAGGAGGAAATGACGATGGGTCATGATGACGTTGAAAATATGATCGAGTGGGGACAATGCAATACGAATACAACAGAATCTGAGCATACGTAGCAAGGAATGGCCCTCCACCAAAGTGGAACAGGTAGTACGAGCAATTAGTGCGGTAACTGCGGTGTTAATTCGAGAAAACGAAGAACAGTGCTCTCAAAGATGGTAGTGCGCATAACTTCTTGGACAGCAGGAAAATTAGCATCAATAGACGTTAACTGAGAATGAGAGACATGCGATGGTAGTGTCAGATAAGAGTGAGCAAATGGATCAACCGAGCGAGCCAGATAGTCAATGGGAGATAGGCGTGACGGATTCGATTACTGGACTTGGATTGGCCGATATTCGTGAGTGATTCACCGTTTGTTTAACTGAAGCAAAGGAGGAACCTCATCGACTCAGAAGAGTCGTTAATTATGGACTTGAAAATGCAATTTATACCGAGGAGTTTGGCTTACTAAGCATGTTGTAATTTCGCTAAGCTGTCTTAGTCGAATAAGCACTTGTCCCTGAAGGACTGAATACTGGTGTCAGAGAAGACAAAGACGAACCCGACCGGCGGCGTGCGAATGCTGTTTGGATCATCAGCGTCTATTCAGATGCCTGCCCCACTGAACATGGATGAACGGAACTTGGCGAATTATTGGTGTCTATGGAAGAGCAAGTGGGAGGATTTCTGCACCTTAGTACGTTTGGACGAACAACCGATGGCGTATCGCTTGGCCATGTTTCGACACGCAGCCGGGGATGACGCGCGCCGTGTTCCAGACATTGCACTACGACAAAGGCGAAAATCCCAATAATTTGGAGACGGTCATTGGAAAGTTCAGTGAATTTTGTGAAGGTCAAACCAACGAGATCTACCAGCGCTATCTTTTCTTTTCGCGCAACAGAGGCCAAAGCAAATCAGTCGACGCGTACATCACTGAATTGAAGATTTTGGCCCGATCCTGTAATTTCTGTAAATGCTTGGGCGACAGTCTCATACGCGATCGGATCGTTCTAGGAATCAATGATGAAAGTACGACAAAGCGGCTTTTGCGACAACGCAACTTATCGCTCCAGCAGTGCATTGATATCTGCAACATTGAGTCCTCGACCACCTATCAATACAAACAAATGAAGCTCGCAACAGATGCAGAATTGTGTGCCGTTTCCGGATGCGAAGCAGCGAAGGCTGCTAACGTGAGACAGATCTGCAAATTTTGCGCCACGCGACATCCGAGCACCCGCGAACAGTGTCCGGTGTGGGGACGGAAATGCGCCAGATGTGGAAAAAGGAACCACTTTGCTCGTTGCTGCCAATCAACCAGTGTGAGTGCGGTCGTTCGTGACAAGTCCCCCGCAGATGCAGAACATTCAATTGGCAACGTGTCTCGGAGGGTACCGCAAAAATGTGTCTACGCAAATCTTTTGATCGAAGGCAAAGCCGTACGATTCCAGTTAGACACAGGTGCTACTGTCAACATTCTACCAAGGAAGCACTGTCCCGGAGTGTGCATTCGATCCGATCAAGATTGCCTGCGTATGTGGAATGGTTCCAGACTTCATCCGAAGGGCTCAGCTACAATCGAAGTGGTTAACCCAAGAGACGGAGCCTCACATCGACTGGAGTTTGTGATCGTGGAGGAGGAGCTCACGCCGATTCTCGGCATTGATTCGATCCAGTCTCTCGGTTTTGTTGTTTTTAATCATGATCGTTTTGTGCATGTTTGCCAGGGAGAAACCGATATTAGTGACCAGTATCCGTCTGTGTTTAGCCCAGGTTTGGGAAAGTTTGAGGGAACCGCTCACTTGTCCTTTGATACGACCGACAGCGCTACCTGCTAGGAGAGTTCCATTTGCACTGCGTGACAGGTTCTCCGCTGAATTGAGCAAATTAGTGAGAGAGGGTGTGATTGCCAAAGTCGACGAGCCAACCGACTGGGTTAGTCAGGTCGCAATCATTACGAAGAAGATGGGCGAACTGCGTGTGTGTATTGACCCAAAACCGTTGAATGAGGCCTTGCGTAGAGAGCATTATGCGCTACCTACCCTAGAAGACATTTTGCCGCGTTTGGCCAAAGCTAGTGTTTCACGAAGGTAGACCTCTCTTCGGCATTCTGGCACGTGGTTCTAGATGATGAATCCAGTTTCCTTACTACCTTTGCAACACCGTTCGGGCGTTATCGTTGGCTGCGTTTACCGTTTGGCTTGAAGGTGTCGAGTGAAATTTTTCAAAAGCGATTGGTGCAAGCGGTAGACGATTTAGATGGTGTAACATGCGTGGCAGACGATGTTTTGATCTATGGCTCGACAGAAGAAGAGCATGACGCTAATCTCCACCGTTTCTTACAGCGTTGTGTGCAAAAGAACATCAAGCTTAAACGTGAAAAATTGAACTTCGGAAAGACGAGGTGATTTTCCATGGGCATTTGCTAACAACACAAGGGGTCAGGGTCGATCCAGGAAAAATTAAGGCAATTCGAGAGATGCCGCCTCCTAATGACGTGAAGGGAATCCATCGCTTAAACGGTATGGTGAATTACTTGAGCCGTTTTATGCCAAGACTCGCTGATATCATGATGCCGATCAGGAAGTTAACTCACAAAGGAGTAAAGTGGAGTTGGGGAAAAGAACAGGAAACCGCATTCGAAACTATTAAGCACCTCATCAGCAACGCGCCTGTACTCAGGTATTACGATCCAGCGCAGCCTTTGGAGGTACAGTGTGACAGTAGCCAAGACGGAATAGGTGCTGTTCTCTTACAGAATGGAAAACCTTTGGATTTCCGCAGTCGAGCACTCACCGTGACCGAGCAGCGCTATGCGCAGATTGAGAAGGAGATGCTTGCGGTAGTCTATGCCATGGAGCGTTTCAACGATTATACTTTCGGAAGAAAGACAACTGTGTATACCGACTACAAACCGCTTGTGTCAATAGCCAGGAAACCGCTGCACGTCGTTCCTCGTCGCCTTCAGCGTATGCTTATCCGGCTTCAAAAGTACGACGTGAATATTGTGTATACGCCTGGTGCACAGATGTTCATCGCGGATACGCTGTCAAGAGCTCATCTGCCGGTACCCGAGCATAATCCGGAAGAGGTCGAAGCAGTAAACTTAGTACAGCACCTGGCAGTGACAGAAGATCGCCTAAAGGAAATAAGGCGCCACACAGAGGAAGATGCAACGCCTTCAGCTTTGCGAGACGTTATTCTAAATGGGTGGCCAGAGACAAAGCAGCTACCGAAGGAACTAACACCCTACTTCAATTTTCGAGATGAGCTCTCTGTCTTTGATGGTTTGCTGTTCAATGGAAGCCGTATTCTGATTCCGTCACCGCTCCGAGGAGAAATGCTGAAATACGCTCATCGCACTCACCTTGGTACCAACTATACCATTAACCGAGCAAGAGAATTGCTCTTTTGGCCACGAATGACGGGTCAACTAGGATCACGTATTGAAATGTGAGGCGTGCTGTTCACACGAAATCAGGCAGACGAGGGAACCAATGATGCTGCATGATGTCTCTGATCGACCGTGGCAGAAGGTGGCGGTGGATTTATTCAGTGATAACGGGAAAGATTACTTACTCACGGTGGATTACTATAGTGATTATTTTGAAATCGATCTACTCCCCACTACGACCACAGAGGCAGTAATTAACAAGCTCAGATGTCAGTTCGCGCGGCACGGTATACCGGAGGAGCTGGTCTCCGACAATGGGCCCCAGTTTACCAGCGGTGCGTTCCAGGCGTTCGCAACCAAGTGAGAATTCGTGTACCAGAAAAACCAGCCCATGGCACAAGCAATCGGATGGAAAGCCGGAGTCAGCAGTGAAGCAGGCCAAGTGATTGTTATCAAAGGCTAGAACAACTGGCGAAGACCCGTATCTCATGCTACTGGGGAATCGCAACACTCCTTCAAGGAATATCGGTTTGAGCCCAGTGCAGCGCCTATACAGCCGACGGATTAGAACTCTGATACCGGCACCTACCACACTTTTGCGGCCAGTTTCACCACAGCAAGAGCGATTGCAGGACAATCTGAGACGACGAATGACCACTCAGAAACAGTATTATGACCTTGGTGTACGTGTACTACCTGAGCTAACAGTGGAGGAGGAAGTGTGGGTTCAACCATAACCCGAAAGTCAAGAGCGGTGAAAGAAAGGTGTGATGACTGCGAGGGTCGGTGCCAGGTCATACGAAATAAAGGTTGGAGGGAAAACGTTCAGAAGAAATCGAGTGTATTTGAGACGACACCGGAGACAACAATGTGGACTGGGAGTGGAGTAGGGGATGGCGTGGGGCAAGAAGACCACGGCCGCAGATACAGCGAAGACGACGCGGAGTGGCAAGGTGTACGGGGTAGATAGCAATATGGAGGCGCAAGAACACGAAAAAAGGGAGGATGTGATGGTAGTATCAGATAAGAGTGAGCAGACGGATCAACCGAGCGAGCCAGATAGTCAATGGGAGACAGGCGTGACGGATTCGATTACTGGACTCGGATTGGCCGATATTCGTGAGTGATTCACCGTTTGTTTAACTGAAGCAAAGGAGGAACCTCATCGACTCAGAAGGGTCGTTAGTTATGGACTTGAACCTGCAATTTATATCGAGGAGTTTGGCTTGCTAAACATGTTGTAATTTTCACCGAGCTGTCTTAGTCGAATAAACGATTGCCCCTGAAGAACTGAGTTCTGCAACAAGACACACCTCAACTAAGGTGCCGCAATACAAAAAAGATAGACAGCGGAAAATAAGGGTAATGTGCTCGAAGGCATTAGAACGCGGAGAGCTAGGACAACAAATTGTGCAGAGTGAAGACAAAAAGGTCAGTAGTAGTTGTCCATCCCATACGGTCGGTGATTGTCAGAAGCTAATAACTGTCCAACCAAACTGTGACGAAATAGACGTGATAAAGAAATCTGATCCTTTGTGGCAAAACAATGACGCTGGCAAATGAATCCGCCACATTCAGGTGCTAGCCTAAAAAAAGTGATTTGCGCGTATCAAACGTGCCCCAAAATGAGGATAAAGAGTGAAAGGATCGTGTGATGCACGAAGTGATGGACATAGTGGACACTAGCGAAGTGCTAAGTCATCGCAACGGCAATCCAACGGTACCAAGATGGTAAAAATAAGAAGTTGTGAGGCTGAACGCCACTCAGTGCGACGTAACCATGCCAGAGCGAAAATCCTGTGAGAACAGCTTCGTCTCGACGAATGTAAAAAGTGACGCAGTGAACCAAGCGATTGCATTGGATCAAGTACTTGCATAGGGCCAGCGGCGCATGTACGGTGTCCCATCAATTCAACCGAGGGAGACTGGAAGGACTGACGTGTACCGGACACTTATCCCCGAATGAATGATCAGATTTGGTTATATCTAGCGTCAGTTGGATCTGTGCGTCTCCCAGGCTGGGGACCAAGTGAAGCGGATTCCCACTAGTTGGAAGTTTTGGAGGATATGGCCTGCAATATGAGTGGGTGGCGTCAATGCTGTTCTACCATCTCTTCATCCTGTGCTTTTTAATGTTGAACAAAACATGAAAACAGAAAAAACGCAAAACGGCGTGTGTGAAACTGAAAAAAAAAACATTTTTCTAGCATTTTTCTCACTCTCTCTCGTTGAATATTACATTCTCCTTTCCATGCCACCATGGTTCGGATGGTTGGCGGCATCCGGTTTCGGATTTGCCTGTCACTGTGGCAAGCCACAGGACGCCTGCGCCTACAGAGGGACCATGGATGGCTTGCGCTGCACCACCCACAGCTCCAACCACATACCCCATATCCAGTGTAAACCCGAAGGAATAAGACCGGGAGGCATGCGGATGGGAACCACGTTTCATCAACGGAGCCGGCCCACACTCCTTCACAGGCAAACACAAACACGATGTATTTGGGGAATCAACCGCACACAAGGCGGTGACTGGACCGTAGTCCGCTCCGCACTGAGTGCATGGAACCGCTCTTAGAGCCTGGCACGGCCACAAGAACCGTGCACCCCGTCCCCTCCAGCAACGACCAACTGTCTCCTGGAGCCAGTATGAACGATGTAGTGGGTAATAGACAGGTAGGCACCTTGTCAACATACACATCAAGCGCAGCCACACCGGGGATATCAAACAACAGCCATTCAATTTAAACGACAAGCTGAAATAAAATAAATCCAATAATGCATACAGATACGGTGGCATAACTCTTCGCTAAATTACCATATGAAGTAAGTTGGTCAGCAACAAATCCGTGATAAGTAAGAAATGTCCACAAGTTACTTAAAATGCTACAAACGCAACAAAATTACCGAAGATAAGCGCAATTAGTGTAAGCAACGTGGCCAGTTAATAGAACATTATTCAGGGAGGCAGAACAAACCAAATAAAGCGGAATGAAATTTAGCCAGCTTAAAAAGACCTAGTTTACGTGTAAGTTGGTTTAGCCCAACTGTGGTGAAGAAGCATCAAGAATGCAACATCAGCCTCAGCATATATATATATACTCTCCGGAACTTCGCACCGCTACCGCGCATGCGGTAGTGCGAATTTAGGCAACTAGGAATCAGTGACCCACGAATGCAGGTAGCTAAAAGTGGTGCCGGACGAACCTACCAAACTCTAGGAAGACAGCTAGTTATCCGTTGTTAGATCAGGAGGTAGAAAGTGGTAGAATTATATCGTATATACAATGTGAAAAGAATCGAAAAACTTGAGCATCGGGTCTGAAAGCGTCATTCGACATTTGGCCGAAGAAGATACAAAAGGAATCCGGGAAAGACAGAAAGTAGCGCAATGGGGTAAGGGAAGAATCCAAAGACAAAAGAAGAAAGCAGGTCAGTTACTGCTATGTTTAGCTGACGCAGTAAGAGTAAGGAATACTTAGTGTGACACAGTAGGAATATTCTGTAAATATATACCCTACTAGAAGTAAGAAACTGTACAATAAAATGCAGATGCGGTTCTGGTAGTTCTAGCCTAGAGATCTCGTGTCTGAGGTCCTGAACCGTTTGTCCGGATTTCGGTATCCGAAAAAGTCGTAGTCATGGGCCTCAACCTGCTTTGATGGTGATGCCGTATTCTGGGGTGAAGTCCAGAGGCGTGAAATGCAATATCTGACGGGAAACGAGTAAAGCTGTGGGATTCGTGCCGAACAGCATCGGAGGAGGAAGACGCTAAGTGTGATACTGAACAAATAGTGGATGGAGGCCGCAGTTCGGAGTGATTTTTCCGTAGCAACGTTCGAGTACAATGAGGAAGGCGGCTGGGAGAATCCAGCTGTGAAGAGTGGAGGGGTTTGAGTGAAATGGCAACATGTGGAGAGCTCGACTGTGGAGTACGTGTTTTTGAAAATATGTGGGTAGGTGTATTACAAACAGGCGCACTGTGCTCGACGACACTTGAATAGGATGGAGGAGGAGAGCGTTCAGTATGACGTCTCGATGTATGGTTTTTCCCAGGAGGGATAGGTGTTAGACCAGTAAAAGCAACCAATGTTAGTAAATTGTGTGCCAACACACGCTGCGAATGCTCACCATTGCGGGAATCAGGCGAGGTACCGCTGAACAAAACTTCGGGAGGTGGTAAAGATCTAAAAATATCATGGTATAAGGCTGAAGTGGATTCATCAAAACTAGACATTCCTGTGACCTCAGATGAAATAGTGAGAGGAGGCTTCTGTGTCACCCGGTTGCATTCACTGGTGCGTTCAGCATCGGAGATAGTGGCAGGACCTGTGTGCGGACTTTTAGAACACTCATTTGTCACCGGTGGCACGGCACAGTTTAAACTTAGAGTAGAGCTCGAATGAGATGGCTCTTCGGAAATCGTGCTCAAACTGGCAGGTCGAGAGCGAACGGAATTGGCCGCAGCAGCCACTGCGGCAACGACGGCGGCAGCCGCAGCTGCGGCAGCTCCAGGAGACTGCTGGCACATGGTTGGTAATTCAAGGAGGCGCCGATTGCAGAGTTCATAAAGCTGTGCATGTGTACATTCTGCTAAAGGTGGCTGGAATGTGGGTCTAAAAATGGGTGTGGATGTGAGCCGAAGCTCAACTGGGCGATCGGTAGTGATTTGGACAGTCACCGGAGATTCAACATTCTGCGTGGGTTGGAGGGATGTGCACTCCGTCTCAAGCGGAGAAACAGATTGGTTGGAAGCAGGAAACAAAGGTGTTGATAAAGAGGTCGTTGAAAAGGATGACTGGGGTAATGGCTCAGCTTTACGTTTTGATGCTGTCGTCTGAGGCAAGCGACCACGTGTGACATCAAACTGAGAAGATTTCGCAGCACGAAGGAGATTCCGATTTTTAACCTGAGTGGGACGTTGACGTGAAACGCTTGAGGATAGAAGAAACTGTAGAGAGAAAGAAGTGGTGAATTGACAGGCAGTGTGCACGTGACAAAAAACTGAAACCAAATGAAGACAGAAAATGTGTGCTGGACAAAAAAACGATTAAATAAACAACCGACTGGAGGGGTGATGAATGAACAGAAGTACAAGTGGATGAATAACGATATTTTATCGGGGAAAAACTCAGCGTAATTGACCAAGGGTCACACAACGTAACAAGCACAACCAGCTCAATTAGCATTTGGCACACTGAGAATCACTCCGCCCTACTCGGTAACACTAGTCACAGAAAACAGAGGGATAAGAGAGTCAAGCAAGAGAGAGCAAGATGGAGTGTGGAGAAGGCTGACTCACCTGGTGGAACGGATGAATAAGGTAGCAAATCGCGGGAATGAGGCAAACTGCATTGAACAGAGAGCAGAAGCTGACCACCAGGAGCAGGAAGAAGAAGTGACTGTGCAAAAGGGTGGAAAGTAAACATCGTTTGGCACATGAACGCTGACGTGGGGGCATGAGCAATAACCAGACCGAAATGAGGTGTATCAAGGAAAATGTGTGGACCAAATTAGGAGTGTAATCTCAGCCCGAGGGAAAGCCGTAGTAGTAGTGGTAGTATAGGCAGCAGTTTCTTGAATAGACAGAGCCAAACAAAACTATGGAAATCACTAGATAAATTTAATCAACGGATCATCATCATGGCACATGAGCTGAAGGTGAGCAATACACTAGCTATTGTACTGCAATAAAAGAAAAAAGGAGCATTTCTTGTTATTTTGCACAGGACATTTCTTGTCTTTTTCAATCGTTAGACATTTAGATCTAAACTATTATATACATAGATGTTCCACCGGTTTCGTTTGCGGGCCATATCCTGAACTGTTCCTAGCCATCGGCACTCTTCGTCTTTTGGTCCCCAACCAACAGTGGTTAGGCGTGATGTCAACTCTATCGCCAGGTGGACGGCTGACAACCAGCCAAGTCCTGCACAAGCGAAAAGAGCGTAGTAGGGTAAACGTTCAGATGACATACGCAGGACGTGACCGATTCATTTAAGATGGCCCGAGGGAGAACTAGTATAAAGCGGATGGGAAGCAAATGGAGCTCACTTCGAAAATACCGCAGTGGTGAAAAAAGATCGACTTCTATTCAAGTGGGGATGGTTGTGTAAAATAGCTGAAGGTCACATTAACCATCCAGCTTATTTCCAGAGGGAAAGGAAAGATAAAGGAAGGTAGGTAGAACCAGCAAATTACTGTTGTCTTGAGCACATTCTCACATAAGCTTTTTAAGGGCAGTTGGATTTTCTGGATGGCTGTGCAGATAGCTCGTAGAACACAGCCATCTAACAGATCGCCGATTTTTGACTTTGTCCGAATTCAACGGGACAACAAAACTGCGTGTTTCGAATGGAATCGTATAGGGGCCAAGGCCAACTGATCTGAAGATAGTACAAACTGTCGAAAACGTAACGTAAACACACCGCGTGATTAGGCATAGATCACACACGGGACGGAGGAAATCTGACAGAGTATTTCTGGAAAGTATAAAAAGGTCATTTACCAAACGTCTGCTAGACAAAACATTCACTGAGAACTATCGGGAGCGCTGCCAACAATTCCAGCTCGATCCGCTTTGGCTACGAAGATTGAGATCTCACTTGATGTTTCTGTCCAACATGATTCACCAAAACGTCCACTGCTATTTGCCCTCCCTAGAACTACAGCACAGTTCGACAAGGAAGCTACGCAATAAGAAGTTTGCCCTGAATGTACCCAGGTGTAGGGTAAATCTACGGTCCAACTGTTTCCTTATCAGATATGCTGTCCTGTAGAATAAGATCCCAGTCACAATCAGATCGGTTGGGAGCGCAACCGTCTTTTGCGTTAAGCTAGCTAGCCGAACAACCACGTCGTGGTGCCAGCTGGGTGGTTCGAGTTTACCCTGTTCCAGCAAATAGGCGGCAGTGTTCCAGGACGTGGTGGGTTTTCGCCTGGCAAGCGTTCTCCCTACAAAAAGCCACGTATGTCTGTTTAACAACACTGTGACGTGGCGGATGTGGCTTACCACTAAATAAAGTCACCCATTGCTTATCCGGACAACCGCTTCAAATCCACAGATAGCAAGCATCCATTTAGCCCTGGCGACACGTTCAAACACATGCAAGTAAAATGGCGGGAAACATTTAACAATCCCATAAACAAAGCTAAACACGCTTACATACATTCATATATAAACATGCGACAATCCCATTGTTCCATTGTACATTAACTGATCACATTTCGTACACTTAACATGATCATGCTTGCGCAGGCGTGCCTCGCTTAGTCGAGAATACACATTTTATTTATTTAATTAATTAACTAGACTTGAACACGAATATGACCCTGTTCTCTTGGGAGAGATCACTTGGTGATTTGTATCAAGAAGGGGCAAACAACATCTAATGAGGAAAAATGTTTTCATACTGTGTGACCTACCCTAGTGCTGTTACCATCCACCATTCCAACTAGTGCACATTGCTTCGAAACGCACCAGTGAGTTAATACGCTTGACACAACAAAAACAATGAAAATCATACAAACGTTTATCATTCATGCATGAGCATGATATATTCTGTAAAACATCGTCTGTGCCAAATATGGACAGTTTCTCACTCGATGAGAAATATACCCATTATTATTAGTATTATTATTAATTTTATTATTATTATAACAAAGATAAGAGAGAACTGGTTAGCCACCTGTCGTAATGCAGGAACAAAGTGACAAACGAGTGAAAAATGAATCCTGATTGGAACGCAACTGTGAAAAGGTGTAATGAGGTAGTGGAAATAGCAAATAAATGAACAAATTCAGTCAAGTGAAGCGCGGTGTGGGATAGATAAAAGAAAGATCGACAGCAAGGTAACTGTCGGGACCTATGTTTCTGTTAGATAATACCCCTTGGTTGTCCATTCCGAGAGAGGGGGGAGTTGGTTGATGATACAAGCCCGTGGGGCAGTGAGGTAAATGGAGGTTGATTATGAGATTTTACTTGGTGCCTCTGAGTAAGCAATTTCCCCAACAAGTCCAGTCGAAGAGAGTGACCGTAAAAACGGGTGCGAAACAGCATAGAATCAGTAAAATGCAAACTTAATAGGGTTCACAATAGCTTGCGCATGCACTTAAATCGCAAGAAATGCCACGGTTGCTGTAAGCTTTAGAGCATTGTTCGATGGTTCGCTGGACTGTTGAGGACGAGGGTTAACAAGTGAGCACCACTGTCAGAGACAATTCCTGATTTTTGCGGCCGATGCCGACTGATCCAAATTTATGAACTAAACGGGTATCTGCTAATGGTGAATTTTGAAGAAAGGAGATCAATGGCAATCAAAGTTGTAATCTATCTAGTAAGTGGCTTTGAAGATAGCTTGTAGGTAGCATTCAGAGTGGCGCAACGGATCGCAGACAAACGTGAACGACCGCATAAATTTAACGTCCACTCTAGTTGCGCTGGGGGTGTTTCAAGCAGAACGAGTGCCCAGTGGAAACCAGGTAACTTAAGTGAGGACTAGCTTTTGAGTAAGACATCTTGGGATCCCGAAGTGGTTCTATTGTAAGGCTAGAAGCAGAACAATAGTTACGCAATGAGTGAACCAAAACGAAGGTAGGCGAATATATGTAGTGAGATAAAAATCAGCATCGATGAGATAAAAATGTATTCAGAAAGCGCGCAACAGGCGGAGAAGCGGAAAGGAAGCTTCATATAGCTGGTGCCAATATAAACCGCGAAATCGACATATGTAACTGATTGTTAGTATAGCAGGAAGAGCAGTGACAGCAATGCAGCTTAGGGAATATAAACCTACTTAGCAATGAACTGCACACGAGCGGCAACCAACAGGACTGTAGCCAACACAAGCCCCATTGTGGTGTGCAGAGCAGGGGCGAACTGGTTGCTCAACGTAGTCACAAGATGATCACGCACAAACTGGTAGTAGTGTTTGGAGGAATCCGTAGAATTGAGCACAGATGCCATCCTGGTGCGATCCACAGACACAGGGTCCACACCATCTACCGGGTAAGTAGCTGAGCTGTTCTCAGGAGCATTGCTTGGTTTCGTAGCAGAATCTGATGTACAGCAGCAAAAGGAACAGCTCGTGATGCACGCTTCGCCGGGTCGAGCAGATTGACAAACGCAGATCATCTTGTCTGCCACCTTGCTAGATGGGTAGCCAGTCCTTGTCGCTGCAGAAAAGGCACATGTAAAGTGTGGGGTTGGCCATGAACCAAGGAATCCAACAGTAGTTCTTGCACCAAGACCAGCAGAGAAAAGCATCAGACCAGCGGAGATGGGATTCAGTTCCAGTCCGAGAAGCATCATACCACAGAGTGCGGCGCAGAATCCGCCACCGGCTCCCACAACGAGAAGCAACAGGACGATAACTGGAGAGGCGAATAAAAGCAAGGCAGCCACAAAGACGATGGCGAAGAAAATACCTGTCGCCATCGCTGTCTCACGGATAAGGTAAAAGTAGTGCTCCGCAAAAGTGAAGAGCGCTCCGACGGGAAAGGAAGGCACACCCTGCGCAGTTGCCCCTTCGGTGAGTAGACGGACATTCTGTGGAAAGCATAAGGTGACGGAATGAGCAGTATGCGAAATCCGCGAACGTTATAGTGCACAAGCAATCGATAAAAGAGAGGGCCTTTCGTCTAAATTGGGGACGCTCAACTGCATATATATATATATATATATATATATATATATATATATATATATATATATACTTGACCAAGGTCCAATTGCAGAGTGACCCAACACAGGTGTAACCACAAAGGTGGGAGAAAAAGGTGTCATGTGAAGAGAGTATCACAAAGCGTTCGCCAATGGGTATGGTTCTCAGTCATATCCGAGAGCGTTTCGAACCAGGTGTGCTCACTGTCATCGGGCCCCAAACCCAGGAGTTTGGACCATCCCACACTGGCCAAATACAATGTCAGCGACATGACGCTTCGGAATCAGGTTGCACTGGCCACTTTACCGTCGCTTCCAATCAACGCCGGTGAATGCAAACAAAGTGAGGGGGGAGCAACCGATGACCAGAAATACGAAAAACGCGTTAAAACCAACGGAGCGCGCGTAAGGAAAGTATGCAGTTCAGTGGTCGGCTGAGACTGTCCTAATCGAAACTCCGACCCAGTGTCTCGTCATTACTAATGCGAAGCTGCCAACGTACGCCGGTGATGCTCCGGAGACAGTAGTGATCAAAAAAACAAACGGTCACTGGACATCGCGCATTCGAACAGGCCAGGTCTCGTAGCACGAGCACTGTTCGTGCCGTAGCGTTGTAGTCTCGAGCTTTTAATGAAAGGCTGAGATCACACCGACGCCAGACATGTCCGAGGTACTGTGGCTTTGGAGATCCGCAAACTGACCGAACCCATTAACACCGCACGTTAAAGTAACTCCCAAGGTAAATGAACTTGTCGATCACTTCCAAAGAGGAGCCAGAGGGGGTGAGGAAAGGAAAAGCTTTTAACCAGTCCTAGAGGAAAACACTGCACTTAAAAGGGCCAAAGGTTATTCTCAACTGTGACACAGATAACTTCAACCTGCGCAGCATGCGAGGGGCCACAGATTACGGTGACGCTGTTAACATAATCCACATCTCGGGGCCTGAGAGTAACTGGATGCCACTAGGCTCACAGTTTTCCAGAGTAATCTATAACGTGTCATCCATAACGAATTCAGATAAAAGGAGTGATGCGGAACAGGCCTGCTCACATTAGTGGTGATCCTAAAGGGGGCGAAAGTCCACTATACACCCAGACCAGGTCGGAAATTTGAGAGTAAATGGCTTGATGAATGTTAACATACTTCTCGGGCACTCCCCTTCCCAATAGACAACCCCAGAGAGCACCACGGTTAATTGAAACAAATGCAGTACGTATATCCAGAAGTCAAACGATGGCAGGCCGACTAAAAGGTCGGACAACCGGTGGATCGTAGACATGTGATCAATACAGCTCCGACCTGGGCGAAACCAAGCCTGATCTCGTGTGTGCACTCTTCGCGTACTCCACTGAGCTACCATAAAATTAGGGAAGCGTGCACTGTAGATGCAACACAAAGGAGGCTGATCCCTCAGTAGTTAGCTCAATCTGTTCAGTCACCTCTCAATGTGAGCTAAGCCCCTTTCAGATGGGATAATTTGTGTGGTCCAAATCTCTTGAAGGAAGATAGATAATTCAGAAAGGGGAAACTGGCATCCATCCCTGAAAAGTCGGAGGCAAGTTGTCGGGACCGTGAGATTTGTGACAATTTAGAAGAGGAAACTCATAGGCAACCCCAACCTTCAGTGGCGGAGAGGTGCTTACCTACAAAGGAACACTGTGGACACTTTAATGGAAACTCGAGAGCATTAGTGGTCAGCTGAACTGCTGTGCGAAGTGTTCTGACCAACGCAAAAACCGGCGTTGGGGATTGTGAATTGGCTCGCCGCTGGTTTCGCATACCACCACCGGTGGCAGTGGGTTGGATAATTGAGAAGAGTCTACAGAAGTTCCCTGGGGCAGCCTATTCCATGTCGATGACACGCTGCGGTCACCAGGTTTCGTGATATTCCTTTAGGATCTATTTGAGCTCGGGGTTGGTAGATACGTGCAATGAGTCTTACTGAACACCAGCATGAATCCTCCAATGGTCTTCCATAACTTGGATAGGTCGAGCAGAGCCTGTTGTTTAGTTTACATGACCACCGTGGGAAGAAATAAAAGTACGGCTACACAATCAAAAATGACAAGCGTCAGTAAAAAGTGGCAAAATGAAAAATGAATAAAACATGTACCAGTCCATAAGCCAGTTCGCTGAAGTGTGGCATGCGGTGGGGTATGGTTGAAATAACGCATCACAGAGTATAAACCAGTGGCTAAAAATAGATCACATAGCTAACCTGAACAAGTTCCAGCTGAGCAGGCATACTCTGGATACCAACTGCGTAATAATTTGTTTGTATAAATTCGATGGGCTCAGCCGGAGGAAGGGCGTGTAAATCACTTGGGCGCCCTGAAGAAGGCTGAGAACGCAAATGATTCAGCTGAACTGGACTGGGCTCTGGATGAATCACGCACGCCAGTGAAGAGAAGTTCAAGGCATCGTGAGTTCGCCACATGCGGAGAAGCACGTAGAAAGCAGGCGGATCAACGATTCCCGCGTGAACCAATCGGCCCGTGTTAATCTGAAACCGTTATGAATGAACATAGTAGATTAGTTTTTTAGTGGCGAATGAAGCCGAATCGCTTTCACCAGAGTCGGTGCAGATCCCACGTACCTGTTAGCCGATAGGAGTGCCATTTCAAGGTAAGGTGTGTAAGTGGACTTAGTTTGTGGTGATCAACTTTAGGGGACCAGGTCCAGCTAGACTTAACTTAGAGAGCAAACTTAGAGTAACATTTCTATGATATGCAACTCAGAGAGCCATAAAGAGGGTGATCAACTGAACAGAATGGTCAAATTAAGTAGGACACTACTCTAGCCAATTAATCGGAGGTATGACGACATTCAAGAATTTGGACATGCGTAAAGGTGTGTAACTATGCACCCTATATCGGGGCGCAAGCCATCCCAGTTCTTATCGAATGAATTAACCCGAAGCCGAAGTACAGAGACCAAACAACAAAACCAACGAATGCATTTTGAGAGTCCAGTTTTGGGCAGACTGATACCACGTTTAAAAATGAGTAAAGACGCTATGCGTTTAAACAAAGACGATTAAATAAAAGGAGGGGCTTGCGAGGGAAGTGGAGAGCAGTGCATGAAAAAAGGAGAAACACCAGATTAGAGGAATCCCTCCAAAATGTTAGAACTCACACGGCTGAGCTCGGGACCGCGGTCCGTTTGAACGATTAGTCGTAAACCCAAAACACCAAGTTCGCTAGCATTCACACTCCAGTAACCGGCAGAAGAGATAAGCCCTCGTTGACGGTCTGAGTCAAAGGCATCTTGAACACGCTGAAGCCAATCGCGCATTGTCTCAAGCCAATAACCGCGGCCAGCCAGAGTGACACGTGGCAGCTTCGATAGACGCATGTATAGCTGATGTAGCTGACGTTGCCGAACCGGGAAATCGATCCCACGACCAACGTCTGCAAAAACAGATCGTGTTCTAGGCTTCATATTCAGTAAATTAGTGGATGATAGGCTGGGAGCAGGGGCTGAGGGAATAGCCTTTCCGAGACCAGATCTACTGGGGACCGGACGATCACCAGGCAGATCAGTTCCTCTGGCTATAATTTGAAAGTAGCGTAACCCGAATGCCTGTTCGGAGTGTTTCACAAAGCCGTACTCGATTGCATCCACCGGGATTAGCTTAGACCAATCGAGGCCCAAGTGTAGCCCGTATTGGGACAACAAAGCAGCCGAAATAAACGGTGCGACACCAATAATACATATGAACAACTGAATTGACCAATGGTAAGTGAGGAACAGCGCCATACGATGGGCAAAGCGGACGAGCAAAGGCTTCGGTTGATTACACTCCTCATCAGCGACGCGAGGCTGACATCGATCGAAGGAAGTGAGGTGCCGGTACCAATGGGGATGGTGGTGTGGGTCGTGATAACAACACCCACTCGAGATGTGGGAAGGATAGAACTAAGAGAAAAGATGGGACAAGAAAGGAAAGGCACGGTTTGAATGCACTGCAGCAGAAAGTCGGTGACTGGAATGCAGTCTTAGACAGCACTAACCTTAGGAGTATGTGATCGGTTGCGCTGTCTTGAAGGGTCGAACGTCGTCGAAGGCGGACCGCCACGCTTAAGACCTTGTGTGGGTCCAGAGACAGTCACCGTTGTGTGCACAGTGTGACCGCCGGATGGAGAACCCAAACCGGAGGGACGGGACAAATAAGAGCCTGGTTTGTTTGAACGTGTATCATCAGCGACACGATTGATGACGCTAACCTGAATGGAAGAACACGGGTATGTTCCAGTTGATGAGGTAATTGTCTCATTGTGAACCGATCCTCTGCGGCTTTCTGTACTGTTACTGTCCAATGTAGTTGAGCATTCCATGTAGGGATCCTTCCTGGAATAAGGCAGATTCTCCTCTTCGAAGTCGGCATCATGGCTGTGCGTTCCACGGCGGACTGGTGTGGAATCAGTGTGAGGTTGCTGCAGACAACAGAGCACATCCAGCCGGCCGGCAGATCGGCGAGCCAAATCCAACTTTAGCAGTCCAGGAAGTAGAAAGAGTAAGCAGACGGAGTGGACAAGAACCAACGTTCCACCCTGAGGGGATTAGAGAGGGGGTAATGAGCGGTGAACGCATTGCGCGTGAAGCATTCTGTCGACCATTGAAACGCAGTACGCACACAATCAATAACTGAGACAAGCGGTCAAGCAGCGGCAGCAACGAGATAAACCACACGAGTAAACAATCACCGGTCGGTGAAAGTCATCATCACGCCAGCGAGGTTAACACAAACTACAGACATGAGTACGGGGACTGAAGTTGCGGCAAAGTTGTTTGAACTACTTGCTACGGCGCCAACTGTAGACAGACCACCCGCAACCATGACAGATCATGCGACGTGTGTGGTTATCGGAACAGACATTATCGGCGTACCATCGGACGCGAGTGACAACGACAGCTAGGTCAGAGAGCTGCCGAGGTAAAGACATAGGGGACAGACGATCACTCTTCAGACAAAATGCGTGATTAGGCAAGATAAGCAGATCTAAAGGAGAATATAGACATGGATAATTTCAGTTGTGGGGTAGATAAGTTTTCATTATTATCGTAGAGTTGGATATAAGAGAGACGCAATTTCATGAGTATCACAAACGCCCTCATCTGCAGCATCAACAAGTAGAACGCACTGACGGTTGCTGTCAGACAACAACAACGTAGAAGATATGATCTTGACGATAGTGAGTAAAAAAGTTTGCAGTGGACCTAATGTTGAGCCTAAAGAAGTCATATATATATATATATATATATATATATATATATATATATATATATATATATATCAGATGATCAATCAAGGGACCGACAAAAGGTGGTCTACTTGTACAGGTGGCCGCCGCAGACAGGTTCATGCGTAGGGACATTACTCATAGGAGGAAACGTTGGGGGTCTTTGGCTGGTCACCATAAACAGGTAGTCGCCATAGTAGGTTGGACTGTATTTATATATTCATAACCAGAGTAAAGACAATGTGTCACCAGAGCCATGGCAAAAATGGGGGAAACAAAATGCGAGAAACAGAAGAAAACGATTTAGTGGGTTTTGCACACGTCATTTTGAATTTTTACGTTTGATTAGATATTAATTAATAGAGGACACGGTTGAACAACGCTGTCGTCACTGATATCAGTCGCGCACCATAACATCCAACGTTTCCAACCATTGGGAGTAGGACTCACGCGGTCTCCATCCTGGAAACTGGACCGGAACAACGGAAGCTAAGCTTGAGGTTAGCTTCATTATGCTCCTTCATCACGTCATCCGTTGTTCACCGCGGAGCTTTTTCCAATCACTTCTGGAGAGCGCAAATAACGCTCCACGGGGAAGGCGATAGGCTGGAATGCGCAATAAGTGGCCGAGCCAATGGATGTGGTATCGGAGAATAACGGTTTGGAGGTATGGGCTGTTTGCTCCAAACATTCGGTCTCGGAGTTCTGTGGTGCTCACGCGAGTAATCCTACGCAGACGATTGTCGAAAACTGACAATCGTTTTATGTTTTCCGAGCGAGTCGACCAGGTCTCAACAGTACAAGAGGATGGCACGGACACCGTTTTTGAGTTTGAGACTGAGGTCGCGCCGGCGTCATAAGTATCTCAGTCTGATGAATACAAGGCCTTTGCGATCTGTTGTGAGACCGCATCTTCAACACTGCCGCCAGCTGTGATGCAACTCCCTAGATAAGTGGAGCACGAGACTTGTTAAAGGATATCACCGGTAAAGGTGAGAGCGGGCACAGGCATTTACAATCCTGGGGCAGTATACAGCACATGCTTGGGGTGAAATACGAGCCACCATCGCTAAGCAGTTCAAAGTGCTCTGGACAGCTTGTCGATCGTCCTCAAGCAAAGCGATATAATCGGCTTAGCCCAAAACCGTAACTCCGTCAATTGGAAGAAGCTCAATACTGTAGTCTTGGATACCTACCAATACTCGTTGGACGATATCTTCAACAACAAAATTGATGAGGAATGGTGAAACAGGGCCACCTTGGCTGGTGACAACAAACGAAGAGGAAAGCCTGACATAAGCCTTGACTTTGCCCGATGTGTGACTGTAAAGTGCCTTCAGAATGGTCACACCTATTCGGGCGCAAGAAAAGTGTGCCCGACAAATCGCTCGGATATTCAGGAATGCTACGATTGCTGTCCGTCGGTGGGAGTGACGGAGTCTGGCCTGTTCAGGTGGGAGGCTGGCTTGCCGAACTACCTCCTCATGGTGCTAACTGGGTAGTTCGGGTGTCCCCCGTTCCAGCAAACTGTTTAGCGATAGTGTTCCACCTCGGTGGGGCAATGTAGTCCAGCAAGTGTGCTGATTTCATGGGGTGTATTGGGCCCCTGTTTGGTGATCTACCTAACAAAAGACTTATGGACAGAACATTCAGTCAGCGACTCCCAATGGGCGCGATTCCCTGAATTCGCTCCGCTGCCTTGCGGGTAGGTTATTTAGCCAAAGGCTCGAGGTGGGGTCCCGTAAGTCAACTCCCTACTTCGGCTTGGGCAATCGGGTAGTATCACGCCCTCTCAAAAAACTGTGGACTGTACTACGTGCTCATCAGCTACAGTTTCTGCTTCTTACATTCACGCGACTTCATCACACGCCAAGTGTTTGTTGCTAACAATCCTCACATTCCGTTACCGATTTATGTGTTCAAAAATCTGACTGCGATTCCGGTTACGCCGCGAACCACGGAGTTCAACCTATGGCTCTCCTCCTTCCCCGATCCTCGTTCCGTCTGGCGTACTTCAATGTTCGGACACTCTTGCAGATTGGACAGCAAGCCGGCCTAGGCTGCACCCTAGAGTCCCTGGATATTGATGTCTGCTACTTTCAGAAATCCGATTGCAAGACCCCAGCACTGTGCTCACATTGACATCAACTAGTGACTAAGAAGCCAGATATCACCTGCGTCTTTCTGGAGAATCAGAAGCAGCCTCAGCGGGTGTGGCTGGTGTAGGTACAGCACTAAGTGGCAACGCCCAGGCGGCACTACTGGACTAGTTCCCGATTAACAGCCGACGATGTGCAGTTCGGATTCGGGGTTCATGCAGAATCAACAAGCGACGAGAGGAGAAAAGCAACTTGTTTGTGATCTCCGCGTACACTCCAAATGACTGTAGTGGTGGCTCCGTCAACGACCACTTCTGTCGGGATCTACATCAGCTCTTGACTAATGCTAAAAAGTAGGATGTCGTTGTTCATTGCTGGGAATTGTAATGCACGGGTTGGCCGCTTGTTACTATACAAACGCCACCTTGGTGGTCACCACGCGCTCGTTGAGAACCTCTCTGGTAACGCAGAGAGGCTTCTCATATTGTGCGAAGACAACCGTCTTTTTCTCTCGAGCACTAACTTCAGGCGTACGAAGAAGCGTTCCGCTACTTGGCGTCCCCTTTCGCCAACACAACCGTGGTCTCAAATTGATCACCTTGCAATCAGCTTCAGATGGTGTGGCAACGTACTGGACTGCAGGTCCTTTTCGTCCACCTTCGTTGATTCACACCATGCATTACTCTGCTCGAAAATCTACATGTGTTTTGGGGGAAGGTTGCCGAAACACGAAGCGCCGCAAGATTGACGTAAACAAATTAACCGATTCCTCTGTCTAAGCGAGCTATCAGTCTTCACTGGCATACGCACTCAGTTGCAATCCACCGCGAGACATAGAGCAACACTGGACTTCTATACAGAAAGCGATGATAATTTCCGGTCAGTCAAGCTGCAGTCTAGCTCGAGACCGCTTAAAGGTTTGGCTCTCTGCTTGTTCTCTGGAGCTGTTAGAACGCCGCAAAGATATCCCGCCGGAATCAGATTGCAACGAGCGGCGCCGTTCTTCCAACCGGCTGCGCAAGCAAAGTTTACGCAAGGATCACAGGTCACGGTGGTCTGAGCGTGCTTTAGAGATGGAGACCGCTGCTCTCTCTGGCAACACTCGCAAGTTTTTCCAACTCATTCGGTCCACTGCCTCCAGGAAGCCTGGTGTCAGTGAGGTTATTCGTGGGGTGGATGAGTCACCGATCACCAACCAGCAGAGGGGTATGGAACGCTGGGTCGAGCATTTCACTCGCAATGCAACTGGCCTCCACCGTCCATCAGTACACCCAGTTGTTCACCCTGACTCGTCCCACTGAATCCACCCAGCAAAGCGGAAGTCTGCCTCGAGATTCGACGCTTGAAGCGGCTCAAGGCTGCTGGATCAGACGGACTTTACCGGAGCTGTTCATATACGACGGCGCGGAGATCATTAAACCGCTGACCTCGCTGTTCGAAAAAACCTGGCATGAAGAGAAAGTGCCTTTCTCTTGGGGCGAATCATTTATTGAACCAACACTTTGAAGAAATGCGCAAGCATTTCATGTGTAAAGCATCGCGAGACCAGTCTTATTTCGGTTGCCTCCAAGCTACTGGCATCCATTCTGCCCCGTATACTATCCCCAATAAGCGAATCATCTTACCGTGAAGAACAAGCCGGGTTGCATCCCGGCCTCGGTAGCGTGGCTCAAATCTTCACGCTGTGCCAACTCCTCGAACATCGCCACCTATATCACAGGCCCACAATCGTTGCATTCCCAGACATACGTGCCGTTTTCGACTCCGTTGATACACCTGCATTATGGTGTTGCTCACTAAAGAACGGAGTGCCAGAGAAGTATGCCGCCATCTCACGAGCACTTTACCTTCATACCTCCGACAGAGTGAGGGTCTACAGCAAGCTTTCCTCGCCATTCGTCAACCATAAAGGTGTGAAACAGGACTGCGCTATGTCCCCATTCCTCTTTAACTTCGCAATCGAAGACGTTCTGTCGAGTGCTCTAGAAAATATCCAACATGTTGGCCTAAAGCTCCTACCGGGTGAGCGCGCGACCGACTTAGTTTATGCTGATGATATGATGGGCTGAGGAAGCTCTTGTGTCAAGGGCGAAACGTTGCCACAATAAAACCCTACCAAAACCGATTTGTATTCAAAACCTTTTGAAATCCTGATGATATCGCCTTACTTGGCAACGACCCCCAAGGGATGCAACTTATTCTGGATCGCTTGGTGGTTGGAGCATTTAGGTATGGCATGAGATTCGCCACATCGAAGTGTAAAGTACTGATCCAGGAGTGGCCTGCAGCTGCTCCCGTGCTCGCTCTCGTAGGTGTACAACTTGAACAGGTAGACAGTTTCGTCTACCTTGAGTTGTGTTTCTCCTGATGGCACTATCTATCAACAAGGAAGTTTCTCATCGAATCGCTAAAGCCCGATCAGCATTTAGCAAGCTGAGGCAGTTGTGACGTAGTCCCGAAGTCTCAGTATCGCTAAGGGTCATGTTTACAGCGCATCCGTTCGTTCAGTGTTGCTGTATGGGAGCGAGTCCTGGCCAATTCGCCTGGAAGACATGCGTCGTCTTTCTGCCTTCGATAACGGTTGCTTAAGGAGGATTGCTCGTGTTTGGTGACAACATCGAGTTAACAGTAATGACGTTCGACGTCACATCTTGGGAAATTCGAGTATTCCCTTCAACAAACTGGTTTTGCTGCACCAGTTGAGATGCCTCGGTCACGCCATATGGGTGGCACCTGAGCGTCTACAGCGCCGCGCTCTATTCGCTCGTCAAGGACCTGGTTGGAGGCGACCGCGTGGTGGTCAGCCTTCCACTTGGCAACCGCACATGAAAGCACTGACGCAGTGTCTAGCCGCTGTTGGACCCGTACGTCTTCCAGGATGGGGACTCAAAGATGAGGAGTACCAATGGCTTAACACACTTGAAGACATGGCCCGCAACCGGAATCAGGGGAAGAATTGTGTACAGAAATATACCGATTTACACGTTTAATACTTTCAACAAATAAAAGGATAAAAAAGAGAAAAAATTGGCATGTGAAAAACAAACTAAGAATGTCTTGTTCTATTTTTGTCAAAATGATCCTTACATCCTGCGGCACAGTAGCTGAAGTGTGTTGCTCCCTTTCAACTATTATGCCACGATGATTATGAAGCGGTGACCTCACTTTATCTGCTAATCTCCATAGCTTTATTGGCTCTATGTCTAGTTGCTAGACTGTTGAGATTACATACATAAATACCAGATCGAGTTTGCAGAACAACGTTTTAACTTGGTGGAGTAGAATCAGCTCGGCCGTGTGATAGCATTAATTAGTGGACTGGCGCAGACGATATCAAGATCGCCCGTCATTTTTGTCCCCTTTGAATGGCAGCGTGATGAGTACCTTCTTCTTAGGGATGTCGGCCTTACTTTTATCGATTGTTTTTTTATCTGAGTGGCACTTGATGAACTTCTCGGGATACCTGTCCTCTCGTAGTGTTGCTGAGACATGTTGTAGCTCGTTGTCAATTGTTCCTTCGGAGCCTATCTTACGAACTCTTTCGAAAATAGTGCGTACCAGAGCTCGTTTATAGTTGATGCCTCGACCAAGTCCTGTGTAGTTTGAAGCTTGTGTGCCGCGTAAAATTTTTAACTTTTTACGGCAAATAATTTTGAAAACACAGTCAACAACCAGACAGCAACTCCTGAACATCATGTCATCAGTCTTTTTGCGACCAGATGCGTATGGAGCCCGAAAAATACGTGCTAAATTTATCAACGATTCCATTAAGTCGCCCTCAGTTGAAGTCTATCGTTGGGCTTCGACCTCTCAGTGCCATCGAAGAAATGCGGCAAAATAACTATTGAGGTACAATTTGAACACCTATATGGAACAACTGTCAAGTTTGAAACCAGCCACAGACGACGCAGACGGTTGGTCTAGAGATAAGGCAGTGAATCTAGATAACCAACTTTGTATTACTGAGACCGAAAATGCAGAATTTTGAGAACAGAGCACGGATGCGACAAAATGAAAACGTAGAAATACAAAGACAAGACAAGGGATCTAGGGTAGTTGTTATTGGAAAAGATTATGTTTGCAAAAACACTAGTCACTTTGTAAGCGATTTAGCAGGTCACGATAAAACCGAACAAGCGAAAAGTCCATTACTCACAAACTTAGAAGTCCAGTGAAGGTTGAACTGATTGATGCGAAAACCTTGGCACGGCTCCGTAAACGCGGTGGTCCACTTCCTCATACGTACGGTTTACCCAAGACTCACAAGGAAGGAGTTCCACTGCACCCAGTATTCTCAATGTTGGGGGCACCGTAACAAAAGTTGGTACGATGGTTAGCCTAACTTATCGAACCTATGCGACGCGAAGTAACCGGCTATACCCTCAAGGATACATATGAATTTTGAAACATTGAGTCCCCTTCAGCCACTTCATTAACGCAGCAAGCAGACATAGGCTGCGATATGCTAACTGGTTTGCCGTTTCAAATTTGAGGCATTCTCTGTTGAAACTCTCCAGCGTACTAGGACCAAAACACTGCGCAGCCTTCAAGGTAACCTTGTGAGAGCAGCCAACATTTCTTTCCCTACCGAGGGCCAGAAGCATGTGTACAATCTGTCAACAGCTCGGTTCAGGCGAGAACAGTTGGAAGTTCTTTCGCTGGGATTGAAATATCAAATACCGTCGAAGAAGGTGGAGGGGCTCCACACAGATTAATTTGGAATATCTGTACGATCAACTCAGCGACCTTTCGCCGAAATCAACGGATGATGCAGGATGGTTTCGGGCAAAATTAGTGGATATCTCGCACCACTTCCGGAACGCGTCTATTAATCAGATGTGTTGCTTGAAGTCGGAGCACTATGTTGCAATCAAGGAGCTGCAGAAAAGGAAGGACGTAATTTTCCTGCAGCCGGATAAAGGCATGGGTGTGGTAATAATGGACAAAGTTGATTACACCGCAAAATTGGAGTCCATTCTCGGAGGTAGACGCAAGTTTCGTATTGACAAGACGATGGACAACAATATATTGGCGGAGAAACAAATTACAAGGCATCTACAAATTCTTTTGCTTCATGGATTCATCTCCGAGTCACAATAACAACAGATAAAACCGACAGGGACGGAAACACCAAGGATGAGGGGTGCGCCGAAGCTGCACAAGGCGGGAATCCCACTACGCCCAATAATGTGCATGAATAACTCACCTTACCACAAAGTAGCGCAGTGGTTGGCAAAGCTCTTAGAACCCGTGCGTAAGCTCCTGAGCACGCATTGTTTGAAAGACTCCTTTGAATTGGTGAATATAGTGGGACAAACAACACTCGACGCGGAGCTCATAAATTCCATAGACGTAGAATCGCTGTTCACGAATGTGCCCCCACCTGAAACGGTCGACGACCTATGCTAATTTCTTTTGAGTCGGAACCTCTCTGTGGACCTTCCTCTGGAGTTCCTGCGAGACTTGATATTGTTGTGCACTAAGAATGTGCGATCCCAGTTTGAAGGGACGGCATACAAACAGATTGACGGCGTCGCTATGGGTAGTCCTTTGGAACCAGTTCTGACAATTATCTTCTTGGGTATGATTTAAAGGAAAGTTGCCGCCTGCATAGGTGAAGAAAAGCTTTACATGCGTTATGTAGATGATATTCTCGTCTTCACAAATGTGAACATTTTGACCGTCTTTCTGTCCTCCTGAACTCAATTCACCCTACATTTCTGTATCACAGGAGAGAGAACAAGAGGACAGACGGCCGTTTCTGGACGTGTACATCAAGAGAAGGACCGATGGCACACTGCAGCGCACGGTGTACAGAAAAGCGACCTGGGGGGGCAATACCTACATTTTCCAGCTTCGCCCCCAGTTGCATTCAGCGCGGCCTCGTAAAAGCTCTCTTCTACAGGGCCAGGCGGATCTGCAGTCCGGAATCACTCAAGGCTGAAGAAGGTTTTATACCGGACTTCGCTAGCCAATGGGCATCCGGAGAGATTCATTCAGACCCATAGCAGACCCCCCAAGGAGAAGCCACCAGTACAAACTGCGGAGAAGAAGGATGTTTATTTATTCTTACCGTTCAAAGGGGATCACTTGGCAAATGAAGTTGGTCACAAGCTCAGGTCCGCTCTAATACAAGCCTACCCTACCGCCCAACTACGACTTATCCACACTACACGAAGGGTTCTTCTCCACAGCCGTCCGAGTAGCTCACCAATCACTTCGGCCTCTAACATCATCTACCAGTTCACTTGCAGTTGCGGTGACACTTACATAGGCAAAACTGGTTGTCGGCTGGCTCAAAGGGTGGCGGAACACTTCCCATTGTGGCTATGGCAGTTGCTGTCTAACCAAGGCGGAGCGAACCAAATAATGAACCGGAACCTTATCTCGTCTATCACCAAACATCTCATGATGACTCGTCATCAGGTGAATCCAATCAATTCATTCAAGGTGCCAGTGCGCAACAGGAACCCGACGGTGTTGGCAATTGGCGAGGTGCTACTGAGAAAGTTGAATTGTCCCCTGTTCTGTGACAAGAAGCAATTAAGGCAAACAATTAGATTGCCTTGGACCTGATTA
Organism: Dicrocoelium dendriticum; assembly: GCA_944474145.2. Classification (NCBI taxonomy): domain Eukaryota; kingdom Metazoa; phylum Platyhelminthes; class Trematoda; order Plagiorchiida; family Dicrocoeliidae; genus Dicrocoelium; species Dicrocoelium dendriticum. The sequence continues at coordinate 39,162,996 of OX104071.1, forward strand.
TGTCATTCCCAACAATTTTATCTGCTTATCTATGTTACTAAGTGTGGACCCTATTTATTGCGTGTTTTGTTTTGCCTATAGTGTGTAGCGACTGACGAGAGCAATCGAAATGTTGACATTTGAATTTGTCGATAAAATACGTGATTTAAACGAAGACGGAAAACATATGGTTTCAATCAATGTTTGCTCGTTGTTCACTCTCGACATCATTGGTACTCATGCGGACAAAGTAGGGTTTCGGGCAAATCATCTCAAGTCGCTAATCCGCCTGTGCACGAAAGATCTTCAATTCCAATTCAATGGAAAAATGTACCGACATGTAGACGGTGTGGCTATTGGCAGTCACTTGGTGCAGTCTTAGCTGATATTTTCGGTGGCCACAGAGAAGACCAAAATTCGTCCTTTTACACAAAATGTGCACCTGTGCAGCAGATATCTGGATACCACATGTGTTGTAGTTCATAGCACCTACCAAGCAGCAGATTTACTTGATGCTCTGAACCAATGCCACCCCTCGATCAAATTTACAATGGAAAACGAAACAGATAACATTTCTATTTTTTGGTTGTAAATCTGAAAAGAAATCCGGATGCTACACTCACTCGATCGGTGTACTGTAAGCCTACTTGGATAGGACAACATCTGAACTTTAACAGTTTCTGCCCCATCAACTGAGAAAGAGCTCTCGTACGCACTATTTTCGCAAGAGCTCGTAAGATATGCTCCGAAGAAACAATTGACAACGAGCTGCAACATGTCCCAGCGACACTACGAGAGGACAGGTATCCCGAGAGGTTCATCAAACACCACTGAAACGAAAACAATCGAGAAAAGTAAGGCCGATGTCCCTAAGAAGAAGGTACTCACCACGCTGCCATTCAAAGGGGACAAAAATGATGGGCGATTTTGACAACGTCTGCGCCAGTCCATTAAGAAATGCTATTACACGGCCGAGCTAGTCCTACTCCATCAAGTAAAAAAAGTTGTTCTGCAAATCCGACCTGGACAGGCCAGACTCTATAGTTACCACCTCCTGGAAGTGCCGGAGTTCAAGACGCTGGCGGTGTAAAGATTTGATCGTGCAACATCGGTCTGGACGCCTAGAGATATACAGCGAAATGTTCAAAATGCCGAAATTTTTAAGCCCTCACTTTTTTTCCGATTTAATGTGCGTTAAAACATATCGTAGTAACACAATTTTAGCAGAAAGCAAAGTTCAAAACGTTGTGTGCCGGTACGTCATGGCATCTGTTCTGAAATGTCACTGTGACTAATTTTTGACATTTTCAAAACTTTGTTATACTGGCATTTCAATGTATCCTGAGAGACATGCTGACTTTGATTGTAGTCGCTCCTGAGTAGTTTTCACACGTGAAATATGCAGATAAAGGAGTAGCTGGACACTAACATTTGAAGCACTGACTTTTCTCGGTATGAGCCAGACGGGAAACAAATGTCAGCAGAACGACAGTGGTTCGATCGGAGTGATGGTTAGTAAAATGTCGATGCCTTTCAATATCTTTAGCAAAGTGAGACAAAATTACGAACTATCACTTTTAATTGTTAACTCCGACATCGATGAATTCACGGAAACTGCATCCAGTGGGCACTACCAACAAGATATGGGGGTGTTCTCAAGTGATCGACTTCTTGAGTTGGAGTAGGCTGATGACACTGCCCTTATCTGTGATAGTTCACAAACTCTACAGGCAGCAATGGACAAAGTAATACTGACTGCTCATCGTTTCCGGCTATACTTGGCATCTTCGAAATACAAAGGCTTCTTAAAGATAGGCAATGACGCACATCTGCGCTGGACCTTAGTGATAGTCAGTTATAAGTTGTCCAGAAATTTAAGCATCTAGTAGCTATAGCAGCCTCTGCAATGATATAAGATGGAGTCACGAACTGTATGGTAAAAGTTAGAGACGCTTTTACCAATCTTCGTCACCTGTGGCGAAAGCCCGACCCCATTCTCGCACGCAGCCGTCCGTTCAGCCCTTCTAGTTCATCACATCGGCAGATGTAAAGAGACCAGTTACGTTTGAAAATTGATGCCTTCACAGTTTAGCTCATGTCTGATGGGAATGTTATGTGAGCGATGATTGTGTTCAGGGTCCCCTATTCGGTGCAGAGAAAGCGAGTGAACCACCCAGTCCCGTTATTTCGAACAGGGATCCGATGGTTGAGTGATGCATCACGCATGCAAGTACACTGACTCCCCCGACATGCGTCGTTTGCGGGGCTGGGATCTAGATGGAAAAAGTGGGGGCCAAGCGATGACTTGGTCAAGAGGAATGAATACCCTCACTTCGAAATTCATCTAGGTTAGTGCCTTCCGAATGCCGGGCTAGGGGCCAAAGGACGAAGAAGACATTTGATTGGAGGCGCCAGCTGATCCGGGCAAGAGCCGACCGCAGTGGGACCCGGGTTGAGTTTCTTCGTCCCCCTTCGTTTAGCCTTCGCAGACTCTCAATGTGCAATATGAAACAAAGCATATGATCGGAGGGCCATTTTTGAAGTACGTGTTGTGTGGATGGAGTGCGACACGCAATCTCAAAGTGGACCGCGATTCCGATTGTAGTGAATCTTGGTCATTCGATCACTAGGACCGTAGTTGATGAAACAAAAGGAAATTAAGTGTTGCCCGCCCGAAAACACTGCACTGCATGACGCGTTTCGATATTACTTCATCTCATCAGATAGAAAGATAGTGCGCATATTATTACTTGTTCTTGTTTGTATTCTGTGGTATTTACTAACTTGCTTTTTCTCATGTTAACTATTTGTATTGCAGCACAATAGATAACGTGCAGAATGAGGTGCTTTGCCCCCGGGTAACCGCGAGTGATCATAGATGGGCTAGGGTGATGCCGGAGTGGCAGGACTCATGAGTGAGAGAGAGGCGGATAAGATAAACGGAAAACCAGACGCCTGAACACTACACTCCGGATCCCTTTGGTATGTTTACAAGTTGGTCATCTACCACCTATGTTAGTTTATTGGGAAGATTAGTAGAGGAACGTGAGAGAAAAACGAGTTCCGATAGTGAAAGGAGCCCGAACTACGGCTAGATGAACGACAACCCAAATATCACGGTTCCGATATAGTGTTTTGATCAAGGCTAACAACGGATACCGGCTACATATAACAACAGAAAGACCTACAATCCAACTCCTCTCGGTGTGGCTAAAACGAGTAATCTGGAGGTTCACTGAACCAAATGCTAACAACAAACAGTGGTCTCAATTTCGGTAAGGAGAAAAGCCACCTGATGGAACGTGAGTTCACAAACCCAACTGAACAAACCATGGGCGGCTACAGTTGCGTTTCACGTATCGCTACCTCAATGCAGCGGAGATATTTCCCGGGGCCCACAAAGTGCCAACAAAGAAAATCTTAAATGTAACTACAAACGGCCCAAGCAGAGATCCGATTAAAGCGATATGATTACCACAGGGCAAGGTAAAACGTTCCGGTGAATTTTTCAGTTGGGTGGAGGGCGCGAAGAAGTCTTAACTGAAAGAAATCGTGAAAGATGCATATTGGGTAACGGTGCTGCGTTGGTTAAAATGCCTTGCACCTACATAGACCATCGCACAATTCAGGGCTCTTGAAAAGAACAGTCACTTCATTGCGGTAACATTTCTCAGCTATAAAGGGAGTTAGGTTGAAAATAAAAACAGTGGAACTGTTGATTTCAGACGAATGTGAGCCAGGTGGAGTCTGGGCTCTAGAACGACATTCAAATTCTCGGGTTACCACAAACAAAAGCCGGTCAAAAAGGACGCAGGGAGCATATCTGTTGATGGCGTGGAAAATCAACAAAGCGGAAATTTGTGGGTTTTTAACAGAACATACCCGAAAGATAAAGAGCAAGGAGATAAGAGTGCGTGCGCGCGCACAGGTGTCGGTGCAACACCGGGGAGAGCGAGCGATGTGGTAGGTATCAGGAGGCAGTTTATTCGGATGCGTGCAACTGCTGCCCCGCGATGAATGCCGGCAAAGACAGCAGTAGCAGAAGCTCTTACGCAGGTGGTCGGTCAACGCGCACAGTTCGACAATCGAATTGACAGTCCGGAGGTGGCCATACACAGAACACGCGCGCAAGAGAAACTCACCCTCCGCCATCTGTCACCCGTCAGACGCATAGGTGCACAAGCTGGCATGTCGGCCAACTTTGTGTTGCGTTCGGGGCACAGCTGGTGTGACTGTTGACTTGTGCCGTCGTGTGGGCAGTCTAAAATCAAAGAGGGTGCATATGTGTTTTTCACTGCTTTGACCACCAATACAGCAGCTTTGACCCGCTGGTGCCACTGTTGTTACAACTGCTGTTGGGTGGTCGAGTAATGACAGACGCCGTCAGCGTAGCCCGTACGCGGTAGCGCGCGCGCGCGGAGGCACATCAACTAAAGCATCAGTATCCGCGTTGAAAGTGGCGAAGTAGCAGGAACAGGAATGAGTTGGGATGGGCTAGGTTCGGGGATATGGCCTAACAACAGTGCGTTTCAGAGAAGCAAAGCTTACCTGCAGACAAAACTGCTGCATCAGAGGAACGGGTATATAGGAGGCCGAGAAAAAAGCGCCTGCAATTGCAATGGCACCGAACAAAAGACTGGGTCCATGTTCCGCCAAGACGGGAAATGGTGAATAGGAGACAAGGGACGATTCCGAAGTGAAGGAAGAGGAGCATGTAGACACGGAGGCTACAGAGGCCCACGGTGTCTGAAGGAAAGGGGAAAATGCAGCTTTATTGAATTTGAAGTAATTTTCGCTATCTAATGGAGCGGTAGACTGAACGGTTCCAAGACTCACACTGAGTAACGAGGGTCTGTTGCAATGTCTGTTGTTTGATAGCATGGTGCGACGAGCCATACGGCACTGATAACAAGTGGTTAGTGTGAAGACGCTGTCAACGCTCAAACCCATGACAAGGAAAGGTAGAACCTGCAAGAGAATTAGCGTGGAAAGGGAGGAAGGAGTTCAAATTGAGCAGTGAGCAACAAAAACACGTGAAGCGGCACGTCAAACTAAAAGGTAGTGCTTCTGATTTATAGCAACATGACGAGCAAAATCGTACTACCGCTATGCGGTTACACAGTATAGAGTACAAGAATTAGTTATCGTAACACGTTTGGACAAGCACGGAGTATGAACAAACGATAATAGCAACCTAAAGATCTGTGGGTCCACAACAGTGGAGTTAATACACTATGCCCATTGCGGTTTGTTTGTGGGTTTAGTCGGTGGCGGAAGTTCTAGTGTTAGAGAGGTTCTGTGGCAAGCGAAGTGTGATGAAGCTGTGACGTGCCAACGATGATGCTGGTGGTGTCGAAAGACGCGTACGCGCACTGAGAGGTTCGTTTCGATTTCGGTCACAGGTAAAAATAGAGCGGGTAAGTGTTCTCGAGAAACAACTGACCCAGTGTGGCCGGAAAACGCAGTACCGGTGGTGCAAATAGGTCCAACATACGTGGAGCAGATAGAAAATGGAGTTGTGAATATACAGCTGGATTTGGAGAATATCGCGTAAGCGACTGCTGCGCGCGTTGACTAAGAATACTGAAAACACAATAACGCTAAGGAAATGGGTTGGTACTGACCTGGATGGTAAAAACGTTGAAAGGCAGGCCCACGGCAGCGCAGATACCCAGTCCAGCTATGGAGGCGAATGCAGCGACAACAAAGCCGGATAGAACGAGCCAGCACTGGGATTGCACCGGATCGCGCCAATCGAGGAGACAGATCAGGCCGTAGAGAAACTGGATACATGCAATGAAACCAGGTGCGAAAATAAAACGGAACGGCTAACATAGTCTACCGCAGAGGAAGACAAATAACTGACCAGAAAACAGCAGAAAAGCAGTCGTGTGATTGTAGGAAGAATAGTTCATCCACAGAGAAGACCCAAGCGGCCCAGCTAGGTACAACGACAGGAAAATACCAATTGCGTTGCATTCGTAGAATCAATATATGTTAGATGAGATGTGTAGACGCAAATGCACACCTCAGGGCGAGGTGAATGGTCGTCTTAACCCGGAAAGCCCCTATATGGTTGGGGGTTACAAAAGCGGCCGAACTGCTTAAAGTGAGTGTCCTTACTAAAGTAGGATAAGATGGAGAGGTACATGATCCCATGGCACGAAAGCAATAGTGTGTAGGAAAACCGGTGATAAGTAACCACGCAAAGATGGCTGAAGTTGCTTTAGTGGAAGTCTAGGTGAAATATTCCAGCCTCAATAACTAGTAGTAATGTCGCTACGGTGCACCAAAGTGGTTTACTACAGAAAATAGAAACAGGCATACAGTGAGTTATTACACAAGAATGATAAGTGGTAGCTGTCGGCCACTAGGTAAACATCACCAAATATGCGGTGAACTGGATACGCAGAGGCTCTTATAACATGAGAAAGCGGCTAGTGCTCAAACGAAACAACCCGAAAGAATGTTGAAGCCAAACTTGAAGTAATAAGGATCACCACCGAGTCAAATGGATGGTCAGAAGTCATTTAGCACAGTGTAGCTTTATGAGATTATCTATAATGAGGTTAGAGGGTTCCATCACAATGCGGTCCGGTTTTACAGACACGTATGAACACGGGTGTTGAGAAACTTGTTCAACGTGAGAACAGACACTCTCCAACTAGGTAGGCAGCCCAATTTAAATAGAACTGCATAAGTGAGTGGGGGAGCAAGGGGAAGTTGTGACTGGATATGAATAGGGGGTTAGTGCTTTTCAGCATCCCACTGCAGTCTATGAATAGATCATTACTGGTAATTCATGCCAGCGTTCAAGATGATGACCAGCCAGTTGAAAACCGGTAGGCCTAAAACTCGCCTCAGGTGTTAACTAGCTTAGTCTCGAATTTATTTGCCCTTGAGGGGAAGAGGACATGAAAGAAATATTCGATCACTGAATTCGTTTTGAAAGCGGAGAGGAAACGGTGCCGGAAGTACAGTTATGGGAAGCTGTACGGTTAGCCTGGGAACTAAGTGAGATGGTGAGTGATAAGGTCACTAAGTCCAGCAAACGCTATGGTTTAGGGAAACTAATCTAAACCAACGGAAAAAGTTGAGAGATTCTGTACTTACCACTAGAAGCACACATCCAATGAATTTGATAGGACCAAATCGCAGAGTCAGTCCCCGTAAAATATCGCGCAGCGAGTTATCCGTAAAGGCATAAAAGCACCATTCAGAGTTGGGCGGAAGTCCAGCGTTATGTTCCACTACAAGCTTTAATAAGAAAGATGAATACCGATCAGGTTAACCGTTACAGCTTGCAAGTGGATGCAGATAGATCAGTTGAGACAGTGGGAATAACGGTCATCGGTAGGGAATAGCCTAAAAACAGGTCTATTCGTAGGTGGATGGACAGACGATTGTAATCGAGTGAGCAAATACTGAATACGACACACTGCACGTTAAATGCTGATCTCTGTGAGCTACAGACGAGGTCTGTTAGGAGCGTAGAAAACCTTATCACTAGAGCGAGCTAGTGATAGAGAGAAAAAAACAGAACATTGCGAATGTGATTGCCATATGAAAAAGGCAACCGGTGGTTTGGATGAAGCAAAGCAAACGCGAGGAGCAGTATTTGTTTTTGGCCAGAGGCAAGAAATAGGGTGGAGTGGAGGTAAAACAGCTTGTTTGTTTAGCGAGTGGGATAGGTGCACAGGTGAGGTACATGCAACTTTACACCAATTTAAATCCGAGGATTAGAAAATACGGAAAGTTGATACGAGTAGGTTAGCTAGTACGAAGCAAGTGTTTCATCGCCAACGCATGTTAGACACAATGCCATGAAGGTGACGCACTCAAGTGCACATCGAAGGGTGCCGAGTGAGTGAAAGAACCAGACAGACAGAGAGAAATAGGAGACAGCGTCGAGTATTGGAAGAAAAACGAGCTTTACTGTGGCACACCTGTAGTACTAGGTTATACTAGACAGCTGTCGGTGAACATAGGCCTATTAGTTAGAGGACGAGCACCTCATTATTACGGTAAGGGAACAGAGAGGGCAGGACTAACTGGAACGAGGTGCAAGGAGACAAAGTTACCTGCCGTAGATTACGACGCCATTCATCTAAAACGTGTTGAGCGTCTGCCAAGGTCCACCTTTCGTGTCTGTAAGGGTCACTGTGTCGAACTGCATCGTACAAATCACGCGGCGAGCGTAGCATAATAAGCGACTGAAGAGCACTTCCGCTGATTAGTACAGGTGCAGAGGTGTTGGGCCGTGAGTTGGATGTGGATGAAGAGGACATTTGTGCATCAGAGCTGTCTAGTGATGCATGCACACGACCACCGACAATCAGCTCTTCCGGCCAATGTAGTAAATTTGCGGCAAACCCGGGGCAACCTCCGCTGAGGATTTGTGGTACGTTTGGAGGCTGAAACAGGGCAGGAAAATTACGCACCGAGTGAGAGGAACAAGACAACCAGGTTCAGTCAAAAATCCCAAAAACCTAGAGAAACAACGGGGGAAACATCATGTTGACAGGAAAAGGAAAGAAATAAACTTCAAGTTAACCAGCGATAACCGCTTACTTCCTGTGGGAATGATAAGTATTCCAACCAGCAGTTGCGAGCCGTGGGGAGTGCAATACACGCAAGTTCTCGTGAACAAGAAGTCGAGGCAATTGGTGAGTTGCGTGACGTCCCGGCTTAGTGTGGCATGTGGGCCAATCGCATGACCAACTTAGGTTGGTTAACACATCGAGGTGTGTTGGATCTAGTTGCGACGACTTGCCTCGACGGAATAATAACAAGTAACAATACTGGGGGAAATAAGATAAGGGCTAAGAGTGTAGGCGACCGAACGAAGGAGAGCCAATGGTTCCGCGGCCATGTCAAGCAGGGCAAAGTCTCAGGCAACTGAAATGGCTTTTCCGTGGCCCTCATACTTATGGACGGCATGAGCTAGTCCAGTCAAGCCACGTCATCAAATGGCATCTTGGAGTCTTCGCCCATCTACGTGAACTAACATCACATAATGCATGGGTGAGGAAGGTGACCAATGGGTAAACGAGAGATAAGAGGTAGCTAAGGTAAGCGGCACGAGATTAACAAACAACCCAGTTTACACTAAAGAGTACGTTTCCAAACACCGACCGTTGAATTACGGTAGTGTCAAATCGATGCTCCAATCAGGTGTGAGCAGAGTTTCGGAAGCACCAATGACCATCGATGACCAGCCTGTTGACGTTTTCAGCGCGAAGCGGCCATGTTGCAGAGTCACACAGTGAGGCTGAGCGTAACGAAGCGCGTACACATCAGCCGTGATTGACAGGTACTTAGGTCGCCGCCACGGCCCCCAAAATAGCATCGAAGGAATATGGGAATAGAACGGAGTGTAACAGGCACACCCTTCAACGACAGGTACTATCACAAACTGGTACGTTCAACCAAGTCGAAGGTTTTCGAGTCAAAATAAGGCCACCACGGTGGATATGGTGAATACGTGTCGTTGTTCCGAAGAAAACAATGGAGAGAAGGAATTGTGCACTGAACACGACATCGCGCACCGCAAAGACAGTGCAAGGGATATCGTTCGGTAATAACTAACGTGCATTGTTAAGGTAAATCTCAGTATTCATGTGATGTTTATCAAAACTGAATCTACTACAAGAGGCTCAAGTCAGAATGAACACACAAAAGTTTGGGTAGTAGGGAAAACCAAACCCGATCGACCTAGGAAGCGACAAAGTTGCTGATGATTGCGTCAAAGTAGGTCATTAGAGATAGCGCACATAGTCTCAAGTTCGGAAGAAAAATATCGTTTCAGAAGATTGGTAAAACACAAATCGGTTGTTTAACAGCTTGTATTACGGCTACGTTTCGCCCTTCACACAAGAGTTTCATTAGGCCAGGTCACTACACAAGCATTCCTCTAAGGGTCCCATCGGCGGGGTATTGGCATGAGTAGCCAGTGCTACCTTGAGTGTGATATACAGTGGTTCAGGGGAAATTAAGAGGCGACATCATCTTTAACGCTAAAAAGATGAAGAGCACGCGGTATGCCCAAACACTAGTAAACGCAGTTCACTTTAATAATTAACTGCATAAACACTAGTGACGAATGATTGCAAACAATGTGACACAGTAAGTTGGAGACCGATGACAAGTAACCCCCTAGGTAAGGAGTCCGCATAATTACATGCATAATGGTGCATCGTCTGCACATGGTGTAAAGACAGGGAGCTGGCTATACGGCACTGCTAGGGTGCTCAAGGCAAAACCACGCAGCAAGAGTGGGTGTGTGTGTGCGCGAATGAACACAGGTAACGTGGAGGCCGTAGTGACGGGGATTCATTCGTAGCCGGAAACCGCGAATGATCATGATCTTAACTGACAGGTACCGATGCGCACACACCCGGCTTCAGGATAGAGAGATGTGTGGGGCTAATTGATAGGCGGCAAGCCGTCGTATTTGCAACACGTTTACGCACAAACGGCCCCGATGGACAATACGGACGTTCATCAAACTGTTCGCAGTGGACTTCCAATGACCCAGTCAGATGACAGAAGAAATCGATACCTGGGATGAGACAAAGTAAACAGATGTCATTGCTGCCTGGTGTATTCGCCTCCAAAATTTCAGTATGTGTACACTGTACCAACCAAGTAGGCGACTCAGAAGGAAACAACCATTTTAAGGCGGACAAGTGACGTGAATATGAAGTGACACATGTCTGTGATGAACTTCAGTGTTCTAGCGAGAAAGCCGTAGTCAGCCAACAACTGCAAAGAGATCTAATGGATGAAATTAAGAGCGAGTGAACACAGGAACTAATTATTAGGCGTAGGTTTGTCCATACGAGAACAACCACCGAAAAACTGCTTTTGTTGTATATCATGGAGGCACGAATACAGGGGGGATCTCTTAGGAGCGAAGCCGAGGTAACCAGTGTCAAAGTTGCGGCTTTAATGATTATGGGGGTGGGGAAAATCTGTGGCAAATCAAATTCTGCAGACCTAGACAGCTCGCGTGACAAGTCTATTGCAGGGGAAATGACCATAAAAATGGGGCAAGTGGTGTGCCGCCCACTCTTTGTGGCAAACCCATCTGGGGGAATGATATCATGGTTGGATATTAGCGGGGCAAGTTTGTTACAAAATGGAAGAAAGCGCAGGTCATTTAAGCCAGATACCACCTATGAATGGGTTTCAGATACAATTTATTTATTGTTAAAGTCTGACTACACCCTAGTTAGTTGTAAATTACAGGATGAAATCGACTGATATCCTTCCGCGGCCAAAATGCATCAGTCTCTAATACTTTGGAGTCATTTGCTGGTGCTTGGCCTAATCGAAATTCCAAAGGATGCGTAAAGGCTAAGACCCACCAAACTGCATGAACCGAAGCAATTAAACGGTGGAGTTTTATTTGCTAATATCTTGGAACCACATGTAACAGGCCACTGCATCCAGTAGAAATTAAATACCAGGAAAAACAAGTGGTGCAAAGTCACACGTAGGCAGTGCAAGATGTGTTTCAAACGTGATGACTAGCACAAGTGCGGTTTGTTGAAGGTAGCATATGAACTTAGAGAATGGAAATCAACCGCTCCCAACATTGGACTTCACGATCGGTTTCGTTCTGAACTGGGGGGACTCGAATCCTAGGGCGGAGAATTTGAAAGCATAGTAGGGCAATGGAGAAAAGGGAGATAGCGCGACAATAGATGAGACTCACTTGACTACGATGATTTGGAGCAGAGGATGGGCAGGCCGGATCGTTCGGATCGAGACAAGTCCGATTCAAATACCCATGGTTGATGCCCGCTGCGCGAAATAAGTCAATCAGTTTGGTGACTTCTGCATGTGAATAATTGCCGTATTGAGTGCGTAGATTTTCAAGCAAACCCACTGGGTCAATGTTGGTCCACTGAATCAACGTCCGTTCGTTGAACCTAAAATGCAGGGGAATGAAACGAACACCTCCGGAAAGTCTAACGGACAAGTTTTCACAAGCAAAAATTGTGGCAGTTGTAGAGGAAAAACATCTATACGATGGTACGCCACGTAACAAATGGGGGTGTCTGGAAAAAAAACTAGAATAAATTCGTAAATAACAGGGAACATGAAACGGATGCTAATACAGTCCAATCTGCCATGGTGACCACCTGTATACGGCAACAAACTGTCTATGGCGACCAACCGTAAACATCCCCAAACTTCTCATATGAGTAATGTTCCTATGCATGAACCTGGCTATGGCGACCACCTGTCCAAGGCGACCACTTTTTGTCGGTCCCTTGAGTGGTCGCCATAGACAGGTTTGACTGTATCATGAACTAGGCGAGAGGCACAACGTGCGGAAAGGTGTTGCCTACGGTAGGTGCACATAATTCAAGGGGAGACAGACTCTGGCTTCAATAAAATTCACCATATGCATGACGGAGACTGTGAAGTCACCATAAACCCAGTTCCGGAAACAGAATAATCTAGAGTGGAACAACTCGACGCAGACCAAAACCCATAATTCGTCCAAAAAGAGTGGAAACAAGAAAATCGACAGTCAGTTGAATAACCCACGAGCCAAAACGGATTCGGATGTCACTACTTATGTTGTCATGGTAACAAAAACCAAAGATGAGAAAAATAGAGAAGAGAAAATAAACAGATGCACAAAAATCCAACGGAAGGATTGATAACTAAGAGACAGGAAGTGAATATAAGATGTCCGTTTACCTCACAAACACATCATTTCATATAAGGTTTCCAATCAGGACTGCGGTTACGAGAGTAATAAGCAAATCCTATATGCTTAAAAGAATACATTTTATTCTGTGCAATTTATGTTCAGAAGTATCATGTCTTCGGGATAAGTTGTGGGATGTTTACAGGGGGGACGGATGAGCTGAACTGTCGCGTCGTTAAGTCAGATGATTAAAAAAACCGAGTGCACAGAAAGAGCAGAAAACATAAGCAGAGATGAAGAATCGAGAAAACCCATATGTTAACCGCCGGGGAGTGGTTTGTAAGTTCAATGCATCAGTGCTTTCAGTGAAGAACATTATATGTGTAACCATTCGAAGCAGGTGATCGAAAGGATTACGCACTTGCATTGTGATCTGGATGCCACCGGTTCGAATCCGCGTAGGTGCGGGCGACTGCGCGTTATAGTCAGCCTACGCGCGACTGGTGGTGGTTGCGTCGGCACACCGTGCCGACGTACTGAAGACGCCCCTCCATACATCTTAATTCGGAGCATACAAGCTGGACACAGGTGAATGGTACAATTCACCTCTCGGAGCCTTACATTGAACGGACCACATAGAGGTAATTTGGTGAGGAACGCAGATGTGTATGGGAAGTGTTAGATATGGGAGTGGATAAGCGAAAACCACCGTCAATATGCGGCATCACCGAAAGGGGTTAACCACCACTGCGTAAAGGAGAAGCAACTGAGTGCACTCCACTTGGGGATGAGATGATGTCGGATACACGAAAAGATAGAGTAAATAGTTCTTGCTATCCGAAGAATGGAAAGAAAAGGTCCCATCCGAGAAATAACTCAGACTACAAAGCAGGTGCTCAGACAAAGAGGCTCGTGCTGATACGCGCTAGAGAGAAGAGGTAGTCGAATTTATAAGCTAGCCACCTAGTTACACTGGAAGCGTTTGAAGCGCGAGCAACACACTGAAAGTATCAGCTGCACGATCCACTTAATCGATGCTTATAGTGCGGTTTACGGTGAGAAGATATGGGAAAAGAAATTGGTAAAACACTGGTTCGGTGATGCGAATTGTACGGTGAAACAAGGGTGGGAGTGATGGGCTAACAAAAGCGTGATGAAGTGATCTAGGCTTTTCGATTGGAACAGCGGACTACCATATTATCGCCACATGAAACAATTTTACTCTAACCGACATGCTTGATAAGCAAAGTGTGTCAAATGAGTGCCGTTTCCATGTGTACCGATGAACGAATTACATGGAGTCGGTGTACTTCAAATCCTGTCGGTGTCTGAGCGAAGGTTGAGAGCATAGGGCGAGTTGAACGAGAGACGCCGATAACAGCGCGCTATGAGTTCGGATGAATCGCAAAGCGGAACAAGCCAATACGAAAAAAAACAATTGCCACTGTCAGACATTCACGTGCTTATTGCATGAAACAAAAATCTTATGTTCACCGTCACCTAGTTTATCCATATGATAGTTGCCGTTACACAGAGAAGCTGCGATAGATGGTGCATTGTCCAGGGGACAGCCAAACAGGAATGGATTGGTATGGTACTTGCGCATATCAGATCGGCGGGTGCACATGTACAGATCCGAATGGGCATCGTTGAATCATGCGCTTTCCCCACCCCGTAGCACAAAACTCGGTGTGGCCACGATAACAGCCTGACTACGGCAATCAGGGTGGTCGGAAGTAAAACACCACGACACAAGGGGGGGAATGGTAATGAGAGCAGCACCCAGAAGGACACATGCACCCAAACCGTCGGGACCACCAAACAAGCGAGGGAGAGACGAACTGCACGAAAAAATGCGGATGAAGAATGCATCTGGTTCGAGTGATACAAATGATGTGCGCGCACGCGCTATCAATCTGCGGAATAGCCCGCTGGGTGGGCCAGATGATGAGGTTGGCCCAGATGTCAACCAGTGGACGCGTGCGCGGTCTAAGAGACTGCGAAAGAAACAGAAAAACCTGGTCTGAAAACATCAGCTTATGCAGCTGTGAATATCGCTTCACTAGCCGGACGGAGAGAACCTTGCTGAGGTTGGGAATATTGAGGTGTGTAAATATGAACGGTGCCCTTCACATAGCAGTATCGCCAGAATATGTGCCGGAGGCAGCAAATAACCGTGGGTTGAAATAATATTTTTAGAGTGGTACGAAAAGATGACAATCAGTAATAGTTTATGTGCACCAAATCGTAATGAATTCAATTACAGCAGTACAGATGCTGCATGGTAAGCGTCATGTAGAGCGATCTAGTGAACTGTAAAGGAGAGCAAAGGACCAAAATGTATAGTGAGCATCAGCGGAGTGGTGAGTGAAGGCAGTTACAATTGTATTCCCTGGATATAGAAAGTGGAATAAAGAGATTTAAAAGCCCCAAGCGAGTGTGGTAGAAGAACGCGAGAACATATAAGAACGAGACGCATTGCTAAAACTGAGTTTACGTCATCTAATAGACTTCCCTTCGAAATAGCTAGTTATCGTACAAGAGGGGGTCAAAATTTGACAGTAAAAAGGAAACGTGAGATTGCGTTACCGCAAGGTAGAGGCTGAGACGATGTCAAAAACTACATCTACTTACCAGGGAACCCACATAGTTTCCTCAGGTCCCAGTACCTTGGCGCCCTCCCAGAAACAATCCAAGGGCGTGATAACCATACAGGGGATGAGCATGTCCAGATAAGCCTTGGAAAACAAAAGTTGAACAGAAAATACTTAGCTATGGGTTGGGATGTTTCAGCTACAGTATTCGGAGCGATTGATAGCGGACGAATGCACATAAAACGCTTTAAAGACCGGCTATTTGGCGCCAATTAAGTTGGTAGACAAGGCGAAGCTCTTGTGTCAAAAGCGAAACGTTGCCCAATACATACGCTAGATGAATATTTCCGAACCTCTCCGAACTCGGAATAAAGTAGCATATTATCAGAATATTACTTCTTGGGTTCGACAAAAAGTGAAGAAAGTACAAAATACCCAAAGCTTCAGCGAAAAATGTTTTTGCCAGCAACTTAAAGGCGAAGTAGGATGCTTTGAGCCCTGCTGAGATGATGGTAAAGCGCACTGCGACGAGTAAAGATCAAGAAACTAACGAAAAATGAAGTGAAGTGCACTCGGCAGATGAACGAGGTAAGCGGGACGATGTGATTAGGAAGAGGAAGATGAATAACTAATATACATGAAGGTGCATATATCCCAAAGAAATGTGTGATACTACCGCCTCAAGAGTACAGTGATATTGAGATATTTCTCACACATGAAGTAGCAATACATAAAGTTAGCAACAAGTCACGCTGTAAGATGAAAACTATAAAAAATGGACAGGTTCAGTACAATGCAGTTGGGGCACAACAGTTAGAAGTTGTCAAACCTGCTTTATCGGTTCCAACCATGTTTCAAGCTTTCCGTGACAAAATAGAGGTAAGTCTGGAAAAACAACAGACATCAACTGCAGATGTGACAATCGAGTGAAGTTACTGCTATGGTGAAACCCAGTGACGTGCACTGAGCTGCCCTGGAAACTAAATGCCGAAATTTATGACTCAATTCAGACCCGCTATACAAAAAAATGAGGAGAATGATCGACTGTAACGAGCAAAAACGCAGAAAAACAAAACGTAAGGAAAAGTTTATGCCGAGCAGAGCGGTATCATTTCGGCCAATAACGTATGTCCAAATAGAAGACTATATGGTAAAATGCATCGCTAACCCCACATATAAGTCGTTTCTTATCAATAAAATCAGTCAGCGCAAGTGCCCGACAGATGGACGCTGAGTAACTGATTTGTAGGTTTATGGCCGTCCCAATGAGACAAATTTCGGACACGAATCGGTCGCTCAAAAACATCTCGAGCATAGTCTTACATGCGTAGTCTGCCCTATGATCTTTCGAGAATTGCCTTGCATTAAACGAGAGCCGTGTTTGTGACCATGAAAAATGCATCCTTAGCATGAGTTAAGGCTACGCTGGAAGCTTTTTTGAGCGAGCAAAATCTGTCCGAAATGAGTCTCGCCGCGACACTAAAGGCACACAAGTCTGTCAACCAGCAGCAGAAAACCGGTCATTCGTACTGAGTGAAGTGATACAAAGTGTTTTACCCACTAGATGTACAAGTTAGTTCTTGAAAACACTAAAGCGAATGTAAGAGCATTATTGCCTTATCGATCGGAACACACTTTGGCGGATGTGGCCCGTGCAGAGGTTCCCAATCGGAAAAACGCTCCGACCATGTAATGTTGTAGAGTCGAGAGATTACCGGTTTGGATCCGCTTAGACACGGGCGACCGCGTGATATAGCCAGCTCACGCGTGAATGGTAGTGGTCTCATGTCAGCGAAGCATCGGCACAGTGTGTCGACGCAGTGCTGATGCCTAATGTGGCGCAAACTTCAGCCATTAAGGGGAGATAGGATTTCAACCAAAAAGTGAATCGACGTTGAACATGTACTAAGATAGGAGATAACCGGAATAAGTAAGAAATGTCCTAGTCAATTTCGGTGTGTAGTTCTGAAGGCACTGGGGAAGCGCTACCCATATTAGTTCGGTGGATCGCGGAAGTGTGCGAGCAACCACACTACATCCAAGTACTATCAAGGTGAACACTTCGATGATACAGAATAATGTGAGAAAAAAAAACAAAATAGTACAGACAATCCAGAGATTGAATAGCTCGCGTGCTATGAGGGCTGGCATCAAAACTAAAGAGGTAAGTAAGAGTGTAATGTTAACCAGTTTGCGGAGACATATTTATATATATATATATATATATATATATATATATATATATATGGCATTGGCCATCAAAAACTATGTAAAACAATGGAAGAAACATTTTTCGTAAAAAGAAATTCGAACGCAACAGAAATACGTGGTTTTGTCAGGGGGCGCGATACGACCCGGTTGCTCGAGCCAAAGTAGGGAGTGGAGTTAGGGGGCACTACTCAAACCATTGATTGAATAGTCTACTTGCAAGGCAGCGGAGCAACGTCAGGGAATCAATCCCATTGAAAGCCGGCAAACGATTGCTCCAACAAACGCCCCCCCCCCTCGCAATGCCAGCAAGAGAGAGCTGAGGTACAATGCTCTTCAGGGGTGAAGCAAAGAGTAGTGAAATCAAAGTTGGACTTGGAGAATCCGCTGTGTGGTTGGGTTGCTACGACCTCGGTTTACTCGAGGCGGACCTCGGTCATTCCGATCACAAGGATCGTATGTGAAATGGAAATGTTTCGGTGTTGCTCATCCCAGTGCCAGTGTTGCGATGAGCAACAACAAAACATTTCCAAAGAGTAGTGAGTTTATTTAGCGACGAGCCACATCCACCACGTCACAGCGTCGTCTTTGTGGGGGGGGGGGGGGGGAACGGTGGCCAAGCGAATATCCAGCACGTCCTGAAATACTATCACCGAACAATATGCTGAAGCACTATAATTCCAAACCAACCAGCTGGCACTACGAGGAGGTTGTTCGGCAAGCCAACACCTCAGCGAAAGCTTTGGTGGTTATTAAGCGTTGCTATTTCGCGATGCCGCAGATGGTGCCGGATAGTAATAAAGAAAGAGAAACGGGAGTTAAGCGTGTGCTACCACATTCGACAGTCGAACTGTTAAAGTGTGTGAGAAATTGAGGGCTGCAAGTATGCACGTGAGGGACAACTCCCATGAAAGGACGAAGGCCTTGTGAATACAAACCTCTGAGTTGGTCACAGAAAAGGATGGGTCAGCTTGATAGGTGGCTGAAGATCAAATCATGAATGTAATTGGAAAACTGTGCTACGACTCAGATAAACTTGCTTGGATGTGATGCATCTCAGCCCCGAATGGTAGTGTGGCGCGCTGACACAAATCCTTGAAAGACCATTTGGATGATCCCACAGAAATTTGCAAACGCCGAACTTTAACCATGAAATCCACATGATCCAAAAGAGCACGAGGTGACAAAAGTTGACTCATACTCTGGTTGTCCATTGCATCCGCCGATTTTGAAGTCGAGAACTCATCCGAGATGGTCTCCGGAAGGTGACGGGAACTTAGTGTGGTCTGGAAAATGGACTCCATCGTACCCATGAATTCATGACCAGGCAATCCTGTTGAAGAAGCACCAAATTTGTGTGCCCCAGCTGAACTAGCGGATTGACTTGGAGCGGACAGCTCCGCCGACCGAGATTGGCCGAGAAGCATCATCATCATGCGGGAGCGACGTGTATCAGAGCCAAACGAGTAGTGTGAATCCGAGTAAATGGCCTGGGCCGCGTCATGCTGAAGTGCACTGTCCAAATAGCGCCACTCGGAAACGAGGCGATCGCTTTCTGCAGGGATGAAGGTTAGGAGCAATGTTGCGATAAGTCGTAAAATGTAAATGACAATAAGACCGAAAAGACGAGTTTCATCAGTACAACCAACACCATAAAATCAATACTTCGAAGTGGTGCTTGGTCGTAATATAACCATTAAACAAGAGAGGTGACTCCTCTTCAATTGAGGAGAAAAGTACAGAAGGAAGCATGAGGCTGAATCCAAATGACGTGAGGGAATAGCAGCGATCAAGGTGCTTATACACAAGGAAAACGTAAAAGTCATAAACAAGTGGACATAACTACAATATGAAAAACAGTAATCGAAATCTCCCGCTTTCAAACGAAGCCTAAACTAAAACAGAGAAAGAATGAACGTTCGAGAGAAAATACGAAGATAAAAACTGTGAAGATCCACGAGGACAACTAGGGAGTGAATTCGCCAAGTCAACAATGATGAGGCGATAGTGCGCGCAAAACATGTGAAGAAGAGATTCAAACAAATCTTTGAAAGCATGCGAGATATGCTTAGGTTGGCGCAGGTGACGAATCGAATAAGTTAATTGGACAAACCAGAAGAAATTAGTGGAGACAGTGATTGTAGGTAAAAGAAACGATTTTTATATGCTGTCAAGATTACGAGTAACATGCAAAAGCTGTGAAATGGGCCTCGATACTATCCGATGACCAATTAATGAGTGCGTGATAAAATCGCAGTACAGTAAGCAAGCGCTTGCTGAATTCGGTCCCTCCCTATATACCGGATCAGATAAATAGTTGTGAATAGTGTGGGGATGTACAACGAGAAGAAGTAACAGACATTATCACTGACGCCAAATCAGCTGTAAATAGGGAAGTCACGAAAGGCGCTCGGACAGACATGAGTGCATGTTATCCGCGCGACAAAGAGGGGGGGGGGCAGGAGCACAAAATGGATCATGTCCCGGTGATGTTTCACCTAGCCGCGTAGTGCTACAATCGCTGCTCAAAACGATAAAAACTTAATCATAATGAAATGCAGAGGAAACTAAAGTAGATATAAAGGTGGTTATCTACGTGGGGCTGGTTAGCCTTGCGTACTACTCACAGGAATATTGGAATCGACGGTTGAAATTATGAAGGGACGCGTTGTAGCACTCGTGATAATAATGAGCCGTTAGCAAACAAGCGGTACAATAGACTGGATATTTAGAAAAATCACCAGGTAGTCTAGGTAGACCAGGTAGTCATCTGCCATCTTAGATGCGGGAAGGAATGTACAATCTGAGTAGCCGATCGTTTAGTGAATGTAACCCAAAGGGACTGATCATGGCAAGAGCAAACAGACTGATGTCCGATTGGAAGGATTGGTACATGATGCCGAGAACTGTTAATCGATCATAAAATAATGTACTTATAACAGACGGCCAAGCGTGTGAAGACGGCGAAACGTCCACACCGACAACTGTCCACGAGATAAACCAAAGCTTTCCGTGAGTTGAGAAAAATGATATGCACAGTGACCACTTATGCGGATAACAAACAGCGAAAAATGTTTGACATGCCGCGTGAGACCAATACCAAGTCGCACAGATCTCACGATAGTAAATTCGAAGAAAGCAGTGAATAAGTGCGCGTGCACTGAATCGCCAATAAATATGAGCAAACGACTAACAGAAGATGGCTCAGTCATAGCCTCATGGTACAGTGCAGGTGTGAAGAAATTTTGGTGAGGAACTACAGTTTAGTGATGACGTATAACTGGGACCAAAAGACTAGGAATGGGAGACAATCCTGGTCCCGATCGTAGAACGGAGTGCCTAAACTGTCTCGTAATTGTAATCCGAATTCGGGTGCCAAGAGCAACTGGTAAATTCATCGGATCCCAAGCCTTTACTGCTAAAAAAATATATACCTCAAGCCATACGGGGAAAAGGAGGAATTAACGTGAAATTGTTTGCATGCCATCGCAGGAAATCGAGCTGCCTTGTCTGACACGCGTCCCATCATCTTCAGACAAAGCGTGTTGATTCTTCAGACGATGGGGTGTAATGCGAGCGATTACGAACTCTTTGGAGTATCGTGCACTTTTGCGTTTACGTACCTAGTGAATATACGAAAACGAGAAAAACAGTTATTCACTTAGCTAACATCGAACAAGCATACGGCATCCAGCACACGGCACGAGATGGATGTGTCGGCCAATGGCATTTTGTTACCCCAACCTAATGCTGAGGTTGATGTTGCGTATGTCATGATTCTTAGTTGTAGTAGGGTTACGCCGATGACTTGCTCTTCTGAATCTGGATAAAAAGGTTTTCACTTGATTTGATTTGCTCAGTTCTGTTATTTTGCTGCATAATCCGTGTCCATTTTGGGTA
This sequence comes from Dicrocoelium dendriticum, assembly GCA_944474145.2. Classification (NCBI taxonomy): domain Eukaryota; kingdom Metazoa; phylum Platyhelminthes; class Trematoda; order Plagiorchiida; family Dicrocoeliidae; genus Dicrocoelium; species Dicrocoelium dendriticum. Next base: position 39,184,344 of record OX104071.1, read on the forward strand.
TTTAGTTTCCGTCCAATTAAGTGTTGGTTGTTTGATATCCCTGGTGTGGCTACGCTTGTTGTGAACGTTGACAAGTTGTCTACTTGTCTAACACCCTCCATTACGATTACTGGCTCCAGGAGACCGCTAATCTTTGCTGGTGGGGACGGGATGCAAGGTCCTAGTGACCGTGCTACGCTCACAGTGGTTCCATCCAGTATGGAGCGGATTACGGCTTAGCCACCGCTTTGCTATGTCTGGTACGTATTATTCCCAGATTAAATAGACAGGAATGCTGCTGCTGTGCATGTTAAAAGTGTGTGGGCCGGTTCCGTGGATGAAACGTGGCTCCAATCCACGGTTTACACTGGACACGGGGTATGTGGATGTAGCTGTTCGTGGTGCAGCTCTAGCCAACCATGACCCCTCTCTGTGGGCGCAGGCGTCATGTGGCTGTCCTATGGAGTGACAAGCAAATCCGAAACCAGATGTACTAGGCATATATATATATATATATATATATATATATATGCTGAGGCTGATGTTGCATTCTTGATGCTTCTTCACCACAGTTGGGCTAAACCAACTTACACTTAAACTAGGTCTTTTTAAGCTGGCTAAATTTCATTCCGCTTTATTTGGTTTGTTCTGCCTCCCTGAATAATGTTCTATTAACTGGCCACGTTGCTTACACTAAGTGCGCTTATCTTCGGTAATTTTGTTGCGTTTGTAGCACTTTAAGTAACTTGTGGACATTTCTTACTTATCACGGATTTGTTGCTAACCAAATTACTTCATATGGTAATTTAGCGAAGAGTTATGCCACCGTATCTGTATGCATTATTGGATTTATTTAATTTCAGCTTGTCGTTTAAAGTGAATGGCTGTTGTTTGATATCCCTGGTATGGTTGCGCTTGATGTGTATGTTGACAAGGTGCCTACCTGTCTATTACCCACTACCTCGTTCATACTGCCTCCAGGAAACAGTTGGTCGTTGCTGGAGGGGACGGGGTGCACGGTTCTTGTGGCCGTGTTAGAATCAAAGAGCGGTTCCATGCACTCAGTGTGGAGCGGACTACGGTCCAGCCACCGCCTTGTGTGCGCTTGATTCCCAAAATACAGCGTGCTTGTGTTTGCCTGTGAAGGAGTGTGGGCCGGCTCCGTTGATGAAACGTGGTTCCCATCCGCATGCCTCCCGGTCTTATTCCTTCGGGTTTACACTGGATATGGGGCATGTGGTTGGAGCTGTGGGTGGTGCAGCGCAAGCCACCCATGGTCCCTCAGTAGGCGCAGGCGTCCTGTGGCTGGCCACAGTGACAGGCAAATCCGAAACCGGATGCCGCCAACCATATATATATATATATATATATATATATATATATATATATATATATATATATATATATATATATATATATATATGCAAGTTCTCTAGTCAACCAGTGGTGGCGTATCCGCATTCACTCACGTACCGAAGGTAAAGAATATTTGGATATTACTCTCACTTTTCAGACTGCTCCGCATTCAGAAAGTTCTAACCTTTTCTCAGAGTGAGATTCAGAAATAATTGCAGTGAAGACAGTTTCCTAAACCAAGGTGCCTAAAGTCTCGAAACTTGGTACGAATGCGCCCAGATGGAAACCTGACTCACTTAAACGGTCGTCGGTTAATTCTGAGACGACAGGCAATTTCCCAACAGTCTAAAGGGGAAAAGTACCATTTCAATGACTGGTTGAAGTGATGCAGTTGTGAATCCCATGATAAAAAGTGAAGAAAAACGAAGGTTTGGCCAGTCACAACAAAGCATTTCGCTAGCAGTACTTTACACATCGTCGGCCAGTGGTCGAGTGGTCTGCACGTTTGCTTTGCAACCATAAGGTCACCGGTTCGAATCCCCTAGGGGTGGGCGTCCTCGCGGTATACTCAGCCCGCGCGCGACTGGTGGTGGTCGCGGGGCAGCGAAGCGCCGTTACGGCGTACAGCTGACACATTATTATTATTACTTTAGACATCGCCGGTGCCAGATTAACTCCATGGCTTCGACTTTCGAGTTAGAGTAGCTATGAGCACAAAGTGCCAAAGCTGAAGTATTAAGGCCACAGGAATAAGTGGACCCACCGAGGTACTTTAATAACTGGACAGCCGTTTTAGAATAGGCTGAAACAGGAAGCTACCACAAAAATCCAATGAAGTAATCGCTAGCAACTGTGTCTAATCGCATAACAAAAACGTGATGAAAGTAAAAGTAAACGGGTCCAAAGTGTCGTATGGAAATGTCAGACCAAATAACAAACTCAGTTCAGTTTAGTTGAACAAATATGATCCGCGCCTCGATTCATGTCGCCAGTAATCTATGATGAAAAGTAATAACGTAAGCTCAGAAGATGAATACAAAGCAAAATTACTAAAAGACATAGTTGGGGTGAGAACAAGTATCCGCAATATGCCGACACACGCGACCACCGCCGGTCGCACGTGAGTTGGGTATATACCACCAGACCACGCACACCTACGCCGGTTAGTAACGGGAGAATGTAAAAGCGCCAGTGAATTCGTGACTGTGACCCATTCAACAGAAAATTAAGTAGTTGTTGCGGCCGATCTAGTAAGAGGACACACGACTCAGAGGTTTGAGTTTCTTCATGCTTCTTTGCCGCGTCAACTATCGGATGCCTAGGGGTTTCACCGACTAAAGTGCATTGCTGTTAAACAAAACACCCAGTTAAACAATTCGAACCCAAAAGACATACCAACGAAGCACCATGGGGTCTTAGTGTCGGGTTTCGGAGTACTCGCCGTGTGTCTTGGATTGCGTTACCCAATCTCAAGTGTGGCCTCGGTTGACTTTGACGTCAGGCTTTGCAATTCCGATCACTGGGACCGTCACCGACGTGGAGGGTTTTGGTGTGGCTCGCTTTCATCCCTACACTCCACGACCGACGGTTTCGTCCTGGTTTGGGCTCATCAGATAGGGATAGCCGAGCTGAGAGTGGAACTCGGCGCATAGTGCCTGGCGGCTATCGCCGTGCTCACTAGGTCATAGAGCTCCGCGAGAAATGCCTGACAGTAGTTAGAAGTTGATTTTCGGGTTTTGGAGCACCCGTCGTGTGTCTCAATTGTGGCTTTGGTTGACGCTGAAGGCTGCCTTAGCAATTCCGATCACTGGGACCGTATTCGTATTGGAGAATCTAGGCGTTGCTCTCTTTCATCCAAATGGAGAACATCGGTGTCACTAATCCGGTACTCTCGCTAGATGTAAGTAACAATTGCCAACTATCAATGGTTAAACAAGGCTGACTTCTTGGTGTTTTCAGAGTGCAGCGGCCAGATTTCCGGTCCGTGTAATGACACCGGCCATCAGCATTACCGCATAGCCTCCGCCAAAATGTTCATATCGCACCGTTTTCATAAGCGACTAAGCTGTTGAAAAGCTTTGCTCATGCTCGGTTGCCACTTCAGTATGTTAAGAGAACCGATAACATCAGACAGTGGTGTGCTGGCCCAGTTTTGCAGTACCAATCAATGCGCTAAAGGTGTAAAGTACATGCCGAAGTGGGCAGAGATAGTGCAATAAGCTATCTAACAACAATTGTACAGAAGTAGAGTACAAGCCAAAGATAACTATACCGCGCGCGTACGGAAACCCTGATAGTTGGTCGTCCAGCAGAAACTTTAGTTGAAAAGAAGTGAACGAGTGGAAAGAGTAATTTATGAACAATTCGACCAAAAAATTGAAAGGGAGAGATACGACAGTCCCGATGCACCTCACCTGCCTCTGTGAACTGAGAGAACAGTCACCAGTAAAACCCTTCTGAAGTAAAGTCATGTCAGTGGACGACCGGAATAGTTCAAACATGGAATTCGCAAATGCAAAATATCGGTAATTGTTTTAAAAAGAATGTGTGCTATAACAGCAGGCAACTGTCATGAGGAATCATTGCCGCGGGGCAGGTACTGTATAACTAATCGTTAATCTCTAGCAAAACCGGTAAATATATCACATTCCTTCATACTTTCGTGCGTGAGTAAACCTCGCAACCGGTATTCAGAGATACCGATGTAAATTTCAGATTTAATCCTGACATTGAATGCCAAGCTTTGGTATGCTAATAACAATAGCGTCCCAACTAGTGAAGATGCATGGTATCGGTTATCAGTCAGTAAAACTGTGCATTTTCTGGAACAAGTAGAGCGAGTCTCCGCGATGCATAGTGACCAGTGCGCGTGATAAATCCAGTCAAGAGTAATTTACTCACCCATGTAATTGAAAGATATTTGGTTTCGGGTTAGGGTTGTAATTTAAATTGAAAGTGCTCAAGTTTCATTGGCTTAACATTTATGAGGTCCATAAGAGTGTTGCCTGTTGAGTCAAAATACAGTGACTGAAAAATTCACTGGATTGCGTTGAGGTAAGCGTAGCCAACTCGATAACAGCTGAGGGCTAAGTAAATGCGCTGATAACGTATTGATGACACCAAGTATGTCGATAGATAGCCTGAACTCCGCTGTCAGAGCAATGGCTAATTAATTGAAATGAATTGGATTACCAGTGAAAGTTGCAATAAACACGAATTCGTTGGATTAAGTATACATCAGACACGAACGAATGTGACTGAATCGAGTTTAACCCGAGCTAAAGTACTCGATGCTGAAGATGGGAGAAATGAGGGCTTTTACCTGATTACTTAACGACAACCTCAAACAAGCAGCAGTAAAACAGACAGAATGGCTTGTCAAATTGGATAGCAGCGTCCACTTGAGACAAAAGCGTTTGTTCAATACTCGCTAGGTGACCTGTTCGGAGAGTAGATTTGGATGAGAGCCACTGTGAAGCAGACAGACTATAGGTGAGCAATAAAGTGTATAGAATATAGTCCGACGTGAACGTAGTCAATTCGCTGATATCGTGACAGCAGTGGACGTAAGAATAATGCTGGCAACAGAATATATGAGTGCCGCACAAAAACACAAAGACTAATTTTCAAACCAACCCAAATGTTCTGGACCAAACTGATGGGTTGGTGTTGTTGGTATATCATCGATTCAGTTGCTTTTACTACAAACAAAATTGCTTCGAGTCGACTAGAGTATAACTGGAGCACATTGTTCATAAATTGCAAGTGCAACGCTTAGAAGTCTTAGATCCGAAAAGGTAAAAATAAAATTTTGAACAAAGGTAATTCACGAGAACGCGCCTGATAAAAGGCAAAGATGACGTGTAGGAAAGGAATTTTATACAACTAACTCATTGATGAAGCGAAGCTGAAAAGTCAAACTTTCTTAGATCTGTTTGGAAAGTATATACAAACCGTTACGCTCATGTCGAGTCGTTTCTACTGGAGCGATTAATTGATCATACAAGGCAGTTGATAAAGTCAATCAGTCATTAAGTATTTGGGGTGTGCATAGCCTGGATGTGAAATGGTGAGAGAAGATCCTTATAATATATTGTTGGCTGTTCACGAAGTAGCATAGAGTTAATTGACGGGCGGCTTGGATAAGTTGCGGCAAGGGACGCGGGTTAACAACAACCATGTAAGCGATTAAAGATAATGACTTGTTTGTTTCACCGATCAGCTTACGACGAGTGGTGCGAACTAATACTGTTAGCCTCGTATGCACTTACACATTTCTGGCATTAAGATATGCCATGCCCGTCGAATAGTCGCAACAATGACCACGTCGGCCAGTGGCATTCCGCTCGTTCGATACACCAGCTACGATCAACAAATCAAAGTGTGGCGGTTACAGTATTCCAGTCCCATACCGCCAAAAAAATATCTCACAGACAAAAGACTAGTAGTGAGATTAACAAAACGAAACGACACAGTAAAGAGCAAATGATCAAACGCAGAGGTCCCGTAGGTCTGGGGACTTGCATGACGTTTGACAGTTGCTAACCATCGCCGTGGCGGGTCCTGGAGACACTATCTCGGGAGGTGGCATGCGTCAAGCACTCGTTCATTCATCTAGTTCATCTATGCATCTCTTCCAGATTATCGACCAAGTATCTAAAGGATTCATCCAAGCTGATGCAGCGCAAGCATCCGAAGGATGAAAGAGGATCTGAAAACCAATACAGTATAAAAAGCATAAACCTCCATAGTCACGGTAAAGCCTCAGGTCGAATTTCCAGCACTAGTCATTGTAAGTGGTGCCTGTCTCCACAGTTTTGACAAATGTCGCATGCAACCGGAACAGTGACAACGGAGCTCGGACCAAGGTGGCCGTAATAAAACGATGGTTACTGCACCTGGGTGCGGACCGGTGTTATTAATCAGAAAACAGAATCAAAAAACGTTAGCAAAGTTGAAAGTTTAGAGTCGAAAGGAGGGAAAGGGCGTCAAGAGTACGCCGGTGCGTTATACTGATGTTTCGCTGCCATGCGGAATAGAGACACTGCGACACCGAACGCGCCTGCGCACATTCGAAAAGAAAGGCATCAGCAGTAAGCCGGTACGCAGTACCTGCGCTTCGCTCCCGCGCAATTACCACCAGTCACACGTGGGCTAAAGATATTGCGAGGGTCGCTCGGTTCTCCACGAAGCCTCGAACCCGCGATCTCAGGATTAGGAGGCAGGCCTGTGATCCTTAAGGTCACGGGCCAACAGATTCGAACAGGCGACCTTTGGGTTACAAGGTAGGTAACATACCAACCAGACACCGGCTGACCAAAAGTAAGGCATCTAGGAGTAAGCATTGAATATATGGTTGGCGGCATCCGGTTTCGGATTTGCCTGTCACTTTGGCCAGCCACAGGAGGCGTGTACCTACAGAGGGACCATGGGTGGCTTCCGCTGCACCACCCACACATCCCATATCCAGTGTAAACCCGAAGGAATAAGACCGGGAGGCATGCGGATGGGAACCACATTCCATCAACGGAGCCGGCCCACACTCCTTCACAGGCAAGCACAAGCACGCTGTATTTTGGGAATCAAGCGCACACAAGGCGGTGGCTGGATCGTAGTCCGGTCCACACTGAGTGCATGGAACCGCTCTTTGATTCTAACACGGCCACAAGAACCGTGCATCCCGTCCCCTTCAGCAACGACAAACTGTCTCCTAGATCCAGTATGGACGAGGTAGTGGGTAATAGACAGGTAGGCACCTTGTCAACATGCACATGAAGCGCAGCCACACTGGGGATATCAAGCAACAGCCAATCACTTGAGAGAAAGATAACAAAGGAAATAAATCGAGTAATGCATAAAGAAACAGTGACATAAATCTTAAATTAATGAGCATATCAAATAAGCTGTTTACAGAAGAATCCGAGATAAGTTCATGAGGTCAGAAAGTATATTTTACGTAAATACCGCAAACAAGAAAATGTTATCGAAATTAACTACAATTGGCTTATTGAAGATATATATATATATATATATATATATATATATATACGGCAAAAAGTGGAACAATTAGCAGAGTGCCACAAACATTGAGTCCTCTTATACGATAGATGATGCACCGGTTAATCCAATGCAACGTAAAGCAAGTGAAGGAACAACCGCGACGGCCACTAAAACATACCAGGCTGAACCAAAGGTGTAAAACCCGAAGTATGATCAGTAAGATACAAACGATATTTGCAAGGCAAAAAAGACCCTGAAATTCACCGCACACATGATGTGAATAATCAAAAGGAAAAAAGACTGCTTAATCGCCTCTGAATCTATACCATAGTGTATACTAGTGGTATAGTAAAGGGGTAGCATTGTGCAAGCGAAGGAAATATCTGAGAGTCAAATTGTTCAAACAGTGCCGCTTTCTGGCTTCCACATATGGCTAAAAAAGTAGACTGTAAACAACAAAAAGGACTGCGCGCCTGCATATTGCAGTGTATTCGATATATGGTGGGCTTCTGCTGTTGCTAAGCGAACTAAAGTCGATTTGGGATGAAAGCCGAGCTTTGTCTAGGCCTTTGGTAGTAAATGATAAAAATTATCGACACTCGTCAACGGTAGGTGAGTGGCAACTCCGGAAACTGACCAAAAAATTGGAGTGTAAATGGCAAGATGTATTAAGGTAATCCGGTACCCGATTCGAAAAGATATAACAGTTATTCAAATTTTCTTAGACCATTCCAAGTTACTGCTAGTCGAAAATGCACGACATTCCATATGGATGTTGCAAAGCGGCGTTCGGAATGATATCAGATGAGCGATTGAATGAGATAAGAAAGGATGGGAAGCACAGCAGCATAAGCGACAAAGAAAGTGGTTTAAGTAATAAAAGCCCCACAATGCCTAAGAAATCAGATGAAAAATTCAGGCCTATTTAGGACAACTGTGATAATCTAACAGTAAAAGCCCACTAAAATGCTAACTGTGAAGGGTAAATGGAACAATGCACGTCTGTTCCGATCTGGGCATAGAAAGAGTTGAGCAGTTGTCGAGAGCCGAAATCATATAAGTCACGTCAGTGGTACAACATAAAGTCTGGTGAGCAGGGTATGGACGAGGCGATCCATTTGGCATACAACTGCAAGAATATGTCTGATGGGAGAAAGGTGTTTGGTGGAGATGAACCAGGATGGAATCAAAAGAACACGTGGCAGTTTAGTGGACCTAAAGGTAATGGATCACAGAGCACTATTCTTTGTGCCAAAAGTTACGGCAGCCTACACCAAATGAGTCCGCTTGGCTAAAATACTGCTCGGTGAGATAACAAGAAATATAGTACCATGTTAGGAAGAAACGACGCATTTGATTTATCCCTGTTTCTAGCAAATATTACTGGACTAGACAGCTTGGTCAAGGAAGATGGTCAGCTGTCTGGGTTCAGATGAGCCTACAACAGCTTAATACGATTGAGAACTTAGGTATAAAAGAGCATAGAGAGGATAATACCACAAGACGCGCATCTTTGAATACGAGATAGTTCCCCAGTTGGCGGGGTTGTTTACTGTAGACAGTGAGCTGCGTTTGGGAGGTAAATCCGTGGCCCAAAAGACAGTGTCGGTGAAATAGAATTTGAAGTTCTTCAAGCAAGTCCCATTAGCGCTCTCGTTAAATCTAAACCATGGACAATACTGAGGTGGTTGTGAGAAGGTCCTCAGAAGCCGATTTGAAACCAGTCAGCACGTAAACCTATGCGAACAGCGGACAAAAAGTTTTCTCATCACATATGATATCCCAGATGCAGCTGGAATGACCATGAACTATGAAAAGCAGTACCCATTCAAAGTCGCAATATTTGGCATACATGAAGTGAGTAATCAAGATCCTATATAAACAACCCCGTAGAGGTATGATGGTAGAATGGGGAAAAGAAAAAAGCCCCCACTTAGGCAAATAAGACAAAAAGTGCATGTCACTAGCTCAAAAGCTGTAGGCAAAAATTCATCCCATACGAATAAAATCAGAAGAAAATGGCGGATGGAAGCAATGTGCAACTGCACAGAAAGTTTAGGTAAAAGCAAACTAGTTAGTTCTTTGGACCGGGTCCAGCCAAAGATGTAAGCGGCTGATACAGAACGCAACGCGATTTTGTCGGTAACAATATGCTTGTCGAGCACGCAGATGTTTCAAGCGCTGTGGCCTAAATGTGATTTACTCAACTTGTGATCATGGTATTGCAAAAGCCTTTAGAGTGTATCAGAAGTGTGTAAAACAATACGATACGGTGTAAGTTGATCAGTAGCTCAAAAGAACCAGCGGTATTGTTACAACGACAACATGCAAGTTCAACAGCATGGTTTCCAATGGAATGTTAATATCACAGCCGTAAGTACCAAAATAATGAAGATGCGGTTCAAACATGGCATAACAAGAAAGTGTGGTGTTAAGAAAACGAAAAGTGCAGAAAAAACATGTGGGTAAGAAAGATGTTTTGAGCGCAGGCTATCCGTGGGAAGTGAGAAAATGATAGTGAAAACAGAATCGACTCTAAAGCAAGCCACGGCTTAGTTAGTAGAACAGGTACAGAAACGCATTTGGTGACGACGGCTTTAAACTAGAAACCGGGATAGAAGTCCAAACCTATCATCAGCTGATCCATCCCAATCGGTGTAAACCCAGAACTAGTTTACAGGTAGTGGACACAATAGACAGGCTGATCGTTTGTGATCACGTTGAGATACATAGGTCCAAAACTGTGCTTGGGCTGGTGTGCTAAACATCAGTGGTGCATTTTCGTTGTCCCCTAGCAGGAATGTATATGATGCCGAATTATTATCGGACGATTATGATGCATCATCATTCATTCGTTCCACGTTGGCTAGAGTTGAGAAATATTTCAGATATCGTGTCACAACTGTGATTATGGTGCGGGGTTATGAAGGCTACCTTATTGGTGTTACCTTTCCTTCTAACAATAACTGGATGTCAATGACGTGTCGGTGAGGTCCACGCGTCCTAACCATGAATATTTGCTTGTCACCCCTTGCCGTGCTTCATCAATAAGGTAACTAAGTCTCTATGGACATGAAGTAATTATCCGGGCAAAGGTAAAAACACAAAAGAAAATCAGTATTTAGTAATTAATCGATTAGCTTCGATTGTGCATTGATTTCGAAGATTCCGGAACCTACCATTCCTTCACGTGATCGTCAGCATACGATGTTTTGGTAGGGAGGTGACTAATTTTACCAGTTGACCTTCGTTTTCTAGAAGCCCAAGGCCATTGGGCCCCCTATATATTTGGAGTAGGTCTGGCGTAGTGTGACAGCGTTTTGGCGGCATTGTTGGCTACGTTGGCAGAGTTTTGTTAACATGCTTTCGTGGTCAAGATCGTTGGACTTTTACTTCGGCTGAGCTAGAATTTTTGCGGAGAAATTTTTGGGTGTTTAATTCGGAATAGCGAGAAAAAGTGAAGATCTAACAACGGCGACGGACAGGCAAGAAAATGTTATAAATTTTTCTGCCGAACATTTCCAAAAGCTGCTCCTCCAGCAACAATCCCAGATGGAAGCACAAATGAAACTGTTTGAATGTTTAACGCAGTGCTTGAACGTACAATCAAACTGAGCAGCTCCACGGGACAGGCAGGCTGTTTCACTTGCTCTATTTACGAATTCAATCACTGAATTTCATTATGATTCTGATTCCGAATGCCCTTTCGAGGCGTGGTTCAAACGCTGGGACGGATTTCAGCCGTCAAGATGATTCGTGGAAAATGCGTCTTTTGCTCCGCAAGCTCCGTACTAATGAACATTCAAGATTCGTTGACTACATCCTGCCCAAAGAGCCGAAGGACATCACCTTCAACGAAGCAGTGGCAACACTCGAAGAAATTTTTGGTGAGTAGACATCTTTGTTTAGCATTCGCTACCGAAGTCTAAAATTGCTAAACGTGATACAGACGATTACGGGGCACTAGCAGCATGGTTAACCGTGAATGTGAACGTTCCAATTTACGCTGTTTGACAGATGATCAGTTTAAGTGTCTCATATTTGTCAGTGCTTTACAGTCTCCACGCGACGCGGAAATCCGCACTCGGCTCCTTGTTAAGTTGAATCAAGATGCAGATTTGACATTGAAGTCTCTTGTAGGCGAATGCAAACGGTTGATTACCTTGAAACACGACACCGCTATGATTGAGCAGAGTCGCCCCACCATTGCCGATACCGTTCATGCTGTACAAAAAGCAAGAAAGGCTAGCTCGAACAAGCCATTCACCAGAACGCCGAACAAGGCGCCCATACCTTGTTGGTCATGTGGTGAGTGACATTTCGCACGATACTGTCTATTTCAACACATTTGTGATAAATGCCATAAACGCGGCCACAAGAAGACGTTTGCCATCAGTCTCGGCCAAGAAACCTGAAGCAGTCTTACCGAAGAAAGAACTTCAGGAAGCCTGACGCAGAATCATTCTCGGTGATTGCCACGTTTCACAGCGATTCTAGAACACGCCGCCGATTTATCAATGTGCTTATCAACGGAATCCCAAACCGGCTGCAGTTCGATACGGTATCAGATATAACGATCATTTCTAAGAACACTGGGAAGCACATAAAGAGACCGAAGATGGTTGATTCCAACAAAGCCGCCCGCAACGCATCCGGTGGAGTGTTGAAGCTGATTGGAGAAATGACCTGCAAATTGCATTCGACGGAGTGGAACAGGCCGGAACCTGCTACTTGTCTGACCGACCAAACTTGAACCTCCTTGGACTTGACTGGATGGAAAAAGCACAACTGTTTGATGTTTCAATGAGTCAGATTTGCAATAGAGTTCAAAGCAACCCAGTCCATGCATCACTGTGGATAGAAGACATGACAAGAAAGCTAAAGCAGAAGTATGCCGCCTTGTTTGAAGATGGTCTCGGCCACTGCACTAAGTTCAAAGCAAAATTGTGCCTTCGCGAAGGAACCAAGCCAGTCTTCAGAGCGAAAAGACCGGTACCGTATGCAGCCATAGCAGCAGTTGATCTGGAGCTCGACCGACTGGAGCGAGCCGGTGTCATTACACCAGTGAACTACTCTCCATGGACTGCGCTTATTGTTGTGAAAAAGCCGAACGGTAAAGTGCGTGTCTGCGCCGATTTTTCCACTGGCATGAATGCCGCATTGAGCGACCATCAATACCCCCTTCCGATACCCGAGGATATCTTTGCCAAGCTGAATGGTGGGAATTGGTTCGCCAAGCTCGACTTGTCCGATGCCTAATTCCAAGTCGAAGTTGATGAAAGCTCGAGAGGATTGCCGACCATCAACACTTATCGCGGTGTGTACCAGTACAACAGCCTCCCGTTTGGAGTGAAAACAGCACCAGCCATCTTCCAGTAGCTGATGGGCACCATGCTAGCGGGAGTTACTGGAGCCGCGGCGTACCTGGATGATATCATTTTAATGGGTCGGACGGCAGAAGAACTATTTCAGCGGCTTGCTGAAGTGCTTGTACGCATCCAGTCATATGGTTTCCGTATCCGTGAAGACAAGTGTACCTTTTTACACCAACCATTAAGTTTCTCGGCTTCATTTTCTCGAAAGACGGTTGTCGCCCTGGTCCAGAAAAGATCCGAGCTTTTCAAAAGATGCCCCCACCTGCGGACTTGCAATCGCTGCGTTCATTCTGTGGCCTAATCAGTCAGTACAGCGCTTTTCTGCCCGAACTGCATCGCCTGCGTGGCCCGCTGAATAAGTTGCTGAGCAAGGGCCAAACGCGGAATTGGACGTCAGAATGCCAGACTGCGTTCGAGCGGGTCAAGTCATTGCTGGCTTCAGACCTACTCCTAACTCACTTTGATCCTTCCGGGGAAATTGTCCTTGCCACAGACGCATTCAGTCTGGGGATCGGCGCCGTAGTTTCCCATACGTTCCTAGATGGATCTCATAAGGCGATCGCACATGCCGCCAGGACGCTGACGGAAGCCGAAAGAAATTACAGTCAGATCGAGGAGGCATTGACGATGGTGTTTGCTGTGAAGAAATCTCACAAGATGCTGTATGGTCGCCGCTTCAAACTCTTGACGGATCACAAGCCGCTGCTGGCCAGTTTCGGCTCGAAGAAGGTAATTCCTGCCTATACAGCCAATTGACTCGAACGATGGACACCCACCTTGCTGAACTATGATTTTGAAATCCGTTATCATTCAACGGATTCGATGGGCTAGGCAGATGCGTTGTCACGCCTCATTGATTCCCAGCAGCCACAACACGAGGACATCATCATTGCCTCAGTTGAGATAGAACCTGATGTCAAATTCCTGGTGAGCGAGGCATTACATGGTCTGCAAGTTACGGCCGATGTCGTGCGTGCCGAAACACTTCGAGACCCAATCCTGAAGGTTACATACTTCCACAGAACCAGCTGACCACATTCGTGTTCATCTGCCGAAATGTAGCAGTTCTATCAGCGACAACATTCGCTCTCCATTGTGGACGATTGCGTCATGTTCTAAGAGAGAGTAGTCATCCCGCAGGTGTTTCAAAAAAGTGTTGCGGCAGTTCCATGCAGGACATCCAGGGCTCAACCGAATGAAAGCGCTTGCCCGAAATTATGTGTATTGGCCGTTTATGGACAGACAGCTGGAGCAGCTAGGTAGAAGTTGTGGCAACTGCGTTATCGCTTCAAGGGCACCGCCGAAGCCTGAACTCCACTCGTGGCCTAAATCACCTAAACCTTGGAGCCGTGTTCATGTCGACTTTGTAGGCCCAATCAATGGCCAGAACTTTCGCATAGTGGTCGACGCTTACAGCAAGTGACCCGAAGTGTCCCTCATGAGAAGCACGAAAACCAGCGCAACAACCTCGTGGTTGCGACAAATCTTCAGCAGGTTTGGCTGCCCTGAAACATTGGTGACGGACAATGGAGCACAGATTACTTCGGCCACATTCACGGAATTCTGCCAACACTGCGCCATTTCACCCACAATCGAACGGCCGAGCGGAGAAATTTGTGGATACATTCAAACGCGCTCTCCTCAAATCAAGGAGGGTGATATAGAGGTGATCGACCGCTTCCTCTTTCTGTACCGATCTACACAAAATCCACAAACGTCAGGGTGAAATATTACCAACAGAGGTAATGATGAAGAGAAAACTTCGCATGCCATTTGATGCAGTTCGGCCGTCCTCGGAGTTCACAGCTGGTGAAAGGAACCTCAAGATGGAACATGACTTTAATCGGCGGTATGGTGCTAAGCGAGGTTCGTTTAAACCGGGTCAGCCAGTACTTGTACGTGATTATCGGGATGGACACACAAAATGGACGTCAGGCAGGATCCAGAGAAAGCGCGGGAGAGTCAGTTACGACGTGCTGGTTGGAACGCAAGTATGGGTACGCCACGCAAACTAACTGCGACCAATAATGTGTCAGCCACAAGCAACAGAATCCGCCGAGCTTCCACTTGACCTGTTGACAGATAGCTTCAACTTGCCTAAAGAGCCCGTAGAAGAATCCTGTCATCAGACGAATGATATCAGATCGCAGAGCACGGAATCTGAATCTAGAACACTACAGCCAAGGCGACGGACCGATAGGCAAAGAACCCCTTCCAGGAGGCTTCAGGTCAATCCCAGGCTAGCATCATACATCGAGGCAGCCGCTTCAGGAGGGGACGTTTCCGGGCAAAGGTAAAAACATAAAGGAAACATTATTTTAGCAATTAATCGATTACCTTCGATCGTGCATTGATTTCGAAGATTCCGGAACCTACCATTCCTTCACGTGATCGCCAGCATACGGCGTTTTGGTAGAGGCTACTAATTTTACAAGTTGACCTTCGTTTTCTAGAAGCCGAAAGCCATTGAGCTCCCTATATATTTGGAGTAGGTCTGGCGTAGTGGGACAGCGTTTTGGCGGCATTGTTGACCACGTTGACGGCGTTTTTGTTAGCACGTTTTCATGGTCAAGGTCGTTGGACTTTTGGACTTTTTCTTCGGTTGAGTTAGAATTTTTGGGTGTTTAATTCGGAATAAGGAGAAAAAGTGAAGATCTACCAGTAACAATACAAAGTAATGGTGTAATGCTGCTGCTGATAAGTAGCAATCGCTGTAGAGAAACAAAAGGGGCAAAATAAGAATATAGTTACAGGATAATACAAACGAGCAGTAGTAGTTTGCTAGGTCATGTAGTGTTCACTTTAAATAGTATATGTTCTGCAGAGATAGCAGCGAATATACATGACCAGCTCTCGAATGTATGCCCACCACAAGAGCTGAGCTCTGTAACCCTACAACAAGTTGACTGTGTGACTATGACCCGCACAGAAGGTAAGAAAGACAAGTGCATGCGGTTCAATTCAGTCCATCTGATCAGCCAAGATCTACGAAGCAAAATGCCACAATGACTCCTTCCGTTATGATGCGCACAATAGACCCTTTGCCGAACGACTACCAAAGGTGATACAATTGGTATATAAGTGAACCGGCCAAAACACATCTTGGGAAGCACATCGTTAACACCGGCGACTAGAGGACAGCCATTTAAGTGCAGTTGCGAATTAATACCACTAGCAACAAGTACCAGGTCGCCAGTTCTGGACATATGGGGTGGGTACAAGAGTTATTGATAGAAAATACTTTTATACGTACGAAGCTTAAATTAATGAAAAATAGTTAAATATATCTGAAGATACTATTTAGTAACTCTGATAGGCGTCGGAAGTTGACATGCACGTGAAGGTTCGTCATTTAACACTTACTGATAGAGCAAACACAAAGTCGTGTAGCATGAGACAGGCAGTTGATGCATTACCACTCAATTACCCGTTAGGCATCTCCTATCATTTGGCATGCGTTTCACACCTTCAAAGTGGAAAGCATTTTTATAGGATCAACAACTACTTGACTATTTGTTGACAACTGACAACGAGAAAACTCAAAGTAGTTGGCCAGTTGACCCCTCTTAGCGGCTGGGTCAGCATCGATGAGCACGTCACCACTGAAGATAGTCCGCGCATTTAGGAAGCTAAAAAGGTATTCGCGAACCTATGGCATTAGAAAGGGGTTCCCTCGGTCTGAAAGTCCGTGCGTATAGGGCCAGAGTGAGTCCTCTTGCCTATGGGAGTGAGAGATAGTCCCTTAGGTCCAATGATCTGTAGTGCCTTCAAGTCTGTGTTTTTGTTGCCTGCAGAGCATCGCTGATGTCGGGTGACCCTAGCGCATCCGCAATAATGAGGTGCACAGCCGAGCACAAGGCATTTTGATAACACCGATTTGGCTGTATTGTTTTTGGTACGTTCTAGGTGCGCCAGATCACCACTTGCCCAAGAGTCTTGTTTTGGTTGCCGGATATTGCAAGGCTTGAGGTGGTCAAAAGTCTATTTGGCAGCGGAAAATGAGATCAATGACGACTAAGCTGTGCTGTTGGTCCGTTTTGCCTCTCAGGCTAGAGCCCACGCTACCGATCCTGTGATTGACTCGCGATGTTACAGGACATGGACAGCAGCCAGGAGCAGTGTCGGGTTTTCTGTCGCCACCTAGTCGGATAGTCTGTTTAGTGGATGATGCTGTTAGCTGCTGGGTAATGAGTAATTATGAAACCAGGCATTGAAAGCACCTAGGAAACTGTTCATCTAAAAGTGCATTATTTTCGCACGATAGCCAACTGTTGTGACCATAGATTGCTTACAAGGTGTAGCCTCTTTGACACTGAAAACCTGTTTAATGCATTTAAGTCTTACACTAGATTCCCCGCCTCTTGTTCGTAATATTCTTCCTTCCTTAGGTCACTGTGGTAGTACGGAAAAATACTGGACTACTGGATGGAAGCAACAGGAGGAGATAGCTCTGAGTAGCTGCATCTAAGATCCCTAGGGTACAATGACCAGTTATGTTGAATAGCATTTGCGATATTTCATGTCAGCAAAGTGTTCGCCTATGAGTTTCTTGAATTCCGACACTGACCTTCCCTTCATTAGTTGTGGCGGTAGGTTGTTCGATAGGTTCACTAGTCTCAGTTTGAAGCAGAATTTGTGGGCGACTCATGTCAAAACCGGTACCACAAGCTTGTACTGGTGTTATTGTGTGCTCCTTGGTGTGCATATAGAGCAGCGTCCTAAACATGAGGCAATCAAAAAGATGTAAAATCCGGTGCATCATGATGTGAGCAACCCTCAAGGGACGATAAAATATGGTGTAATGTTCTAGTCTATTGCATCAACAATCATCATCAACAACGACAGTACATCAGCCATTTGAACTGAGGCTTCGCTGCCATACAACCATGAGGACTTATGAAATAAATAATAAGAAGAGGGAGAGAAATGGGGACTTACCTGAAAACCTTAATGCCCTAAGCAAACATTCTGGGTCAAGGCGCCTACACCTTGTGTAGACAACATACCGTCACAAACACCTGGCTATCGTGCAAAGATAAGGCGGCATCGGCGAGACAGCTTCCTTGCGGCTTTCACTGCCACGCGTCATAATCAGCCATTACACCGCAGATAACTCAGCACCAAACACACATTAAACAGGCAATCCGACTAGGAGACGGCAGCAGACGCGCCACTGGTGTCGGTTGCGAGCCATGTCCTGTAAAGTCTCGAGTCAAGCACAAGGTGAGTCACGTAAACTCCAGACCGGAACGCGAGACGGACCAACGGCACCCAGTTTGGTTGTCAGTGACTTCATTTCTCGCTGCCAAGTCAACTTCTGTCCACCTCGAGCCTTGCGCCACCCTACACCTGGCAGACTAAACAAGGCCCTTCTAAGTAAGCGGTGACCAGGCATACGTAGCACGTGCCTAAGCCAACGCAACTTATTCAGTGCTATCTGTTGTTCTAGGGAGCTAGCATGATTATCACTACCTAGTACTCGCCTACGCACATCATCGTTGCGGACACGCTGGTGCCATCCGACACCAGCAATGCTTCACAGACAAGGATGATCAAAGACTTGAAGGCGCCTCAGATCTTCAGACCGAAGGGGCCAAGTCTCACTACCATAGAGCAGAGCGGCCCTCCTGTGGCCTTGTCCACAGGGCGTTTCAGACAGAGGGAAACTCCCTACTGTCTCTAAAAATGCCGCAGGTTTATGAAAGCAGCTCCGCCGTTTGCAATGCGTGAGCTGACGCCAGTTTCTATGCGCCTATCATTGCTGATGCAGTTGTCAAGATAAGTGAATTGATCAACCACCTCGAGTTCCTCGTTAGCAAGCGTCAACGGGTCATCAAGTGACTGGTGGTCCTGCAGCAACACTTGGCACTATGAAGGTGAAAAGCACATACCAAATAATGGAACCACTCTAGACAGGCTATTCAGGGTTGATAGTGCCGCCGCAACATCGTCGAAAAGCAAAACGATATCGTCCGCATAATCAAGATCAACTAATCTTTCACCAGGAAGCACTTCAACGCCTAGATCGTGAGATTCCGCAAGGGAACGCTCCATGATAGAATTCACGAGAAAATTGAACAAAAATGGGGAAATCGGACAACCCTGAAGAACGCCACTTGTGGTAGGAAACGTATCCGAAAGGACACCGTAGACCCTGACGCGGCCTGTGAGGTTGGAGTATAGAGCACGTATGATGTGTACATATTTCGTGGGAATATCTTTCGGTGGAAATATTTCGAACAGAATCGATCGATCGACTGAATCGAACGCACGCTTGAAATCAAAGAACCCAACTATTGTCGTCTGCGAGATGCGTGGCACTGAACTAGCTCTTGTCACAAAGCAGTCACGCCCTGGGCGGAAATCGGTCTGCCCTTCCTTAATCCGAGATTCCTGTTCCAAAATGAGACGACGAACGAGAATCGAGGCCAGTAATTTTGTCACAACTGGCGTTAGGGCAGGGACAACCAAGTGCTCTTCTACTTTATCCGACACACAAGCACAAGAAAGATTTCTTTGAATGTCTTGCCTAGTAAACTCCCAAACATCGCGACAACACTGGATCTTAAAGTGATGTGATGGTCTGCGTACCCCCATTGTCCACTGGACTACGATGGTTGGCACTTTCTAAATGGCATCAGAGCTACCCACACCAGGCAGGTCTACAGTTGTGTTATAGCATCTGAGCCTCAGTATCGTCTTCTAAGGCTGGGGTGAAGTCAATAGTCCTCTTCCCTTACATCTTAGACATCCGGCTCAGTAGGTCGGCAATTATACGCAGCCCAGAGAATAAGTGAACACCTCCATAGGCAACAAATTACAGATTATGCGCTTAACTTTATTAACGTAGAAACGCATAGTCTCTGACGGTGGCAGGTGATCACACGATGCTCAGTGGTTTGCTTCAGGCCAGGCGGCCGTTGGTCAGCAAGAAGCAAGACCACTGAACTTCTACCATTGACCCTAGTCGCCGGTGGAAAAGTGGTGACGGTGGAAAACATGGGCTGCTCTGCGTCTTTTAAGACCTCATATAACTGACTTCAAGTAGATCCTAGTGGGATCCCACACTGCATTGCGCCTCAGTCTATTGAATAACAGGCTCGGATTAGGCAGCCGGATCATCAATGTGCGCGTTAGCGTGAGATAAGTAACACATCAGTTACTGTGCTCTAATACAATTCGCTCACAGTCACAAAAAGTAGTGAATAAGCAAAGTAGAAAACAACAATAAATGTTATGCTTCGTTTTCTTGCATCTTAAATGAGATTGTAATTGGAGTATTAGGGCAGTCTGTGCGACTGCACTTGTTGTAGTTTGCCACTATAATCGATTCACTAGAGTTATCCGGGACGCTTTTCCTTCCAGATACGTTCGAATAGGGAGGTCAGTGCTTTGCAGAGGACCTCACCACCAACTTTAAATAGTGCAGGTGGCAGGGAATCCGGGCCAGCGGC
Organism: Dicrocoelium dendriticum; assembly: GCA_944474145.2. Classification (NCBI taxonomy): domain Eukaryota; kingdom Metazoa; phylum Platyhelminthes; class Trematoda; order Plagiorchiida; family Dicrocoeliidae; genus Dicrocoelium; species Dicrocoelium dendriticum. The sequence continues at coordinate 39,204,508 of OX104071.1, forward strand.
ACGAAAACGATTGAGGGCTGTGACCGCGTTTCGGACCTAGGTCTCTGACGGAGGCTCTAAACTACCCGTCCATGCCTCGTCCTGCATTGCCTGAGTAGGAAGGGGTCCAGGAGCAGGTGGCCAAATAAAATGAGCTCGGTGTTCCACCCAACGAGCCATACGGCGTTCCTTATTGTGTATCAGTGCACCCGCGCTGTCTCTGATAATCTCACTGACGCCTGGTTTCCTGGGACCAGTGGTACGGATCAGCTGGAAGAGCCTGCGGTAATTGCCTACTGCTCCTGCCTCCTCCATTTCTTGAGCTCGCCTGGTGCATCAGGCTTTCTTGTTAGCACATAAGTTCCGCTTTAGTTCGCGCCTAATAGCCCGTCTGGTCACATTGTGCGCAGAGCCAGTCAGGAGGTTTCTTCTTGATTTCAACAGGTTCATCGACCACTTGGATATCCAGTGACTGGTGCGGTGACGAATGACAGTGCCACAAGCAGATGCTCTTGTGACGTGCATGGCGGCCAAAATCCTATTCCACTGAAGCTCAGTGTGATTAGAACAAGACAGTTTGTTACGCAGTGCAGCTTGATAGGCCTGTCTGACCGAGGGCTGCGACAATTTCTTAGTTGTCTATCAGAGGGGACGCTTCGTGCGTCTCCCGGTAAAGTTCATGAAGAAACGATGGCGTGCCAAGGCATCATCAGAGTAGACGCAGGTATTCCAGTACGAGCGGCAATCCAGGATGGAAACACGCCACCTGTACCTTGTGGCTATGAGGTCAACTTTGGTCCATTGCTGGCCAGCTGCAGGAGGACGCCAAGTGGCACTTCGGCGCCCACTGTGTCTAAAAGCAGTGCTACTAAAAAACAACTGGTGCTCCGCACACAGTTGCAGCAGACGCTCACCATTATCAGTCCGTTCGGAGTTAAGCCCATAATTACCACCCAACTGAGCTTCTGAAAAGCTCAGACGCCCTACTTGTGCCTTCATATTCTCTGCAAGTACTATAATATTTGAACTAGTAGCACTGCGTAGTAGCGCGTCCAGTTCGTGGTAGATGTGCCCTTGACCGCATTTGAGCTGCGGTCGGTGGAAACATAAGCGGAAATCACAAACAAACGGCGTTTTGTACTACTTCGTGAAGCAACCTTAGCTAATGTCATCAAGCGGGCTGCACATAAACGGCTGTCCAAGGGAATCCAATCAACCAACGAGGGCTCAGCCTTGGAGCTTAGAATGATACCTACACCAGTTTGACCTGTGTGCTGCATCGGCGTCTCCGGATGCGTGCAACCAATAACGAGAGGATAAACAGGGTGCAGTTAATTCAACAACCCCATTAGGGTTACTGATCCTAGTTTCGGACACAACCCACATCAATACCAAGTGTGTCCAGGGTGCGGAAGAGTGCTGCCTGTTGATCTACTTGTCTTAGAGTGCGAAGGTTGAACGTCGCCATGGAAGCGGGACAGCATAGCCTTATAAGGGTATGTTGCCGATAGTCGTCCGATAGGTGTGGTGGGATGGTGGCTGCAGATGATTCTACTCCAGTGGTACTTCGGTTGCTGGAAATTAGGCTGGGAATTATAGAAGGAAGATTAGTCAAGGGGGTCGGGATGGGAGTAAGAGCAATAGGTGGAGAAGAAAGAAGGGAGGCGCCAGCAGTAGCATGTTTTCGTTTATCAGCCCTGCTGTATACAGAAGTTAAGGCGATCCTTGATAATCTGCGTGACGGCCGATGCAAGGTGAAGATAATTTTTGAAGAAAAAAGTCATAGTTGTATGTGGGTTGGGATACTGACAGGACGCCCAGGCCTAGACAGAAGGATGATTAGGGTCCTCATGCAAAGTCTTTGGCTCAAAAACCTGTCCGCAAGACAGTGGGGAGGTGGCAATGATTTAATTTTATATAAATGGAACGGTTTTCGTAGAGAAGACCACGTAAAGTGGGGATGAGCGTGGTGGCTACATGCTATTCCAACTCAAAGTTTTGTACCTCGTCCCGGATAATAGGACCGTATGCGGTTGATCCGTACTTTAGCATTAGTCGTATGAGTGAGATGAAGAGGTGGGTGACAATCTCTTGGACTAAGTGCCGAAGCTGTGCCTGACCGCCCAAAGCATATGAATTCCGTTTTGATATGGTCTATTCGTGTTGTCCGCGGAATTTAGGTCGGAGCTTGAGAATACACCGAGGTCTCTTAAGAAAACCGCGGCATGCAACGGCTGACCGGCTGTAATGTGAGTTCGGCCGTGTGCACCCTACCCAGCTTCGTGAATAGCGACTTCACCGGGCTTGTCGGTCGAACGGTATCGAAGCTTTAATGCGAATGGTTGATGTACTAATATTTATAAAGATCTTATATGATTTTTCGGAAACTTGGTAATCATAAGAAGATGAAAGAAGCTAACATTGCCTGTTGGCCGATCCCTCAGTATGGATGATGAAAGACTGGGTGAACGAAGGATATTAAAGTGAAAGAGAAAGGGGTCATGCTTATGAGCTTCTCTCTGGCGCTTGATTTCTGTCGGACAAAGTAGTGGAGCAAAGGTTTGCTCGGCCGACAGAATTCAGGAAGTAGATCCGACTTTGGAATGTGACTTCATCATCATCATCATCAACAGCAGCACATCAGCCATTTGAACTGAGGCTTCGCTGCCATACAACCATGAGGACTTATGAAATAAATAATAAGAAGAGGGAGAGAAATGGGGACTTACCTGAAAACCTTAATGCCCTAAGCAAACATTCTGGGTCAAGGCGCCTACAACTTGTGTAGACAACATACCGTCACAAACACCTGGCTATCGTGCAAAGATAAGGCGGCATCGGCGAGACAGCTTCCTTGCGGCTTTCACTGCCACGCGTCATAATCAGCCATTACACCGCAGATAACTCAGCACCAAACACAAATTAAACAGGCAATCCGATTAGAAGACGGCAGCAGACGCGCCACTGGTGTCGGTTGCCAGCCATGTCCTGTAAAGTCTCGAGTCAAGCACAAGGTGAGTCACGTGGACTCCAGCCCGGAACGCGAGACGGACCAACGGCACCCAGTTTGGTTGTCAGTAACTTCATTTCTCGCTGCCAAGTCAACTTCTGTCCACCTCGAGCCTTGCGCCACCCTACACCTGGCAGACTAAACAAGGCCCTTCTAAGTAAGCGGTGACCAGGCATACGTAGCACGTGCCCGAGCCAACGCAACTTATTCAGTGCTATCTGTTGTTCTAGGGAGCTAGCATGGTTATCACTACCTAGTACTCGCCTACGCACATCATCGTTGGGGATACGCTAGTGCCATCCGACACCAGCAATGCTTCGTCTCATGGGAGCCTGACTGAGATGGAGCATAGGTTATCTCAGGAAGTTTGGAACAATCCAGTTTCCAGATGCATCAGATAATAAATCTGCGCTCAAGTTCTACATCAAGTGTGTTTTAGTAAACCTGCAATCTACTGGCTATGGATATTTTGGCGGGTGGTAGAAAACCAGTGATGAGTAACATTCAAACTTTTATCATCAGAGACAACCTGTGATACCCCAGTGCTTTACGTCGATCGAGATGAGGTTGCATCCCGTAAACTGTTATGTTAGACTGTTAGGCTTTGAGAGAAAGCCATGGACTTGCACCAAGCACCCTATGAAATGGCTCAGAACCTGTTTGCAAGATCCTGGTGAGCACGGATGAGTATGAGGGCAGGCGGAAAGTAACCAAAGAGGTACCCAATAGGATCAGCCGGTGCGCGAATCAGTGACATGCTAACGTCGAGCGTAAGCAGGATGGTCAAGTGAATGCGCTTAAAAATAAAGACTGGTCCACCAAATCACTGACACCGCCACCAAGATTGAAAAAGCTGTCTAATTCTATCGGCTTGTAGTCAATCCAGTGTCAAAATACAGGATCATATCTACGATAAAGTAAGTTGGATATAATTCATTGCAGTCACTTCTCAGCCAAGCAGGCTCCCACACGTCTAGATAAGCACCAGACGGCCGTTTCGACCTCTTGGGTCCCGTCAGTGGTGCGCATTTCTCGGACCCCTTCCGCGTTCCGACACCATGATAAAACTTAGATGGGATGTAGAAGTCTGCAAAAACAACAGTGACTTTCAACAGCAGTATTGTTTTGTGTGGTTAATGGATCATCTGATTATTTTTGTCATCTACTAGGGTAACATCCAATCGGACGCCCACTCGGTACGGAAACAATTTAGCGGTGGACCTGAGTAGCTTCTTAAAAAAGCAATGTAGTCATTAAGCAAACAGAACGGAAACGTTCCAGATCAGGAACGATGTGAACTAGAGTTTAAGCGCTGCAGTGCTTGTGAGTGTAGTAGGGACATATGCTGACTGGTGCCAAAGCAACCAAGCAGTAAGCGCAGTGGTGTCCGCTGATCCACAAACTGTGAGTGACACCAAGTCGTGTAAGGCAGATGAGAAACGAGCCTTCGTGGGTCTACGTGAAAAATAATCTGTAGTGATGACAATAAATGGGGCTGTGAATGACACAGGTCCGTCTGACACCACTGCCAGAAGCGACGAGACGTGTTGCCTTTGTCGGCACTCTCGCGGTAAGGTAATCGACAAAGTCGATCAATGGCGACCGGTGAAAAAGGATATGGGTTTAGCTGATTTAGCTCATGTCACTATGACGTGTGCCAGAGAGAGTGAAAGAAACGTACAAAGCAACTGCACAAGAAAGAACCGGTACAATGGGGATTTCGGGGTAAAGACGATGCTCATGACGACGTACATAGATGGAATCGCAACGGAATAGAACGCCGATACTATGGGATGACGGCAAACTCAGCGTAAGTCTTTGGAAAAATACATGTACATAACAACGGCAGCCCATAAGTACCGTGCAGTGAAAACATGTCGCCATGTATTAGCGATAATAGAAAGAGAAATGAATAGAGACCCAATTTACATTCGATCCTCACTGTGCGGGAGACTGAGAAACATATACCGAAGCGAAGATGACCAGTGCGAGAAGCTATGGTGACCGATCCGCCTGAGGCAGGGTGAATTGTTTGTGGGTGTAGATTATCGCAGCATGCAAAATCGATGTCTGGATTGGTTACCGTATGTCAGAAACTACATGGGTCGGCTCCGCTTCCTGCTAACAGGTGATTTTAACTTCCCTTGTATACTGAGGCCTGAGGTCCGATTTCTCCCCGGGCACTGTGAAATCGAAGCGCAAAATGAAGTGATGATATTTGAGATTGGGGAAACACAATAAGTCGGCCAACCGACGCGCGTTACACCGCATTCCGCTTCATGGCGTGTTGACCTACTATTAACTGGTTGCGAGCAACGTGTATATGATATTTAGGTCATAGGGTCTCTGGCAGCTAAAAAACCACTCAATGGTCTTAGCCGGCCTAGAGCTGCCGCTGCCTTACTCGCGTCCGCTGCAGCCATCCTAAAATTACTGGAAGATGGAGTTCGATGGTGTCAATCGAGCCGCCAGTGAAGTTGACTGGTGGTTACCGCAGGATTCATTTGTTTAAGCCAGTATGTCTTTTATAAAAGAGGGTGTACAATCGTTGTGCGCTCGTTTTGTACACCACAAATATAGGAAAGCTGGACCAGTGAGGCCACAATGGTTAGACAGAGAATATGGCCAATTAGTTCGACAGCGACGCGTACGATATAAGAAACTCCTCGTGTCTGGTTCTATGGATGATTATGAGGCCTACAAGAGGCAGCGGAATCTATGCAAGAATGCAAAAGCGTCGGCAGTTCAAAGAGATTTCAATTTCAGCGAAGCCGGCCCCCAAGAAGATTTTTCCGTACATTATGCGATGCCTGAGGCCCATAGGTGACGCAGCAGTGTTAGTGGGCATGGATGGACAGGCTGACTTCCAGCACTGAACATGCAACCGCATTGGCGGCGCACCTCGTTTCCGTACTCACAGATGGGCATGCGCGTTTGCCGAACTTGGCGTGTGAAGCTCCTAGGGAACTCGAGTGCCTGGACTGCAATGTGGAAGATGTCCACAGTCTACTCGCCAGTCTTGACGGCAGGAAACTTGACGGACTTGACGGCGTCCATCCGCTAATACTAAAGTCCCTACCGGCCATCAGCTCACCTCCTGTGACTGATCTGTTCAACAGATCGTTGATTGAAAGTGCAATGCCGAGCGACTGGAAATGCGCGATAGTGAAACCGATCCCGAAGGGCGGTGAGGCGAAGGTGGACCAGTATCGACCGATTTGTCTGACCACTATTTTAGAGTAAGTGCTCGGAAAAATTATGAAAAAGGATCTTCCCAAACAGTCAGATCCGAAAGATTTAACGCCCACACAGCAGGGCCGCTACTGCGTCACCAACCTGATATTGACGCGACAAGGATGGTTGCAGGCGTTGAGCCGTGAGAAATCAGTAGATGTTATCTATATTGATTTCAGTAAAGCTCTCGATAAAGTGAACCATGCCATCTGCACAATCTGAACTTATGTGGTGGTGATGCACTACAACAGTGGATCAATGACTTTATCATGGGGAGAAAATAGCGGGTACAGGTGGATGACCATCTTCTCGACTGGTACCCCTCCACTAGCGGCGTACCTTCAGGCAGAGTAATAGGGCTCATTTTGTTCCTGACCAACGAAGTACCACAGCTTCTTCGGTCGCCCTGCTCACTGCTTGCAGACCTAAAGGTTTAAACGGTTATTGATGCTCCTGACGACTGTGATGTCCGTCAGCAGGACCTCGACCGCCTATCCCGGTGGTCTGCGTGCGTTATTCGCGCGCCGGGGGTGCGGATGGAAGTAGAGAAGTGGCAAAGCGACGACTTCGTCGAGAAAAAGGCCCTTACTTCGAAGCTGGCCTCAGTTGGAGCGTCTCGACTCCCTGGTTGGGGTCAGAAAGACGATGAACACGTTTGGCTGGATACACTTGTTGATATGGCTGGGAGCCGACCTCAGTGGCGTTCGTGCTGTGTTTCTTTGTCCCACCCCATCCCTCTTAGCCTCCCTTCCAACCACGATCTCACTATTTTGACTTTTATAATTTTACATAGTAAATTATTTTTTCTGCTGCATACTAGTCGTCAGGTAGCTTACCGGAACGATTCCCATCAGTTACTAGGAGCTTAGCTGGCTTGCATCTGTTGCATTTTATTCCCTTTTTTCTTTTAGGTATTGCGGCACAGCACCTGAGGTGTTTCCCGCCTCTAGCTAACGTGTATAATGATGATGGTCTGCAGAAGTTGATTTGCCGGTCAACCCGGTCCAGTCGTCATTTATGAGTCTGGGGAAGGATGGTAATGGGCGTAGGTACACCATAGCCGGCCAACCGCTGCATCCCACAAGCTCAGTAAAGGATCTAGATGTACTCTCACGCTGCGATTTAAAGTCCGTCGACAACACGAAGAGACTGTAGGGAAACGGACTACGCTTGCATTAGGCACTTGGACGCAACTGCTGCACTCTTTCTGAGGAGATTGCCGGTAGCCTGTTTTCTTCTATGATAAGACCGGTGCTTAAGTACGGCTCACCTGCCTATTGTCCAATCACCATAGGTGAGGTGCAGAGACTGGAATGCGCTCAACATGTAGCTCCCCAGCTCATCCCCAGTTTGCGGGGTGTCGTACGAGGACCGACGTAGGAGACTAAGGCTGTATACCGTCATACTGTCGGTTTCGTGTTGACATCATAATGACGCGCAGGATATTGTACCTGGTCCACTTCACCATGCTGAGGCCGCTTCTGCATGTTTGCGCACCAAGCGGCACACGCGGAAATCGGTACAAACTGGTGGAACCGGACTTGAAATGTATCGCTCAACGTCTATATTTCAAGCGTCGGGTGGTAAAATATTGGAACAAGTTGATGGAGACAATAGTCGAGGCGAAAGCGGTGTCGGAATTTGAGATTCCTCAACGTCAACTTTGCGGATTACAGGTCTAGAGAGCGCATCGCACCCGGGTAAGATGTAGTATAGCTCTAATGTGCTGCCACCGCGCAGGACCAGCGACGTGATTCCGTGCAGGGGCCGATCTAACTACGACGGAGCAACACAGATTTATGTCTCCTCGTTCCCTAATTCAGTATTCGGTATAAATCATGAATACTCAAGCAGACGTGTAAAAGCAAAGCGCCCAAGCCAAAACATGAGCACTAGCGGACGGCTGTGATCAACCAGAAAAGATACTCTCTTAGCATATTGTGACGGGATCTCGTTTGATTTTGCACTCCGCAAATACCCGTTTGTTTTATAGAAAGTAATGGCGATCACTTGCCACTTCCTGTGTATTCGCGTTCCGCGTTACTTTCAGTTGTAGTTTAACTGCCTTCGATCCTTTGCATCCCAACGTACATGCATTAGGCCCAATCGTCTTACCATTAGGCTAGTCTGTGACAGGCCGTTTACGTATCATCGCTGGTGACAATTATCTAGGCCGCACTCACCACGCTCAACTTGTGATGCCAAGGTGGAATTAGGTAGACGGATCCATTGAATTATAGTGACCCAAAAGATAATGCCAATCATTCATAGGCCTTTTACTAGAAATCGATTGTTCGTGATCCTTTTTCGTTTTACTGCTCCTACCCTCCTTCCGTAGTCGCTTGCACTCGTCTTCTAGAAGCGTTATTGTGCTGACGCACGCTCATCTAGCTTTACCCATCTACTTCTTCTCGTAATCTCCTGGAACATTGTCCGATATTCTTCTGATACCGACATTTGAGAAAGTGCACCCTCCAGTATTAGCCTTTACCAGTACTGCAGAATGCTTCATCGCACAGGTCAGGCACCGCTGCCACACGGCTATTGCGTCGCGCAAGGGATAGGGGTACCACGAGATCACCTGCATCTACGCGGATACGAACATACAACCTAAAAATTAATACACAGGCGCATAATCCTTTCGGGCGCCCCATACGGATCACAATGATTGGTGACAATCTACATTAGGAAAACAATAAACACAAACTTTAAAACAAAACCATTGCTTTATTTCTAGCAGGAAAGTAGTGGTGGCCAATACGCTACTGCTAGCTTAGGGGCGCTCGCGTCAACTTGTATTACAAATTCAGCTTAGTCCATGGAGCCACGCAACATGTTAAAGTAAGCAGACAAGCATCATGATAGATAGATAAATGCTTCATCATGATCAAACACAAAGTGCGATGACTTGATACAATCAGAGCACAGCAAGCGCCGCACAGGGTCCAAAAAAACTTACTTTCAATCCAAAGCTTCTCATAATCAATGTCTACTTTTATCAGCTTAAGACCGAGAAGCAACAATGCTAATAATAGAAAGCTGCTCAACACCTTCCAATGATGTTTGTTAATAAACCATTCCAATTGGGCGAACTTTAAACGCCACCACAAACGCATGGTTGTGCAACACACCGGGTCACGAAACGACATCTAAAAATTATTACAAATTAATTGCAATTGGGTATAACCTTGAGAAATAGATTCCTCTTAGCACCACGGTGACCAGCATAGATCGGTGGGTCAAACAAAAGAACGTTTTCCGTGCCATGGGATAACGAGTGGTCACGAGGTTGTGGCTTCACATCGAGATTAGAGTCATCAACCTCCATATGTTTCTGTAACCAGGTAGAAACTGAGAAAAAGTAAGAACATCCGCATCATCGCACCAACACGAGCACGCAACAAAAGCAATCCAAACTGTTAACTCGAGCAGTGCGCGACGGATAACCTTAAAGCAGATTGGACCATTAAAACCAAAAAATATGGGCTACTGAAACTCGGCAAGTTATTGGATAACTGAATATATTCTTGTAGTCGGGCAGTTTCGTGAAATTACACAACGGCTTGACGCCCATGCAACTTGTTTGACTCGTCTGATTGCTCAAGGGCACCGCACTCAATTGGAACGACCGAACATTCTGAGTGCGCCAGTAAAGTACCAGATCGCCTTAATGACGTTTGTTGGTTTTTTAATCGCTTAAGGTTTGTGTTCCGCGAAATGTGTAAGGTAATACAAGGTAGTAGCATTTTAGTGGAATCATTGGAGAGCAGGAGGATGTTCATTGATTCATTGGTTGGTAGAGAGCAGAAGGAAGTTCCTTTGTCAGCTCCGTCACTTCTCGAACGTTGCGTGGGTTGTTGGGATCATTGTGGAACAAGGTTCAGCAGAAGAGCGCTATGGTGGAATTGTTCGCCGCAGAATCCCTGCGTACTCAGAGAGGGGGTATCCAACTGTCGTTTGCATCATTCCTCTGTCTTGGCATCGAAAACGGCCTCTGATTTCTTTTCTAGATTCGTCGCAGTTAGACACAGACAGACGGCCACCACACATCTAAGAAAGCGCTAGATGGCCGGTTCGTCTTATTTGGACTCGCCAGTAACGCGCACCCGCCGAATCCCGCCGGATTGGAACCCACGACCTTAATCTTGCGAATCAGCGACTTATGCCACTGAGCCATGGGCGACGGCAGCGGACCGCCATGACTGGTATCTAACTGCGATATAACGCGGCCATCTTACACTGTCTTGCATGCTATGCATGTGCAGAAGACAGCGCTGGCCCCCAGAGCAACGACTTCCTTTGCAAGCCACCACCATCCAAGTTGGCAACTATGCTGCTAAGGCGACTACTGATTATTTGTAAGTAGTAGGGGGAGTTATTAAGTTTTTGTGGATTTGTCGCAGTTAGACCCAGAGAGACAGCCACCACACATCCAGGAATGTGCTTGATGGCCGTTTCGTTCTATTGGGACTCGTCAGTAGCGCGCACCCGCCGAATCCTACCGGATTCGAACCCGCGACCTTACTCTTGCCAGTCAGCGACTTATCTCACTAAGCCATGGCGGTCCGCTGCCGTCGCCCATGGCATCCTTGTCAGCGGCGTTAGCCAAGCGTGGAAGATGAGAGTAGTTGCCCGATACTGGTGGCTACGGTTACCTTAGGTACCGTTTCTTCCTTTGTAAAGGTTCCGGATCTGGTGGCAAGCGGTGAGTTCATAATTATCCATCCCGTTAACTAATGGAGGTAGATACAAGGCGTGCGATGGCAAGGCGCGCTTCTCGGTAGATAGGTCGTAGGTATGTCGTCGGAAGTTACTGCATTAGCCATAGTCATGATTTCCACCTGGGCAACCCCTGGTGGTACGCACGGAACCGTCGGCTGTCACGGCGACAAGAGATGGAGGTGCTGCGGTGAACAATGTCTCCGGTTGGTGGGTTTTCGGGTGGTCAGCTGGCGATCTGTTTCCGCCCTACCAGTGCCAGTACTGGTAGCACACGACCCAAAGCTGGACATTAGAGGTACCTTCAGCTATTGCTAAGCAGCGTGCGGAGCCTAAGGAATAAGATGTGCGAGATTGGTCTGCTTGTAGATGGTTCTCATCCCGATATACTTGCATTCATTGAAACGTGGCTGTCCCGGGACATCACGGACGGTGAAGTACATCTGTCTGGCTACGCACTATTCAGATGTTATCGCTTCGTATGCCGACAAGGCGGGGGCTTTGCGAGTTACGTTAGTTGTGGACTTGACGTTTTACGTACCTACATGTTTCAGTCGGCGGATAAAACTGTCGAAGCTTTGTCGGTAGTTATTAGCACTTCCTCAGCTCAAATTACATTTGTACTTGTGTACAGAGGCCTTCGGATTGCGTCCAAAGAGGTGCTTGGCTTTATTCGCTCCCAATCCGCAAACATGTGTTTGATACACGGGGATTTCAACCTACCAGAAGTTTGCTGGGCAGTTCTTTCTTGCAACTCGGCGGAAGGTAGTTTCGGTGCAGATCTACTTGAGCTTACGTTACAAGTATCGCGGCAGCAGTTCTTGGACCTCCCACTAGGTACATGGATGGCCATGTACCACCTATTTTTGACCCAGTGTTTGCGAAGTCACTAGGCTTCGTAGGGGACATCACTTACAGCTTTCCCTTAGGTGCTAGTGATCATGTTTGTTTATCGTTCAGGTGTACTCTGACCAGGCGTCACCAGAGCATTGTTAAGCCACTTCCAAACATTTGGCGTGCTAGCTATCAGGCAATGCGTATCAAGGCTTCTGGGTTTCGTTGCGAAATCTCGGTGGTGGATACGGTTCAGGCGGCCTGAGATAAATTTAAATCCGATCTCACGAAAGCGTCTACTCCCTATATCCCGCTTGCGAAGAGATAGGAGACACGAGCGTAGCCGCCGTGGATGGATACTACTTGCAAGTACCTGCTCCAGAAGCGTTCTAGGTGCTGGTGGACCTACTGTGGCTGGCTAGTGGAACAACTTCCCCGTGGTGGCAGCTAGGTGTTTCGGGTAATACCCGTTCCAGCAAATAGTTCGGCGACAGTGTTCCAGGATGTGGAGGGATTTCGCCCGGCAAGAGTTCTGCCTATAAAACCACAGGTATCCGTTTAACAAGCCTGTGACGTGGCGGCTGTGACTCGCCACTAAATGAATTCACCCCGTATTCCCTTTTCCGGAGGATAATGCACACATCACGAACGTCATCCGATTCAAAGGATTCCATTGAGTTCCACGTTGATGGCGATCCCAACGAACTAAAACACACACTGAGTCACCTTTACTCAATCACACAACCTGGCTACTTCCAAATAGACATAAATACACTTTTACGTATCAAAAGGCACATACATTCCTATGCTTTTGGTCAACATGTACTAATTTGTGCAATTGCCCATCATAATTGTCTGTATTACCATTCTCACGCCCCTGATGGTGGGCCTCGCAATGACGAGAATAAACTATGCATTTATTTATCAACTAGCACCTATGATAGTTACCGCGAGGCTAGTAGTAGGTGTAAACAACCCTTAAGGAAAGCTCGGCTGGTGTACACAAAGAAATTTGCTGATGGAGCTTCGGAAAATACAAAGACGTTCTTCACTTATGTTAAGAGACGCTGTGGTTCAGCTTCGGTAATGCCAACTTTGATGCGAGCCAATGGAACTCGTGCGTATGCGGACTCAGATAAGGCTTGTGTACTTGGGGAGCGGTATGCAGGGGCGTTTGCACGTGAAGCCGCGTTGACCAGCGTTGCACTTGTCCCAGAGTACCTGAGGGTTCTTATTTAGCTTAGTTTACTATGGTGGAAGCGCAAGTCCTTAAACTGCTGCAAGAACTGAACCCTTTCGAAGCAGATGGACCTGATTCAAAGCACCCGAAGCTTCTGTATGATTTGGCGGGGAAACTAAGTGGACCTCTGACGATGGTGTTCCAGACGTCACTTGACAGCTGTACATTACCTTCCGAATGGAAAGAGGCTGCCATTTGTGCCATCTTCAAAAACGGCGACAAGAGTCCATCAGCTAGTCAGTCTGACTAGCTTCGGGGTCAAACTTCTTGGAAAGCTGGTGAGAGGTTCGTTGAAACGTCACCTGAATAGAGTTCCTCTACTCAGTAGTGCACGACGTGGATTATGGAAGGGGTTTACGTGTCTGACGAATTTGTTAGTTGCTGGTGAAGCTTGGGCCGAGGCAATGAACAATGGCCACGTAGTTGGGATGCTTTTCGTAGACTGCTCGAAAGCATTTGATGAGGTACCCCACTTGAGGCTACCATAATAGCTGAGCTCCTACAGCCTACCCGGCAGTGCTCTTCACTGGGTACCAGCGTTCTTGCTCAGTGATCTTCCCCATGGACTGCCACCAGTCGACTTGCAGGTTCGAGCCCCACAGGCATCAGATGGAAGACAGCAGTTTGTACGCGTGGGTCGTAGCTTATCTTTTGGGCAAGCGGTCCTTAGCGGTGTCCCACATGGCTCGGTCCTTGGAGCGATGCTGTTCTCTAGCTACGTGAACGGTCTCCTTGAAGAGCTTGGGGTATCACCCCATTGTTTGCTGAGGACAGTGCTATTCTTAGCTTTCTTTCTGCTCCATCCAGAGTACTGCCTCCAGGCTTGCCCGCCCTGCCTTGTTCGGGACAAAATGGAGCTCGAGACGGTTTTGAGAGTAGGTACCACATTGGTAGAGGGCAATGGTACACCGACCGTCTACTTAGCTTGGGTATGTATTCAATGCACTACCGACGGCTTCGAGGAGACCTAATCCCTAGCTACCGCGCTTTAACAGGGAAGGTTGGACTGGACTTGCGACGGCTATTTAGCCGGCTAGGTTGCCCTGTCTTCGCGGTCATTCCATGAAGCCACACAAGCAGCGTCCTGACCAGATGAGGGCGGAAACTCGGTTAGCGCGTAGAGATATCGAGCGCTGGAACTCGCTTCCAAAAGGTCTAGTCAGTGAACGTACTGTTACGGGTTTTGAACGTCAGCTAGACGCTCTTGGGTGGCAACACGCAACCTTTCCCTTCTCCTGACCATATATATCTTAAAACCTTCAGTTCTTATTCTGTCCTTCCCTTCACTCTGGTGTTATCCTTCATTTAAATTACTTTCATTCCCCTTTATCTTCTATTTACTTTCTACTTCTTTCTTACTTCACGTAACCTACACAGCTGAGATTGCTAGTGCAGGGAACGTGGGCCGTAATTGTTTGACCAGCGTGTGTTTCGGGTGTTTATTTTTAGATCTATCAAGACATACCACCTTATCATTTCCTGGCTCAACGACTTGCTCAAGAAGGAACACACAAAGGCTTTTCCTATCGTTCCAATCCATTTGAATCTGAATCCGCTGGGCAGTTCCCACAGCACACCGGACTTGATGCGCGGGTACCTTTCTACTGCTGGTCGTAAAGGAGGTTGCAGGTCTGTGTCAGCAGTTGGAATCAGAACCATGGCGTAATGCAGTCCACCGCACCGTTGCCATTCCATATCAAGGTAAGATTCCTTCTCTGCTCGCAAGCACTCATGATGCATGGTGATAGAAAATCGGACTTCACCGGTTTGCAAGGTATTCCTTCAAGAGCCGCCCGGTATTTTCCCGTTGGTGTACCGCATGTTCAAGGTTGATGAGCAGCTGTATGTGTACCAGCGAAATGTTGGTGAGTTGCTTCTCATTTTTTTGATGATCTTGTTCTACTGACGTGTCATGAATGCTACAATTCTTGCACTACAGTCTCCGCTTACTTGTGTTTCAGATTCCTAGGATTGCTGCTTTCGCATGGCATTACCCGGGGTCCTTCCTGCTCACTGGTGCGCATGGAACCGTAATAACTGTAGAGTGTTGCAGCAGATTTCTTAGACTGAAAGGCATCCCAGGAACTCAGCCAGCGTCCGCACTGCAACAGAAGGCGCGAATATGGTTCTCCTACACGCCCCGACAACCCAACATGTTTTACGTGCTGCGTGATGACAGCAAGTTAGTAGGTTTAACGCAAACGGTTGTCCTTCCACAGATATCGTAGCCCAGTGGCACTCCAAACGTTGTAGCATCCTTAGCAACTGTCTGCTGCAACACGACATCCTCCGCTGTAAATAGACAAGTGCGTGAAAAGCTCCATACCCCCATTTCACAATACATGTCACCTCGGAGATGATGTGGAACACGTTGGCGCGTCCTCCGGATAGTAACTCGCTATAGCACGTCCACTTGGGATTTCTAATGGCTCCCGTAATATCCATGTCTTCGTGAACGACCCATCGGCCCTTTCAGGGCCCTCCTCTGTACTATGGCCTCGCGCCTCCACTACGCAAGCCCCTTGTTCACACTGTGGACTTGCAGCGGTTGCAGCACAGGGACATTGGTGCAGTGGGTAGGTCCGTAGTCGTACACAAATTGCAATCGTGGTCAATAACTTGTACCGCTATTATGCAGCGCTCCTTACTCCTGGTCATTTTATCCCCATTCTATACGTCATGCATTTATCCTCATGCGTCCTTTGTTGCAGATACCATGAGAGGCGAATCCACGGAAATTTATCGGCGTTGGCATGCACCCATCTTAACGCTGCGTCTTTCCATTACAGGTACGTTGTGAAGCTGTTCCCCGTAAAGGTACCGCCACGGATGTAAAGGGTGCATCAGGCATTTCTCAGGGTTCTCGCTTAGTGGGTAACGAGCCATTAACCAGCTCACCCGAGATTTCGGGAGTATTTGTGAATGGTTTAAACATCATATGTGACCAGTGCAGCAACTTTTCGTGTTGCGGTTTAAGAAACCAGCGCATTTGGCCGTTACGAAGCATGACGTCACCGTGTATCTATGACGCGATGAGGCTTGCGGTGCACGCATGGCGGAGTGATATTCCCATTTACCGAAGTGGGGCCCTCAACGTCAAGTAAACATCAGGCAATATCACAGGTTAGTAAGCACTTGTAAACATCGCATTCGTACTAGTCGCGTGAATTTGTGCCACCATGCACTGATCACGTATACCACCGTTATGCATTGACAGCCATACGATTACCTCCACCGCCTCATTTCATCGTGCACATGTCACTGTATTATACGTCATGTTTTCGTGATTATGTCTCTGCGTAACCGTTACAATTGAGGTGCGCAGAGAACGTAAGCAGAACGAGTACAGGGTTTGTAGGTACCCTGCATTAGATGTACTTACCGCGGGCATGCTTGATAAGTCTATTCAATTCAGGTGGTAGGTGGTCAACGTTGTCCTAATGCTTCTCCTTCTCAACCGAGCGTTCTCCTGTATGCTGTTCTTTAAACCTGCACAACTTCCTTAGGCCAATTGTAGTTAACTGCGGTAACATATTGGTGCTTGAGTTATTTATGTAAAATACGCTTCATACATGATGTGATAGTTCACAAGGTGTCTACCTGTCTATACCCACTACCTCGTCCATGTTGCCTCTAGTACACGGTTGGTCGTTGCTGAAGGGGCCGGGGTGCATGGTCCGTGTGGCCGCGCTAGGCTCGAAAAGCGGTTCCATGCACTCAGTGTCCAGGGAACTACGGGCCAGCCACCGCCATGTGTGTGCTTCATTCCCCAAATACAGCTTGTTTGTGTTCCCCTGTGAAGCAGCGTGGGCAGGCTCCGTTGGTTAAACCTGGCTCCCATCCCCTGCCTCCCGGTCTTAGTACTTAGCCTATTGCCCCTGAACAATTCGCTTTGCTAACTGCTAACTATCAGTGCTGCGTAAATGCCTGATCCGGCAATACTTGTAACCTGCGCCTCCGCTACCTACTCCGTTGCACCTACCGTAGGTGTATCCGCTGTTAACCTGTTGCTTTTATAATTGCTGTGAATGCTTGCCACGTATATAGGTTATACCACACTATCGCTCAGCCTCCAGGAAAAGGTTGCCGCGGCAAATGTACACCGTTGCGCCTTCGGTAAGTGTATAGCCTCTTAACGTTACTATCTTTTACAGCTGATATCCATCCCTGCTGCCTATATGGGCTATCCGCCATTGCTGTTCAACCTCCATGAAATATTTGCCGCCGCATATACAAGCCGTAGCAACACCAGTAAGTGTATCCCCTGTTCACATGCGCCTTTTTGAACAGCTGCGTATGCACGTCACATGTTAGCATGTCGCAGATCATTTCAACGATTTCATAGGTTCGCACTGCCTAACGAGTTCTTTTTCCCATGTCCGGCTTACGTTGATTTCCAACTGTTACGGTGGCCTCTTATGCGGCTAGCGAAACCCTTTCTCGGTGTTCACCCTTTGTGGGTTCCGGGCAGTATACACGCTAAGTCCACTGGTAGTGGTTAGTTCTGTAGGGTTGCCACTGCACCTCCTGCCGCAGACGGGTAACTCTATATCAGGGAGTAGTGAATGGGAGCGAAAGGTAACATAAAATTTCAATTTTGACCTCCCTTTCGGAGACATAGTACACATGGCCCGCAAGCCGCCGTCCTCATTACCGCCCTTGGACGCCCTGTGAAGTACGTGCATTAGTCATCTCCTGCCATGCCACCGGATAAGCTCTTCCGTCGGTTTCAACATTCTTCCTCATTTCACATTGCTTAGAGAACGGAGCAACGGACCTTTTCATGTCCACCCTGCGTCAATTCGCCTTGCCGTCCCAAATCCCATAGGCAACTGCTCACTCCGCACATTTCTTGCGGCGGACTACAACCTCACAGGGTTTTGTAGGTGCTTGTGTTATCTTCAGACAATATATAAATAAATAAATATTTTATTCTCGACAAAGCGAGACACGCCTTTTAGGCATGATCAGCATATTGCAATATTGTACATGATAGCGGAATAAGCAACATCAACAGCGGGAGTAGTACGTTTGGAGACAGTGGTGTGGGTCCATATGGCCCAACGGTTTTATGAAGTATATGTACACAGAATGCGAGGGGTAGAGATAATAATCAGATCACTAATATGGTATGTTGAGGACGAGCTAGTCCGATGAAGTCCCGTACTCATTGTGGGTCAGGTGAGTAAAGAAGGAGGAAACGGCTGAAAAATACTCAAGAATAGTGGCATGCCACTAATCAAATATGTAGGCGTGTTCGTGTGAGAGTAGATATATGCACAGAACTTGTAAATGTGATATCGGTCAATTTGTCAATGTGTGTTAGGGGCGGTGACTTTATTGATTGGCGAGTCACATCCGCCACGTCGCGGCGTGGTTAAACAGACATTTGTGGCTTTTTGCAGGAAAAACGCTTGTCAAACGAAGACCCACCAAGTCCTGGAACACTGTCGGCTGGTGATATGACAAGATTGCAACTGACCGATTACCCTCGCGGATATTCGCAGTCACGTAACGCCAACTTGTTTCTCCTCGCTGTGTAGTCGCCTCCGGTGTCGACAGCCATTGGTTGGAGCTGTTGAAGTCGGACGACTCAGGTGACTTGTATTGAGTTGGTTAATTTTCTAGGTTCTTTAGTGTGTCAGGATTACGAAGTGCGGGGTTTTCTTTGTTCTTTATTGATTCCGTGCTCACGAGAGCGTTGCAGGTATGTCGTCAGCGGTGATCCGGTCAGGTATTGTTATCCTGTAGAACAAGGGAGAAAAGAAAAACGGACCGAGCAAACTGCCAACAAATTTGAACAGGATTATTTTATTGTATAAATATAAAATTTATGGTAAAGTTGTACTGGTTGAAAGCAATGGAGTGACCGTTTATGTTATACAGCAAATCCGTAGTTTTACGTTCAAGTACGAGACCCGATATCTACTGAACGTGAGAGAAAGATGCTGGCAGAAGTGGTCTAGCGTACGCAAAAGTTGTCCGGTCTGGATGCCGTGAGTATCAGGTGTTGTTAACTAGTAAATGATTTGAGGGATTCTGAAGAACATAGTGAGTGGTTTAATAAGCGCTTAAGATATAGGCTGAGCGATCTGTTGACAGTGCTAGAGCTTATTGTTCGAACATATACGTGAGCCAGTGAAGTTATTACGCCGGGTTTGAGACCCATGAAAATAATAACGTAACATGTTCATTAATCGGATGCTAAGCAGCTGGGTGAAGGGGTGAGACGGAGTGTCAAATTTTTGACAGGCCTTCAACTTTAATAATAGGAGAGAGAAGGGCTTGAATACTACAGGTTTCGTTAGAAAATGGTTGTAGGGCCAGCGCTGAAGGGGACCTGGAATACCAGTATTGTGAGCAGCAGCCGCAATGGATGCTGGTGTGCCACTCTGATGTGGACGTCCACGGTTGAAAGTTGAAGTCAAGTAGACTGCTAGTTATAACTCACAAATTTGTGATTTGCTGGCAGCCTGATTAGTTAGTACACAGGAGCGGCACGCTTTATTGGGCCCAGCATAATCTGATAGGTGTACAGTGCGGAATACAAGAGAGAGAACAGACAGCAATACTTGCGACAGCTGTAGCGAGAAAAGACAGTGGTGCCGGCACCGGAATTGACCTAGGGTAAGAGAATAATACAGCCAGCACCGCCAGTTTCTAAATTTTCACCCCAAGATTGCGATGACCAGAGAAGGCGCCGAAAAGGTATACAATATATTATGGTTAAACATAGAAGTGGATGAGACCCGAAGAAGTTCAAGTGCTCAGTACCTGGCGCTGGTAAAATTGCTTTGAGACCTATAGGCATTTGCAGCCAGAGAGGTCGGACTAGTCCAAAAGGTTTAAGCATGAGAGGCACCACAGGAAAGATAATCAAACGAGGCCTAGGATGTTGTGCTGGCGCTATGGGTAACTATACCGCCATTGAACCGTTGCGATATGGACCAAAAGAGAGGCCAAACATGCGAGGGGATGTAATTGTGTGCTGAGAAGCCTGGTGATTGAGCAGAGCGGCAAAAGGCAAGCATGGACCGGAAATTACAACTTCGGTAAGGGGAGGAAGCATACAGATAATGCATCGGACGTAGCCGAGTACCATGAGGCTGTTATTTCTACGAATGAGAATCTTAGTCGATGACAGCCGATGCGGAAAAGAAAAGAAGCCTTGGTGTGAGACCTATAGGCATTTGAATCCTGAGGCCAGTGTGGTCCAAACTTTTAAGATTGCGAAGCGCAGTAGGAAAGAGAATCAAAAGTGGCCTAGTATGTTGTGCTGACGCTATGGGAACCTAAACCACCATTGAACAGTTGCGATATGGACCAATAGAGAGGTCAAACAAGCAAGGGCGAAGATAATTGTGAGCTGAGAAGAATGATAGTGGAGCCGAGAGACAAAATTAATCAAGGACCGGAACTTTCGATTATTGGTAGGGGACCAAGCATACAGATAATTTAGCAGACAGAGACGATTAACATAAGGCTGTTACTTTTACCAATGAGAACATTATTTGATGGCGGCCAATACGCAAGTGAAAAGAGGCCTTGGTTTGAGACCTATGAGCATTTGGAGCCTGAGAGGCTTGACTAGTAGAAAAGGCTTAAGAATGAGTGCCACAGTAGCAAAGGGAATCAGACTAGGCCTAGGATGTTGCGCTGACGCTATGCGTACCTATACCGACATTGAACCGTTGCGATATGGACCAAATAGAGGCCAAACAAGATAGGAAGACAGTAATTGTGAGCTGAGAAGTATGATAGTGGGGCTGAGAAGCAAAACTCAATCAGCGACATGAAATTGCAAGGTTTTAGGGGACCAAGCATACAGATAAGGTATCAGGCGGAGGCGAGTACATGAGGTCGCGTGACGAAACACTGCAAGCAATGCGATCAACATGCTCATCCATTGGGAACGTGGTAAGTTCACTTTATGCAGCACCTTTCAAACATGAACATGCCGCTCTAGTGTGACATTCTTCGTACACCTTGTTTACCTATTTCACTGAGCCTTTGTAATGTTTACCTCGTAGCGCCCTCAATTCGTCCTGTAATATTACTTGATGAACCAGTTTTCCGTATTATTGCTTCCTGGGTAATGAGCTTTGGCAACGCTCCCCACGAAGACGAGAATATTTGCACATGGTTTGAGCGTCCCCCTGCCCACGTGATGCAAGCAGACACCACCTTACCAACGCACCGTGTACATAAGTACAACGTCGTCATGTGCATCGGTTCTCATTATACGGCTAAGCCGTCGCTCCAAATATGCACTTGCTACTTAGTACATCTTGTTAGTCTACCCGGCAGCGGGTTGATTTATAATTACAATGCGACGCTAACGAGTAACCTAAAACCGGCTGCAACTTCAGTTACGATTGATGAAAACAGAACACCATGTGTTATTTATGTATTACGCTTTCCTTAACCGAATTATATCTTACCTACTTCACCGCATACAACGGAATAACTCCGTTACCTATCCCCAAGCTATAATCCATAGTACCATATAGAACTTTTACAGAACCCCTGTTGCCCCGGACACCTCTTAAGCTACGAATTGAGTAATCATCCGCCCCGATGCTTACGGACCATTACTTCACGACGAATCAACTTGCGTGATTCCACATCACTTCATTTAGCGCGCTTCGCAGGAACAGGGAGATGAGCACAATAACAAACAAATGCCGTCCGCAATTTTAAATATAGCATTGCTCTACGTCCACAATAAATAAATAAATAAATAAATAGGTATATTTCTAGACCTGCTAGAGGCTGCACCCTAAAGGGTTCAGATCAATGCTTACATAAATCCGATGCTCTTGCATGGAAGTAGGTAAAATATAAGTATATGTTCATCGTCAGCAATTACAAATGCATTGGCATTGTTTGATATACAGCTACTGGGTCGCAGGCGCCCACCTTGACATGTTTCTGGTTCCTGCGGGTGATATTAAACTCCTTGTTCTTTTGTGAAAAGTTCGCGGTGGTGTAGTTGTGCCTTTTCTCCTTGGAACAGAATCCAATTCGCCGAAGTGCACTTTAAATTGATCGCAAATTAATTGGCCACTCAGTTGCCCCAATTGTGTGCACATGGAAGAAATGAGTGAAGGGATGATAAGGCATACGAAACGTTGAAAACAATTCCGATAAATGCGGACAAAAATAGAAACAATTTGTTAAGAGAGAAAATAAAGCTGTGTGTTTCAGTCGAAAAATACCAATTAACAAAAAAATACAGCCCTACTTTTCTTACGCTGATATTGCTCTCCGGCGAAAAATTTCAACCTGAGCTATTCTCAGATAAAAAGCCTTTCTACAGTTAGAATACCGCTTAAAGTGGCACAAAATTACACTGGTCTGGACCAGCTTTAGCGCCTGAATACGTTGAACGTAAAAGCAACACAATACGTGCAGTAGTTTGCGAGTTATTCGCAATTAAATGATGGTCTACGAATAAGGCCATTTTTATTTTTCGCTAAAAATGGCTTTCTGCTTTGCAAGCAGATAGCAGAAAGAAGAAAAGAAAATATAAAAAGTAGGGAAGTGGCGTATGTTCTAGATAGGCATAGCTATCCAGAAATGCTCTAATTAGCCCGTAATACCCTGCGACAACTACGGACTGCGCAGGTGGCCGAAAAGTAAACTTTGCAGGCATACATGACAAATATATGCAGATAAGGGATGATCTTGCGCGAAAACGCTAGAAATCCAGCAAGGAATATTATATCTACATGGGAATTCAGGGGAGCTTGTAATTAACTCATGGTTAGAAGGCCACAGCATACCGTTTTCAGGGGATACTGAGCCACATAAACAACCAGTAAAATAGGGTTTAGCATATTTTAAGCCCCTAAGCTTTTCTAAAGCTTACAACAAGCCCGCATGAGCCAGGTCTACCTGAGTAACCCAGGGGATCTTTCAGATCCGTTGACAGATTTCGGCCTACAAAAGACACACATTACTTAGCTAAACATCACAAGATTTATCCCTTAGAGCCGATTTTCTATATTCATGTGGCTCTGTCTCTAACGTCAGTGAGCTATAGGAGCCTGCCACCAATAATAAAGAAATAAGCATGGGAATATTTAGTAAAATTTAGCTAATTGCATTTGGGCGTGAAATCCGTTTTGGTCTACATTGGTTGGGCTTTAACAACTCTACTTCTGGTGGTTGAGCTTGCTCATACTTGAGATATTTTTATGCCTCATGTGTAGATGCACCTTGCTGTGCAGCTGTTTGATGAATTACGATTTATTTCTCTCCATTTTAAAGTTCCGAAGATAGTGCCGGCGGTGTTCATCCAGTTGGCAATGTTAACTGGTACTCTAATGTCACACCGACTATTTCTTTTGTGATTTTCAAGGCAAGAGCTGTTCTAGCACCCTAAGCAAAGAGCGATAAGGTAAATCAGGAGTAGAATAGTAACAAAAACCAGTGGGAGCTGGTCGTTCACCCGCCATTACGCATAGCGCATGGTAGGCTTTGGAGCCAGCTAAAAGAGAAATGACACACGGACGGCCAAGATAAGAAAAGTGGTGATGGAAAGTTTCTGGTGCTCCAGCCAGCCAGTGTAACAGGGGCCTCTCTGTCATTGGTTAGCTTTCGTGCCAGTGAAATGAAATCTGGAAATACGAGTGTTTTACGAACAAAAGCAGTTAAAGAAGAGGATCTGGTTTTCTTTATGCCTGTCTGCTAGTGTTGACGATAGCGAAAGGCACATGTATACCAGATAAAGCTAAGTATATGGGGCCAAGAGAGTATAAGTGGAGAGCAAAATGTCTGATTATTGGGTCTAGAACTTTTAAAGTGCGCTCAATGTCAACAATAAGAAAGCTATATTTTTTATTTTGTGGCTTACCTACTGATAGTGTTTGGAAAATGCTGACTATATTAGCTAGTGCTCAGACGTACTGAAAAAGCTTCAATTAGGGCAACAACGCTAGAACCTGGCATTTCACATGAGGCTTAATGTTGTTAAAATGTTTTTAGTAGACGTGACTCATGGGTCACAAGTATAAGTATTCGCAAGAGACCTAGTGGACTAGGTATTTAAATAAATAAATACTAAGGGGTAAAGATGGAGACGAAGGAACCAAAGTGTAGAAGAGAAGGGAGAAGTGAAGTAAAGTTTGTCCGTTCGGATTGCATCCCCATTGCTATGCAATATCCTACCTGGTCAGTGCTTACAGGCTTACGATGCTCCCATTCAATAGTACTAGGCTGCTTTACGTGCTGATCTGTTGAGCAGTAAGAAACTGGGCGTCGAGAAGGAGCTTTCAAAGGGTTTGAGCTACCGATTAGTGTTTCCAGGTTGCCTTTGCGGTAGCGTCTACTATTTCAAGACTTCCCATTTAACTAATTGTTGGTGGGAGCCAGTAAAGCGCTCAGCTACTACTGGGGTAGGCTGAATACCTTTTGTGATCGGATTAGCAGTCCCAACATCTGTAAGATGCGTGCAACTGATCGGGCCAAGATCTCTCAAGTAGTGTGACAGGGACCGCAAAGTATGGGGAGGACCTGTGCGCCCAAGATGCTCCTGTCATGAAGCCTAGTTGAGCGCAATACAAAGTTGCGCTAGAGCTGACCAAAATGTGATCTATGCCCCATCGGGGCCGGTCTCAAAAAGGTTGTCATCAGAATCACAGATGTTGAAAAGGCGTCTTATGTTATCCAGGCACATAAACTTTCGTACCTCCTGCTTGAGAGCCTGTGGATTGTGAATCTCCTGCAGCTGTGAAGGTAATTTGTTCCAGATATTTACATAAGCGACAAGGAAGAAACGTGAACGTAGTTTCTTCCTCGCTGGCAGCGGGACAACTGTGCAGTGCTTGTTTCGGAGGTTGAATTCTGATCCTCTTCTCAGTGTCAGGCTGGGGATATCACTGTGCACCGCTTGGTATATTAACTTATGTAAGAAGCACAGGTTTAAGATAAGGCGCCGCAGCCATAGAGGCTGGAGTTTGAGATGGTTACACCTCTGTAGGTAACTAAGTGCTAAGCCTTGTGAGGCTACTATTTTGGTAAACCGCCGCTGAGCATTTTCGAGCAATATGCGGTCTGATTTCCGCAAATTACCGAAGATAAAGGGACCATATTCCAGCTGCGGACGAACATGACTGCGGTAAAGCTCCAACCGTGCTTCAGCCGAGTTAATGTGGCGGCCTATGTGGAAGACCATTCTGCGTGCTTTTGCTACCTGATACTGCACATTCTCTGTAAAGCTGTGGGTCATAGAATAGCGAATACCTAGGTCAGTAGCTAACGTTTTTAGTTGGATGGGCGTACCATTCAACGTAAACGCACCATCCAATATGGAGCATTTGTGGGTCAGAATACTAGATTTATCAGCAGAGAATGTCATTTGCCAATTTTGACACCACGACTCTAAGGTCTTCAGGTCTTCACGGATCTCTTGTAGTGCGGATACATTAGCGCTTGGTGGGAAGACATATACGACCTTTATATCGTCGGCAAAGAGGAATGGGCGACCATGGCGCAGGCTGCTACAGATGTCGTTCACACAGATGTCGTTCACACAATGCTAAACAACCAAACCATTCTCGTACCGACCCTAACCTTTTCTTACCTCGCTTTCTCTTTTCATTCCCCCTTTTTAATCGGACGGCCAGCCTTACTGCCCTGCCGTGATCCTGTCTCACTGGACTAGTCTGTTTATATCTGACTGCTTCCATGCTACCGAGCCTTGAACGGTATTGGCTCCGTAGAGTTAACTCTATTACCCCACATTATTGTTATAGCCTCTTTCTTATCTGCAATATAGGACCTAGCCCCAAAGCGCCGATTAATCCAATCTCGCTAAGTCGGTCCCATACACATTGAATACATTTGGACTTCTGAGACGTCACTTCTGTTGGTTCGGCTGACCTATTGGTTCTGTAAACACTACGTGGAGAGACTTGTGGGCCTTTCCACTCTTTACCAATGATCCATTCTCATCTAGACCCTAACCTTTTCTATCGCTTTCTGTTTTCATTTCTTTTTAACTCGGAAGTCCGGCCTTACTGCCCTGCCGTTAGCCTCACTCACCTGACCCGTCTGTCACTTTCTGCCTGCTTTTATTTCCTATTATCCATGTCCGTTTCTCTTATTGCGCTCCATTTTTTATTCCCACAGGTTACACGCATTGCGTTTATACAAGTTATCCTTGTGCGCATGATCTCATTCGCTCTGAGCTCGCTCCTGAGTATTGGAGGCACTCAGACCATTGCTACGTGTTGTTTGACTAGTACTTCCATTAGTATGCTCAACTTACCACTCTTCCTATTCCTATGCTCTTTACCTTATGCTCGCACTGGTTTACTATTGAGACCGTACGTGTCATAACGACTCCCAATGCACGGCAGTTTTGGCCCCCTGTGACCATTTTCCTAGATTCTGACGGCTTCTGGACTGTAGAATCATGAACGCTTTAGCGTAATTACTCTTCCGAACTACTCCTCGTATTGCCGTCAGCATTCATTCGCTCCAAGCCGATTCCTTGAAATTCCTTTTCCTCTTGGAATGTTGCTCTACCAGTCTTGCTCCCGCATTCGTTCTCAACCTAGTTGTCCTCAGTTTCACATAAGGTGCCTCTCGCATTCTGGCTTCTGCCATCATCATCTGTTTACCTGTTTCTCTCCAACCATCGCATCCTTCGCTTAACTTTTGTTAAAACGCTTTGTTATATCGGTCTTTTGACCCTGCGCGTGCAGAACCTTCTTCCCACGTAGTAGCTGTAGTCTGAGTCACACCAGCGACGTAATGTATAGAACGCGCTTGCAAATTATGTATACTAAACAAAATTACATAAGTTTGAACGTATCATAGGCACCGGAGAGCGCCACCAGTCTGGGTTAGTGCTTCTTGATTCATTACTGTCTCTGTTTGGCCACCTCTTGTCCGTTGCCCGTTTTTCCAGAGATTCCCACAGGTACATCCGCCAAAACAAGAAGGTTTATTCACTGGGACTGGCCGACCCATCCTCAAAACGCTTGGTCCTTTCTCCAGGAAATGAAAAACTCACACACTGGTCCAAATGGAGCTTATTCCGCCATTTCGGAGGCGCTACCTTCACGGGGTCTAAACAAATGGGTTCAGCT
>OX104071.1:39231634-39300404 GCA_944474145.2 Dicrocoelium dendriticum
CTTGCTAACCTTTTTAGAAGGTTACCGTTATTCAATGAGCGCTTCGTACCTTCAAAGTGAAAGTGTCGTTACAGGACCACTAGAACGCTTGTGTATCCCTGTTGCCTATGTGACTTATTCGCCACCACTAGTATTCTTCCAAGTAAGCTTTGCGGTCGCCATCTACTCCGTTGTATCCAGTAGCTCTGTCGGTTCTTAACAGCCGGTGTTCGGAATACCTATCTATCTGTGTTGTCTAGGTAACCAATCCTCCACCAGTCGGCGGCCTCCACGTAACCTTTGCCGCTGTTGTCTACTCCGTTGCACCTACGGTAAGTGTCTTATCTTATCACTGTAGCCTTCGGAAATGCTGTCTAGCCGTGCTGTTTATAGGGTGATACTTCTCTACTGATCAGCCTCCATAGCGGTCGCCATCTACTCTGTTTCGCCGCCGGTAAGCTTATCGGCTCTTTACAAGTATTTTTCGGAATACCTATCCATCCCTGAGGCCTACATAACTGATCCGTCACTACGGCTCGGCCTTCAAGTAACCTGTACTACCGCAGAAATACTTTCTCGCACCATCGGTTACTGTACTATCCATTCACATGTCGCTTTTGGGACGCGCGCATAACCCCTTCACATGCGTGATTGCTCTGACCGTCTTGTCACTTGCAGGCTAATGCAGAATGCCATGCGTCTAAGCACCACCGCCTGTTTTAAACACAGTGTTTTCCTGAAACCTTTAGATTCAACAACCACATGTTTATTCTACGCAACGCGTTATTCTATCCTATGTGCTGTTCATAGTGCTTTTGAGCTATCAAGGTAGCCTCTTATGAGGCTGATGTAGCCAGTTCTTAGTGTTCATCCTTGGCGGGTTCCGTGCCATATACACGGGCAATCACCTAGTGATGAAGATATTTGAATGAGATACACCTCGGTTTCCTTTATTGCATCCGGTTTCCCAACGTCCGGAACCATTTACTTCCACCGTTGTTTGCGCGCTAGCTGGTAAACAGGTCTCGTTGTTGCCTTTGCAAGTATCGTTAATACATAACAACTGCCCCGTCGCGTAAGCCATTGCAGCTGTGCAAACTCATGAACATTGAAGCTGTAACCGGATATTTCTGTGCATTACACCTACCGCCTGTCCGCAAAGCAGTGCGCATCACTGTTTCCCTTAATGACAAATGCTTACCACTATATATTTAATAACCTGGTGCAGCACAAGTGCGTGCACCTGACCCCATTGCCGTCGCATGTGGTCTCCAGCTCTCAAGTCGTGAAGCCGGGCATATGCGCACCGGTATTTCGGAGCCCTGTCTAACGGCTGACAGAAGTCCCAAAGCGTCCCTGCTGAAAGCAATTGCTTCTTGCCGCGCTACCCCCATTATACATGTGTTTTTCGAAATCTGTACGATTAGTAACTGCATGGACCAAACTTCCCTATCTTTTGGTTTGGTTTTTAGTAACCACCGTGTTTCAGGTATGCATATTAGTTCCATCTTGGAAATATTATCGCACATTCCATGGGACGTAGTTGTGATAATTAACAACCGTTCATTGCAGCGCGTAGAGTCGATGACATAAAGTTCAACCCCGGCAATAATAGCTTCCCCTTACAGGACATGGACGGCCTTATTACACCGCTTGCAACAGCGATGAGTAAAACCACAAGTGCGTCCCAGTTTTATAGGTGATGATAAAGCTTCCGTTGTTGTACTTAAATAACATTGCCATGCATTGCTCTTGCAGGCAAGTAACGCCAACCATGGATTCCAGTAACTTACCCACTTACTGCGACACAATGACGCATTAAATTGGCCTTAGTATGAACCCACCACGTTTGCTTGAATAGCCAGTACTACTTAGTCATGCGTATATACCATGCTGTACAAGTAGGAAATAAGTTCCCTCTTTAATCATAACTTTGCTCAAGTGCTCATCGAGCACAATGTTAGTGCATATGCTTCATACAAGCCATTATTATACGTCACCTAAAAATTGCAATAACTTTGCATAATGCTATTTGCATACCCTTATTAATAAATAAGACAATCCAAAAAGGCAGTACACGATATTTCATGGTGTACCATTACCTATACCTAGTAAGCACCATAATCAGTAGCAAATTTCTTTGGAGTACTATGCAATAAGTTATCAAATGTGATAAGGCAAGGGCTAAATATATTTAGAGTTACATAAAAATAAATATACTTAAATGTACGCAAATATAAACTCAGTTGCCAAAACAGTAATATGTAGATATTACAGTCGCTATTATATACATATATATATATATATATATATATATATGTTTGGCGGCATCCGATTTCGGATTCAACTGTCACTGTGGCTAGCCACAGGACGCCTGTGACTACGGAGGGACCACGGATGGCTTGCGCTGCACCACACACAGCTCCAACCACACATCCATATCCGGTGTAAACCCAAAGGCATGAGACCGGGAGGCATGCGGATGGGAACCACGTTTCATCAACGGAGCCGGCCCACACTCCTTCACAGCAAACACAAGCACATTGTATTTGGGAAGCAAGCGCACACAAGGCGGTGGCTGGACCGTAGTCCGCTCCACACTGCGTGCATGGAACCAGTCTTTGATCCTAACACGGCCACAAGGACCGTGCATCCCGTCCCCTCCAGCAACGACCAACTGTCTCCTGGAGCCAGTATGGATGAGGTAGTGGGTAATAGACAGGTAGGTACCTTGTCAACATTCACGTCAAGCGCAGACACACCAAGGAGGTCATAAACAGCCAATCATTTGAGAGAGACAAAGTAACTAACTCGATTAATGCAAAAGGAAACGGTGACATAAACCTTTCCTCTTCTTTGAGGTCCGGAACTTCTTGGGGATCCGGGACTGGACCGAGAAACTGCTTTTGTCCGGAACAGGACAACCCATAAGGACCTATGTAGCACATGGCTATACAACAAACGGATACAGCTGCACTCACTACCATGACCGTTTTCTAGTGATGACAGCTGGACTCAAGAACTTCACACTCCTGAAAAGAATACATACTCCTGAAAAATCCAGAAGCAAGAAACTGACGTTTCGCCCACCTGGACATCCACCAAGACGATTCTTCGTGAAACACCATCCTCGATTTGCCTCAGCCGTTATGGCGGCCCTGCCCAAGATACCTGATCAAATAACAGTGAAAATTGATGGTCATTTGACTGCGGATATCGGTGGGTGAAATCAGTCGACAACCTGGTCTGCCAGTTGCATATTAGTGCACAAACAAATTTCTGACAGTGTTCCAGGACGTGGTGAGTTTTCGCCTGGCAAGCGTTTTCTCTATAAAAAGCCACAAATGTCGGTGTAACAACACTGCGACGTGGCGGATGTGACCCGCCACCGAATAAAGTCACTGCCCAGAACTGCCTACTGGCAAGCCGACCGGAATCATAATACAATATTGCCCTGAAACTTTCAATATTAAATTACACTGTGCCTATATGTATGGATTTTATCACACATATAGTGCTTTGACTGTTTACACTACG
The DNA here is from genome assembly GCA_944474145.2 of Dicrocoelium dendriticum. Taxonomy (NCBI): domain Eukaryota; kingdom Metazoa; phylum Platyhelminthes; class Trematoda; order Plagiorchiida; family Dicrocoeliidae; genus Dicrocoelium; species Dicrocoelium dendriticum. The sequence goes on from OX104071.1 coordinate 39,235,151, forward strand.
CACGCTAGAACCCAAAGTTTCGTCAGTCGAAGAAGACTCTATCATTCATGACTACTTACACAATTTCCGCAGCCTGTACAACCTTCGGCTTACTGCCCACTACACTCATAGCAACGTGTTTGTTGCGAAGCAGTATTGCATGTAAATGTTTGTCATGCCTTGCTTGGTGTGTCTCGACAAATTCGAGAATAAACTATTTATTTATTTATTTATAAGTTAATGTGCATATGAAATAAGTTGTTAACAAACAATCCTAGGTAAATTCGCGAGGGCATAAAGTATACTTTACGGAATGGCCACGAACACAAAAATGTTATGTAAATAGAACACTATTGGCTTAAGCGAAATGCGCAAGTTAATGGAATATAGTACAGGTAGACATTTATATGAGAAGGAAAAGCATTAAGGCATAATTGAAAACCCACCACCTGAAATAGGGACTTAGCATGCAAGCACGCGGTTAGTAAATCGAATGCAGCGTACCTATAAACCCTGCACCAGTTTTGCCTACCTTCTCTGCAGGACCCGTCGTCGCTTGTGTAGTGGTCCCGAGTGGCCTCACTCATGGCTCCCCAGACCTTTATATGAGAAAGAAAGACATTAGGACAAAACTGAAAAGCCACCACCTGAAATAAGTAGAATTAGCATGCCATCACGCGGTTAGTGAATCGGATGCAGCGCATCTACAAACGCTGCGCCGGTTCTGCCTACGTTCGCTGCAGGCCCCGTCGTCGCTTCGGTTGTGGTCCCTAGTGGCCTCGCACATGACTCACCGAGCCAGCCTGACTAAGGCACGCGCGACCGCATGTTCTACAGCACCATGCGCTTGATGTCGATGGAGAAAAACCCAACGGTGCTTGCCGCTTCCGCACTTGCCGTTTCTTTTCTGCATGCAGAACGGCTTTCACCTGTACCACGGCAAATAACTTCGTGAGCAGGTGGCGCCGTGTACGCCGATTAACCGCCTTTAATTCCCATGATCTGCAATCAAGATTAGAACCTGTGAGGCTAACCTTAATCATGTCCCGGTAACGTAACTTTGGTTTCCCACTGCCGCTTTCCAATATTCAGCTGACCATATAATATCTGCTTCGGTATCTGCGTCTAATCCATACGACTCACATGACCGATCCACCACACGTGTCTCAATAAAAGCATGCAGTCCACTGCATACATCCCACTTCGGCGCAAAACTTCCGTGTCTGCAACTCTGTCGCCCCGACCGATGAGCAAAATCCAGCGCAGACACTGCTGTTGGAACCGCTGGAGATATCGCACATCCCGCCGGTACATCGTCCAAGGTTCGCTGCCGTATAGCAGAACGGACAGCACCATGGATTTGTACGCTATCGGCCTCGTGCCAATGGTAAGCTGATGGTTTTTCCACACTTGATACGCTGGCTCCCCGAATGCCGCCGCTGCCTTCGACACGAGGATACGCAGCTCACTGTGTAGCCGCTGATCAGTCAACCTCACACTCCCAAGGTAGCAAAAGCGGGAGGTGTTTCTAATACTTCAGCACCAATGCTGATTCGCGGCAATATTGCAGAGTGCAACTTCGGTGAAGGCTGAAAGAGACAGACAGTTTTGCTTGGGTTGCTGGTGAGCCCAAATTTTGCCGCTGTCGAAGCCGGAGCACTGTTCATGTGCTGCAACCCATCCGCGCTGTGTCAAAACAACGCACAGTCGTCAGCAAAGAGCAACATAAGGATAGTTGGCTCACAGCCTGGCGTTCTCGTACCCAAACGACGAATGTTCAGCAACCCATCATCAATACGGTGCTCCACACAAACACTGTAAGCACAAGCCGCATCAAAAGCATAAAACAACATCGCATGAAGGTATATACTAAACAGAGCAGGACCTATGACACAGCCTCGCTTCACACCAGAGACAACTGCAAAGTCATCGGAGGTCTCTCCACTGAGCTGCACCCTCGCTCACATACCACTGTGCAGACATTCAATTAAACTTAAAAACTTACGTGGGCAACCAAACTTACCCAACACCAACCGCAATGCTACGAGGTTCACCGCATCAAACATCTTGATGCAAGCAACAAAAAGCGAGTACAATGGCTGGTGTTGATCTCTGCACTTTTCCTGCAACTGACGAGCCGCAAACACCATATCTATAGTGCTACGAACCGAACGGAACCCGCATTGCTTTTCCGCAACATTAAGCAGAGCAACCTGACTTTCGGGGCGGTTGAGCAGGATTCGGGCAATCACTTGCCCACACAACTCAGCAAGTTGATGCCCCGATAATTCGTGCAACGTTGCTTGCTACCCTTGCCCTTGTACAATGGTAGCACAAGGGCATCCTTCAGCTCAGGAGGCACCTCCTCCTCAAGCCATATGCGGTGCACCAAGTAGTGCGGCTCAGTCAACAACGCGGGTCCGCCGTGTTTCAATTCTTCAGGCGGTAACCCGTCTGCTCCGGCACACTTGCCGTTTCGCAGCTGAGCAAGTGCACTCTGCGTCTCATCCGATATCGGCGTGTCAGATAGCTTCGTTTTCACATCGTGCTGCTTCAGGCCGTTCAATGTAGGCCAGTGGATCTCTGAACGGTTGTTCAAGTGACAGTCTAAGTGTTTCCGCCCGATCTGCATTATGTCTGCAGTCTGGGTGCAGGTAGCGCCTGAACTACCATCGATCAATATCGTTAGCGGCGCTAAGCATGGTCCATACGCCGCCTTCAAGAAATCAAAGCATACCTTGTGTTGGCAGCGATCGGCGTAGCACGCCACCTGCTTCGCCTTCTCCGCCCACCATGCATTTTTAAAGCGACGGAGCTCTCGGTTCAGTCGCCGTAGAAGTTTGCGAAACTGACTGCTCTTCCCGAAGTCACTGAGGTCTGCCACAGGTACAGCATACGCTGCATTCTTCTCAGACACCAATGTGCTGATTGTCACGCTGTTAGCATCGAAACATTCATGCTGTTTACAGTTTGCGCGCATAATCGTCGCCGCGGCAGCAGCTGTCACCTGGCCGCGAATGTGGTGCAACAGGTCGCCCGCTGTGTCTATGCAGTCTACAGGCTGGCTTGCCGAACTACCTCCTCGTGGTGCCAGCTGGGTGGTTCGGGTGTACCCCGTTCCAGCAGTGTTCGGCGACAATGTTCCGCCTCGGTGGGCATTGTATTCCAGCAGGTGTGCTGTCTTCGTGGGGAGTATTGGGCCCCTGTTTGATAAGCTACCAAGCAAAAGCGCATGAACTGAACATTCAGTCAAAGCCTCCCGATGGGTGCGAGTCCCTAAATTCGCCCCGCTGCCTTGCGGGCATGTTATTTAGCCAAAGGCTCGGGGTGGAGTCCCCTAAGTCAACTCCCTACTTCGGCTTGGGCAACCGGGTAGTATCACGCCCTCTCGCAAAACCATGGACCGTATTACAACTTGCTCATCAACTGTTGTTTCTGTTACTCACTTTCACGCTACTTCACCACACGCCAATTGTTTGTTAACAATCCTCACTTTCCGTTACCCGATTCATGTGTTCAACAACCTGGTTGCGTTTTCGGTTGCTCTACAGACCAAGAAGTTCAATCTATGGCTCTCCTTCGTCCCCGATCCTCGTTCCGTCTGGCGTGCTTCAACGTTCGGACACTCATGCAGATTGGGCAGCAAGCCGGTCTAGCGCGCACCCTAGATTCCCTAGACACTGATGTCTGCTGTCTTTCAGAAACCCGATTGCAGGATCCCATCACTGTGCTTACATTAACATCCCCCACTGGCGACGAAGCCAGATATCCCCTGCGTCTTTCTAAAGATCCAGAAGCAGCCTCAGCTGGTCTGACTGGTGTAGGTATAGCACTAAGTGACAAGGCCGAGGCGGCCCTACTGGCATGGTTCCCTGTTAACAGCCGACTATGTGCAGTTCGGCTTCGGGGTTCATGTAGAATCAACAGGCACCGCGAAGAGAGACACAACTTGCTTGTGATCTCCGTGTACGCCCCAACTGACTGCTGTGGCGACTCGGTCCAGGACGAATTCTACCGGGATTAATAACGGCTTTTGACAAATGCTAAAATGTCGGACCTCGTTATCCTTGCTGGGGATTTTAATGCACGGGTTGGCCGCCCGTTTCCACACGAACGCCACCTTGGGGGTCACCACGCGCTCGATGAGAACCGCTCTGATAACCGAGAGAGGCTTCTCACATTGTTCGAAAACAACCATCTGTTTCTTCTCGAGTACTAACTTCAGGCGTACGAAGAAGCGTTCCGCAACGTGGCGTTCCCCTTCTTCAACACAACCGTGGTCTCAAATTGATCACATTGCAATTAGCTTCAGATGGCGCGGCAGCGTACTGGACTGCAGGTCCTTTTGGTCCACCTTCGTCGACTCAGACCATGGTCTGGTCTGCGCGAAAATCTGTATGGGTTTTGGAGGATCCCGAAACACGAAGCACGGCAAGATTGATGTAAACAGATTAACTGATCCCTCTGTCCAGGCGAGCTATCAGTCTTCACTGGCATATGCACTCAGTTGCAATCCACCACAAGAAGTGGAACAACACTGGACTTGTATACGGAAGGCAGTGATCATTTCCGGACAGTCATGCTACGGCCTAACGCGACGCCCCTTGAAGGCTTGGATCTCTGCTCTTTCTCTGGAGTTGTTCGAACGCCGCAAAGATATCCCCGCGGAATCAGATTGCAACGAACGGCGCCGTTCGGCCAACAGGCCGCTCAAGCAAAGCCTACGCAAGGTTGGCGAGACATGGTGGTCTGAGCGTGCTTTAGAGATGGAGACCGCTACCCTCTCTGGCCACACTCGCAGGCTATTCCAACTCATTCGGTTTACTGGCCTCAGGAAGCCTGGTGTCAGTGAGGTCATTTGTGAGGTGGATGAGTCTCCGATCACCAACCAACAGAGACGTATGGACCGCTGGGCCGAGCACTTTCACTCGCAGTTCAACTGGCCTCCACCATCCTTCAGTATATGTAGTACACGTTGTTGTCTACCCTGGCTCGTCCTTCTGAATCCACCCACTGAAGAGGAAGTTTGCCTCGAGATTCGACGCTTGAAGCGCTTCAAGGCTGCCGGCTTAGACGGACTTCCTCTGGAACTATTCAAGTACGGCGGTGTGGCGATCATTAACCAGCTGACCGCGCTGTTCGCAAAATTTAGCATGAAGAGAAAGTGCCTTCCACTTGGGGAGAATCAGTTATTGTCCCGATTTTCAAGAAAGGCGCTCGCACTTCATGTGCAAATCATCGCGGGATTAGTCTTATCTCAGTTGCCTCTAAGCTATTGGCATCCATTCTGCTTCGCAGGCTATCCCCAGTACGTGAATCATACTACCGTGAAGAACAACCTGGTTTCCGTCCTGACCGCGGATGCGTGGATCAAATCTTCACGCTCCGCCAGCTCCTCGAACATCGCCACATTTATCACAGGCCCACTATCATTGCATTTCTGGACATACGTGCCGCTTTTGACTCCGTTGATCGACCGGCTTTATGGCGTTGCTTACTAAAGAAAGGAGTGCCAGAGAAATATACCGCCATCTTACGAGCACTTTACCTTCATACATCCGGCAGAGTGAGGGTCTATGGCAAGCTTTCCTCGCAATTCGCTGTCAATAGCGGTGTGCGACAGGGCTGCCCTATGTCCCCATTCCTCTTCAACTTCGCAATCGAAGACGTTCTGTCGAATGCCCTAGAAGATTTCCAACATTTTGGCTTAGAGCTTCTACTGGGTGAGCGCGCGACCGACTTAGATTATGCTGATGATATCGCCTTACTTGGTGACGATCCTCAGAGTATGCAACTCATTCTGGATCGTTTGGCGGTTGAAGCATCTAAGTATGGCATGAGCTTTGCCCCATCGAAGTGTAAAGTACTGCTCAAGGATTGGTTTTCACCTGCTCCCATACTCACTGTCGAAGGTGCACAACTTGAACAAGTAGATAGTTTCGTCTACCTTGGGAGCTGTGTTTCTGCTGACGGCACTATCAACAAAGAAGTTTCTCTTCGTATCGCTAAAGCTCGATCAGCATTTGTCAATCTGAGGTACTTGTGGCGTCGTCGTGACGTCTCATTCTCACTAAAGGGCCGCGTTTACAGCGCATCAGTTCGCTCAGTATTGTTGTATGGGTGCGAGCCCTGGCCGCTTCGAATTTAAGACATACATCGTCTTTCTGCGTTCGATAACGGTTGCTTAAGGAGGATCGCTCGTGTTTGGTGGCAACATCGAGTTAATAGTAATGACGTTTGACGTCGCATCTTGGGGAATGCAAGTATTCCCTTCAACAAACTGGTTTTGCTGCGCCAGTTGAGATGGCTCGGTCACGTCCTACGCATGGCACCTCAGCGTCTACCGCATCGCACTCTATTCGCTCGTCAAGGACCTGGCTGGAGTAGACCGCGTGGTGGTCAGGCTTCCACTTGGCGGCAGCACATGAAATCGCTGACGTCGTGTCTAGCCGCTGTTGGATCCGTACGTCTTCCAGGATGGGGACCCAAAGATGATGAGTGCCAATGGCTCAGCACTCTTGAAGATATGGCCCGCAACTGGAATCAATGGAAGAATTGTGTACAGTACTGTATTGATTCACATGATTAATACTTTAAAGATTAAAATGACAAAAAAAGAGCAAAACCGGCGTGTGAAAAACAAACTAAAAATGTTTTGTTCTACTTTTTATCAACATGTTCCATTCTTCATTGCTGCATATTAGTTGAAGTGTGTTGCTCACCTTCAACTAGCATGCCACGATGGTTAAAACACACGACGAATCTTGCTTATCTGCTGATCTTCATGGTTTTGCTGGCTCTATGTCTAGTTAATAGACTTTTGAGACAAGATACATACACGCAGTCCACATCACACAGGCGTGCAGCCACCGCCTTCTCCAGCTCAGTACGTTTCGCCACAGTACCGAGGGAGGGACTGTTAAATTTACGCCGATTCACGGCTGGAGTGCAATACATAGATTTAGGAAAATATATGTACAGTTTAGTCCGCACCAGGTTGTGAACAGTGTTACACTCAGCTCCACGCAGTACACGTGTCATGCGCACTTCACTCATATCTCGATGACGTACGATGACATAGTCGAGCAGGTGAGCGTGACCACTCCGTGGGTGCCTCCAAGTTGCTGTATCACTTGCATTTAGTGCAACCCCATTTTTCTTGATCATAAGGCCGTGAGTGACACACAGTAAGAGCAGCCTGTCACCGTTCGCATTCGCTGAAGCAACGACATGCAAACATATACCACCTATCCACGCTGCTGCCTCGCGTTCAACGTGCGCGTTGAAAGCACCCAGCAGAAATAGTCGGTCGCTCCTCGGCACAGACCGTATCACTAAGGTTAGCTCAGTGTAGAACTGGTCACACGTGTCATCAGGATAACACGGTCGGAATTTCCGTGCTTATAAAAGTAGCTAACACCTCTTCCGAGCAGTAGGCGAACAGTCATCATTTGCGCGCTGAGGCACGTCGGACCAACCACCAGCTAGCCATGGAGGTGATCGGATATTGCAAATCCGACCCCATGTTCACGTGGTGCTGAGGCGGCGTTGCCCACCGAATTTACGATACCAGCACTTGAGTGTAGCGAGCCTCACACGTTCTAATCTTGGTTGCAGATCATGGGAATCAAAGGCGGTTGATCGGCGTGCATAACGTCACCTGATCACGAAGGCAGTTGCCGAAGTACATGCAGATAAGAAGCGGCAAGTGCGGAAGCGGCAAGCACCGGTGGGTTTTTCTCCATCGACCTGAAGCGCATGGTGCTGTAAAACATGCGGTCGCGAGTACCTTAGTCCGTTAAGCTTAGTCAGCAATGAGTGAGGCCACCCGGTACTACTACCGAAGCCACGACGGGTTCTGCAGCGAACGTAGGCGGAACCAGCTCAGCGTTTGTAGGTACGCTGCATTCGATTTACTAACCGCGTGCTTGCATGCTAAGTATTTTGTTGCAGGTGGTGAATTTGCAATTTTGCAATAATGCATTTCTTTCTCATATAAATGTCTACCTGTACCCTAATCCATTAATTTGCACACCTCGCTTAAGCCGATCGTATTCGATTTACCTAAGTTTTTTGTTCTTGGAATTTCGTAAATTATACCTTCCGACCTCATGAACTTAACTAGGGTTTGTTTGTAAACTACTTATGTCATATGCACATTAACTCAGGGTTTATGTCACGGTTTCCTTATGCATTAATCGTGTAACATCCTTTGTCTCTCACAAGTGATTGGCTGTTGTTTGCTATCCCCGGTGTGGCTGCGCTTGATGTGAAGTTTGACAAGGTACCTACCTGTCTATTACCCACTACCTCGTCCATACTGGCTCCAGGAAACAGTCGTCCGTTGCTGGAGGTGACGGGATGCACGGTCCTTGTGGCCGTGTTAGGATCAAAGACTGGTTCCATGCACGCAGTGTGGAGCGGACTACGGTCCAGCCACCGCCTTGTGTGCGCCTGCTTCCCAAATACAATGTGCTTGTGTTTGCTGTGAAGGAGTGGGGGCCGGCTCCGTTGATGAAACGTGGTTCCCATCCGCATGCCTCCCGGTCTCATGCTTTCGGGTTTACACCGCGTATGGATGTGTGGATGGAGCTGTGTGTGGTGCAGCGCAAGCCATCCGTGGTCCCTCCGTAGTCACAGGCGTCCTGTGGCTAGCCACAGTGACAGTGGAATCCGAAAACGGATGCCGCCAAACATATATATATATATTGCCTACCAGTAATATCGTATACCTGCGCGCAAAGCACTCAGCATCTGGTGCTGGAACGATCGCACACTACTTGACGGGAACACCAGCAAGTGCCCCGAGCGACGCACTGCACTGTTCACGATGGAGCAGGCGCGCTGCGACATCGGGATTGCGGCGCTAAGTGAAACCCGACTCGCTGAGCTAGGTAAGTTGCATGAAGCAGGTGCTGGTTACACATTCTACTGGGAGGGCAACGCCGCCTCAGCACCAGGTGAACATGGGGTCGGATTTGCAGTATCCGATTGCCTCCATGGCCAACTGTTGGGGGAACCAATAGGCATCAGCGCGCGAATGATGACTGTTCGCCTACGGGTTGGAAGAGTTAGGTTTGCTCCTTTTATAAGCACGTAAATTCCGACCATGTGTTATCCTGATGACAGGCATGATCAGTTCTGCACTTAGCTAGCCTCCGTGATACGGTCTGTGCCGCGGAGCGACCGACTATTTCTGCAAAGAGATTTCGACTCGCGCGTGGGCTTTATGCAGCAACATGGACAGACGTTGTCGGTGGGCATGGCGTTGCTTCAGCGAATGTGAACGGTGACAGGCTGCTCTCACTGTGTGTCACTCAAGGCCTGACTAACACGATCACTCGGTTTGCAATGAGTGAGAGTGATATAGCGAAAAGGACGCATCCACGGAGAGGGCAAGCTCACCTGTTCGACTATATCATTGTACGTCAGCGAGACATAAGTGAAGTGCGCATGACACATATACTGCGCGCAGCTGTCGGACAAAATCACTAGTTGGTACGAACCAAATACCCGGCTACGAGAATATATTTATTCATCCAGTAACTTGTCTAATTTCAGAAGCCCAACTTTATTGGGTTTTATAATTCAACCTGCCTTAAGTTTAGGCATCGCGCGCTTCTTAAACTGACAGCTAAATATTTTGAGTGCCTGGGGATGGCTTGGTTAACGGAACGCAACATTTCGAAATAGGGGTGTTGACAAGTGGTACTGCTGATCTAGGGATCTATAAAATGTGGCGTAATACTGCAAGCAAAAGTTGGTGAGTTATCTTTCAGTCCACATAGATACCAAAAAAGCATCCATTTGCTTTCCATTTGGATAACTGTAGGAGCTTGCACTTCTTGTAAAACTACAAATGGAATGCCAATGATATGTTTCACTATAAGTAGAAAGGACAAATTCAATGCTTGCAATGAAAGGAAAGGGTAGGTCGGTTTACTGGTGCACCGTAACATACATTTATTGCTGCCAATTGTAGGTGTGCTGGTGGTATTGTGCGCTTGTTCTTATGTGAATGTGCTAATGACAGTGGTAATTAAAATCGGAATGGAAATAATTGGCTATTTGTTGCTTAAAAGACTGGATGGATGTACGGAAGCACAAAGCTGACTATGCATGTAGGTGTACGTACTGAGGGTCTGTAGGTACAAATATATATAAATAAACACATGATTATATCCTCGAAGAAACGAGACAGGGCAATACAGGCGTGATCAAGTGTTTGACATAGCCAAAGCAAACTTAAATGCGTATGTACACTACACAACAGAAACACGGGTTGGTAAAATACATAGCTCGAAATTTGCACATAATTTTGTATAAGGATGATGTACGGGCGAAGTGCATGGTTATTGGTATCAAAGATAAATGTGGCGCCGAAGCGCTGTAAGACCACTGTGTTTCTGTTACGGAAATGCTGGGTAGGGGTTCAAATGATTCCATTTTTCGTAGGCGCGTGAGTCCGGTGGAGGGGTTGCAAAACAATTTGTGCAGGCAAATATCGGATATGGTGATCACTCTTCGTGTGATGCAACTGGCAGTTACTTTATTCCGATGGCGCGTCACCTCCGCCACGTCGCAGTGCCGTTAAACGGACCTTTGTGGCGTGTTAAAGGGAAAAGGCTTGCCAGGCGAAAACCCGCCACGTCCTGGAACACGGCCATTGAGCACAAGGTTAATAATCCTCAGATATTTATAACGCTTTGTATGACCGAGTTTCTTTACGGTTAATCGCAGTCATGGTACACCCGACTTTCAGTTGGTGCAACAGTAGTCTTACTCAGGATTCACCAGGAACGGTTGGGGACGGCGATACTGTTCCTAGGTAGGCTAGGTAAACTGGGGTGCTGCGTGATGCAGCTGAGTATGGAACTTAACTCCTATGCAGTATCATCGTCTGCGTATATAACCCACGGGCCAGGTGGGTGTCGCTGGCAAGTCCACGAGAGATAACCATCGCAGCTACTTGGGACGCTTGCCTGGAGAGGATGTTTCGAACGGGTGCGTAGCTTGCCTTGGTTGTTACAATCAGGTACGGCCGAGCGCATTCGGATAAACCCCAGACAGTATACATGCGAAAGGTATAAAATATGCACACCACAGTGGGGTGGGGTGTGAAGTATCCATTGTAGATTGGTCTGAATTAGGTGGGACTTCTGCTACTATGAATAAATAATCCCCTGGCGAGGTGCACGGTGCAAAATGCCATGGAATCGCAACTAAGTTGAACGTTTGCAGGGAGATGAAATTTCTTTTCAGTTAAGGTTTCGAAAGTGATGATGGGTAGACCAAAATTGTTCAGACTCATATAGGATACGGGACAAAGGGCTTTCAGGGATAAGTATCCACTGGCGTGGTGGAGGGAGTACAAAACCGTGGCTTCACGTGTTGACCACTTGCATGAAGACGAAGTTTTTAGGGAATGTTCCGGAGGTAATAATGAATTGAACCCAAGTGTTCAAACCAGTAGAATTTACTAAAAAGCTTCCGTAATATATAAGCTCCTAGAGACCTAGAATTGATGGCAGACCACACTGGCGGGGTGGGTAACGTATCCATCTGGTATTTCCGCCAGACATTTGAAGGATCTGGTCCCAGAAATAATCCACTAACCATGTGGACGGAACACAACGCCATGGCATTGCAACTAAGTTAACCGCTTGCAGGGAGATGGAGCGTTCTTGATTTGATGTTCCGAAGGTGAAAATGATTTGAACGCAGTAGTTCAAACTACTAGAGGATGCATATCAAGAGAACCGAATGTCCGTGGTTGTGGCATGTGCTGTTTACTTATTTCTATAAGGCATATTTATAGGTACGACGGGATAGGTAAGTTTATTCATCCCGCCTATGCAGCCCTCGCGATGGAAAGGGGGAAGAAAAGGTCGCAGATAGGAAAGACTACGAACATAAATGAAGGGGTAAGGAGACATGGAGACCTCGAGCCATGCCAAAACTTTTACCGCGTTTTATATGTGTATCTATTAACGTTGGCGGTCTTTGAGCGTGTGTGCCTGCTGATATTTGGGATGAGAAGAGAAAACCCGTTTACAGGAAATACGTGTCAGGATATGTGGAGAAGTGCAGCAACGGAAGGTAGGTGCAGTACACAGGTATTACAAAAAGGACTATCGTGTTGGAGCGGTGGGTAAGTTTACCAAATGCTGCAGCAATGGAACCATGGCGGTGTCCCCAAAGCAGTTGAGCTAATGGTGAAATGAAATGGCACAGCGGCCCCTTAATAGACCAAGTGAGTAGACGTAGAGCCATACCGTGTCCCACGTATGTCAGTTGGACCAAAAGAACTGAGAGCGACATTTCGTGATTTAGTACGTAGAAGCATCCTACCTTAGTTAATAGAGTAATGGATATGTGCAGAAGAGCGCAGCTTTACATAATCTATGTCTGTATTAGAAGGGGCGACTTAGAGGTAGATCCAGCGATACCATGATCCTGTAAGTGTGAAAAATTGGCAGCGGTGCCACGCACGAAAGTGCAGAGCTACGACGTGGAAGCTAAGTCGTTGAAGCACCCTAAGTGGGTGTTGGCTAGGAGGAAAGAAAAGCTAGAGCCACGCAGGTACGAGAAGTCATAGGCACCTGCGGAAAATGGAAGCGCGCTAAAAGCAGAATTTGCAATTACAGTTATAAAAGCTGGCAGGTTGGCGATAAGGGTATAGGTGGAGGAAGTAGCCGGCTACTTGAGGCCCTACACACAAATGTGCGGACCTACAGTGTGGAAGCTAAGTCCGTGGAGCATCCGAGCTTGGTAGTCCATAAGTGGAAAGGGAAGCAAGGTCCAAAGATTTAAGTGAAGTAGGGCAAACTAAGATTGTTGGTAGGCATCCTAGCCAGCTACTTGAGATTTTATGCACAAAGTTGCGGAGTTACCGTGTGGAAGGTAAGTCGTTGGAGCATTGTTGCTAGGTGATGTATAGGTAGAGAGGAAATCCAAAGCGAAACAGGTGAGAAAGGTAACAGGAATATGCGCAAATGGAAGTGAAATGAAAAGAGACTATTCAATGGGGTTTTGGTTCATAAGGCAACTTTTATAAGTAATAACGATGACAGCTTGCCGATAAAGATATGGGTGGGCGACATGGCCTGCTACTTGAGGCCCTATGCACAAAAGTGCGGAGCTACTGTTTGGAAGATAACGCTGTGTAGCACCTGAGCTTAATGCTTCGTAAGCTAACATAAGCCAGGGCGAAATATGTAAATGAAGAAGTGGGACGAGACATGCGTTAGGCAGCCATCACCGCCAGATACTTGAGGTATTACGCTCAAAGCGGCCGAGTTACACGGTGTAAGATAATTCTTGGGAGCACCGCAGTTAAGTGGTGTATGGGAGGTGGGGAAAGCCTGATCCAAGCATGTAATAGAAGTAGTACGCCTACGCGGTAAATGGAAGCGCCGTGAAAGGAGGATATTCAAGGTTGTGGTTCATAGGGTAACAATTATTAGAAGTAACGCTCCCAGTTCGGCAATACGGATGTAATGGAGCAACGTAGCTTGATAGTTGAGGTCCTAAGCACAAGCGTGCGGAGCTATAGTGTGGAAGACATGTCGGTAGAGCATCGAAGCTTGGTGGTCCGTAAGTGGACAGGAAAGCCAAGGCCCAAGATATAACTGGAGGAGCGGGACAAAATGAGCTTATTGGTAGTAATCCTAGCCAGATGCTTGAGATTGTACGCTCAAAATTGAGGAGTTAGTGTGAAAGGTAAGTCGTTGGCGTATTGTTGCTGCGTCGTGTCTAGGAGGAGGGGTAAGCTAGAGCCAGATAGGTAAGAGAATTGGTAGGTATATGGGGTAAATGGAAGCGAGAGGCAAAGCGCATACTCAATGATGTTGTGGTTCATAGAGTAACAAGTGGGTAACGTGAGGTAATGATGTCAAGTTAACGCTAAGCATATAAGGGGACAACCAGACCTGATACTTAAGGTCCTACACACAAAACTGAGGAGCTACCGTGTGGAAGCCAAGTCAGTGGAGCATCGAAGCGTGGTGGTTCGTAAGATGGAAGGAAAACAAGAGCAAAGGATATAAGTGAAGAAGTTGGACCAGACAAAGAATACGAAGCAAGGTGAAGAGGTACCCGGCAGTGCGGATACAGAAAAGCCAAAGAGATAAGTGGAGGAGTAGCGCGACCAATGGAATACGAATTAAGCTAAAGCTGGACTATGCAGTTTTGTTTAAGGCAAACGTAGGAACAATTATCAGTGCAATCATATTCCGTATCCTTATGGGTCCTGAACAAGTTTGGTCTACCCATCATCACTTTCGAAACCTTAACTGAAAAGAAATTTCATCACATGCAAACGTTACAACTTAGTTGCAGATTCCATGGATTTTGCCCACCGTGCACCTCGCCAGGGGATTATTTATTCATAGTAGCAGAAGTCCCACCTAATTCAGACCAATCTACAATGGATACTTCACACCCCACCCCACTGTGGTGTGCATATTTTATACCTTTCGCATGTATACTGTCTGGGGTCTATCCGAATGCGCTCGGCCGTACCTGATTGTAACAACCAAGGCAAGCTACGCACCCGTTCGAAACATCCTCTCCAGGCAAGCGTCCCAAGTAGCTGCGACGGTTATCTCTCGTGGACTTGCCAGCGAAACCCACCTGGCCCGTGGGTTATATACGCGAACGATGATACTGCATAGGAGTTAAGTTCCATACTCAGCTGCATAACGCAGCACCCCAGTTTACCTAGCCTACCTCGGAACAGTATCGCCGTCCCCAACCGTTCCTGGTGAATCCTGAGTAAGACTACTGTTGCACCAACTGAAAGTCGGGTGTACCATGACTGCGATTAACCGTAAAGAAACTCGGTCATACAAAGCGTTATAAATATCTGAGGATTATTAACCTTGTGCTCAATGGCCGTGTTCCAGGACGTGGCGTGTTTTCGCCTGGCAATCCTTCTCCCTATAACAAGCCACAAAGGTCCGTTTAACGGCACTGCGACGTGGCGGAGGTGACGCGCCATCGAAATAAAGTAACTGCCAGTTGCATCACACGAAGAGTGATCACCATATCCGATATTTGCCTGCACAAATTGTTTTGCAATCCCTCCACCGGACTCACGCGCTTACGGAAAATGGAATCATTCGAACCACCACCCAGCATTTCCGTAACAGAAACACAGTGGTCTTACAGCGCTTCGGCGCCACATTTATCTTTGATACCAATAACCATGCACTTCGCCCGTACATCATCCTTATACAAAATTATGTGCAAATTTTGAGCTATGTATTTTACCAACCCGTGTTTCTGTTGTGTAGTGTACATACGCATTTAAGTTTGCTTTGGCTATGTCAAACACTTGATCACGCCTGTATTGCCCTGTCTCGTTTCTTCGAGGATATAATCGTGTGTTTGTTTATAGATATTTGTACCTACAGACTCTCAGTACGTACACCTACATGCGTAGTCAGCTTTGTGCTTCCGTACATCCATCCAGTCTTTTACGCAACAAATAGCCAATTATTTCCATTCCGATTTTAAGTACCACTGTCACTAGCACATTCACATAAGAACAAGCGCACAATTCCACCAGCACACCTACAATTGGCAGCAATAAATGTATGTTACGGTGCACCAGTAAGCCGACATACCCTTTGCTTCCATGGCTTTCTAGCCGAACAACCTCCACGTGGTTCCTGCTGGGTGGTTCGGGTAAATCCCCTACCAGCAAATGTTTCAGCTGCCGGGTTCCAAGATGCGGTGGGATTTTGCCTGGCAAGCCTTCTCCCTATTAAAAGCCACAAGTATCCGTTTACCAACACTGTGACATGTCGGATGTGACTTGCCACTAAATAAAGTCACTGCATCTACTTTTTTCCGGAGGATCATTCACAAATCACGGACGTCGTCTGATTCAAAGCGTTCCATTTATTCCCCCTTTGTTGACTAACACAACGAACAAAAGCACACACGTCACATTTACATACTCACCCGATATGTTCCCTTCCAGTACACGGTTAAACATTGTTTTAGATCTCAACACACACATAAATTCCCATGCTATTGGTCAAAATGTACTAATTTGTGCAATTGCTGATCAAGCTGTCTGTAATACCATGATCACGCCCTTGATGGTGTGCCTCGCTGTGACGAGAATAAACTATTTAGTTATTTATCTATTTACTTAAAGTGAAGCATATCATTGGCTTTTCATTTGTATTTTTATAAGAGGTGAAAGCTCCTACAGTTATCCAAATAGAAAGCAAATGGATGCTTTTTTGGTATCTAGGTGGACTGAACGATAACTCACAAACTTTCGCTTGCAGTATTTCGCCACATTTTATAGATCCCTAGATCAGCAGTACCACTTGTCAACACCCTTATTTTGAAATGTAGCGTTCCGTTAACCAGACCCTCCCCAGGCACTCAAAGTGTTTAGCTGTTAGTTCAAGAAATGCGCGATGCCTAAACTTAAGGCAGGTTGAATTATAAAACCCAATAAAGTTAGGCTTCTGCAACTAGACAAATAACTGGATAAATAAATATGTTCTGGCGGCCTGGTATATTCATAAAATACACAACGTTGCTTAACTCCGTTGGAACTTGTTTAACTCGTCTGATTGCTCAAGAACATTGCATTTAAGTAGCGCGACCGAACATTTTGAGCGCGTCAGTAAGGTGACGGGTCGCCTTAATGACATTTGTTGTTTTTTGACCGCCTAAATTATGTATTCTGAGATACGTGTAAAGTAATAGGAGGTCGTACCATTTTATTGGTATTATTGGAGAGCAGAAGGAAGTTCAAGTTCAAGTTGGACCGGAGTGATAAATAAATAAATAAATATTTATTCTCGAAAAATCACGGCACACCTTCGGTCATGATCCGCATATTTTAGTATTGTACGTGTTAGTATGCTTAAGAGCATTAAGAGCGGGAATAGTACAGCTGAAGTCAGTAGTGTGGGCTCATATGGCTTAAAGGTTGTATGAAGTCTATGGCCACAGAGTGCGAGATGTAGAGATAAGAATCAGAACACTAATGTGGAGTATGATGGTGAGGAACAAGTCAGAGAAGGTTGTGTGCACAGGGCGAGTCAGGTTAGTGAAGCATAAGGCAGAAGCTGTAAAAATGTTTATGTGTAATGGCATGTAACTGATCAAATGTGGGGGCGTATTCGTACGAAAGCAGATTTACGCTCAGTATCTATAAATATGGTATCGGTCAACTTGCCAAGGTGTGCTTGGGGCAGTGATATTATTGAGTGGTGAGTCACATCCGCCACCTCGTAGTGTTGTGAAGCAGGCCTTCGTGGCTTTTTGTAGGGAAAACGCCTGCCAGACGTAAACCCACCACGTCCTGGATGAACCCACTAAGTGCTCCTGCTTGAGGGGTCATTGATCCAGTTGATAGGGGTGCTCCGACCCCTTGGTGGATCTAAAAAGAAAAACCATAAAATACACCCTGATCCACCAAGTTAGTGCCAAGGCTCTTTGCATTAGCTGTCCCTGCTATACCCGTTATGTGAAGCAACTGAAGAAAAATCGATGGTAAAGGGTAAGGGATATTAGTTAAAAGGAGAGGGTAATACCAATGGTGTAGGAAGCACAGAAAATAGAATCGAAGTAGGAAGGTGGGAATTGGTCAGGAAAAGGAAACGGTGCTTGGTGCCACCAAAGAGCGTGAAGTTGAGGCTCAACCCCCATATCGGTAGCTCCTTTGCCAAACTTTTCTGGGAGCTTTTGCTAGCGCTCGTTGAATAGGCGCGATAACCACGTTGCCGTTCTGGTTATATCGGTCCGCACTTTGTACAGCTTCATACGATGCCCGCGGGGACCGGCTAAGCTATCAGGAATAAATATCCAGGCCAAATCAGTACCAACCTACCCAGTCAAAATACGGTAGGTAAGGTTTAGTTCTCCTCTAAACCTTTGCTAGTGCATCGGATGAATCCCCAAACTACGTAGCGTTAGGGGGACGTTTATCCTCGTAACCTCTCGACCAACCTAGTAGCGACACGCAACACACTTTATAGTGCCATTTTGTCCCGGTCAAGGCATAGTGGACAAGTGTGAACGCAAACTCCTTGGTGGCGTCGCACAACGGCTGAGAAGCGCTACACTGACATATTAGCGGTTAGGAGCTCAAAAGCAAGGCCGATAAACCACAATCTCCGGAAACTTTTACTAGCTGTCTACTTCCATGTGTCTTCAAAGTGCAGTGTTGTACAGTGAACGAAACTAGGATAATCCTAATAAGTCACGTGTGCAAATTCACTTTCATCAAACGCATTGCTTGTGGAGCATTCAGGCGCCTTGATACCCAGCACTAAACACTGTGCTTGGCTTATGGGGAACAACCCAAATACAGACCATTCCCCCAAAGCCTAGCCAGAGCCCTTTGAAATCCACAGGACCTCCATGGATATAAACAATATTCCATAATTGTAAGTCGCTAGCAAATAATAGCGCTGCTATCTCAAGCTCTCCGGCAATTCCTTTAAGTAGACTGCGCACAGCAGTGGACCTAGAACAGAGCTTTGTGGAAAGCCGCTAAAAGCAGCTTTTCAAAACGAAGGACTACTTCCTATACGAATATCCTGTTTCCGTCCACCCAGAAATGCTGACACCCACTGGAGATCGTGACCAGATACCCCGTAAGATCACAACTTCAGTGAGAGCCGCGCAGGCGGGACAGTAATAAAGGCTTGGGTTAAGTTATTGAACCCCACGTCCAGTGTACGTCTAATGTCTAGGGCTTCAGCCCAGCTTTCAAGAGCTGCCAGCACTTCCGTTGGATACGATAGTCCTAGGCGAAAACCATGTGGCTTGATGCTTTGCAGGTTAAACCTATACCACTGGTTCTCCACTGTGTCTCGTACTAATTTTTCCAGTAACTTATGCGCCACGCTGATCAAGCTGATTGGCCTGTACTTATCCGGTAGGTCGTTGTCAGCGCACCTGAAAATCGAGCAGACGACGGCCACCTTTCATTTGGTAGGTAAAACAAAGCTGTTGGGTGGATTTGAAACACACACGTCAGAGGTCCACTGTGTTCCACTGCCAATTCTTGCATCCCTGTTGGAGAAACAGCAAATGGACGGGAATCCTTAGTTGTACACACCTCTCTAAGCACCTGGAGAACTTGCGGCTCAGTTAAGGGGAATTCCATTCAGACAAGCGTCCTCAGAGACGTTTGAAGCTAGTTCTGTGCATGGCTTATTGTGCACGGACAAAGCCGCTAGAGTACTGCTCATCACGCCTGCATGCCTTGTCATAGTCCTTATAGCATGTTACCTGTCTCCTCGGAGCAACGGTGGTATAGGCGAGTTTGTACCACAGCGTCCTTTAACGTAGGCAAAGAATTGTTTGGGATTTGTTGCCTCAAACTCAGGTACGCCATTTTTCTACTGAAGCCAGGCCAACCTAAGATGTAGCTTGAACACTTTTTGAACTAACTGCTACTTGCCAAATGTGCTGTTTGACGAAGTTGTTCGATGAACTCACCAGCACATAGATCCTTCTTTAGCATGCCCTTCCCCGTGGAACTTATCCAAGAGGCTGCTCTCTCCATCCCCTTCCTTTTACCGGTGGGATGTGAGGTGCAGAAATGTCGACAAGATGAACCTCAAGTTTTCACAGATATTGTGAACAGTAGCGGTCTCAGACGTCACCCAAGAGGATGACCTAACTTTATCCCGCATCGCTTAGAAGTTTTCCACCCGAATGTTCGGATAACAACTGCTAGTTGTTTGGCAAGGCCTGCTAAGGTTCCACTGGAGAGACAAGCTAGCGTGATGGCTGGCGCCAGGAGGTGAGTCCTAGGTAATATCCTTTACAAAGTCGCGTTAGCAAAGAGGAGACCTAAACTGGACGGCTGCTGCTTGCTCATGCACCTAGTGGGTAGGGCCACGAACTGGGCTAGTAGTACCTGCAGCGTCAAGTCAAGCTTTTCTGCACCAAAAGATCCTAGCACCGAACTGCGTGCTAGATCAGTCCAACAAAACTCTGTGAGGTTGAAGCCTCCCAGCACCAGACACTTACCCGTAATGGGTGTATTTAAACTTAAGGCTGCCATTGCAGATGCTCATAGAGCTTCTATACACTGACACGACAGGAACCGAAACCGGGAAGCGCAATTTAAGTCTGCGCACTAAGGCTGGAATCTTAGAACCTGTAGGCAAATCCCCGTAACCCCCTGCGCTCTTCTGGGGTGGAGGAAACCAACCCAAGCGGACATCGTCAAGGCTTTGCTTGACCTACCCGGAAAGTTCCTTGACCTGATGAGCTTCCTGGCAGTAACGCCAGGGCAGGCTGGTGGTAAAGACCTGGCCAAGCGAACTATAAGCAAACTAAGCTCAGCAAGCGTGCGCCAGGTGGGAAGAGCGGAGGTGGCTTCAGGGACGTTCCTGCAAACCACACAGTTGTGTGTGTCAGATTTGACCCGACGAGTTGTGTTTACTCCGCAGGCTGTACCATCCACGATACCTGGTTGTTTGCCAGGAATCAGTTGGACAGAAGGTGAGGGCAGCTCATGTCTCACTGAGGGGTTGCCGCACCAGGTGTGTTTTCAGCCCAGACGCTTACCACTTGAGCGATTTATTACTTAACGGTTTGGGGGCCAGTGGTTGAGCGCTTTCCTTGCCCACTTACGCTTATCCTGATTCGGCCCAGGAGCCTGTGGTTTGCCTTCCCTTTGTGGAGGGGTAACGCTGCCTTCCGCGGCCTCTGAGTTGGCACTAGGAGAATTGGAGCGTTCGGTAGGCTTAACGAATCATCAACGAATGGACTGTCAGCCAAAGGACTGTCCGTTCCAGCGACTACCTTCGCAATATTCAAGGATTTCAAAATCGGATCCAGTTTAAAGTTGAGCAAAGAGAGAGCTACAAGGTAGACTAAGTCCCCTTCAACAACTAAGAACCTGGAGGCCAGTGCTTTGCACTCAGTACAGCTGAAAGGCGGGAGCTTCGCCGCTAGGTGCAACCATCAGCACATGTAACTAGAAAATTTTCACTGAATGCTAGCAATGTGTATTGATGTTTCCGGAGGTCGGTACTACTTTTGTGACAACAACGGGAGCCAACTTTACAAAGTATACCACCAGAAGTATTCGTAACTGGCCTTGAACAGGCCGAATTGCTGCAAGCTACGTTTGGCTCATCAAACGAGGAGGCAAGAGGTGCATCAGCCTCGGTTGCTAGCGCGACCTGGAACTTACCCCGTATGCCTTTGTAAATTTTACTAACTTTTACTAAACTAACGGTTTTCGTTTGTTCAAACTGATCAGGTGGTTTCATTGTTTGTTGTTTGCTCGCATTTGTTTGAGTCACACACGCAACGCGGGTAAACGATTTGCGGCCAACCGCATGTGAAATGCTGCTTGGCACTTATCTGCGCACTCGGCATAGTCCAACTCCTTCCGAACAGCCACTAGCTGGAATCTTATTTTTGGCTTTAGACACTTAAGCGACCGAACATGTGTTCTTCCTGCTCTTTCGGTTGGTCGGTTATCCGCGAATCTAATATAACGCACGATGGAAGCGCTAAGTGGCTGCTGGTTGAAAGCTTAGTGTTACTCTGGAAAATTTTTGGAACTCGGTTTCCGTTTCACATTGCAGAATATGCTGGTAGTAGACTATGGCACCATGCTGACCACGATATTCCAGTGGAAACGACTTCAGCTGTTGGAGACGAATGTTATAGGGCTTGTTACACCACAAAATATACATAGAACCCTGCCGCATAAGTGCTCTATCAACTTGTGTTCAAACTATGAGACAGGATGAACTGCGCGTAATCCATTTTGGAAAAATGTACGCACATGGGAGGAAGACACAAGTTGGATAGTCTCCAGGGTCAACCGTCAGTAGGCTTTTTGGCTAGAGCGTCGCAGCCTGTTGGCCGCTGTATCAGTTCTAAAACTAACTTGGGTCGTTCTAGGTCAAAATGGACAATGCCGTCAAGGGTCGTTTCTTGTTTCACGTTAGTAAGTAAACAACAAACCAGGAGGTTTATAACCAATGTTGCAGTAGCATTAATAGGGTGAACAGAATGTTTATCGCAATGCTTAGGCGACTGCCTTTAATCGCCTAATTGTGCAGCAAGCCAAGCTTAGTTTGGAGCCGGTCAGCACCGTCAAAGCTGGAGACCTCCATCCAGGTTTACTTACCGTTAACGAGCTGCCGGGTCTGCCACACCCCAACATAAACATCTAGCTCCTCAATTTGCTCCTTCCACTGAATCGATTTTAGCTCGCTGGTACACATTGCACGCCGTAGACGCATTTGTCCTTTTTCACTTACACTAACATTAATGCAAAGCGTTTGGCAACCTAATATACTTTGGCATGCAACCTCCCCACTAAATCGCCATTAATCATCCTGTTTAGCAAATTACCCCCTACCTAGCTAGGAAGACAATTCACTCTGCATCTCGGAGCCGTTAGCACAAACATAAGCATCTTTACTATCCGGACATAGTTCAAACGTCTTCCACTCTGTAGAAAATGACCGTACCGGTCCACCATATGCTTTCTTTCACGAAGGGTTCTGCGTCACCTGTCCTGGACAGCCAGGACGAACTTCTCACCTACGGCATGCGGTGCTATAGCACAACGTTTGGCCATGTTCATCTAAAACGCCATCGTTGCCATCACTCCAAACCCAAATAATTCGCTTCGCTACCAGGCCATTTTGATTCTAGCTTCGGCGTCATTTAACGTGGATATTTTTTGGTATTCAATTGTATAATATAATACTTTGTGGTTATAAGTTATAGAGTTAAATAGTTCTATCCATTTTTGGTAATTATTCTGTCGTGCTATAACGTCTGCTGTCTCGCGCTTGGTTCCTTCGACGTCAGGCAAGTTAACTTCCTTCTATTTATCGCTAAAGTCAGTTTTACCCGTTTTTGTGGATAGAGCAGTTCCACCATACAATACTAGAACAATACGTATGTAGTTTATAGTAGTTGCTGCTCTTCTCTAGGAAGTTGACTCAGCCGTATCGAGCGGTTTCTGTTTTTATAATGGCTAAGCTGACTGCTTGTGTAGCTGCTAGGAATTGCTCGGTCATCGCGCAAACGTGGTTACAACGACTTTGAGCAACATAAACTACCATATTTCTTACATCAGTATACCAGTTGGCCAAGTTGAATTTCAGCATGCTATCCAGCATGCTGTTTTCCAAACCTTGTGTAAAAGTTGTCAACCTAAGTTGCACGCTTCTGCACTCGATCGAAATCGCAAGTAAAAAGGGCGAAACGTTCCATAACGAGGAGCTGCTTGGGTGTACCATCTGCGCCAGAATCTGAGCCACTCCTGGCTAGGGACCAGCCCAATTGCCTGTCGGCTGCGTGATCTCCGAGGCGACATCCATCCGTTGCTGGGGACTCAGCTGGTCTGCCTGCGTCTGTGTTTAATACAGCGGTCGGCAACGACCCGGCGTGCGATAACTTCGGCGAAGACAGCGAATGGTGAACAAATGGAGACAAGGTGAGAGCAACTGCCAGCGGGCGGCGGCGTCGTAAACTTATGGTATTACATGTCAAAGGATACGAATGCCCAAGCTCGGTATGATCATGGTGGCTAAGCGCTACAGAGCCTGGTTTATAGGGTCCTCGAACTGAGTAACTAGGGTTTAGGACAAAGCACCTCAGCCACCTTGAAAAACGAGAAACAGTACGGTTGGGCAGCTGAGTCAGCTTGGCAGCGGACGCCAGTCCGCGTGTGGTACTATAAAGCCACCGTAGGCTAAAATGTTTCCTAATCCATATTCTTCCGAATTTGGAGCCGTCGGACCGATAGAAACTTAGATCCGCAATCATTACTTTGAAAAAGCTTACAGATAGCGGCAAACGTAACCTACGCATTGTAACTTTTTGGGTGGTATCTCTGGCCCGCCGAACACAGATCAATAAGTCGATGAGGTTTCAGGCACGGCCGACAGTTCCAGCCGCTGCTTGCACGTAACCTTTACGATGTTTTACGTTGAAGCGCAAACGTGACGATCCATATCGCTTTGTTGTCTCTTCTTGACTGGATTTACTGGGACTGGCTTACACTTGCTTAAATGCTGAGCTCACTACCCTGCAATTCCAGGTTAGTGGCTACTAGGTCTTTTGGTGCGACCGAATATGTGACGCTCGCGGTGGAGCGCCGTTATTCAAGCAGTATTCATTGTGCGGAGGATGGTACATACCTACCGCTACGAAGATGGTCTGTTCGTGCAACTAACTACATAAATAAAACATATTGCTAGGCCTGGCTAGGAGAAGGGCCCTTTTGGCGTCAGGTCATAATGAACAGTCAGCACGTGCGCTTGCAAGAGTAATAATGGAGATAAGTAGCTGTGCTCCTTGCTCACAAGTACTGCACCAAGATGTCGGAAATGGCGTTTGTGGCATGTAATAGTTCAATAAGCAATTACGCCCTATGCCTGAAAATTGCGAACAAGCTGCAACGCGTTCCGGGATATAGTAGATTGATTCCACAGTCGATCAACAAGCTTCTCAATACTATCAGCTGCATTCCACTTCAAAAGGACCTGGTTGTATACCTACACACTGTACGCCAACGCTGCAGCAACCGTCTCTCAACAACATTCTTTCCAGCTCCAGTAGCCATTTTCGGTAGATTAAGCCTGCCGTTAAATGGTGTGCTCATGGATACAGAAAAGAAAAGCAATGCCAGCAAAAATGTCAAAACATGAAATTTGTAACGATTATCAGTAAAGAAGCTAAAATGATTTGAAATAAATATCTAAACAGGACAGCGATACGGCGTCGTTAGCTGGAAGTAATATGCGTAATATATATCAAATATACATGCTTATTGGATGACCTCGAGCGCCAAACGCAATGGGCTTTAATCGCAGCTAGACGTAAAAGCCAGTTTTGAAGCGAAAGCATTACTAAAAATAAAACTAAACAGATTAGGCGGAACACGGTTTAACTGATGTACGCCAAAGTGCAAAGTTGCCGCAATGCTTTTAGTATTGCACAGGTTCTGCACAAGTTCTTGCCACCGTAGCCAAAAGTCTTGCTACAAATGCCGTAGTACTTTTCAAGCAAATACGGAGAAAAGCTGAAAAAATTATAAATGTGGCTTGTTGCTAGTGACTCGAAATAGGGTTGCGAATCTAGAAATGTACAATGTAGCTCCAAAGTAACAGTACTTATATGGTACGACGCAGTAAGCGCAAAACACAATTTCCGAGCGTACGTAATAAAACCTGAACGAATACTTGAAAATATACACTGAGAGGCTGGAATGCCACCATAGATATATAAGTAAATAAGCTTTTGAAATTGCAGCTAGTTACGTCTAATTATGTAAGTCTATAAGACCGGCGTGAGTAGGGCCTCAAAACTTTTGATTTCAAGGCTAAGGGCTTTCCAGACGTGAACCAGTAGTGCACCGCGTGTGTTAGGACAATCTACTGTGCAACTGTTTGTTCTGTATGAGCTTCCTTGCTCTAACGTTGGAGGTCCAGTATTGGTGACATGGATGCATAAAAAGGCTCGAATTTCACACAATCTATCACGCCTGTGAATGTTCTGGTGAGAGCTATTCTAGTTTGCCAGCGAACCTAAATGAATAATAATAGACAAATTACTAATCATGTTCTCGACAGTACTATGCAAACCGGCGGTCAATACAGGCTTTACAAAGTGGTTTACAGAGCCACAGCAACACTGAAAGCTTGTGTACACCACACGACCAAAATAAGTGTTATAAATAAATAAATATTTTATTCTCAAATTCGTGAGGCCATACCAACTCAGGTATGATCAAAATTTACAAGAAATTATGTGGCGCAACAGGTAGGTTGCAAAGCATGTAATTGGCTGTGACCAAAGGTTGTGCAATTTGCTGCAACAGTCGAAGCACTCATGGGGAGTAATCTCATCAGTGGAGTGCCAATAAAATGGTTTCAAGTGTGCGCAAAGTAAATAAAAGGGCAGAAAAGTAAAGTTGGGACCGTAATTAAATGCTGAATGTAGCTTTGTTGTAAGTGACAGTAAAATATTGAAAAATGTCTAAGCGGCATTCCAGTGTGTAACGGTGGGAAGTGACTTTATTCAGTGGCGAATCACGTCCGCCACGTTACAGTGTTGATAAACGGACTTTCGTGGCTTTTTATACGGCAAACGCTTGTAAGCCGAAAACCTACTATGTCTGGTTGGCAAAATACATGAATCGAAAATTTACATAGTTTTGCAAAGGAATTACGCAGATGAGTGGCATGAGCCTTGGTGTCAAAGAGAAATGTGGCACCGAAACGCATGTGCAAATATTTGGCGGGCATACTTTAACTCAATGCGAGACAAAGTTTCAGTTCTGCGTTGTGCGATCACCGTGGCTGGCACTGTTGAGACAGCCTAGGAGCAAATAAGGGTATACCTCACCAAGTGCTCTGCACCACACATCCCACTCATTAAGAGACGAAGGCACAGACGCAGCCTCCTTAGATAGATCATACTGGTATAAACCTGCGCAGGAAACGCTCTAAGTGCTGGGGAACTTACCAAGCGGCTTCATCAAGCAGCACCTACAAAACCTATCAAACGGTTAGAGCTAAATGTAATCATCATCTTAGAACACTTCGTCTTCAGTACGTGGAGGATTTGGCTAAAGCAGCCGTAACAAATCCAAAGAAGTCCTTTGCATACGTAAAGAGACGTAGCGGTAAAAGGTCGTCTATATCGGCTTTATTACGAGCGGACGGGACCCATGGGCATACCGACTATGAGAATGCTTGTATACTTAGCGAACAGTATAACGGTGTCCCTCTCTCACGAGGCCACGCTACCTCAGGTTGTGCTGACCACAAAAGTTCCAGGGGATCATTGCCTAACAGAAATCAGCATAACGGGGACACAAGTCTTCGGGCTATTGAAGGGCTAAATCCTGCCAAAGCTTCTGATCATGATTCAATTCATCCGAAGCTGATGCATGAATGGGCAGCTGAGCTATGTGGCATTCTGACATGCAGGTTTGCAATATCACTCGACAGCTGTGCCTTACCTTCGGAGTGGAAGGAGGCAATCATCTGTCAGATTATCAAGGGCGGGGACAGAGCTCTGCCCGCGAACTACTGGCCTGTAAGCTTAACAAGTGTAGTAGTTAAGTTGTTTGAAAGGTTGATCAGGGTTTCGGTGGAGAATAAACTGAGTAAGATTTATCTTCGCAGTGCGGCGCAGCACGGATTCCCTCAAGGATTTTCATGTCTGCCCAATTTACTTGTAACTCGTGAAAGCCAGACTGAGGCAGTATACAACGGTCACGTTATCGACAGGCTTTTCGGTGACTTCTCGAAAGCCTTTGATACTGTCCCACATCAACGGCTCTCATTGAAGTTGAGATCGTATGGGATACCTTGAGCCGCCCTTAAATGGCTTTCCACTTTCCTAGAGGGGAGAGAACAGTGTGTACGCGTGTGGCGTAGTCTTTCGCTTAAACAAGCCGTTCTTAGGGGCGTTCCGCAGGGCTCGGTTCTAGGGCCGTTGCTTTCCGCAATTTGTCACTGACCTACCCCAGGAGCTTGAAGTACCATTGCCATTGTTCGCTGCTGACCTCAACCTCTGGAATATTGTGGATATCCGTGGGCATTAATTGGTTGGACAGGGTGTGATGTGGTCTTTGTTATAGGTCCATCAGTATTTTAAAGTCCGCCAACTCCTGGTTCAACGACCCGCCGAAGAAGGAACACTCACGGGATAATCCTATCTTTCCAGTCCCGCTTGAACTTGAACTTGAACTTGCCGTGTGCAGTCTTGGGCTGGGACTTTATTCGTTGACGAGTCATATCCGCCAAGTTACATTTATGGTTTTGTAAAGAGAGAACGCTTGCGAGGCGAAAACCCACCACGTCCTGGAACACCAACGCCGATCCATTGAATGGCATGTTATGACTGGCTAGGCTTCTTGTTGAGTGATTCTTTGCTCGATTATTCTTAGTTAGGTTGCATCCGGTTTTCCGTCTGCTGATGCACAGTAGGCGAGTGCCTATTTTGTCCCAGGATCCTGTGCTGTCCTGGCAGACTCGCTAAGCCTGTTTGGTAAGTAGTTCATAAATTAAACTTTTTTGAGTGTATTGTGTTGATTATCTGCAGAACCCCATGAAGCCTCCGGGGATATCCAATGAAGTATCATGTGTAATTTTGTTGAAACCTTGAAGAAGGCCCAACCCGATTGTTTGGGCACCGAAAATAGTAAAATGTGTCCTAAAAATGAACTTGGTGGTCCCCTCGGGGTACGTAGCAAAATAGATTGGAAATATATGCCTCCACGGCCAATTGAACGGTCAAAGCCGAGCAAAGTGCTCAGGACACCGGAACGCAAAATGAAATTTTTGTAGCAACAACTGGCCGAACCCAATTGTTCTGGCCAAAGTGAATGTTAGCAGTGAAACAGATTTGTCCAGTCAAGCATTCCATTGCAACGACAGAAGAACCTGTCATCCGAAGTCAAATGCAGGGTTCTTGTATATATGTTGGCATTAAATCAACAGGGAAGCTCCAGGCAAAATGTGTGTAAAAGAGATATCGTTAGGTGATTCGAATCCAATTGTTCAGGCCACCGTAAACTTGTATCTTTGCAAGCTAACGAACAATTTGTCCTCTCGGTATGTTGTAACAACAGCGGAGAAGCTACTACCCATATCCTGGTAAAGGAACATTGTGCCTCTTATGGTACTGCTGAGGTCGGAGCGATGGACAACTCCTCGGGTGCTTGACGCTGTATCTGTGACGATCCCGGGACAAAAACGCAACGAACAAAGACAGCCAAACAGACGGACAAAACGGCACTCGGATAACAGCCGAGCACATGAACAGTTTCATAATTGATTGAAGCACTCCACCCCTATAACATGTTATTGTTACTTCGGTATATTATATACATGCTACATAAAAGTAGCGAAATAATCCGAGAAGCGAGGAGCTTCGGGATCGGTATAGGATGGAACAATGTTCAAGATTAGAGATGATGATTATGGAGCAAATATTGTTTGCCGGGTATTACGCAAATATGATCCACTTGTGAGACATCGGGAGGCTAGAGGCATTTAAGATTAAATGACTACCGTCTTCTGATCTACCGCGCATTGCAAAGTAAGCGGGGTAGAAAAATTGCCGCACATTAATCTACATCTTTCTATTTAGATAAATATTTCACAATTTTAAAGGTAATAATTTGTAAATCATAATATAAGTTTTAATGCAGAAAGTGGCACATCGGACCCGTATGTTAAGGAAATTATTCCATTCTTATCCAGCATATGAATTTGAACTTTTCGCTGCAGACTCTTGGGCCGTCATCAGTAACGGGCCACCTAATTGATGGTTCAGTAAACAACGGCCATGTGAATAAATAAACTTTATTGTCTTGTTTTGTTATCCCTGAGGTTGTCTTCAAAGAGCCTAACGAAGGCACCCAAATTGCAACCTTGTCTTTTCTGAATGTACAATTCACAGTTACCAACAATTACCGTTTTTTCTTGCGTGGTTTTTCTTTCTCTGACGTCACCTCACTCCACTTGCCATATACCCGATACAAAGAGATCGACCGTCTCATTAGACTAAAGTAAAAGCATAATTGGTTGAGTTGTTAGGTACAACTGGGTTGAACACACCTTGCGGATAATTGCAGGCGAATATTTATGAAGTGCAAGGACAAGTAAAGTTGAGGTAAAAGCAACTGATCCAAGG
This sequence comes from Dicrocoelium dendriticum, assembly GCA_944474145.2. Classification (NCBI taxonomy): domain Eukaryota; kingdom Metazoa; phylum Platyhelminthes; class Trematoda; order Plagiorchiida; family Dicrocoeliidae; genus Dicrocoelium; species Dicrocoelium dendriticum. Next base: position 39,264,815 of record OX104071.1, read on the forward strand.
TCTTCTGGCTGACTACCATGTTAAATACTTTAATGAGTAAGGTTGCATAAACATTTAACTGCGCCAACTTGCATTTCCAATTTGCAGTTTCCATTCGTTCTCACCAATGAGCTTACAGGAAATTGGAGCCTTACTGTTAAAGGGACAAATCGTAGGCCTCGAGGGCGGGCCTGCCGGAACGCTAGTACATTGATTCAGTGATGGATGCGAAGTTGTGCTAAGCGACGGCTGTTTCTCTGACTGTGCTGTAGAACAAAGCGTGCTAGGCGATTTGGAGCAATTCGATGCTGCGACTACGTCTCAGCACCGTTACCCCGCAAAACCTAGTGCGCAATAAATAATTTCGCTTCATTTTATGGCATGAGTCCCGGCTATCATTGTGGCTTTGCAGTCTTATTCAATTCTGTGCAAATGTGATATTGCATTTGTTTAAATGCGTCAGAAGCCAGACAAGCACCGTTACTCCGCAAAACCTAGCGCAATAAATAGTTTATGGTCATTTTATGGCATTATTCCTGGCTATTTTTCTACCTTTGCAGTTTTATTTAAGGCTGTGCAAATGTGATATTGCAATTGTTTGAATGTGTCGGAAACCAGATACGCGGTAGAAGCAGTATTTTCGAATCCGTAAGCCATGGAGTCTGATTTCCGGAGAATCTTCCTTGGGCGTTCTTTTGATAGTTTTGACGAGTTTAATAGTTTGTTTTCAGACTTTATGCTTCTTCATTACGTCAATTTCGTATGCTACAGCAGCAGAAAGTGTAAGCTGTCACGGGTGAAGTACGATAGGGTCATTTATCGATGTGTCCGCAGCGCAGTCGGAAGTCCAAAAGTATAGGAGTGAGACGTGTTTAGTAGGATTTCGCTTCTATTATTTTAAATCTTTCAGCTCACGTAATACTAACTACCAAGCTCGCGTTAACCTCATTAGGACGAGACGCAAGCTAAAAGTCGCAACGTTCGATCTGCCTCACAATCACCCAGTTAATCGCCTTTTTGTGCGACACCTCGTCAATCGCCGTCTGACGGACGATGAGTTCACTCAGTCCGTGGACCTTTTCCGCTACAACACCCCAACTGGCATTGGTGATCTATTTCCTTACCTTTCATTGATAGGTTGTTGAAAGGGAGCCGTGGAATTCCCCTCAAACAGAGGTATTGTGCAGAATAGAGTGCCAAAGTAAGCTATTCGGTGCAATTTAAACTCCCAGTTTCACTTCATTGTAGCGTCGACATGGACGCCAGCCCAGTAAAGAAAATGCAAAGAAGGAAAAAGCTTGTTCAGATCAAAACTCATTCAATTACCCGACAGTAGGCTATATGTTTGCACTACTATTATATTTTAGCCGATGAATACGATTTGTGTAATAATACCCTGGATGGGACATGCGCGTCCAAGGCACGAATAAAGTGAACAACGCTGAACCTTCTCTCGCTGTCTTTTGTTAAATACAACGCAGTTTTATATCGGTTCGTGCGCTCAATTGGAATTACAGCATTGTAAACAATGAACTGGACTAGCGGCACGTTTGCTGCAAGTGTAATAGGATACAGGTGGGTTGTAATAGCACACCGCTTTAAGTCTCGTGGTCGTTGTATATAGACCCTATCAGTGGCACATTTGGTGCCGATGTACTAGGACCCAAGGGCGTTTTTATATCATCTGACTTAGAGGGTTGTGCTTGTAGTATACAGGCTCCGACAGTAGCGCACTCACGATAATGCTATGGTAGCATCAGATAACGCATATCGTTGGCTGAAAGTCATCCTAATAAAGTTTCGTTTGGACGGGAATTGGTAATTCAGAAACATTTTGGGGTTTGGGTTTGTGGCGACTGTATTGCGTAATTATAATTAATATGTGGCTTTCCGCTTCATGTTTACGATACTTTTATCATGAAACTTTCGTTGCTGAAGTTCGAGGTTCTTTGGAAGATATACTGGGTGACCAAAAGGTCGTCCATAAGGTGTACATTTGCACTGCTAAGGGAAAAGGGTCTGGTTATTTAGGGAGTTACAACACACACACGACGGCACACGCTTTCGCTGCTCGTGCTGAAGGGATGCATATTCCTTTAACATTACGCGGTAATCGATTACAGACTGGTAAGTACGTACTACCACAGTTCGAATTATTCGTCACCAGTGGGGAGCTAGAAGTCACTTGCGCTGACAGAAAGTACGGTTAAAAAAGGATTTAGCGTACTAAACAGCGCCGATAATTATTTAGTACATTAGTTAAACATATCCATGGACATATAAAGACATTTATCTTCATCTTCTTCTGCTTCTCCGCGAGTGACCAAAAGCACGCTTCAGTGGGAGGGCTCGCTGTACATATGTTTGGATAAAATGATAATTCATAGGTACAATAATGCTGCATAAGATTCCTATGATTTTACAAAGTCTTCGCTGTTAAAGAAGCCACTTAATTTTGTCTGATATGATGTATCCACTGCTATGAAACTTACAATTCCCAAGTGTTACTTATTTCATTATATTAATAATGCGTTTCACATTAAAATTCCGACGCTAAAAATATCGGCACAATAGGAGACTAATTAACTAGTCCAGTAAGAAACTAAAAGTGGACGGCAGGAATTTTTAATAAATGGGCTCAGAAACGGTATGCTTACCTTTTATACATTGTAGTGAATAATTTCTACTTTAGTTACCAATATTGCATTAGTGTCACGCATATTTAAGGCAAATATAGCTGCACGCATTACACACTTCGAAGTTTCCCCACCGATACGTAGACGCATAGTAACGCCAATTGGATATTAGCAATTTTGCAACACAGCGTGCCCAGCTGCTTGAGTGGACAACAGTTAGCATTCATTTCAAAACCGTTTTGCTGCACATCTTGTCTGTGTTTTGTTTTGCGTTTAACAACATCTAGACAGGCCGCCGAAAAGACGCATAAAAGATAACCCACGGACTATTAACGGACGCACGTGCCAACAAGCTTGTTACAAAAGAAAGCTTTTACGGTATACGTTGCGGAAGTCCAATGTTTTAACGGGCTTCCAAGACTGCGAATTAGTTAAATACAGCATCCATGAAAACAGGCGACCTAATTTTGATTTTTAGCATTATATTGCGCTCACTGTGCAATATTGGACATAAGGGTGTGGAAATTTCTTTGTCTAATTAATTTACCCAATTTGCAGCAATTGGTTATCCGTATTGCCATGCATTCGAATCGGCGGCAAGCAGTTGATGGCTTTTAGCACAGTAAAACACAGTTTGAAGGTTTCACCAGATTAGCGTGTTAGAGTCTAGAGGTCAATTTTTTCACTCCCGTCCGACCAATCAACAAACGTCACCATCATTAAAGTACCATGCTTGGTCTGCGACTACCGTTCAGCGCCGGTTGATGAGGGGAACATCGCAAATAGTCGTCTTGTTGTGTGTCCAGGTAAGCAAAAGTACAAATTTTCTACTGGCTGGATTTTGCAGATGTATAATGTATGGGAGTATGAAGGTGTGTCCAGTTCTCCATACTGGACAAGGGTTGTGGAGCTTGTTGTTGGGTCTTTTTGATGTTCACCCATGCTCCATGTAAGTCCTTACCGGTTGTTACGTCCGTCTTGGGCGAAAACTGTTCCTCAGTCCCATCCCAGATCTCCAAAAAGTTCCGGACCTCGGAGAAAAGGGAAAGTGAGGGACAACCGGGAGAAGACCGCAAGAACAGGCATGGAGTTAAACAAATTTGTGTCTCGGTTTCGAGCTTGAAATTAATTTTTTCGGATCCCTTTTGTTACTGTCTTGAAGATTCATAGAAGCTATTGTAGATAGTATACAATGTCTTGCAAATGCTTGGACTGCTTTAAAGCTGTTACTGCTCGATCGAAAGCTGTTCAGTGTTCTTTCTGTGAAGGGTGGTTGCACGTTGCGTGTTGCAAAATCGGTGCCGATCTGTACGATCAACTGCAGAGGACCACTTCCTCGGTCGTCGTCTTTATTTGTGACCCATGCCGCGCTGGACTGAGTGTGAATCGCGTTTCGAATGGCCTACCTCCAATCAGTCCAAGTCCCTCATGTTTGCATTCTGTGCAGAAGCAGAAACATCCTCTGCTGCCCCCCAACGACAAGTATATCCCTGCCGGTCGGACTCCAGTGAAGAAGGCAGGTACCGATGCTGCACCACTTGATGGACTGCCTGCACCGAACCCGAGTTTCTCTTCTGCTCAAACCGAAGCAATCAGCGCTACTGCCTCCTTGGCATTTCCATGCCTCTCATCACCAACTTCTGGTCCCGTTACCCCCTCTGGTAAGCCGACGGACGTTGGCCATGATAAAGCCCCAAATACCAAGACTTATGCATCTGTAGCGAAGGATTGTGCGCCCCTGCCCTCGCCGGTACGAGTGGCTGAAAGTATGGGCAAGACTGATGTCAAGGTGAAAAGCAAACCATTGTCTTCACAATCGCAGTTGAAGCTAGTTCTGGATAGAGTCGGTCAGCTAGAAAAACTGCTTAAGGAGGGTCCACCTCTCCACAATTCGCAGATCCCTGTTAACAACAAATCACCCTCACGTGGCCGTTGCCTAATCATCGTAAATGCTCCTGAGTCGTCCAAAACCACTCCAGCTGAAAGGATTATGGATGATCAAGAGTTTCTAAAACGCATGATCTCCTTACTGCTCGATGAAGGTGAGCCAGGAATCAACGTCGTCTCGGCTTTCCGCCTTGGAAAGAAACAGGAGGACTCCTCTAAGGTCCGTCCCTTGAAGATTGTATGTCAGAACGATGATGAAGTCCATCGCATTCTCCGACGAGCTCCGCGTCTTAAAGGAGAACCATTTTTCGTACTACGAGACCTCTCTCCGGAGGACCGAGTAAAAATGAAGAAAGCGGTGGATGAACTTAGATGTCGTCGTGATAACGGTGAGACGGACCTACATATCGTGGATTTTCGCGTGGTTCGAAAAACGCCAAGAACTCGTTGGAGGCCACTCCTTGTAATGCCCGGGCGTTAGAGTTGAAGAATGGACTGCGCGCAATTTCTTCCAGTGTGCGCCGTCCCAGAAGCAAGCTAGCTGAAGTGCAGCTTCTTGACTCCATGCATCGGCCGGATCTTATATATTTCACCGAGACCTGGTTGTCCTCGGATATCCTGGACTCGGAGGTGCAGATCCCTGGATACCACCTTTACCGGGCAGACCGCCATGGAGGAAGACCTGGGGGAGGCGTGATACTCTACTGGAAGACGGACTTCAAGGCCCATCTGGTTGAAGCTACCTGTGGCAGCGATGGCGACTTCGAAACTCTCTGGTGCCGTGTTCATGACGGATGCAGATCTCTCATGGTCAGTGTAGTCTACAGGGCCCTATTGGGTTCCGGAGCTTGTCTGCTGGACGCGAGCAAAATGCATGGTGGAAGTCAGGACTGTTTATTACTGAGTGACTTTAATGCCCCGAGTATCCACTGGGACCAACTGCATTGTGTTCCCGCTTCAAACGTTTTTGCTTCCGCTCTTCTAGAGACGGTTATCGAATGTAACTTATTCCAACATGTCACAGCGCCTACTCGTATAATTGCAGGACAAACACCCCATATCCTCGACCTTGTACTCTCACCGGCACAATCAGACGTCACCGACCTAGCCATTCTTCAGCCTATTGGTAAAAGCGATCACTGTGTTATTACATTCCTCTGGACTCGACGACTTACTCTCCACAACCAAGGTCGCCTCCTCAGAAATTTCTGGCGTGTTGATCCCCAACGCTTACAAACGGCTGCCAGTAGTGTGGACTGGAGTATGCCCGAATCCCTGAATTTGGACGATGAGTGGAACCTCTTGCACTCCAAAATGATTTCGCTTGTTGAGCAGGTCGTTCCTGTCTACAAAAGACCTTTTGCCAGGGGTCCTCCATGGATTGATCGAGAACTGAGGTGCCTAATGAACAAAAGACGGAAACTGTGGGTCCGATTTAAGCTCACGCAATCCGGGTCTGACTATTCGGAATATAAAGTGGCCAGAAATATCTGCAACTTGAAAAAACGAGAGAAACGGCAAAAGTACGAACTCGGTTTGGCCTTGAAATCCAAGACAACGCCCAAGGCACTCTTCTCTTACCTGAAGAGAAGTACCAGAGCAGGCAGTGGTATTCCTGCTCTGTATTCCTTGGCTCATGTGGGTTTGCTTGACGATGATGCTGCGAAAGCCAGTCTCCTGGCCATGCAATATGCATCTGTTTACTCGATGGAGACGCCGTTTCCCAGTGACGCGATGCCAATACTCCCTTCTTCGTTGGAGCATGTAGAAATGAGCGTCGATGTCGTTGCCAAAGGTATTCGTGAATTAGATCCGAACTCCTCGCCAGGTCCTGATGGGTTGCACCCGCTGTTCCTCAGGACTGTGGCCGATTTCATTGCCGCTCCCGTTTGCCGGATATTTCGACATTCCCTTGAAGTTGGACGGCTCCCGATCGCTTGGAAAGTGGGGATTGTTAAACCCATACACAAAGGAGGGGATCGTCAAAACCCTGCCAACTATCGACCTATCTGTTTAACGTCAATATTGTGCAAGGTAATGGAGAGGATTCTCAAGCGGGCACTTTTTTTCCACCTCGAGAACCTTAACGTCATCTCTTGTGCGCAGCATGGTTTTCGGCGGGCGCGCTCATGTTCTTCGAATCTACTTGTGGCCCGTGAAAGATGGGCGAAATCATTAGACGCTGGGAAACGTCTGGATGTTATTTTTGTCGACTTCAGCAAGGCCTTTGATAAGGTTCCTCATGAAAGACTCCTTTATAAACTACGATTAATCGGTGTTTCTGGGAACGTTCTCTCTTGGATCGCTGATTTCTTGGATAACCGGACAATGCGAGTCGACGTGAACGAGACTTACTCCGCTCCCGTGCTCATGACTAGCGGTGTCCCACAGGGATCGGTCCTGGGCCCAGAACTTTTCAAGATCTTCATCAATGACCTTCCGGCGGAACTTCAGTTGGATTGCTTGATTTACGCTGATGACTTGAAATTGTGGATGGAGGTATCCTGTCTTGACGAGGCGGACCGATTACAGGCTACAGTTGACACGTTACATGAGTGGTCAGTCAAATGGCGATTGCCCATAAATCGCGATAAGTGCTCAGTCCTTCCCATTGGTGCTTCTGAGCCTTTCGGGACGTATTACATCGGTGGGACGTTGCTCAGAACCTCAATCCTAGAAAAAGACCTCGGCGTGTTGGTGTCATCTGATCTACGGACTACACAGGACACGTTACGAAGGGTTGCTGCTGCCAACAGGATGTCCCACGCTATACGACGAGCCTTCTCGCGTTTGACTCCGGATATCTTCCGACTATTGTTTACTTCCCATGTCCGCCCCATTCTCGAATACGGATTACCTGCCATCTTCCCTCTCACCAAGTTCGAATGTGACCTAATTGAGAAGGTGCAACGGCGTGCTTCGAAATACATCTTGGAGTTACGGGACTTGCCTTATCCCCGAAGACTTCAGCGGATGAATCTGTTCACCCTGGATTATCGCCGACGTCGCGGTGACCTGATTTTCACCAGGCGCATCCTGAGAGGAGAGATAGGGACGGATCTGCAGGCGTGCTTTTGCTTCAGTGCAAAGACTTCAACCCGAGGTTACAACTGGAAACCGTTTAAACCCAGAAGACTTCGGATTCATCCTGCTCTCGCTCTATCAACTCGCGTAGTCAACGATTGGAATAACTTGCCGAAGTATGTGGTCGAGGCACAGACGGAGGAATGTTTCAAGCGTATGTTAGACTCTTATCTTTTGAGTACGATGGGTCCTTGCAGTTTCCAGTGTAGCTGTCAAGGTCCCTTGTGGATTACCGCATAACATCGAATCGCGGCCTCCACACAATGATCGGGAAGTGATGGAGCTGACAAAGGATTTCTCCTTCTGCTCTCTACAATCCTATGAACCTATGAACCTATGGTTAGTGTCGTATGTCACAACATTTGGAGTTAAGACAAAGCATGTATACTGCAACGATAATTATGCTGAAAGTGCCTTTAGGCTATCCTACAGGGTCATTAGCTGTGTGGGTGGATTGATAACGCCTGCTTAGAGACGCGAACGTTGTACCGGTAAGTAATCTACAAAGTATCGGTTTAGTGTGAGCCAAAAATTGTGTGGGAAGCGAGCAAAGAGCGTTATAATATTGCTGATGATTGAAAGGTGCATGAACTTCAAGTAGCTAGCGTACCACGATAGGAAGCGTATTATAAGTGAAAATAAATAGGTTGCCGCCAGAGTGATCTAAAGGTAAACTGGCGGTAGGGCAGCGGTATGATTGGATGCAGATATTCTAAAGGAATAACGGTTACTGAGATACGGAGTGGCTCTTAACAAGCACTGGATAATCGCATATGCATGGAGCCTATGACCACTAGATACATCTAAACGGAGGTGCCGAATTTAAGATGACGGACAGATGGTGGCGCTAGGAAAGACTATCACTGGCCAGATGTAGCCATTTCAACCAGACGCTTTTTCACTGGTGTATGCATCAACAAGTCAGCGGAGGTAAGTGATACAGACATTCCAGGAGAATGTATGATGGAGAAAAGGAGTGTATCCTAGCGAGCTCAGGATCTGCGGAGAAGGAACACGGAGCATGCGGCGAATTGCTGCAGTAGTGAGGAAGATAAGAAGAGCGACAGATAGTGGCCCAAGGATAGAAAGTACCAGTGGACAGCAACGGCATACGGATTAAGCCTACTAATTACGAGTGGATACCTACAGTGAGCAAGTTAACAAACTAGCGAAAGTGTGATACAAACAAGTCAAGAGAGTAAGTTTTGGGGAGATAAGGAGTGACTCCTGGCGCAAAGATCAGTGCTGCCTACAATGACTCGCTGCAGCTGAAAAGTCGTGACGTAGGTAACACGAAGAACTGATACTGGTACTGTGGGAGACAGGGTATCGACGTCTAGCAATGGCATTGGGGCGAGGCCTTTTAGTGGCTAGTGGATACCTAAAGTTTCCCAGAATAGGTCAACAGACTGAAATGTAGGTGACGCAGTCTGTCTCAAAGAATGAAGGTTGGAGGTAAAAGAGCGTGGCTTTTAGCAAGCTTCGGATATGCTCAGAGAAGCTTGGAATCTACGACCACTAGTTGTTACTAGATAGAGGAGCTGAGGTTAAGAGGATCGACAGATAGTGGCGCCATGAAAACCTTTCGGTGGTCAGATATAACCATCCCATTAGGCAGATTGGTCACTAGTGGATTCCTACAGTGGCACAGAATACATCAGCGAGCCGGCGAGGGTAAGTGATACAGACATATTAAAAGCCTACAGGATGGAGAATCAAGGAATGTCTATTAGTAGCTCCGGTATGCGCAAAGGTGTATGGAGCCTACAACGAATCGCTGAGGAAAACGTGATGGAGATAAGAGGAACGAAGAATAATGGTGCTAAGCAAGAGAACCAGTGGACAGCAACTGACTTCGCATTCAGCCTTCTAGTTATTAGTGGATATTTACAGTGACAGAAGAAGTCAACAAACCCGCGAAGGTATGTGATGCAAACAATTTTAGAGAGTTAGTGTTGGAGAGATAAAGAATGGCTCCACACATAAGTGTGGAGCATCATTGCGCAGATAACCAACCAGCGCTGAGAAACTAATGGAATATAACTAACCAAGCCTGAGCCAGGAGAAGCCAGTGAGAGAGCTGAACTACAATTAATTAGGTGTCGCAGGGCAGAAAGTGACATCTGAGCATCTAGCAAGAAAGCCTGTGCAGGGAAAAGCCGGTGAGAAAGCTAGACTTTGGTATAAGTAGGTGTCAAAGATGTAGCGAGTAACAGATAAATGTACGTCTAGAAAGGAGGGGCTGTGCGCGGACTACTTGAGTTATGTTTGCTGGACAGAAGGGAGCTAGGTAAGTGGCGGCTCCAAGCAATCTTCGGGTATGCGCAGAGATGTAAAGAGCCTAGCACGGCTATCTACTGCAGCTACTTAGATTAGCGCTGCATTGCACTGGGTTGAGTGCTAAAGCACGCTGAGTAGGAGAAAGCTTGTGTAATATGTCTATAGCCCTACACAAAAAACGAATGGAGTATTCGTGAAAAAGCTTGTAAAGGAGAATGCATGCTAAAGACCCAAGTGAGCTGCCTCACGCACTAGTATTCAGAAGTCCTGGATCATTAGAAGATAACAAGTAAATCAGTCGGAGTGCTGGGAAGCTGTAGGTGGGACTGGATTTCTACTAATTTGGTAATAACAGACTTTCTGGCTGTCTTGTGGGGCTATGCTTTAATAGCGATCAGGTCCATGCTCCTACAGCTCATCCTCAGGAATGTATATTCCTAGGAATTCAGATACTATTGTAGTATTTAGGAACCTGTGTAAAGCGTTTCGAAAGTCTAGGGTGGTCTTGGCTGTCCGGAAAGTCATCGGCAGCCGATTCCATGCGATGGCGTATGTATGAAGAAAGAACTTGGAACGGATGCTGCACCGAGCCCTAGGCAAAGTTATGGAAAACGGTCTGGCTCGAATGGGGTAAGGATCATTGTCTACTTGTAGAACAAACCAAGCAGTATTGACCACTGGGTTTGTATCATCTGAAATAAAAGCACAAGTTTGAACTTGAGCCTGCGTAGCCAAAGTGGTTCCAGTTTAAGCTGTTTGCATCTGTCTCGATAACTATGCGTGAACCAACCAAGTAGAGGTTTGGTAAACTTTCGTTGCACCCTCTCAATTTTTATACGGTCACTCTTGTGCCAACTGGTGAACACAATTGAACGGTATTCCATAATGGGTCGGGCGCAGGACTTGTAGATGGCTAGCCGCGATTCCACCAGTAGCATCGATTTCCATATCATACCGATAGTTGAGCGAGCTTTAGCAGGGTTATAGCTCGCCTGCTCGGCGAAGTTTAGTGAACTGGAGTAATGTACGCCAAGGTCCCTGACTGTAGTGCACCCAGTAAGTGATGATCCACGTAGTTTCAGTGCGTCGGGAGGCACACTGCAACGATGTGATATAATATTGCATTTTGCAGGTGAGAAATCCATTTTCCACAGACCGCACCAATGTTCAAGCGCTTTAAGGTCGCTTTGTACACTGGAGATTCCGTTATGTGTGTGGACTGAGTCGAATGTGAAGACTACTTTGATGCCATCTGCGAATAGAAACGGTTTACCGTGTGAAAAGGAGTCAAGTACATCGTTGGTGTAGAGGAGGAACAGCAATGGTCCTAGGACACTGCCCTTAAATACTCCACTGGTTACTAGTCGTGGATCTGAGTCCTTGTATCCCAGTAGAACCGACTGTGTGCGATTAGCAAGGTACGATGTGAAACAAAGCAATAGCTGGTTAGAGGTACCAAGGGATCTAAGTTTGGTCAGAAGGCCAGAATGTGGGACTCGGTCAAAGGCTTTCCTCATGTCGAGAAGGATTATAATCAGCGCAGATCCAGTGTCAATGTTACGTGTCACCATGTCCAAGAACTCAAACTAGTAGGTCTGACATAACTTAGCCGGCAGCAACCTATGTTGAGACCTGTTAATAAGTTTTCGCGGTAACGGGAATTCAAGCATTCTTTCCTTAAACAGCCTCTCCATCACCCTTGAAGCAAACGGCGTATGCTTGATGGGGCGGTAGATATTATTGTCTAACCGGTCACCACCTTTGTGTCTTGGTAGAACGACCGCATGCTTCCAGGCTGTTGGGAAGTTGCCGTTACTCATAGATAACGTGAATATGTTAAGGAGTAAAAGTGGAATATCAGAAGCACCCTGTTTCATAAGTGCAGAGGGTAGGCCATCAGGACCAGGGTGGTAAGTCAACTTAAGTGACTTTATTGTCCTAGTAATTGAGCTTATGTCAAAGTCGACAGTGGATAGCTCGTCGTTAGTTTGCCGAGGTATTATTCTGGGATGTATCGCCTGGACGTCAGTGAATGAGTCACAGAAGTGTCTGTTACCAGTTCGCACAGGATATCTGGGTCAGTACCTGCTATGCCGTCCAACATCATTAACGATGTTACGAGTTTTGACTTTCTTCTGTTTTGCATTAGATGGACAAGAGCTTTAGAGATGGTGTTGTCAGAGCGAGACCTGCGTTCTTCAGCTAGCATAGCATCTGAGTGCTTATTCCTCCATTCTGTCGGGAGCTTATTAATACGTATGAGCAGTGAGAAGTCATGTGTCTTTCGATATTTGGCTAAATGTTTCTGGAGTTTGACTTCCATTTGTAGCGCCCTAAAAGATAACTGCTATCTTTCATGTACAATTTAATTGTTGACCGATTGTACATTGCTCCTTCTCGTTTCAATCTTCCTTACAACCGGCTCTACACTCGACAGTCTTGTAACTTCCCGCGCTCACGTGTTCGCTCTCTTCTCGCTTCACTCGTCCGCTTCTTATTGTAGCCCATCGAATAGAGTCCGCTGTGTCCGACTCCTATTGCCTTCTGATATCCGCGCATAATTTCGCGCACCGTCTCTGACTAGTATTAACTAGTCCTACAAATTGGTGACCCCGATTCACACTCGCGAATTCAACCTTTTCCTCGTTTGTATTTTTTAGTGAGTTCGTTCCTTTTTCTCGATTATATACCTGTATTCATTTGGTTCTTGCGTAATTTTGGTACTTTGAGCGTGTTTTTGTCATCCTTTATCTTTTCGACTCACATTTCGAGAGTGGCATCTGAGTCCATTCGCAGAGTAACCATGCTTACTTTGGTTGTTCCAAGTTTCATGGGACACAGCTCAGAGGATTGGTTTAAAGTATTCGAGATCGAACTGGAAAATAATGGCATTACGGCGGACCGTCAGAGGTACAATCAGCTCGTCCCACGCCTTTCTTCGTCGGTTGTGAGGCTGATTGAGGATATTCTACTCTGCCCTCGAAGGAGGCAAAGTATGAAACAACGAGGCAAGCGATTTTAAAAGAGGTACAGCCCAGCGCACGACCTCGATTTGAACAGCTTAATGGTCACAAGCTTGGAGATCGCAGGCCGTCGGCGTTGCTCTGCGAACTTCAGCGCATCGTTGGTCCCTTATTCTTGAGCAAAGGGATAAATGAGCTAGGGTCTGCACGTCTCCCAGAGCCACTGCCGGTATTGCTGTCCATGTTTATAGCTACAACCCTGAATGAATTAGCTACCAAGGCAGATGCTGAGTTCGAACGGTTTCTGCAGCAGAGGACCACTAGCTCCGGTGACGTATTCTCACCGATGCAAACCGAATCTCATGTTTGCTCCCAGTCGTTAGGCCGATCTGACTCTAAAGGCGAGGAAATTGCGCTACTTCGCAGCAGGATAGCAGCAATGAAGGCTTCGAAGCAGCGTGTGCCACGGTCAAATGCTGACCACGTTTTGGCTACCGTTCATTGTGGCTCGTCTGTGCCTGCACGGAGTACGTCACGTTCGGCACGAAAGCGCAACATTTTCCCTACAAGTTCTCAGTCAGATAATGTCAAACCCGTCGAAGAAGTATGATGGTATCACCGCCAATACGGTGGAAGAGTTAGACGTTGTCGAGCTCCCTGCATTAGGCACGACCCAGCTGTTTCAGGGAAAACGAATAGCTCGCATACTAGCACTACAGACGGATCATTCAATAACCAAGCAAACCAACTGTTTTACGTTAAGGATCGACGTTCTTCCGTCACATTCCTCATCGTCAGCGGAAGTCAGCGTCATCCCAGCGACCGCTAAGGACAAGCACTCAGAGCTGACGTACAAGTTGCGTGTGGCCAACGGTTCTCCCATAGCTGCATTCGGTCAGCGCATGAAGAACCTAGACCTCAAGCTTCGCCGAGATTTTCAGTGGGTCTTCAAGGATGCGTCTGTACCCTTCGCAATTGTCGGTATCGACTTCCTCCGACATTTTGGCTTGCTTGTTGATGCTGGTCGCCACAGACTTTTAGACAACCATAATAAACTAGGGGTTGAAGGCGCTCTTACGAACGCCCGGTTTTTCGAATCGCCGATGTACCAACAAATTATGCGAACCTACTGTCCGAATACCCGTGGCTGGTACGACCAGCTGCAGAGCTTCCGCCAGTCACGACAGAGGTGGCTCAGCACATAGTCACGCGTGGTCAGTCAGTTGGCGCACGATCAAGCCGGCCTGCTCCTGACAAACTACGTGCAGCACGAGCTGAATTCGACCACATGCTTCAGCTCGGTATCGTTAGACCGTCTAACAGCCCATGGGCGTCACCTTTGCCCATGGTCCCGAAGAAGGTCATGGGGGACTAGCGTCCTTGCGGCGACTATAGAACCTTGAATACAGTTATCACGTCTGATCGCAACCCGATCCCACACATAGTGGATCTCACCGCCAGTCTGGCGGGTAAAAAGATCTTCAGAAAATCGACTTGGTACGCGTATACAACCAAATTCCGGTAGCCGAAGCGGACATCCCTTAAACTGCCGTGACGACTCCATTTGGTTTGTTCGAGTTTCTGCGCATGCCTTTTGGTCTAAAGAATGCCGCACAAACTTTTCAGCGCTTCATCGACCAAGCTTGTCGCGGGTTAGACTTCGCTTACGCATATCTCGATGACATTTTAATCGCAAGCACTTCACGAGAAGAGCATATGCGCCACATACGAACACTTTTTGACCGTTTATCTCAACACGAGGTGACGATCAACGCAGGAAAGTGTTCATTCGGTGTTGATTCAGTCAGCTTCCTCGGTCATCGTATATCCTCTGCAGGTGTTGTGCCACTGCAGGATAAAATTCAGGCCATCATCGACTACCCCGAGCCTCATTCTTTCAAACAGCTCAGGCGTTTTGATGGACTTGTCAAAATTTGCCGACGACTTATGCCCAACTGCGCCTCGCTGACGAAAAACCCCTCACGGACCATCTCCGAGGGAAACTCAAGAAATTCGAATTTCTTGCCGCAGCACGCGCTGCTTTTAAGTCGCTGAACGAGGCTATCGCCAACATAGCTTCTATAGCGCATCACGATCCTGCCGCCTCACTGTCCCTCAGTACTGACGCCTCGGACGTGGCAGTCAGCACTGTTTTGCAGCAACGAGTAGCCGACACGTGGCAGCCCTTAGAGTTTTTCTCCAACCGACTACAATCTACGGAATCTCGCCACAGCACGTTCGGTAGATGACTACTGGCCGTGTATCTAGTGATACGTCACTTTCGACACGTCCTGGAAGGCCGCTCCTTTGCCGTCTTCACCGACCGGAAACCCCTGACTTACGTGCTCGGCTCGACTACCGACCGATACTCTCCTAGAGTCGCGCCACCTTGACTATATCGCTCAGTTTACGACCGATATGCGGCATGTCTCAGGTGTGCACAACGCCGTCGCCGATGCAGTTTCTCGCGTCCAAACTGACGCTAGCACGGCTATCGACTTGGCAGCCATGACCACAGGGAAACTCAACGATCCTGAGGTTGATCTACTACGCAGGTCTCCCTCATTGGACATACAACCCGTTCCGCTGACATCATCAAACGGAACTATACTCTGCGATTTAGCTCTGGACCCGCCGCGTCCAGTCGTCCCACGCGCATTTCGACAAACCGTGTTCGACATATTACACGGCCTATCTCATCCAGGCATTCGTGCATCGGTTAAACTCGTAACCGCACGATTCGTTTGGCGCAATGTTAATCGGGACGTCCGTACTTGGGCAGCTGCTTGCCTTCCGTGTCAGCGCGCGAAGGTGCACAAGAACACGAGAAGCCCATTAGGCACGTTTCCCACGCCAGATGCACGTTTTCATCACGTGCACGTCGATCTCGTAGGTCCTGTGCCGACTTCCAAGGGCTCTGTGTATCTACTGACCTTTGTCGATCGGTTCACTTGGTGGCTGGAAGCCATTCCCGTACCTGACTGCTCTTCGGAAACAGTAGCGAAAGCTTTTCTGGAGCGCTGGGTGGCTCAATACGGCTGTCCCGCCATCGTGGCCAATGATCGAGGGTCACATTTCTCGGCAACAATTGCCACGTTACTTAAGGAGTTAGGCTGTCGCCCCGTCCAGACGACAGCGCACCATCCGGTCGCTAACTGCATGGTGGAACGTTTCCACCGCCAGTTGAAGGTAGGGCTACGTGCGCACGCAGACCCTTCATGGTCTGAAACGTTGCCCCTCGTCCTCCTAGGCTTAAGAAACACGGTTAAAACCGATTTCGACGCCACACCAGCGCAGCTAGTCTACGGTTGCACACTGCGGTTGCCCAAGCAGCGGGTTGCACCAGCCCCATGTACTTCACTTTTGACTACGGAAGTTACACTGATCGCTTGGCTCACCAAGTGCGTGAGCTACGTCCACCCGCTCCTCGACCGCAGAAGACACCAGTGTACGTGCCCGAGAAGGTACCTACGTGTTCACACGTCCTTCTTCGCGCAGAAGGTTTACGACAGCCTCTTCAGCCGCCGTACACAAGATCTTTCAAGTTGCTACCTCGTGCGAGCAAGGCGCACACTATTGACCACGGTGGTCGACACGCAGTCGTCACCATCGACCGTCTAAAACCCGCCTTTGTGGAAGAAAAGCCCCCGCGCACTTCGTTTAGTAGTGTTTCGGGCGACGTCACAACTCACCGCACTAGCTTACCTCATCCTAGTGCAGTTCAACCAGACCACGATCCCGTCCCGCGATCTCCCGAACCTAGCCCGCCGCCTCCCACGACCAATCGCCGTGGTCGGGAGGTGCGTAAGCCCGTTCGTTTCTCTGACTATGTACAGTGTAAATATTTTTAGATTTGTAGATATTGCATGTACTTGCCCCATTTTTGGTCGAGTACCGCTTTGAAAAAAAACAAAAATTTCAAAACCTCCGAAAAATCATTTTCAAAAGATATTCAAAAACCAAAAAAATTTAAACGCGCCGAACATTCGTTTGTTCTTTGCGTTTTCGGCGCGTGTTTGTCTAAATTCTCGCCTCTACACGCCCCAACCCTCTTTTTTGATCGACTAGCCCACACGAGGAGTGTTTTCGAGGACCCAGAGGCGAACACTTGTCGTTTCTCCGCGGGACGAGTGTCGCTTTTTCGCGGGATGAGGGTCGCTTCTCCATGGGACCATGGTCGTTTCTTCGTGGGACGAGGGTCGTTTTGGCGCGGGGCGGGGTGCGGTAGGGGGAGAGACCACTCCCAAGCGCACCGTTTGGCAGCAGCGGAGGTTGAGGTCCTGTCGGCCTTTTGCTGGTCCACCAAGTATTTTTGTAGTCCGACAAGCCCGCTCCAACGGCCCGCCGAAATGCCCCTGCCCTGTAATCAATAATTAATAAAGCACCAACGGCACAGCGGGCTCCGACTGCCGACGAACCCCCTTGCCACGAACGCTCATTCATTTTTACTCGGCACGATTTTGCCTTACGTACCTCGGTTCAACAGTCCTTTTCGAGTTCGAAGGCTTTCTATGTTCAGCCTTCTAGGGGAGCTCCGTAGCGCCCAAAAAGATAACTGCTATCTTTCATGTACAATTTAATTGTTGACCGATTGTACATTACTCCTTCTCGTTTCAATCTTCCTTACAACCGGCTCTACACTCGACAGCCTTGTAACTTCCCGCGCTCAGGTGTTCGCTCTCTTCTCGCTTCATCCGTCCGCTTCTTATTGTAGCCCATCGAATACAGTCCGCTGTGTCCGACTCCCATTGCCTTCTGATATCCGCGCATAATTTCGCGCACCGTCTCTGACTAGTATTAACTAGTCCTACAAATTGGTGACCCCGATTCACACTCGCGAATTCAACCTTTTCCTCGTTTGTATTTTTTTGTGAGTTCGTTCCTTTTTCTCTATTATATACCTGTATTCATTTGGTTCTTGCGTAATTTTGGTACTTTGAGCGCGTTTTTGTTCATCCTTTATCTTCTCGACTCACATCTCGAGAGTGGCATCTGAGTCGTTTCACAAAGTAACCATGCTTACTTTGGTCGTTCCAAATTTCATGGAACACAGCTCAGAAGATTGGTTTAAAGTATTCGAGATCGAAATGGAAAATAATGGCATTACGGCGGACCGTCCGAGGTGCAATCAGCTCGTCCCACGCCTTTCTTCGTCGGTTGTGACGCTGATTGAGGATATTCTACTCTGCCCTCGAAGGAGGCAAAGTATGAAACAACGAGGCAAGCGATTTTAAAAGAGGTACAGCCCAGCGCACGACCTCGATTTGAACAGCTTAATGGTCACAAGCTTGGAGATTGCAGGCCGTCGGCGTTGCTCTGCGAACTTCAGCGCATCGTTGGTCCCTTATTCTTGAGCGAAGGGATAAATGAGCTAGGGTCTGCACGTCTCCCAGAGCCACTGCCGGTATTGCTGTCCATGTTTATAGCTACACCCCTGAAAGAATTAGCTACCGAGGCAGATGCTGCGTTCGAACGGTTTCTGCAGCAGAGGACCACTAGCTCCGGTGACGTATTCTCACCGATGCAAACCGAATCTCATGTTTGCTCCCAGTCGTTAGGCCGATCTGACTCTAAAGGCAAGGAAATTGCGCTACTTCGCAGCAGGATAGCAGCAATGAAGGCTTCGAAGCAGCGTGTGCCACTGTCAAATGCTGACCACGTTTTGGCTACCGTTCATTGCAGCTCGTCTGTGCCTGCACGGAGTACGTCAAGTTCGGCACGAAAGCGCACGTAGCGCCCAAAAAGATAACTGCTATCTTTCATGTACAATTTAATTGTTGACCGATTGTACATTACTCTTTCTCCTTTCAATCTTCCTTACAACCGGCTCTACACTCGACAGCCTTGTAACTTCCCGCGCTCACGTGTTCGCTCTCTTCTCGCTTCATCCGTCCGCTTCGTATTGTAGCCCATCGAATAGAGTCCGCTGTGTCCGACTCCTATTGCCTTCTGATATCCGCGCATAATTTCGTGCACCGTCTCTGACTAGTATTAACTAGTCCTACACAATGCATGGGTGGGAACTACCCCTAGTGATGTTTTCGTAAACCGTCGGGACTTTTTGTGCGTCAGTACATCTATCCAACATTCTAGACATCGGTGGAGCTCGTATACCGCAGCGCTGATGTCAGTGGTCAGGAAGAAGCAGTCTCAATTCATCGACCTTAGAAGTGTTACGAAGCTGTTCCAGTCAACGTGTTGCATTTGTTTGGACATGGGAGCTCGGTTGGCCGTAGTGATCTTTAGGTTTGCTAGACTGAACGACAGTTGTACCACTTTGTGGTCGCTACCTGGGATGCCATCCTGTACAATAGCATACGCATGAGGGAGGCCGCGTGTAAAGTAGTGGTCAAGAGTATTGGGCAGTCTAATAGGTTCCCTTACGTGTTGTACACATTCATTTGCTAGGTCCATGTTCAGAAATGACGCCTATTGGGCAGGCGCAGTCTTTTTGAGCCATTGGATGTTTGGCATGTTGAAATCTCCGCCTACTATCATATGTCTGAAGGGGAGTTCAGACACATGGGTAGAGAGATCCACAAGTTCTTCTACTCGTGTCTTAGTTGAATGTGTGAGTTATAGACGCAGCCAATAAGCAGATTGAGGCCAATAGGGCCATCGTGTGACTGAATCCAGATTGAATTTTCAGGTTTTCCAATATTAAGGAGATAAAATGCAGAAGCATCGAAATTTTCATAGGCGTAAGTGAGGCAACCTCCACCATGGTTATTAGCACCGCTATTGCTAAAGATTCTGTAGCTAAGAATGAGTAGTGGCGAATCAGACGTTGGGGGTGAAGGCCACGTTTCCGTAATAAGAACCACCTGTGGAGAGGAGGGAAGTATGAGGGGGCTATATGATGCATTTTATGCTTGATAGATCGCGCACTGATGAGGAGAGCATGCTAAATTGTTTGGAGGCTCTGGTCGTTAGTTTTAATGAGCCGGCGGCTGCATGAGGTTTCGGAAGGGTCGGTGACATTTGCTCAAGGGCATCTGTGGGATGATTAAGAGTCTGTAAAGATGGTAGAGGGCAGCTTCGTCCAACAGTCTCGTGAGTTGTGGCGAGCCGTAGCCCGCCATATTCCATAAAAAGGAGCGGGGATGCGTACTGACGTGTTGGGCAGTTCACTAGTCATTCGGCTTGTAGGGCGCGGGCGATCAATCGTTGCATTCGAGGGTGGGATGGTGTCTTTCGTTACTTCGCGGAGTGTTCTATAAGAAGCAGGTTTGTAGCAGGGTACCTGCAATTGATTATAGTTACTATCAGCTGGGTCGCACCGCAGAAGTGGCGGCATTAGGGAGTAGGGTGTGGATTCGCCAGCGGGCCGTGTTATATTGGACAGTCTCGGGTTGAGAGACTGGTTTGGCTGGGGGCGGTGAAGTGGGGCAGTGGTGTTGCTCGTGTTAGCGCTACCGGGTGCGGGGCGGGAGTCGCGCATGTTCTGGCTGTGGCTGAGGATATTGGCTTTCATATGGCGAGCAGTTAGAGTTGGAAGCAAGTATGGCTTTCTGGGGGCGGCACGTATTTGTTTGTAGTCGTGGTCTCCCAGTGATACATACTTGTTAGATACTGTCTGTAAGGTTGCCAGCTGTTTATTCTGAGATGAGCACTTGTTGGGTAGCATGGAGGGGTGGGGTTGCCTGTTTTCTTTGGGACGTTCAATGGGTTGAAGTCTCCGCAGGTAGGAATTGCACGAGGCAGGCTTTTTGATGCGCCTTCGTTTTGGGCGGTTGCATGAGAGTTCCTTAGTAGTCAGTGGGGTGCTTGACATAGGTTCGTTGGATGTGTTGCCAATAACTTCTTCTGTCAGAGGTTCGGTATCAGTGTCACACATGTCGGAATCGTTCGATTTATCTACATCAGCCTCACCTTGACCGTAAGCAGCTTCATATTGCACTACCGAGAGGGCTAGCGTCTTCACTGTGTTGGACGAAGTTAGTTCAGTGCTGTAGGCCTTTTCCACATTTGGGTCCACATGCTGTTGCGACAGCTTAAGATCTACTGTGAGTGAGGTAGCAAGTCCAGTCGCGGTGGGGAACCTTCCGCCCTTCGCTTAGGCGGAAGTTTATTGGTTGATGCAAATGCTCTTTGCAGAGGTGTTTTGTCCGGCTTGAGCAAGATAGGCCCCAAATTGGCTGACTCGCATAACGAATCGTTTTGCTATTAAAGTCTTGGCCAGTACTTGGTCTCTAAAAGTGATAAGTATAGGGCACGATTTACATTTGGATGTTTTTGGTAGACGTTTAAGTTCGAAGGAATCAGGATTTATGTTACAGAGATTGGTGAGCGAGTGTTTCACTTTCGTTAATTTGGTTTTGTCGGTTATATTGAATATCATTACGTTATTTGTACGGCGAAATCGTCCGGAAACTTCATTAGCAATGTGTGTAAATAGCTCCCCTGCTAATTTGAGTTCATTCACATCATTGGGGTGTGTGATTCCTGAGAGCTGAGCTAGTGGCATCATTTTTGCTAGGGTTTCACTCAGTTCAGAGATGTTACTTTTCAGTGCGTTCAGTTCGACCTCAAGCAAGTTAATTTTATCATCTGCCTCTTTCAGTGGGTCTGATAGGATTACCCTGCAGTCAGAAGTTGTGGCTTAGTTAGTTTAGCCAATTTGTTAGCAGGTCTGTGCACAGACTGCCTTGCTCGCATTGTCTTAATTGGATCTGACGGGAGAGGGGTAGAGCGAGTTCTGTTCTCAGTGGCTACTCAAACACTGTTGCTCTCGTTAATTCTCCAAAGAAACAAGCTAGTGGGACAAGACAGGTCGTCTAACTATTCTACTGAATAGTAGCAAAACGTGAGAATAACCAACAAAAAGTCGAAAACGAACAGTTTCAAACTTCGCGCCTTCAAGGTCAAGGTATTGTGTCTCGTCAACAGTAGATTGGTGAGGCACGAGGGACCTCTCAAGAAACGGACGTCAAAAGGCTTTTCGACTTGAGAAGCTGCAGAAGGCTCTTCTTCACGCTCTTCTCGAGCGTCTTTGTCAAAACAGCGGTCAGGCAGATCGGCCGGTAGTTATCCACTTTGCTTGGGTTACCATCTTCCGGTATTGGCTTTACAACTGAGCATTTCCAGTCGCCCGTTAATAGTCCAGTGGATGGTGACCTGTTAAACAGCTCAGTTTCCGAAGATGCGCTGGTGGCCGATAGGGACTTGAGTATCAGCGGGTGGATTCCATCTGACCCCGCAGGCTTTGTCCCATCAAAATTTGCTAGAATCTTGCGTACATCTTCCATACGGCAGCCTAGGCTGTCACGTTCAGCCGGAGAGGTACTCGTCGAACTCGGT
Organism: Dicrocoelium dendriticum; assembly: GCA_944474145.2. NCBI lineage: Eukaryota > Metazoa > Platyhelminthes > Trematoda > Plagiorchiida > Dicrocoeliidae > Dicrocoelium > Dicrocoelium dendriticum. The sequence continues at coordinate 39,286,944 of OX104071.1, forward strand.
ACCGACACCTGGTCACTTGCAAATACAGAAGCGAAGTGCGTCGCCAATGAGGACGCACGACCCGTACTCGAAGTTAGGGGCTGCCCATCGGAGCCTTCTAACACTGGGACATTGGCTGTGGCTGCAGGCCTCAGCACCCGCTTCACGTATGCGAAGATTCTCTTGGGTGCAGTTTTTGCACCGGCTTCAGGTTGCCAGTCGAAGCTTCTGCGTTTTCTTGTTTTCGCGTCGTTGCAGCGATTGCGCTGTACCTCGTACGTCTTGTAGTCTTCACTAGAGCCAGATAACACGAACTTTTCATAGTCTGCGTCGTCGTCGGGCCAGTTTGCTGTACGCTTTGTCGAATCAATGTGGTTTGACTGGGCCAAACTTCCGCAATTTGAGGGGTACAAATCGGGTGCACAGCAATTTTACTTCCTCTTTAATGGTAGTCCAACAGGTTTCAATAGACGAATCCTGTGGTAAAGATCAGTCCATCTGGCTCGCTGCTCGAATGAGGCCGTTAAAATCCGCCTTCCAGCAGTTGAAGGCTGTCTCCAGTGGGAAGAATACGGCAGCTGTAGTTCCAAGCTAGCTATGATCATGTGGCAATGTAGTCGTTTTTGGTGCATGACTGGCCAACTACAGGAGGATTCCATTTGGCTCTTGGTCTCCCTCTATGTCTTATTGCAATGTTACTATGACATAGCTGGTGCTCCGCACACAGTTACCGAAGACATTCGCCGTTGTCAGTCCGTTCTGTGGTAAGCCCATAATTACCACCGTGCTGCGCTTCTGAATGGCCCATAGGGCGTACTTGTGCGTTCATATCGCCTGCGGGTACTATTGTTTTTGAACTAGTAGCCCTGCGTAATATCGCGTTCAGTTCGTGATATAATGTGTCCCTGACAGCAGTTGAACCGCGCTCGGTGGAAGCATAAGCGGAAATCACAAACAAACAGCGTTTTACACTAGTTCGTGAATAAAGCTAAGCTGATGCCTCAAACGGGCTGCATATAAACGGCTGTTCCTCGGAATCCATTCGACCAACAATGACAACCTCGAGGCTTAGAATGATACCTACACCAGCTTGACTTTTGAGTGCCGAATCGGCGTCTTCAAATGCGTGCTACCAATAACGAGGGGATAAGCCAGGTGTATCTAATTCAACAACCCCGTTAGGGTCATTGATCCTAGTTTAGGACACACAACACACCTTAGTACCCAGTGTGTCCAAGGTGCATGCGAGTGCAGCCTGTTGACCTATTCATCTTGGAGTGCGAACGTCGCAAGCCGCCATGGAAACAGGACAGCGTGACTTTATAAGGGACGGTTGCTGATAGCGTCTGATAGGTGTTGTGAGATGGTGGCTGCAGACGATTCTACTTTAGTAGCACTTCGGTTGCTGTCAATTAAGCTGGGAAACATAGTAGGAAGTTTAGTAATGCGAGTAAGAGAAACAGGTGGAAAAAAGTATGGAGGCGCGAGCAGTAGCAAGTCTTCGTTTACCAGCCCTTCTGTATGCAGCAGATAAGAGGACCGTTACTAATCTGCGCGACGGCCGATGCAGGATGGCGTTTAGGTTTGAAAAAAGTCATGGTTGTATGGGGGCTGTGGCACTGTTCGGGCAACCAGACCTCGGCAGGAGGACAATTAGCGTCCTCAACCAGCTTTTGGCTCAAAAGCCTGTCCGCAAAGCAGCGGGGAGGTGGAAATGAGTTAGTTTTACAGAAATGGACTCCATATCCTTCCAAACTCCCAACCAGGGGGCTGACTTTGTTTGATCTCAGCGTTGACCAACCTGGTATGACTAGCTCTCAAGGGGCCCGGAGGGGCCACCCAGTATAGCACAATGGGTCTAGGAGGTAAGCAAGCCGTCGCACCACGTTAAGGTCCAGTTTCATTTTGCATCATAACCAACTAATATAAACTGTCCGAACTCATTGGTGCAACAAGCTGGTCATTCCTAGTCGAATGGCCCCTAAATTCGCCTTGCGGTAATTTTCTACAAATTCAACAGGCTAGTAGAAAGCACCTGTGAAACCAAAGTCCACGGACGCAGAAAGATGCAGTCGTTCCTAAGGAACAGGACTTGGAAATGCATGGCACTGAGGGACTTCGCATAGCACGCAAACCTAACGTCTCCGAGCGATGATACTAAGGACGTCTATACAACACAAAGCAACCACTGGGTCAATCTCGTCCGGGAGGATAAAGTTAAGAACCAACAAGACCTGGTGGTAAAATTTTGCTCTAAGCCAAAACTGCCATACAGACACACAAGCAACCTTCGCCGCGTTAAGCGCGGAATTCCTACTCTGCAGAAGCGGCGACCAAAGTACTTGGACAACAATTTAGCCATGTGCAACCTTCCCATACCGTTCTTAGGCAGCTCATGCCATCATCAGGCCTCAACCATATATCTTACACTACCGCAGCTGTATTGAGGAGACTGATATCCTTGCGAGAATATAACTCTCCGGGTGCGGATGGCATTCGACTGAAGGCGTTCAAAGTGACTGCCATAAGTTTAGCTGAACCGTCAGGAACACTTCAGCGATGTCTTTACGTCCTCAAGATGTGAAATCATGGGATATTCTCTCTTATCTAGAAAAGTGGCAGATCTGCAGAACCAGCGAATTACCGCTCGAACACACTACTTCCGGTTATCTCCAAGATCACGAAGTTCATTGGATCTGAGGTGCTCATTGGATACCTGTAGAATAATGCCTCAACCTTTTCGAAAATGCTTGGCGCGTACGTGTGGCCGTACTCTGAATACACCAATCAACCGTGGCAACCCTGGCTGAAGCACCATCTCACCGCGCTCGATACTCCACAACGCAGGATTACGGAGAACGTCAGAGGTTTGTCCCACTTCCCTACCCAATCAGGATAAAATCCCTCAAAATATACGGCGGCTGTCATCGGCGTCTAAGGGGCGATCTTATACTGGTGTACCAGATCCTGAGTAACCCAAGACACACATGCCATCCTTAGTCAAAACACATCCCCAAGGGATCGTCAGCTTACGCTGGTCACGCAGTACAGCAGACTGGAAGGTCGACGTAAGCTTTTCTCCCCCAGTGCGTCAAGCCTTGGAACTCCTTCTCGGTACATGTACATAATCCCCTCCCACCTTCTCACTTTACGAAACAACGCCTTGACGATTCTCTGACACATTTAACCTACTTACTATAGCCCGTGACCATTAGGTGCTGGCCTTAGTGTATAAAAACCGTGGACGGCATTATAGCCCCCCTATAATCTAGGCAGGAATAATTGCACATGTGCTCCTCCAAACCCCTTGGTGACTCATGAATCTCACACACATTTTATTGATATGGCTTTTGTTAATGTTGCGATTTTCTCCCTAACCATCATACAAGAGATGTCAAACGCTCTCTTTTATACCCATCCTAAACCATTGCCCATTGCACTGCTCCATTGTCCAGATTTCGCTTTCAATCTCGTAGGGCTACAGGACATCGCGATAGAGCAGAAGGCGTAGACAGGTTGGAAGCCACTCGCTTTTGGTAGATAGCCGTCGATTCCACTACCGGCTGCTCTTCAGATAACGGGAAGCACGCTACCGGATAACTGGGGGACGTGATAGGCGTAGTGGGTAGATTTCCTCACTTATACAATAGGATTCTTATCCGACGCCTACCAGCTAGCTGTTTTTGGATACACTAGCAGCGACGAAGCCAGGCGAGTGTTCGAGATTGAAGCCTTTCGCTCGGAATGAGCATGAAGAGAATAATTCGCAGGCAGTCAATAGACTACACGAAAATTGCGTAGGTCGCACATACGAAACAGACTAGAGATACTTGTATTGTTAGTCGCAGTCGTTTAGCTTGTGAGTCCGTCGAGACCTAGATTACAAATTGGCGATTTTGGCATTAACTTGTGGTTTCTGTGATTGTATGCGACACTTCTTTGTACCTGACCGCAGCGTGAGTGGTGTAATTACTGATAAGCTCACTCGAGGCCATCTGGGGCACAGAAACCTACGTATGAATTTTAGATGTATTTCTTCGCTATCCCTTTTCAACCAACCAGGCTCCTGAACATCTGGAAAAGCGCTGGAAGGCTGGTTCGTGCTACAGGGTCTCGTCAGTTATACACGTTCCTTGGACCCGTGCTGGGTTCCGAAGCCATGACTTCCAGATGACAGCAGCTTGTGCCAATAATCCTTGGGTGACGGCGGATGAACCGCGCTATACCGTAGTCAACCGTCAGTCATGTATGTCCGCTGCCGTCCCCTATGGCATGGTAGCACAATCTGTTGGCATGCGGAAGTCATGGGGTGGGAAAGCTGCAGAGGTCTGAGGATAGCTGACCACTGACGGGAGGCCGAAACTGGAAGCAGTCGTCTGGTGCTTTCCTAGACGTGTGGGGCCTGTCTGACTGATAGGGGACTGCGACGAATTACATTTAAAATTACCTCTGAGGCCTCACTACTCATTCGCATCTATGAATTTTTGTATGGACATCCGCCTTAGGAAAACGAGAACAGACCATCAGCTCCAAAATTTGCGAGCGGAACTCTGTGCAGTATCCAAAACCAGCGAAACCCTATCACGACCATGCGAGGACAGGAGCCTTAGGCAGCTAATTCCTCGTCGGCAATCCCATGAGGAGCCTAATTGGCAATTGTGTGATTGTAGTCATTCAAGCTGCAAGGAGAGCTGTGTAGGCTGGTGCAGGGCGTGAATAACTTGTAGAAGGAACCCCATTTTGCTCGCTCATGCACCTCGTCAACAGCCGATAGGCAGGCAGTGAAACTCCAGCTGACACGAAGGAACTCTTAATAAATAGCACGAGGTAACAAGGAGGGAGGAAAAGCGTGTTGGCAACACCGTTGTTTCGAGGACTTCCAGATCCTTTCAAGTGGGATTCAGAACCAACTGTCAATATCGTACCCGGGAGACAGCTTGCCGAAGTCAGATACAGTAAAACTCGGTCGGCTCCGAATGTGGAAATCCTATTATCCCAAAGAAACGAGCACCGTCGGAACCTTTTATTAGTAGACGTCTACGCAATCATTAGATGCCATGTTTCTAACCAAGAAGGCTAACGAACGTGATCAGAAAATTGCATAGCAGTTCAATAGTTAGCATAGTAGTTGCAAGGTATGTTTTTCTTCCTGTAACGCAATCTTTGTGTACCACTTCAGATTTGCACATAAACCTTTAATTTTCAGTATTGTTAATACAATAAATGGTGTCATATTTGAAGTGGAATGTCAAACTCCTTTGGCTACATGTCGTGTGAACTGCAGCAAACAACGTTATACACCCGAACGAGTTCATCACAACGACACCATGGTGATTCCTTTTCTCATTCTTTTGGAGGCCCTTCCATTTACCGACTCAACGTCATTCCAAGCAAATGATCTTAGGTGTAATATTTTTAACCGGGGAAGTGTAAGAGATATCACGCATGTCAGACAGCGTCAAACTTTCAGCCAAGCACACGGCAATGGATCGGTTTCAATTAAGCGTGTCCGGACGTGGGCTAATTGGTTGTGTTTCAGACATAGAGTTGTCATTTCTGCATGTGCAAATAAACCTGCAAAGCCGAGTTAATTTTGTCTATCCACTGCTAAATAAGAGATATAACACATGACCTAAATTTATTGTGACTGACTAGTTTCACTCCTTGTTCATGTCTGGGCTCTGTAGACTCAAATTTACGTCTCGTCTACGTTGACAGCCCGCTAGACTTCTTCACCCTTTATTAATATAGGCACCTCCATCTCTAACCTGTACATTCCATCTTTCTTCAATCGGACTGCCAATGCTCAGTGCCCTGCCTTAATCTATCCTCATCCATGCAGTCAAATTTGCAGGGACTACTACCAGGCCTACGGATACGTCGACTAATCCAGTCTCCTCTGAGCGATCTCCTGCTCTCTGAGTTTTTTTCTCAGACTACTCGGATATTACCGGTGATTGTTCAGAACTGAACGATTCATACGCCTTCGCACGAGAGCATCGTTGTCTCCTCCACACTTTAGCAGTAAAGGTTGTTCATCCTGACTGTCATCTCGCTGCGTTCTTTGTTTGCAATTCTTCAATCGGGCAGCCAAATCTCAGTGCCCTTCCTTAACGTATCCTCAGCTGACCAAGCTGCTTCTCTGTGACCTCTTCCAGTCCACCGGGATGATAACGGTCTAGACTCTGCAGACGCAAATCAGTTTTTATTACCTCAAGCATCTGCTGAACTTGCTCATCCAATGTCAAAACAGCCTAATCCCTTTCTTTCCTACCCTTTACTGCTGATTCTGTTTATTTTCTTTCCATTTTATCTTTACGACTCAATCCCAATGCACCGACTAATCAAGTGTCGTCTGATCGATCTCCCTCACTTCGAGCGGCTTGCCGGGCCTAATCACCACTGTATAATATAGCCTCTTTGATATTTAACCCGTCTATTTCGGCTGACCACCCCACGACGACGAAAACTACGAAACTATTCTTATCTGAACGGTCTTCTGCAACCCTACAATTGCCAGACCAGGTTCTGACAGCGACTTCGCTCTCTTCCACTTACGTCTAGACTCTAGTTACTTTTATTTTCCTCTCATCCATGGTCTTCTCAGTTATTGCGCTCCATTTCTCTTCCCACGACTTGCACTCATTGCGCCGGACCAAGTTATCCTCGTTCTTATGGTCTCCTCCGCTCCGACCTCGCTCCTGATTACTGGCGGCACTCGGATCATTGCTAAGTGTTTCTTGACCATTACTTCCAGTAGTATGCTCACATTACCTCTCTTCATATGCATCTGCTCCTTACCTTATGTTGGCGTCTGCCTATTAGTGTGAACCTACGTGGGATAACGACTCCCAATGCACGGCAGATTTGGCCCTGTGACGGTTTTCTCTAGATTCTGACGGCTTTTGGACTATGGAAATATGAACGCTTTAGCGTACTTACTCTCACGGATTACTCTTCGTACGGTCGTCCGCAATCATCGGCACCTCGCCGCTTCTTTAAATTTCCTTTTCCGCTTGGTAGGTTGCTATACGTACTGTTACTCCCGCATTCGGTCTCAACCTAGTTGTCTTTAGTTTCACTTAAGATGCCTCTCGCATTCGGACTGCTGTCATCCTCATCGGTTTACCTATTCCTCTCCAACAATCGTATTATCCGCTCAAATTTTGTAAACACGCTTTGTTATATCGGTCACTTGACCCTGCGCGTGCAGAACTTTCTCCCTACGTAGTACTTCTAGTCTGAATCACACCAGCGACGTGATGTAAAGAACGCGCTTGCAAACCATGTATACGAAACAAAATTACATAAGTTTTAATGTTTTATAGGCACCGTTGCGCGCCACCAGTCTTTCGATAGTGCTTCTTCATTAATTGCTGTCTGTCTGGCTGCCTCATGTCGGTTGCCCGTTTTCTCCCCAGATCTTTACAGTTACATCCGCCAACACAAGATTTATCCACTGAGACTGCCTGACCCATCCTCAATAGCCCGCTGCTTTAACCACTTGATTCTTTCTCCGGGAGATGAAGAACACACACTCGTTCCAAATGGAGCGCTTTCCGTCATTCTGGAGACGCTACATTCATAGGGTCCAAAACAAATGGGTTTAGCTCGCCTCGTACTCACAGCATAACAATTTACTCACCCGGAATAATATATTTACATGGATCCCCTGTTCCACAACGGAAGACAAACAATTCTGGCGTGATTACCTTCACTGCCTCAAACATTCCGATTCTCTATTCACCTGGAGCTTTTCCGATGTCATTTCACGGACAGCGTTGCGCTCGTATAAGTGGCTTTTCCAGTGGCCTTTCATGGAATTTTATACTGACCATGGGGAAAATTACACTCACTTACATTTGAAGGAATTCCGATTCCATTTTGCGGAGTAAGGAACACTTAACGATCTGGAATTGGACAATGGAATGGCATTTTCGCCTGTTATAGACATATTCAGCCACAAGGAACAACTGCACTCACCATCCCCATGGCCATTCCAGCGTGGATAGCTGGATACGGTTTGCGAGCCGGACAAGGATATAACAGAAAAAGCCGGCCGCTATTAACAATGTGGTTTCTCACCTGCAGCGTTATCATTCGACTCTGCGACTCTTTTGCATCATTGACCGGTTTCAATGACTACTGCCGGATCATTACGAAGCCACTCGGCTAACCAAAGAAGAATTTTGGCTGTCAACGGACTGCGAATAATACTGTGCAACGTCGGTTTATACGATGCAGAGTCGGCTAGCACTACTGTTCAACGAAAGCTAAGGCAGTGTTCCTGGAGGTGGTGGATTTTCGCCAGGCAAGCGTTCTCCCTATAAAAAGCCACAGATGTCCGCTTAACAACACTGCAAAGTGGCGGATGTGACTCGCCACTAAATAAGGTCACAGCTAAACATTTCACACCGACGCAGTCCTCAGCCTTTTACATCCAACCTGTGCACCTGGTTTTACTATGAAGAACGCTTTGATGGAGCACAGATCATTCCGATTTCGTAATGGTCATTGAGTGCACCAAAACCTTGTTTGGGCTCCTGTACTCATGGATAACTACATGGCGAAATTACGCACAACTTGTATCTTGACGCAACGGTTATGACGGATGTTTACGCGCCTCACCGCCATGTTCTTTGATCTGACTGTTACCTGACAAAACGCTCACTGGTATGGACTACATCTTTTCGTTTATACCTTTCATTAGAACGAAATGTTTTAATATTCCAAAGAAGCTATGCTTGTATGCTTATTTGATCGCGCCTTTACAGGTGTGCCTCATTTTACAGAGAATAAACCATTTATTTATTTATTTATAATCCATTTTAGTTTTCGCTGTTTTTGACGGAGCCCTGTCATATATTCTGCTTAGTCTCCTTTACTATTATTACTACCTATTCCTCTCAGGTCCGATACCATCTCGGCAGCCTTTATAACAGCATTTAACCATGTGCGGAGTGTTAGCTCGCCACTCCTTTAATCCAGCCCGGTATGTTAGTTGGTGGTTGTGACAGTATGATCCCACATCTGCAAGCAACTTATGTTTCACTGCAGCCCCATAGGTTACTTGCGACTTACTCTTTGAAGACGGTAGTCCCCGGGACTATTGATCAAACGGATATCACATAACTGCTGATCCTGCCTGTTCTCGATGACAGTCTTCGAAGCAATACTGCAGCATTTGTTGGGGCCACTAACAATCGTCCAAGCTTAACACACACCGAAGACAAATTGATTTGCAAATAAGCGTGTTGAGAACGGTTAGGTCTATCATATGCTTTTATGTTAGCGCCTGGAAAGTCGCATGATATTGCAACAGACCCGGGGGCGTTCTAGTGCGCCAAAAGTGCCAGATCATTGAGGTTGGCTTAAACGTCTGCCGTTACTTCTTGTTTTCCTTGCTTCTAGTTTTATTCAGAGCAATGCTAACTTAACTAATTCCACTTTTTCCTCATAGGTGAATGAGAGTGATAGCAGTAGTGAGAGTAAGATGGTTAACTTGGCATGCTTCCAACAAATTCGGGGCAACATCAAACGGATTACAGTGTTAATTGAATGAGAAAGTAAATTAGTCTTCCACACTGGACTGTGCCACGTACAAGCAACACGAGAGGGATGAAAACTTCTGTCAGCTAAATCGCTTATAAAGAATTAGCAAAAACAGCAGCTTGACCAGGTTATTTTCAGTTCAAAAAGAAGTGACTCGAGAATGTCACTGCTGGTTGGTCGAAGCGCAACATAGCCTAGGTAAACCTGATCCGCGGCCTATTGAGCCATCAAAACAATGAAGTTGCAAGAATGAATTATCTGCTGCATAAGTCCTCATTAGCTTGTTAACCATCATTTAGTCCTGTTCAACGCTCCGTTCGGAGTACATTTAGAAGAGCAACAAAAGGTTTAGCAGTGTACAGACTGCCGAGATTCATTTACAGACCTTTTCGCCTGGTTACGAAATGGTACCATTGTCCGGCTGATTAGAAGCTTTTACACGTTATCAGCCCAGCTCGGAAGTGATGCAAAACGTAAACTGATTGATCCAGCCTAGCAGTTTCAGTGCACTAGTTTGTAAGAACAGCGCTCGACAGTGGAAGACGGTAACGGAATGCATAGCAGCTAATGCTTTCGTCATCATGCTAGAGCAAAGTCGTTGTATACTCGGTGAAATAAGCCACGCAACTGTGCAATTCGGTTGTTTACCCTACATATGCAACAACTTATCATACCTTTAGTGATTGCCAAGTAGATCAGCTCATTTGGATGTATTCCACGTAAGTCAGTACTACAAACTAGCCCCACAAAATGCACTCAGAATGCGTCATTCAAAATGTGCGTTTGCATAGAAATATTAAACGATTTTATGTAGAAGCAAGAGGTCAAGTTCAGAACAGCAACTGCCTAGTCCTCCCACCGGTGTTGCGCGATGATACCTTGCCAGTAGTCTTCAATAGCAGGTGCGTTCATGCCAGTACCAATCTTCAATCCCGATACAGGCGACCCTCTAAAAGTTCTTTTGGCCCGGTGGTGGGCTCCTGTCTTACGCAGTTGCGGTATCCTTCCGGAAGGATACTGCAAATAACGGTCGTCAATCGTTAAGTGACTAGCACAATAGTAACTGGACGAATGTTTAGGTAATGAGCGTGCGATGGTCCCGTGACACAGTTACTACGCGTCTCTTACTCTTACATGATGACTGAGCACCTCGCGGTTCACCAGCGTGCTAGACTCACTCTCAACGTCGTATGTGTGTGCGTGGTGTTTATAGTTCAGGCAAGTTAATCCAACCTGCAGTTCAATCTCCTGCACAGGCCGCTTTAATGTAAAGTATGATGATAATTTCACTTGGTATTTGACACATCAAACTCAGGCATACATGAGACTCTTCAGACTGCAGCATAGTAATCACCCAAGACGAACGAACAGCGCATGGAATACAACTGTAGTAATATTTAACAAGCAAGCCAAACGGAGCACCATAGTGTCGTAAATAAATCCAGGTAGCATTTTATCCGGAGACATGTAAGTTTAGGTATCAAGCTTGGAGCATTGTTTATCGGATTGCGCAAACTACCGAGGAGTCAGCGTCCCATATGCTTCGTCCAAAGGACTTACCTTCCTGCTGTGACGGAGGCTCAGTCGAGTATGCAAATTGCATATACGTAAAGAACTGTCTAGATTTCAACTTTGTCGGAGCTGTATTGATCGATTCTTTACGATTCGTCAACCGCCGGATCATCGTCGGAATTTCAGCCCACCTACCAACTTTCGTTTCCAGTGCCTAGGAGCAACATCTACCTCATTTGACAGAGCTGCTTTCGGAAGTTTTGCTGAGACGATGTGTGCACGAGAAATATATTAACCTTCGGACCAGTTTCTCTAAAACCGCAAACTGTGTGTAAATGTACGGCGGCCTTTTCCATCCCTTTAGTATCTCTTATGACCTGAGACGGTTGTCCCACATCACTCTTCTTGTTCAACCTCGTTACGGATGATATCTTAGAGAGTACGCTGGAAAACTGTGGGTCTGGCAGCGTCGGGTTATTTCCGGATGGTTGCTTTCGTTGACTGGTACGCTGTGGACATCGTCATATTCTGTGACTCGTCGCTGGCTGCCCAGAACTTGCTTCGAAGTCTGGAAATATCTATAGCACAGTTCAGAATGACCATTGCCCGTTCCAAGTGCAAGGATTTCCTCTGGGATTAGTTAAGAGCTACTCCTATTAACACTACGTTAAGCTGTTACTCAGCAGTAGTTGACAGGTTTGTTTAAATCGGGAATGCATAAATAAATTGTTTATTCTCGACAATGCGAAGCGCATCGGCGTAGACGTAATAAAGGTACTACAAACACTAGCAATCGTTAATTGTAGAAAATCTGTGCAGAAGTTCCAGTAAAATACTAGATCTATGAGATTATGTATATGAATGTAGCTAGACGTGAAGTTACGTAACTGCATTGCTTGTATATGTTAATGTGCCACTGAGTTTAAGGTCGTGTTCACTCAGGCCGCCGGCGTGAGAAGTGTTCAAAGGAAGTGTTCCGCTTGGATAACTGACGTCCAAGAAGGGAGGGACATCATCCGGATAAGTAAGGTGCTGTAAGTTTATTTAGTGTCGTTGGACAAAACTATGTGGCTTTTTCTAGGGAGAACGCTTGCCAGGCGGTAACCCATCACGTCCTGGAACATTACCGCTAAAGCGTTCGCTGGAACGGTATTAACTCCAACCACCTAGCTGGAAGCACAGAGAGGTACTTCGGCGTGATTGGCTTAACGGATTAGATCAAGTTGCGGGTCTCCAATCGTTATGGATGAAGGAGACAACGTAGAAACAATCACAGTCTAACCAGTTACGATTTATTTCGGAACAACCGCTTGAATCAATCTTTGTCCATTCATTTCTATCTAACCTTCTTGATTTGTGCCGGCCCGCAGATGAACCATTGAAAATAATTATTTGTCTAGGCTTGGTATTCTTGTTATATATATTGTGTATACATATATATTTATAAGTAGTTCCCGGCCACGTGTTGCTGTGGCTCAATGTGGTTAAACCTTTGTTGTCCCATTATCTGTGCAGATATATATGAATTGTCAGGTTTGCCGGCTTTAGAACTGAAATTATAATTGTCCATGTGGATAGCAGTCCATATCAAGGTCTACACCGTACACCGAACCAGTAAGACGCCGGCAATAGAGCGGAAAACCTACGCTACCGTTGCTTCGGCGTCGTTTGGGAAGCCAGGGACAGTCCCATCGCCAGTGGTAAAAACAGCTGGTACAGGTGTCGACTCTGTAGCAGTCTGGAGATTCCCCGGTTTGCTTGTGAAAAATTCTAACCAAAATTCTATAATTGTACACTTAGGCAACCGGTGTGGTTTGTTGAACTGATTGCTGAGTTCGATTGCTTTACTTGCTCATCGCCATTTTTGCTTGGCGCTCGCTTCGGTTGCAACGCGCGACTGCTCTGGGGAACCTCTGATGGCACTAACGCGGTTCAATTTGAATTTTTGTGGTGCCAATTGGTACACCCATTTTGCGGCGTGAATGCTTTGCCCTCATAATGCTATGGATAGGTAGCATAAATTAATATAAATCGTTTAGTAGTACTACATAGAATATGATGTGTAAACATTTTACTGAGGTAAAGTTACTGAAATAAGGAAGGCCGAGATGGTGGCGGAAAATCAACAGATGGGAATGTGCAGAAAATGCGGTCAACAGATATGCCGGTATTTCTGATAATGTAACGCGTTAAAATGTTGCATTTATTGAAACCTCAACTAACCGTGTACTATAAACAGGAATCACTTTTAAGAATGGTGTAGATATAAGGTTGAGAAAGCTGCACGGAATTTTAGTCGCACAAACAATGCTCACGGAAGATATGAAATGCGAGAATCTGAAGCAAGACAAGTACGTAGTTTATTCATAATGATGGGAAATACGTAATTGATAGGTTTGAAACTTACTTGGGATGTCT
>OX104071.1:39300904-39338519 GCA_944474145.2 Dicrocoelium dendriticum
GACCCATGACATATATTAGGTTCTTCTTCACTTAATTGTTGGCATGTCCTTTAAGCGTATATGCATTTGAAGGGGCATAACAAGTACTTTTGCTATTATATTGCACCAATTTCCGTTCAATTATAGATCGAATGAGCCCTTGTGTCATGTTCTGCTAGCATATTGCAGGCAAGAAAATTAATTAGTTTGAGTTACACATATTGCGGGTAAGACGCTCATGAGCGTCTTATCCGCAGTTGTTTTATATCCTTCTTATGATTTTATTCTTATTAACACATTCCAACTACAGCCACCTCAGAGTAACTCGAGTATATGTGTGGAAGAGTAAGAGAGGATAATAAGGAGTGCAAAAGGTGTAGTTAACACTGGGGGACTTTGCAAAACACTGCTGAGAAGTTCAACATTGTATGACGGACTTTAAGGCGACACATCCAACGACGTACTTGCATTTTCCGCTGTGACTTTCTGTTTTTCAGGTCTTTGCACCTGGGTATGTATGTCTGGGTCGCTTCCGAACAGAATTTCCGTCGACGTTGGAAGAGTCAGTAAGTCAAAGGATAAAGACAGTGGAAGCACTGCCTTTTGATTTGAGGACCATAGACCTTCGACGTCTGACATATGATCACGCAGAAAAGATGGACTTACCTCATGGATTCAACAGTGAGACAAAATCTGCAGACCGAAGTCGGCTGGAGGGATTTCTAAAAAAAACTCTTACTATTTCACTTAGAAGTCCTGAGGTAGTCCTCCTTTCGTGTGCAGTCGGATTCAACAACGTAAAAGTAGACAGCTTTACGACTGTTTGCTTTCTCTTTTAATATCTCACTCATTTATAGGAAGCAGAACATGGAATATAGATGAGACCTGTTTTTCGTGTGTTCAAAAGCCGACAGAATTTTGGCTCAGAAAGGAAAAGGCATCATAGAAAAATGACAAGTTCGGAAAGGGGAAAATGTGACCGTCATATTTGCTTTTAATGCAATGGAAACCTACATCCAACCAATATTCATATTACAGGGAAAACGGTGGGTTTTCAATCTGTTGAAGGGAGCACCTGCCGAATCAATTGGCTATTGCTCGGATAAGGGATAGTCCGATGCAGAGCAATTTGTAAAAGTGTGCAAACATTTCAATGCTAACGTCAAATCTTCGATGAGAGAACGTCTTTTTAATACTTATTGTCCACCAAGGTCCTAAGTCTCTTGCTGCCTCAGGATTGGCATCTACTAGTCGTGTTATCATGCCGACATTGCCACCATGTTATACACGTTGCCTCCAGTCTTGCGATGGCATGTTGTTAAAGTCCTTGAAGTCAGATTTTAATACCTTTGCTGAGCAATGGATACTAAACCATCCTAATCAACGGCATTCGTTTTTTGATCTGACTTCAATAGTTGGACATGATTTCAACAACGCAGTAACCGTTGCTACTGCTACAGAAGGCTTTGGATCCTGCTGAATCTGGCTAATTAATCCCACTGTTTTTAACTAGGATGATTGTGCTGCTGACCAGTTTAATGAGCCAGAGAATATTTGTGACAGTCACCTCATCCGGGTCCCCTTGTCTTCAACTATACCAGTGCATAAGTAGACCATCTCCAAGTTCACTCCGCCTCAGCAGATGCTTCTACTAAATTTAGTATTAGCATTCCAACTTCAGTATCTAAAATGCATAGCCACATGCCTGCATCTTCAGCCATGATCTCCTCTGCTAACGGTTGGTCAGCTCCTCCAACATCAGTCGACGTTCACAACTTCCAGTCTTCCGATAATACCACGCGAACAGCATTGAGTGAATTTCAGGTCACCGTAAACTTGTGTACCACTTGGAAGTTAGTAATCCTAAGTAGGCTGAAACGATGCCCCAAGGGTAAAAGTACAAAAGTATTAGCAGCATCACCATTTATAAATTCAGTACATCAAAAAGCAAAACAGCATCAGCAGGAAAAAACAACAAGAAGGCCAGTAAAGTGAAGAAGTCAAAACCGTCCTCTTCATCGGTTGAGGCCGATGAGCGGACCTGCTTGGGCTGAGGGGAAGAATCTGTTCCTAGTCGATCTGGTAAAGTGTGGGTCACCTGTGGGCTCACTAGGATTGCACTCCAGGAATTTCCAAATTCTATGTGTGCCACATTTGCGAATCAGACGATGATTATTAAATCTTTGGTTTTATTTAACGTATCCGAGCATTCCCGAACTGCAAACTTTGTGCCTTCCAATTTTAAACTCGCTACATTGTATTGTTAAGTAACGATCTGGCTATCCCCTTCTGTATGTGCTATGACTGTAGTATAATAGGTTCTAACCCTACCGTCAATAGTTTTCCGCATATCTTTGTGTACATTCTTAAGCAATTAGGGTCGGGGTGAAGTAAGATACTACCCAGTGCGCATCTTACCCTACGTGGGTGCGCTTTTTACCTAAAGTGTAGGGTAAGATGCCCACTCTTAGAAAAAGATTATTTTTTACATGAATTGTTGCAACCGATGCAGATATTGTCCACAGTGAATAAGTATGGTAAGCTAACGGTGAACCAAACAGAGTAAGATAGGAATTTCACAAATATTGGATATAAAGCCAAAGTTATTTGCGCAAACCCTTAAGGTGGTGCGTCCCAAACCCCTTCCCTCTACTTGGTTAATTGTTGTGCTCAGGGCTAGTAACTAATGGTAACTTTTGCATCAAATCAAATTCAGTGGAATATATCAGGAACATTTTTGGTATATAAGATACTACGATGGCCAAATTTTAAGCCGTGTAGGAACTAATAGTGAGTTACAATTTCTTTCAGGCTATCACCGGTGGCCACTGGCCATACCTTTTTGCATATTGATTCGTCAGCCGATTCTATGCCGTAATAAATAACGGTGTAAATTTTAGGCAGTGTATTTCTTCGTCAAGTGTAATTGTTTGTTGAAACACTCCACCGGCATCAGCGATGTTAAGATGTGACGTAGATCGCCGACCCAGGAGATCACGATGCACTTAAGCGTGATCTGGACAGAACGTTTGAGTGCTCACTTCACAATCTGCTCCAGTTCAATTCGGGAATGTGTAGGTTAGTCCACATTCATCTCCAGCCGAACATCATATACAAGCTTGGAGACCATGTTATGCAAGCACTCACTCAGCAGCGGGACCTTGGGGTACTAATCCAGACTGACCTGGGCTACTCAGAATAATCTGAGAAGGCGTCATAAACTGGAAACCAACACGCCGGCATTCTGCGGACGGCATTCGAGCGCTTTGCTCCCTCTGTCTGTTCGTAGTTGCTGAGCACAGACATGCGGTCTCTTTTGGAATAACCAATCCATGCCTGGCATCCCTGGCACAAGCACTCGGGACCTCAATGTGACCCGCCACGAAGCACGTCAGAAAGTTGTTCAATCTTCCTTATCAACTTAGGTTGAGGACAGTAAAATTATACAGTGGTCAGTATCGGCGCCTACGTGGCGACCTTTGACGGCCTACCAGGTTTTGAGGAACACCAATCATGCCTGCCGCACCCACTGCTACTCAGTCACAGCACAAATCTGAGGGACCAGCAGTTCAAGTTGGCAACGCAAGACGGATAGAATGTCGACGAAACTTTTACTTTCTGCGTGTATGCAAGCCAGGGAACACCCTCCCAAATTACGTTGTTCCCGCCCCCAGTTTATTTGTGTTTAGAAAGCCCCTTGATGTTGCTCTAACCCATTAAGATTTAGCCTGCTTGTCTCGGCAGACAATATAACGTGACGAAAGTCACACAGCCAAAGTTAACCTAAAGAACTTAGTTGGGCTCTTTCTGCATGCCCCTGTGCGAATAGTGTGGTGAGTCTACTAAAACGATTGTCATTTTATTTCTTCATTTTCTAGTCATCATATTGTGATTCTCATTTTTGCCATCATACGGCACTTGCTAGGCATCTGCCTTTTCGCCCGGAATATGCCTAGTTCATTCATCCGGTTGACCAATTCAAGTGGTTTGTGGACACTGTCTTGCAATACTAAGCTACACTTAAAATTAAACGTTGCATGATAGTTGTAGCGTCATTCTAGGTCAGATTGGCAGCAGAAAATGCACAGGTAAAGTTCTCACCGTCCCCTTTTCGTCAACACAAAAGCATTGTTCGAGGAAAGCAACGCTTTTATTACCTATCATGATGTTCTGAAGAAAAGTTGGACTATTTCCAACGAAGGCTAAAGTTGTTGGAAGTTTTCACTGGACGCCAGCGAAAGCTGCAAGGCGATCTCATATAGGCGTGCCAAATATTGAGTGACTCCAAGCACGTATGTCGCCATCTGCTGAAACTTGGCCACAACACCAAGCTCAAAGGTAACCACATGAAACTAAGGGAAAAACACATCCGTCTAGAGTGCTTATGGAATTACCTAACCCTTCGGTTTTTGTCAAACCTGGAACGCTCTTCTAAACGCAGTTGTACCTTCTCCTACTTGGGACATTTGCAGAAAACAATTGGACATTGCACTTATCTCCCAACACTGCAAAACTTCAATTGCTCTGTAATGGATTACGTTTTAACCATGCCATTCTACCGGAATTCATGCCACATGGACCCAAGGAGCGAGCATGCTTTTTGCTTTCTTCACGCTTTACGACGCCAACAATCAGTGCACCCCGTTTACTTCAGTATGATTACACACGATTTTTATCTTATACTAACGTTATTTATCAACACATTTAACCCGGAAACGCTCGGTCGATGACACTAACTTTTGATTTCCTTGTATTCACCCTAACGATTCTACGGGACGTGTCAGGCACTTTCATTTAATCCATGATAAATCATTGTTTACTGTTCATTTAATATGCATTCAATCTTAAAATAGTAACCTGTTTCCTGGACTACAGAATTTGATACAACAGCAGTACATGACATCAGGTCAAAATATCTTGCCAATTTTTTTCTAGGATGACTGGACCATTGTGATCTTGACCTGAACATAAGAACGACAGTGAAGGGAGACGCACTGTTGGCACCATTCCAACTGCTCTGCGATTGTAGCTGGTGTCAGCACTCCGAGACAGCAATGAACAGAATATGAGGGAACCTAATATGACCAAAAATTGGAACCCTACAAGGATAATCAGAAGTTAGGACCAGTAGAAGGCAAAAGATTTATCGCAGCCGAAAGAAGAGGGGCAGCAAATTAAGGTGAATGAAACCAGTGTCGTACGCCAGTGAAAAATAGTGCTACGAAGTCGCTCAGAAAACGTTTGACCACAGTCGACATGAAGTGGAGTGGTTTTTCTACAGGTGGGTACCTCATGAACTCCAGTAGACCTTATGCTGGTACTTGTTAGTGCGGGTAGAGTTGGCGTTTGGTTCTGTAAAAGCAGCTACAGCCGGATGGTGGGCGATGCTGCCAAGCTACTATACATCTGTCATCAGGTCTGGAATAAGCAGTTTGTGGTCGTTACATCCGTAATTTCACCATGAATCGTTCAGCGGAGAGCTTTTGATAACCCTTGTGAATGAGTGATGCCAAGCACTGCATAGCTACTAATGCTTTAATTTCTTGTAAGGATGTGCGCGTCTTTATCGATAGACCAAGCACCTTCAAGTCTAATGTTGCATGCATATTGGTGTGTATAAAGTCGTATAGTGCCATTGTTAACTCATGCCCACCACACTCCACTCAGACCCGCATCCGCAGCTGATTGTTCTAATGTCGACTCATCGGATGATCTATAGCTGCTCATGTTAGTTTTAGGTGGACTCAAACTGTTCACTTCATTAGTCCGATCGTTCGACAAGTACATTCAAAGGATACTACTTTGATCTTTATGGGTGGGTACTTGCAATCGAGTACCGTGGTTATCTTAGGTAGTTTTATTTGCGTATTCTTTCGGAAAACCGTTTCTTTATTTCATCTCAATGCTGTACCTTTCATTTCATAACTCGAGGCGGCTCATCAACCCATTTTCATTGTGATGTCGACTGGTGAGTTCCCGAGTGAAAAATTCACAAAGATTTAAACTGAATGTTTAAAGGGAGCATGCGGTGGCTGAAGCACAGACAACTTCCCCTGTTGGCCAGCAATAACGTCCCATTGCGAAGCATAATGTGACAGTCCCTTCGTTTAACTTCATATTGACCATTGTGAAAACCTTACCGAACTGATGTCAATGTCTTGAATGTGTCATGGTGTTTACTTTAGAGACAGTAGTGTATCGCCAGAGCGGCTAAACGAATTGTGCCGGTCAGCTCATGATGCTTTTACTGCTGAGGTCTAACTAAGGTCTGAAAGTGAGCGAAAAGTCTATATCCCAGGGATGCTCTTAGGTCGGACCTGTGACTGCAAGTAGAAGGCACCCAGTGCTGCCACTCAAAATCTTTAGGCGACAATAAATTTTAGAGTATACGCATTTCATTAGTTTTTCTTCGGAACGCAGTCATCAGTGATCTTGTTCTTACACATTTGGCTGTCATTTTTAACTGGGGTCACTGAACTAACATTGAAATATCATGGATCTGTCTGCATCAACTGAGCAGGCATTACGAAGAGCAATTACAGGTCCGATAAATGGTGATGTTGAAGTTCAACAATCGTATGTATGCTGGTGGTCGGTGATGCACATAAAGCTACGATCAACAGATGAAAATGCACTAACCTAACTTGAGAAACGGTTTATTAATAGGCTTCTGTGAATAGCCTATACAGTGGTAGTTTCGCAGAAATGGTGGCAATCATACGTTCGTACAGTTTAAAACTCGTGAGCTTATGCGAGGGGTTTCTCCACAATGTGTTCCTTTGTGGATGGTGAATGATACTTTTGGGGCATAATGGAAACAGCATGCATGGGCGTTATGATGGTGAAAGCACCCATCCACCATAAAATGCGTCAGTAAGCAAACTCCCATGTATCCACCTTCCGGTTTCGGATTTACCTGTCATCATGACTGCCAACATCCATATGACGTCTTTGTCTACAGGAACGCAGTGGGCCGCTCGCGTTGCACCACTCACAATATGTACACACATCAGATTTTGTATCAATCCTAGGTAATAAGTCTAGCAGGCATATGGGTGGCAGCCACGCTTGGTATCAAACTGGTCTATATTCCTACACCATACGCATCACTTATTTGGAACGGGGGAAAGATGCATACCAAACGTACACATAGCGGTGGTTGAACAATAGCCTATTCCACATTGGATGGAACCACTCTTTGAGCCTAGCGCTATCACGAGTATTGTGCATCACGTCTCCTTCAGCAACGAGTAACAGTCTTCTGCAGCCAGCAATTATTGGCACATCAAGTTGTACCTCATCAAACAATTTCTCGGGGCTCTAGACAGGGAGTCGGCAGCACTTAAGTGCCCACAAGTGTTTTGCCACAGCTACCGGAGGCAAAGGTTAAAGCTGGTATCTTCATTGGACCAAAAATAAAGAAAATACTAAAATGTGTTGAATTCGTACAGAAACTGAAGGGGATAGGAAAAACCAGTTGAAACAGTTTCTTTTCAACGGTTCCTGGATTATTGGGCAAGTAAAACCCTGAAACTATGAGAAAGTAGGTAAGACTCCCATAGATAATTTTATCCAAATTGCATTCAGAAATCCCCTCAAAGTTCTTAATAATGCTGATCTGGCTAAATTCAAGTAGGAAGCAAGGAGGAGCAAGGCAAGCGTTTTCCCCAGGGAACCTTAAATTTTGACTTTCTTACCAGGGGCAGTATAACGAAAGCATGACGGGTCACCATGTTTGGAGCCTTCCTCGAGTAAACGATGTTCAGTATAGCCACATACTCAGCAACTCTACTCATTTCTTAATATTTGTTGCTATTCTTAGTTTAGTGCATTTCTATGCTGGAACATTAGCCGTTTCGCTAGTACATCTGGAGCTGAAATTCACGTATAAATTTGCCTGTTTTAACTGCATGAATCCTAAACTTTTGTAGACTGAGTTCATGAATTAAAAATCGATGACGAGGATGGATGTTGTGTTTACGTTTTTGACATAAGTAGTTGAAATATTACACTTATAACCTAGGAACATACATCGTTTTACACAGTGTAATTGAGGAGGTAGTCTAGACAGGGAGACACCTTGTTAACTTTTGCAGTAACAACAATCAGACTTGGAACACCAACTAGTAACCGCCATCGAACAAGCAGCAACATAAACCCGCAGGCAGGCACATGGACAGACGGACTGCAGTTACGATGCAGCGCAGGTCTCACATCTACCGCATTATTTTTCTTGGTTAATTAATGAAACCTGAAGCGGCATCCTTATCATACGCTGACACTTACCCATCCAACTTATTCGTCGTGTGTTCGATATTAGCTCCTCGTGGCCACGTTAATAGTTTACCTGACCGGCTCGGTTGAGGAACACACAACCGCATGTGCTAGAACACCACGTCTATGATGTTGATTCATCAGACAACGTCGGCAAGTGTCGGTTGTTTAACTGGCGTTGTTCTTTCTGATTCAGTATTCGTTCTTCGTGTACCTGAGCAACCGCATTTTTGATGTGAGCAAGCCGCTGGCGTCGATTCGCCGCCATTTCGTCCCAACACCTAAAGTAAACATTGGTTAGTGATAAACTCGCTTTGATCATGTCATGCAGCTTCGGTTTACCCACATTGCACTTCCCGGCACTAAGTCGACCTTAAAGTAGGTGTTTCGGCAATCGGTACGTCGGACGTGTCCGAGCCAACTCAGAAGCCGCTCTTACAACATGCCATTCATCGCGTACCTGCCGCTCCGGTGGAGCACTTCTATGTCAAGAACTCTGTCACACGAACCGGTGCGTAGAATCCGATGCAAGCATTACTGCTGGAGTCGCTTTTGTTGTTCAGCTTCCATTTATTTCCGACTTTATTAAACCTACTTAGGAAAGAAAAGCGGTCACTGAGTGTTGATTTTCGTACTCTTTTGTCTCTGAGTTACCGGTCGGGTTCGCAAATATTTTGCGTAATGATAATGTGGCTCATGCTAACCTTTTTTTAGTTATCCGGACCGGGTTAGTCATTCTTCCGGTTTTCCGCCCCGCGCGGTCAAATTCCCTAGTTATCCGGCCTGCAGTGAAAAAAGTTTGGTGACCCCTTATCTAAGGGATCAGCCGACTGAACGAAATGCGAGCAATCAGCCATCGAAACATGGTTTCGGATTTGCCTGTCACTGTGGACAGCCATAGGACGCCTGCGCCTACAGAAGGACCATGGATGGCTTGCGCTGCACCACACACATCTCCATCTACACATCCCATATCCAGTGTAAACTCGAAGGAATAAGACCGGGAGGCATGCGGATGGGAGCCACGTTTCAGCAACGGAGCTGGCCAACACTCCTTCACAGGCAAACAAAAGCACGCTGTATTTGGGGAATCAAGTGCATACAAGCCGGTGGCTGGACCGTAGTCCGCTCCACACTGACTGCATGGAACCACTCTTTGATCCTAACACGGCCGCAAAGACCGTGCACCCCGTCCCCTCCAGCAAAAATCAACTGTCTCCTGAAGCCAGTATGGACGAGGTAGTGGGTAATAGACAGGTAGGCACCTTGTCAACATGCACATCAAGCGCAGCCACACCTGAGATGTTAAACAACAGCCAATCATTCGAAATGCCTATATCGAATAAAGTAAACGCATATGACGACATAAATACTCGCTAAATGAGCATATAGAAGAAATTGGTTAAGTGTACATACGCGATAAGTACAAAACCGTTGTTTCAAAAATACCACGCGATAAAATTATGCAAATTTACCACAATTTGCATGAGCGACGTGTGCAATTTGGTAGATTATCAAGTACGCAGAACAAACCAAATTTTTCTATCGAAACATATATACATATGAATATATATATATATATATATATATATATATATATATTTGAAGGCGTTCGTTTCCGAAGTTGCCTTTCACTGTAACCGTGACCAGTCACAATACCTCTGCGCTTATAGACAAACCATTGACTGCTTCGGTTGCATTGTCCACAGCTCCATCTACACATCCCATATCCGGTGTTACTTTGAATGATTTTACAGTGAGGTACATGGATGAGTTCCAAGCGTGCTTCGGAACCGGCCCACATCCCGTAGACATGCATATCATTCATGAGAACTTGGAGGTAACATGCGAACCTGACACACAGTGTGGTGGTGAGGCCGCTGATTGTTCAACAGGCTTTGAGCGTTGCACTGTTACAAGCACTTACACCCGGTTTCTTCAGCAACGATTAATGTTTCCATAGAGCAAGAAGTACGAGTAGCAGTGTCCGGTCAGTGGGCAACTTCTAAACTTTCACATAAAAGGCAGCCAGATCTGGGACGTCAAGCATCAGGCGCAGTCAAATATTGGGCAACACAAACGCACAGGTACAAGGACAGTGCTACACAGTGATGACGCATGACATGTGCCACATCTGCTTCGCTGTCGGCCTGTATAAGTAATTGAAGTCAGAAGTAGCGTAATTTTGCATACGACTGCGACGGACAACCGATGGAATGAACAGATGGAGTAGGGGCTGGGTGGAGTGGGGCACCTAAGGTTCGTCAACTGGTATGGGGACTGGGAGGGATGCATGTGGAAGGGATGAGGAAAAACGCAGAAGGGAGGCGTCAGTAGTGCAAGTTTTCGATTATCCAAGCTGCTGTGTGCAGTGTAGTAAAACACTTTTTCTCTCCTTGTGCGATGATGGAACAAGCATGGAAATATCCGCAGCCATTTTATACAGTTTCGGCTGTTAGACTAACACTGTCAGCGCACTCGCGCCTAAATCGAGGAAAGACAAGGGACCTTCATCAGGATCTTAGATTCAGTGTATCTCAAATGGATGGTGAGCAGCACAAAATGAGTCAGTCTACCCACATGATTATGTCCGGGAACATGATTAGAAGAGCAGCAAGCTTTTACTGTCACCCAGACGTCGCCAGGAAGAGGACTTCAGAACATGACATCATAGCAATAACAGAGCAATGGTAAGTCATTATCCTGCGAAGAAATCGACGTCATCAAACCTTGGCCTACAAATAGATTTAGGTATGTACGGTATGGTCTACGCTCCGCTTTTCTCGGTTCAGAGTTGTTGCCATTTTGGAGCATGTTACTGGCAGCTAGACAAGCCAGACAACTGCCACACAAAAAGGAAAGCCCTTTTTATTTGCGACGGCCGTTTTGTCCTGTTAAGACTCGTTAGTATTGCGCAGTCGCCGGATACTACCGGATCCCAGCCCATGACCTTACTCTTAAGCGTCAGCGAGTAATGTCACTGAGGCATGAGTGACGGCAGTGGACCGCCAAGACTGATAGCTAACTATGTTATTTTGCGATTAATCCTCCACTGTCATGCAGATTATGTACATGTAGAGGACAGGACTGGCTCCCAGATAAACGACTATCTTTGAGTGTCGCCACCAGCCGAGGTAGCGTGCAAGCTGCTAAAGCGATAACTGATTACACTGTACAATAAAGAGAGCTTATTCACTATAACAAAAATGCCAATGTCTCGTCTTCATGGAATAAGCTCTACTGATCGTAGAAACGTATTCCAATGTTACCTAGCAGGTCAGGTTGCACTTTATAAGCTAATGATTATTTTCACTAACGTCCAGTCTAGATCGTACGAATTATATGTAAATGCACCGAATCGCAACCTATACAGTATGCATATATGTAGAAATACCTTTAAAACTTCGCTGCTACACTCGCCCCTAACTACTGACTGCAGCATGGCACTAGGAAATGATGACTTTGCCGAGATTGTCGCTTGTATGCTCCAGCGCCCTCAAGCTGCAGAAGCCAGCAAAAGTCACCCATCATAGAAGGCGTGTACTTGCCACTGTAGCGCTATTCCATGACTGAAATGTTTTGGTGAAAGTGCTCACCATGCCCATCGTTAACAGATCCCTAGTTCTCAGAGAAACAGTCAAGGTGATTGTGTAGGAAGGGAATTTTGTGTAACATTCGAACACCAACACCCAAAAGTCTGCAAACGATTTTTATAATGTCTTTGTAGTGCTTTGTCTTTGTTCTACCCAAAGATCCTGCGCACACTGCCTTGAATGCTAACCACGCTTCTAACTCAAATGAGGTCAGCTCGCAGTCGAAAGCACTGTCTCCCATCATCCAGCAAATATCAAACTCTATAAGTATCCCTTCTTTGAGCTTCGCATCACGGAGCTCCGGAAACATTTGTTTCAGGTGCGGAAAGGATTTGCCGAACTTTTTAATCAAACCAAGCTTGATGTGCAGGGGTGGTAGATAGATAACATCAGATTGCATAAGAGGTGTACGCTTTACACTCCTTTTCCATACACCATACTCCATCCTCTCTTCCCACTTTTCTGTTATCTAGCGGTGTTTACTTGCCCTACTGTGCCATAAGCACATGAAACAGCATTCTTTTGTGAGGCCTCCCTGCATACCCATTAGGAGTACGACTTTGAAGTCAGCACAGATGTTTCAACAGTTTTTATCGTAGTACAGTGCAGCGAATATCTGTTGCATACTTCCGCAAGTCTACTTCATATTGGGGGAATGAAACAGCGGCACAGTTGGGCACACATTTTCATTGTGGATTAGTATAATCTTAAGACTACTATTGAAGGAGTCAATGAACAAACGGTGGCATCACTAATTTGCCTCACGCCAAGATCTTTAATCACTCCTTGTACCGCGGAACCGTAACCAAAGCTTGCTTTCGGGCCATAGAAACCGGAAATTTTAACACTTCCATTCTTGTGTACAGTAAACTTCGTGTTCGCAGCAACTAAGTGGCGCCGCTGCAGCCGTGATGCCAACAACTCTACCTCGTTTTTAGGCAAGCCAAGTTTGAGAACCAAGTCATTAAGCTCTGATTGTTCACTAAGATGTGGATTGACATCATTGGCTTCAAAGTTTTCACAGATGTCAGAATCAGGGAAAGTTGACGACACAGGATCACTACTCATCATCAATGACACGTTTATTGAGGGTACTAGAGTGGGTAATACGCAATAATGAGGAACACGTCGAATAACAAGGAAGATCGGGCTAAGAAATTTTGTCTCTGTTTTGGTTGGAGAATCCAGTGTAACTAGTTAGGCAGAAGTAGCAGTAGGTCGTGTAATCCTTCTGCTCCATCCACACCATAGGAATCGCAGAGGACACCTTGCCTTTGCCCTTGAGCCACTGAGTCAGATGAACATTGCACGATACATAAAATATATGTGCGCCTACTGCTTCTCCTAGTTTCTTCCCGAACTATGCGTGCTAGGCAGACACCAGTAGTGAAGAAACAGGTATGCACTACGACTTTGTATTAACCTGACTACAGCCGTAACTCAAAGGATTTCGGTCATTGACACAGCAGCGTCTTTGAGCCATGATCAAGATATCAATTAAAGTAGCACAGCTCTCAGTCGACTTTGAGTATCACGTAGATACCGTTGCCAAGATGATTACGTTAATACGGTTACAAGGAGTCAATGAACCAACCAGAGGCGTATATTCAAGGCATGAAACGCATTGCCTAACTGAAAAGAAAAACTGAACTTAAAGGAAAACACAGCGTGATAGAAACCTTTGGTGTAATTATTTGTAAGCAGGTCACTAGTTACACTTGGTAAAAGCCCATCTCATTTCTGTTATGAAAATGATGTTGAACTGTGTTGCCAGAGAGTGATAGCGGGTTTATTGTGATTTTGAGTAGCTTCTTTGCAGCTAGACTCAACCAGACCGCCGCCACATATCTAGGAAAGCCTTAGAAGGGCGTCTCATCTTCCTGGGACTCGTCAGTAACGCAAACCCGCCGAGTCCATCCGAATTCGAACCCATGGCCTCCCACTTACGAGCCAAAGACTTATGCCCTTGAGCCATGTGTGACAGCGGCAGCCCACAATGACCGCTGCCTACCTGTACTACTGTGTGGAGCAGTCTCCACTGTATTACATGTAATGAACGTGCAGAGGACCGGGCTGGCCACCAGAACAACGAATACCTTTGCAAGCCGCAACCAATCGAGGTGGCATGTAAGCTACTAAGACGAATACTAATTATTAGTGAGTAGTAGGGGAGCCTATGGTGCGTTGGAGCTTGCGGTGGCTAGATCCTGACAGATGGTCTACCCACTGTTGCTACTGTTGTGCCATGGGCTCATGCCCCTGACGCCTCCTCGTGGTGACCGTTGGATTGGAGCTTTCGGCTAGGAGCCAGGACAGCGATCTGCATGAATCAGTGAACTGATCATGTGTTGACTTTCGGGAGTAGCTTTTATCGAAGGCCTTATCTGAGGACCCGAGTCATTCTGCTGTCAACTGTGGGCGCCCTGCCAGTATCCTAATCCATCCTCTTCGGAGGTTAGGAAGTGATCGAAGACGAATTTCTCGTAAAACCTAGCCATGCAAGACAACAGGTCCACGAGTTATGAGCTCACCGATTGGTTGGCGTACAGTACGAGCGTCACGCATTGTCTTTGTCGGTGGGAGGGCACCTCCGGGTGCTCAATGGTTTGCTACCTCCCGCCCCAAGCCAGGCAGCCCGTGGTCAAATTAGTGCAAACCCGCCAGAACTAAATGCCTCCTAGAAATCGCATGGGACATCTTCACAAGAACATTCAGCCCACTAGGAACGCACGCTTCTGAGCAGTAATGTTTCCATCGTTAAAAGCGAAGCAAGTCATTTCTGAGGAGCAGAACACCTGATTGCGTGTCCTTGAGGGAAATCGCATGGAGAGCTCATAAGCACTCCTCGAATTCCGAAGCCTGGACTGCCCATGTGTCGCAGCTTAAACTCTGTGAGAGCTTGATCCGCGAGGACAAGCTGAGGCATCAGCAGGAGTTAATGAAGAGGTTCTGCACGAACCACAAACGCTTATACAAGCATGTTAATGGCCTACGTAAGGTGCACCGCGGAATTCCAGCGCTGATCACGGCTGACGGGTGCATGCGATCAGCAACGGAAGCAGCCGATCTCTTACGGTTCCATGAATCACAAACGTTTCAGAGAGTAACGGGTCCAACGGTGTTGGGATGAGCAACACTATAATGTTTCCATTCTACTTACGGTCTTTTTGATTGGAATGAACCGAGGCCTCAATAGAGGTTACTTGTAGCAACCCAACCACCAGCGGATTCTCCAAGAAAACAAAATATAAAGAGCGGAACGATAATTAATACGTTAATGCCCAAGAGCGACAATTGACGCAGCTACACAGAGTATGCTCTACTCGCTGCTTCTAATCAGTATCAGTATCTTACATCACTTTAAATGCAGAAACGGTTAAAATACGGTTGTCTCTGCGTATCCACAGCGCTGCTGGTGTCGATAACATTCGACCAAAGGCTTTACAGCCAGCAGCCAGTGCACTGGCGGAACCGCTAGCTAGATTCTATCAGCACTGTATGGAGAACAACCATATGCCAATAATATGAAAGCGTGGGGTAATCGTTCCTATTCATAAGGGAGGTAGTCGCACTGACCCAACCAATTACTGTCCAATAACGCTACTCCCTGTGCTTTCCAAGGTTATGGAGTGTACCATCGCTGATGCACTTATGCAGTATCTGGAAAATCACAGCCTGATAGCACCAGATAAACATGGATTCCGACAAAAACACTCATGCACTAAGAACCTGCTAATTACACACAATAGCTGGACTGAAGCAGTTGATGGTGGACGTTAGTGACAGGACGTAGATGTCAGTTACCTGGACTTCAAAAGTGTTTGATAGCTTAGAACACCGAATTCTCCTCCATAAACTTTAGCTCTATGGCACTGGTGACCGACTGCTGCTTTGGAGACACAATTTCCTGCACGAAAGTCAGTTGGATGTGTGAATCAGAAAATTCCAGTCCGACGCAATTGAGGTGGAGTGCGGCGTGCTACAAGGCTTGCTGCTCGGTCCCCGGCTATTTTTGATTTTCATAAACGATCTGCCGAGGGTAATTACTTCCGCTTTCCTATTCTTCGTGGATGATATCAACTTATGGCGAGCGGCCAAAATACCTGACGACAACGAACAGTTCTAGTGTGACTTAAACACGTTTTCAAACTGGTCAGTTCTGAATACACTACTGTTCAATGTGGAAAATGTCACGCTGTTCAATTGCGACATAGGCATGACTACGTGTATGGGTTTGGATCACATGTATTGAAAACCACTTCCCAAGAATGCGAGTTTGGTGTGCTCCTTCAAACTAACAACTGTTTAAACTAGGCAGAGGCAGCTGCAAAGACAGCCAACAAGCAAATCGGCTTGTTGCGGAGAATATTCGGTAGTTTTAATCCATCCATCTTCCTTATGATGCACAATTCTTACGTGCGCCCTCAACTTGAATACGCCATCTAAGCTTGGCAAACTTGGCCAAAGTGTGACTTAGAACTGCTAGAGAAACCACAACGCAGGGCAACAAAAAATGTCAAGAGCTTACGAAATCTGTCTTATCATCAATGGCTGAGGTAACTGAGCGTTTTCAGTGGCCACAACCGAAGACTGTGCGGCGACCTCATTATAGTCTACCAAATATTGTGACACTAATCCCGTATGTTGAAACTCATCCATAATACCAATCTCAGAGGAAACCCTCTGGAATTGAGTGCACGATTTAACGGCTTAGAATCCTGGCGCAATTATTTTTCTCTTCGGGTTTGCCAACCCTGGAACTCTCTCCGGAACTTCGTTGTTCCCTCCCCGAACTTGACTGTTTTCAAAAGCAATTGGATCTTGCACTTGACCTCCATCACTTCGTTGCCTAAACCGTGCTACTATGGAAAATATTAATTATCCCTTCAAACCGGATTAACATGTCACACAAAACTGAGGCGGTGGTACAGAAGAGTATTCTCCTTCTTACTTTTCTCACTGTCCTGCGTCTGGCCGTGCTCGCAGGTGAGTAGCTTATTACGGTGGCAAAACAAATTATTTGTTCCAGAACTTCAAAGGATGCGTGTGACTGCCTCAATCAGATCGTAATCTGTCTCTGCAATCACATTCTCGAGCTGGACCTACTCCCCACTACCTTGTGATTCGGGATATTGAAAGGCTCCGGGCGTAGTCCCTCAAGCAAACCTCCGAATCACAATCTCCACTACCCCGCATGTGATTGCCTGCGCGCAAAGCATTCAACATGGAGTGCTGGAAAGTGCGTACACCACTGGAGCGAAACTCGAGTGAGGGCCCCCTGCGACACATTGCACGGGTCGCGATGGAACTGGCGAGGTACATCGTCGATTTTGCGGCGCTCAGTGTGATCCGGCTGGCTAAGGTAAGTTGCATAAATCTGGCGCCGGCTACACATTCTGGTGGGTGGGAAACGCCCCCTCAGCACCATCTGAACGTGGGGTCGGATTTTCACTAGCCGATCGCCCAAATGGTCAACTGGTGGGTGAACCAACTGGCATTAGCGCGCGACTGATAACTACTCGCCTACGACTCGGAAGAGACACGTTTGCCACTTTTACGACCACGTGTCATTCTGGTACGCATAAGCAATTCTGCACTCAGCTATCCTCCGCGATACGGTTTGTGCAGGGGAGTGACCGACTAGTTCTGCTGGGTGATTTCAACGCGCACGTTGGGCGCAATGCTTCGGTGTGAACAGATGTCACCGGTCCGCATTGCGTTGTTTCAGCGAATGATAACAGGCTGCCCTCACTGTGTGCCACTTACGGCCTAACGATCACGAACCCTCGGTTTGTACTGTGTGCTAATGATATAGCAACTTTGACGCACCCACGATTGGTCACGCTCATACGCTCAACTATGTCTTTGTACGTCAGCGTGACATGCGTGAAGTGCGCATGACACGTGTACTACGTAAAGATGAGTGTGGCACTGATCACAAATGGGTGCGGACCAAAGTTTACAAATATTTTCGTAAATCTTTCTATTGTACTCTTGCCGTAAACTGACGTAAATTTAACAGGATGTTTTCCAGTTAAGCCCCGCCAAAAAGTTAAGCCCCGCCACCCAAAATAGATTATGAAAAGGGAGGATATGGAACTTGAACTTTTACTCTCTATTGAAGAGGGTGAAATTGAGACAAGTCATTAATAATTTGCATGAAAAGGTCCATTTTTCAGTGTCTTTGCCTCCAAACGAACTCACACAGGTAGCTGTCCACTAAAGATCGGTGTGTGCCGCATTGGCGCTTATTCTGCATCTTGTAAATGTGCCAGAGAGATTCGATGGTTTGTGTGTGAGCTCCAGTCGTTGGATCCACAAAGTTTTCGGTATGATTAACCGTTTGATGAGTATAACTCATGTCAATCATCGATTCAATGACTTGGTATGATGCCCACATATCGGAAATGATAATTGAGCCGGGAGCGATGCAGGCCTGGATTGTGTCCAGCAGAGTGGCCGCAGTTCGATCTGGCACTGCATACAAGAACACTCCTTTAGTCTCCCGGCAAGCCCTCCGAAAATCCACTGCTGGGGAAGGACTCGCCCTGCATGGTTTTTACGACGTGATATTAGGGTTTCATCGATCTCGACATGTAGACCTGGGCCGCGGACAATCGTTGGAGTCTGCAAAAGCTGCCAGGCGCAAATTTCACGCAGAAAGTTTTTCCAGTCGACAGCGGTCGCGTGGCCAATAGGTAACTCCTCTGAGCAGAATTTGATTGTTGTCAGGTTTTTGGACCAGCAATAAATGAATAGGATTGTTGTCCTGAAATCCATCCTAGACCGCTCCAGCTAAGTTCCCTTTCGAAGACCGATTTCTTGCCGACACTGTCGGGCATCAAACCTCCACCTGTCAGAAACAGTTGAAAGTGTCATTTGGTTAGTGAACGCATGCTTTGAGCTAGAGAGGACGCAAACTTAGACGGAGGCATACCCGACGATGCGGGAGATGAAACGAATTCTCCTGGCAACTTTAGCGTTGTGCGGTAAACCAGCTCTGCTAGGGCACATTGCAAATCAGCTTTGATGCTGTTGCGAACGCCTAAGAGTACGAGCGCAACGTTTTCGCTCCAGCTAGAGTCGGAGGAGGCGCAGAGCGATGCATTATACTGTCTATGGAAGCGTTCAACTAACCCTTTGGCTGCTGAGTGATACGCTGTGGTATGAATGCGGCGACAGCCTAAAAAGTTACAGAACGTATCGGGTTGTGAAGATTCAAAAGGCCTTCCTCGGTCAGTTGTACTGGTGGATGGGCATCCGTAGTGCGAGACCTAACGGCCTAAGAAGGCCCGGATAACGGTCTCAGCTGTGCAGTCTGTTACGGGAAAGGCTTCTGGCCATCTGGTGAAGCGGTCGACACATGTAAGAATGTATACGAATCCGCGTGACGGTGGCAAGAGTCCTACCGGGTCTAAGTGTACATGAGAGAACCGAAAGTCCGGCGCAGGAAATGAACCAAGAGGACTGCGGGTGTGACGATGTACTTTGGAACGCTGGCATTGAAGGCAGGCGCCAGCCCATTACGAACATCTTTGTTTACCCTTGGCCAAACGAAACGGTAGCTGACCAGTTTCAAAGATGCACGGATACCGGGATGTGATAGTGAGTGTAGTGCGTCAAAGACTGCGTCTGAAGGAGACGGGGACGAGGAGTCTAGGACAACTTGTGGAAGTGTCACAGAGAATGGTTCCTTTCATGGTTTGGAGATGAACAGGTTGCACATGCAGCGAAGTGGACTGCAGAGTGCGTTGTATGTCTTCATTTTGAGCCCGTGCCGATGCCACGGTGACAACATCCGCAGTAGGCAAAGACTGGAGAGTGAGGTTGACGAGTGAGACTGCGTCGGCGACGGGATTGTCGACAAATGGGACATGACGCATGTCAGTAGTGAACTGCGTGATTTACTCTAGGTGCGTTGTTTCCCGTGGTGAATAGTTGGAGCAAGCAGAGTTGAAGGCGAAGATGAGGGGCTTGTGGTCAGTGTAGACCGTGAAAGCGCGGCCTTAGAGAGTGTGCCGGAAGTGAAGAATGGCTAGGTAAACGGCAAGCACTTCTCTGCCAAACGTGCTGTAGCGGGATTCCGCTGGTTGCAGACGCGTGGAGAAGAACCCATGGGGTTTCCAGTGCCTACCAACGTGTTGTTGGGGGACGGCTCCTACCGCGATGTCTGAGGTATCAGTTGTAATAGAAAGGGGCGCAATCTATTAGGAATAAACGGGGAGGGCGATCTGCAGGGCTTTGGACCAAGGGCTGTCGGAAGGGCGGATTATTCCTAGTTCGAGCATGTGCTCAAACTCCGCCCTAGCTACCTTTAGTTTCTCGGGCGATAGTCGGCGTGGACGGCATGAGACGTGGGGCCATTCGTCCGTATGTGGTGCGTGACTTGGGATGCCACGGGCAAAGCTGCGTTCATTGGCTGAACGAGCTTGGAATACTGGGAAAAGAGGTTGGCGTAGTCTGGCGAGGTCTGAGGAAAGGCGTAGACTGGTGTTATAGATGCGATATCGGCGGTGATGCCACGTACACTGAGTTTCGTTGCAGTGTCGACTATCATCTGGCGTTTCGCATCGACCAAGAGGTCGAAATGCCTGAGAAAGTCAATGCCGATGATGACAAAGGGGACTGCAGCGACGGTGAATACCCAGCGGAACGTGTGTCGAAGACCTAGGTCCAGGGTAAGCGACCGATGACCGTAGATGGCTATTGGCATGTCATTGGCGGCACTTAGGCTTGTCGACAAAGAAGCGATAGGCTCACCTGGCATAGGGAATGACGCTGACTTCGCCCCGGTATCAACTAAGAACTGGGTCTCGGAATCATAATCCCTAATGTAGATGAGACGACTTTGGGCTTTGCCGACACCGTTAGTCACCATTACGGGCCGGCCTGATAGTTTCCCTGCTTCGCGGCGGAGAAACTGCATGGTTGCTCGCACTTACGGGCTTTGTTACCAAAACGCGAGTGGTAAAAGCAAAAGCCTGAATTCTTACGCTTCGTGCGACAGGGTGATGAGCTAGAGCGGCTGCGCTGCTTACGGTCTAGGGAGAGTTTCTCGACTTGGCGTTGTAGTGACGCTATTTGCGATGATAAAGCGTCGATTGCTGACGGCTCACTAGTCGCGGATGTCGCTGGGGCTGCGACGGGGCTAAGTCGAGTGAATGTTCTAGATTCGTTCGTTGGCTGATGTCGTTCGATGACACGGTCTGCTAGTTCTGCAACTGCTGCGAGAGGCAGGGCGCTTGCCACGGCGAGGATGGCCTGTGTGTTTTCCGGGAGACGTTGCATCCACATTTCGCGGAGAATCCCAGCGTCCATGCTGGATGTGCCTAGGAGCTGTTGCATCTGTCGCAACAAGGCTGAAGGCATCCTGTCCCCTAGCTGCAGATCCCTAAACAGTTGCTGCAGTCGGACCTTGTCAGAGGGCGTGATTCGCTGGATGATCGCCTGCTTTAAAGTCTCATATTTCGCATCGGGAGGGGGCAAGCTATGATGTCTCTCACCTGGGAGGATACACTTTGCGGAAGCCGAGACATAAGTTGATGATATTTAGCATTATCAGAAGAAATTTTACAATTGTAAAAAGTGGATTCTAAATGCGCAAACCATAACAACGGGTCATTCTCCCAAAAAGGTGGGGAGGCTAGCTCTACGGCACTAACCACGTACGTAGATGGTTTATCATCAGGACTATTCATCGTGAGAAATGAATAAGTATATGCGGCAAGTGAGAAAACAAAACGATAGCGAGTAATGAATCAAAGTCACTGGAACGAGCTCACCAAAATGAAAATTCAAAATGGCGGACGGCGTGTTCTTGACCGGGGTCACCAATTGTTGGGTGGAGCCTGGGATACTAGTCGGTAATCAATGACACGTAAGAGACGTGTCAAATACGGGACAGTATAGAAGTTGGAGGCGACTGAACCCAACGTATATTGTGCAGGCTACAAAAATAGGAAGCGAATCAACCAGAGCGAGAAACGGTGCAGCAAGGTACTCACCAAAACGCTTTGTGTCAACGGATGTGCAGTCAGTAAAACAAGTGGACGTTTTGAAGGTTAAAACAACCGTAAAATCCAATGTTGCAAAATACTGAAACAGCGTGTTTTCCGGTACACTACAATACAATGTTGCACCAAAATGACTATTTTCTTTCTTTCATTGATCGCGAGTTATTCCAAACGGCTATCACTTCGCGTAATTAGAAGCAAAATGCGGCAATGGTTAGTCCTTAGTTAGTGGTTGAAACGGAAATTTAGGGGCTGCTTATGCTATACCCTACTCGTGAGAGCCTCAGAAAGCTTAAGAACCGCTTTGGTACAGCAACATGCGAAAAAGATACGTGTGCTCTCGCCTTTTAACAGCATCATCAAAGTCGCATCCAGGACATGAGAAAAAATAGTTCGAACGCGATACTTAATGTAAGAAAGGCATATCTTTTCTTCCCACTGCACTCAGCTGAGTGGACCGAGGTTACATCTTGTTCCGAGCTATTTGTTTATGTGTAGTGCATAAAAGGCGACGGCTTCAAAGAAACTGCTTGTTCTCAGAATCACTGAGCACCACTGCAGGAGTTGCGATGTGCATTAGCCGAAACGGCACCAAATAGGCAAGAAACTGTTTATTCATCACCACCAGATTTAATGAAAAATTACTCAAAATAAGGGTTTTCTTTATTTCCATGGTCGAAAGTAATTACCTATGGTATTCATTTTCCGTAGTTAAAAGTAAAATGTGTAATGGTTATTACGTAAGTGGCTTTTGAAGGTTGGGGGACTAACTGCTTATAGTGAACCCGATTTGTGGGTAACCTCCTCAAAAGGGTTAGGAACCACTGTTGTGAAGCGAACAAAGACAGTTTCACAAGCACGCTCGCAATCGCCAGACAAACAGCAAACTCTATCGCGTCGAAATCGCGTGTATATGTCGGTGTCTTCGATCAGGCGTTAGCGTGTGATCTTCCAAACTACGCAGCTATGTATACAGAACCTCAGAGTTGAGGATAGTGATTGTGTGCTGATCCGCTGTGTTTTCTTGCTTTTGACGCGGCTGGATGACCCAGGCACGTAAGAGTAGGCCAACCGATCTATTGATCTTTTACATCTAGCTTGCTCATCTTTGTCGATTTTTCAATACAGCTCGTCTCGCACGTTGGGGTTCTTGCTTCCCGTTCAGAGTGGGTTCCGTTACAGCCAGACGTCATAATACCAACCACGTGGTCTCGCACTCGACGATACCACCAGTTTGGTACTTCAAGACAATTCAACCTGTATTTATATGGGAGAGTGAGCATCCCCATAACCTAATGCAAGCCCGACGACAGGATTTCTCCAATCCAATGAGATGGTCTTCTGGTCATGCACCAGGCATGTCCGTCGTTCGGCGCGATCGATCCAGTAAAGGGGGCGGGGTGGCTCTGTACTACCGCAGTGACCTCCAATGCGAGCCCATAGAAGACGTGTACAGTAACTTGCAGGATACTCTTTGGTGTCGGCTGCGTTTAACAGGCAACGACGTCTGTCTGGTGGCGGTCGTTTATCGACCTCCATCCTCTACACCCGAGATGGACTTCAATCTCGCGTCTGCGCTGAGGCTTGTGATCAGCAGGAGATACAGCCATATTCTTATCGCAGGTGACTTCAATATCCACGCTCTGGATGCCCAAGCAACACCTACGGAACAGTTCAAAGCGGATCTACAAGATCTTGTCTCCAGTTTTGCGCTTTATGGCCATATCGACAATCCCACCAGATTCAGAGCAGAAAGGCCGTCCATCCTGGACCGGATATTTACCAACGAAGAACTCATGGTCGAGAAAGTAATCATCGACGCTCCTTTGGGTTGCACCGGTCATGCAGTTTTACTCTTCGATTATATATGCTACGCAGAATACCCTGCGGATACTACACGGGAAAGCCGAGTTATCATACGGTACGATGAGCTGGCTCGACTTGCAGAGACAGCCAACTGGAACTTGCTGACAGACGAAGTACCGACAATCGCATGGCTACATTTCGTCAACCAATTTAGCACTCTCGGCGAAGTGGCATCCGAAACTAAGGTTGTCCACTCGAAGAAGACTGTTTCATTTGTGCGAAGTAGGACACGGAAATGTATGGCAGTGAGGGACTCGGCCTGGCGTATCTATAAGGAACACCCGAGCACGGAGAGCTGGGCGGCCTATGCAATTCAACGTAATCATTGCACTCAACTCGTTCGTGAGGATAAACTGACATACCAGCAGCATCTGACGGAGCGCATGGTTTCGAATCATAAGCTGCTCCACCAACATGTAAACAACCCTGCGCAAGGTGAAACGGGGAATCCCTCCTCTTCAAACGCCAGATGGCATGACGCTGACTACGGAGGATGCGGCGAACGCCTTGCGGCTGCAATATGCTTCGAACTTTCAATTCACTCATTGGTCATCTGTTCCTTTGTCAGCAGCTGTTTTACAACCAAAACTTACGCACATAACTTTCACGGCGGGGATGGTATTAAAGAAGTTGTTGTGTATGCGTAAGCACAGCTCTCCTGGAATCGACAACATTCACCCCAAGTCCCTTGCGGTAATGGGCGAAAGTTTAGCAGAGCCTCTGGCACGATTCTTCCAACGCTGTTTTGATAAGATGTATGTACCCGAGACGTGGAAATGTGGGATCATAATCCCAATTCACAAGGGCGGTAGCCGTTCTGATCAAGCCAACTACCGTCCTGTAACCCTTCTCCCGGTCCTGTCAAAGGTTATGGAAGCTATTGTTGATGACGTATTAACAGCCTATCTAGATGAGTCTGCCTTCCTTGCACATGAACAGCATGGTTTTCGACGGAATCGATCGTGCAGCACAAATCTGCTGCTAGCAAGATCGAGCTGGACCAAATTAATTGACAGCAGTGCAGGAGTGGACGTGGTCTACCTAGATTTCTCAAAGGCCTCCGATCGACTAGACTATGGAATCCTGATCTGCAAACTTCAGAGCTTCGGCATTGGTGATCCGCTCCTATGATGGATCACAAGCTTTCTTCTCCACCGGAGCTTAGAGGTAAAAGTGAGTGGGTCCCTGTCCCACCCAATCCAAGTCGAATGTGGTGTACCACAAGGATCGGTACTGGGGCCACGATTGTTGTTGATGTATATTGACGACATAGCGGCCCTCATTCTTTCCAACTGCTTACTCTATGCTAACGACATCAACATCTGGAGAGTGATCAATACACCAGACGACTCCGAAATACTTCAAGAGGATCTGGATAAGGTGTATGCGTGGTCAGTTCAGAACCAACTCCCACTCAACACAGAAAATTGCAGAGTATTACACTTACGTCACCAATCAGTGTTTTTCTATAAAGTGGGTGACCATGTGCTTCACACAACTGCTGAGGAAAAGGATTTAGGAGTCTTGATTCAGTCCTACCTTGGTTGTTTAGCCCAGGCAAAGAAAGCATCGAACGCGAGCATTCGAAATTTGGGCCTTCTCCAAAGCACATTTGGACGCTTCGATCCATCCGATTTTCACCAACTTTTAGGTGCATACATACGACCACACGTGGAGCATGCAATACAAGTCTGGCAGCCGTGGCTGAGGAAAGACCTCCCTGATTTAGAGAAATCTCAACGACGCGCAACGAAGAACGTGAAAGTTTTAAGCCAGTTACGCTACGAAAACGGACTGAGATTGCTCGGGATATTTAGTGGTCAATATCGACGACTACGGGGAGATTTGATTTTGGTTTATCAGATTCTGAGAGACCCCAATCATACCTGCCGCCATCTGCTGGAGCTCAGTAACAACAACAATCTGAGAGGCCATCATCTGAAGCTGGCAGTGCAGTACAGCTGTTTGGAATGTCGACGCAGTTTCTTTCCAGTGCGTGTTTGTCAAGCCTGGAATGCTCTCCCAGAATCTGTAGTCAGTGCACCCAACCTGATCGAGTTCAAAAATCGAGTTGATAGTGCACTCACTTCATTGCACTATCTCCCATAGTACAGCCCAATTTTGAGAGATCCAAAATCCATACTTTAAAAATAATTTCCCCCCACGCTTATTTCAACAGTGGATTTATATTTTGACGCTTAAAACTCAAACATGTTGCCCCATGCGAATTGCAAGGGGCGGTGACTCTTTCAACCAAATACTCCATACCTCATGATCCCCTCCGGAGTTATAGTGGATTATTATTTTGACACTTCAAACTCGGTGAGTCCACAAGCTTGTAGTGACTCGTTGTTAAACGATTTTACTGAATTGGTTTCCATTGAAGTTTTCACACTTCTATGATCTTCGCACTGATCACCCTACGGGATTTGTCAAGCTTTAGCTTTTATACCCGCGTAAATCCATTGTTCCATTGTTCCAAATATGAAGTGTGTGTTCTACATAAGGACGAATCTGAGTCTCGAGCACATGAAGAAAAATAACATGTACCGTAGCTTTGATTGCTTTTCTCAACAGTCCAACGTGGGTTGCACTCATAATTGCTGTTAGGGAGACCACGGATATCAGCCACAGAGACAGTACGAACAAATCGATCGATTTCCAGCGCGTGGGTTTGTATGTTAGCTTGGAAGTTTCAGCCAAGCACATGGTGTAGCGAGAACGACACGGTAGGGGAGAACGCTGTTTATTGCACGCTGAGAGGTTCACACACATGTCCCACGCACACACACAAATATAGCCGCGTTTCTCACTTACGACGCACCACGTTCCTCTGAGTGGAATGTTGTCCACTAAGCGCCATTAGGCTGATCCGACTTGGACATTGATTGTGCCGTTTTCCGCCCACATTTATGCTCCCTTGCGTCGCAGCCTATTCAGACTGGACTCGTACCAAAGCTCTCGACTTGCTTGCTCGGGGCTGTGTTGCTCTGGTCGGGCCGATTCCTGGGGCGGTAGATAAAGGCATATCTCTTGGGAAAATCGGGCTCCCTTTCATGTCGCCTCTTGTTCTTCTCGGCGTGGCCGCGGTATCGTTTGTCGCTGACGACCCATTCCCGGCTTGCATCGTAGGCCACGAGCTGGGTTGACGATTCCCGTTCCCAGTCTCCGCATTAGTCCCGATCTCTTGCTGCTTCCGGGGCACTTCCGTGTGAACTGAGATCCGCGCCCCTACAATAACACGTGAACATCGATTGGTTTCGACCAAGTATGTAGTTAACGGCTTACCCGGACAGTTGCGTGTAACATCAGTTGTGCAAGTAACCGTTTACAAGAAGTGTCAATGGCACTTGCCAAAGTGGGTCAAACAAATGATAGCGCAACAAAACGGAACGCCTCACAG
Source organism: Dicrocoelium dendriticum (assembly GCA_944474145.2). Lineage (NCBI taxonomy): Eukaryota > Metazoa > Platyhelminthes > Trematoda > Plagiorchiida > Dicrocoeliidae > Dicrocoelium > Dicrocoelium dendriticum. The sequence goes on from OX104071.1 coordinate 39,328,033, forward strand.
ATTGAATCTGAGTCCGTCATCATCTATCGCCAAACACCTCTTGACAACTGGTCACCATGTGAACTCGAATAATGCGTTCAAAGTGTTATTACGTAACAGGAACTCGATAATCTTGGCAATCAGTGAAGCGTTGTTAATTAGCGCTTATCAACCTGTGTTATGTACACAGAAACTCTTGAGGTAATCAATCAGATTGCCTTGGTCTTGATTTTGACAGTTTAATTGGTGTGTTATTTTTCCCATGTATATATATATATATATATATATATATATATATATATGTGTGTGTGTGTGTCTGTGCATCTGCTTGTATTGTGTTTTTGCGACTGAGGAGAACAATCGAATGGTTGACATATTGCAATCTATGTCTTTTTCTGCTTTGACGAAGTGTCCATTCCGTCTTCTTACTACTAAGCGGGTTATACCAGTCTGGCGACTGAGATGGTTGATCAAAATATTATCACGTGTATGTTACAATATCAGTAACATCAGTTGGTTCAACAGCAGAAACCATTTGAACTTCTCACACGAAAATTTTCAGCACACAATTCAGAGGTTCCAGAGGGCAGAAGTGAAAGTCAACTTAAAGTTACATTGGTCAATGGAATTCAACAATTCACTTACGACCCAGACGGTCGCAATACATTTTTAGCTTGGTACAATAGATATGAAGACATTTTTATTGTCCACGGTTCAGCATTGGATGAACCAGCAAAAGTATGGTTATTGATGCCGAAACTTGGATGTTCTGAACATACAAAATATTGCAATTACATTCTACCAAAACACCCAAGAGATTATAATTGGCAAGAAACCGTGGTAAGCTTACCATAATTCTTGAAGAACAGACATCTTTGTTAATGTTTGTTATAATAGCTTAAAGCTTACTAGAGCAAAACGAAGACATTGTGACATATGCAGGTAGAGTAAACATGGGATGTGAAAGGTTCCAATCTAAAAGAATGCCAGACGTTCAATTCAAAGCATTGATTTTTGTATCTGGCTTAACATCGCCTGCGGATTCCGATATAAGAACAAAGTCACTATCCAAACTGGACTCCAGTTGTGATATTTTCTTGCACGATTTAACCACGGAATATCTCAGAACGTTGGACTTAAAGCGTGATTCACAAATGTTACATTCAAACAACTGTTATTCAGACATGACTTCTGTTGATAAAAATTACCAAATCACACGTGGAACAGAACAGATTTCCAAAGCATAGAGGCTGGTTTCTACCATCACCCACACCATGGCGGAATTGTGGCGCCTGGCATTTTGCACGCTTTTGTGAATTTCGATTTCATAAATGTCAAGATTGTGGCACGTTAGGTCACAAGGAGGAACACTGTGTTCGTTTGTTTAAGCAGTACCAATCAACCCGATTCAGAAGGCAGTCAAATCTAGTGTCCGCTACATAGAGTTCCCGTGGGAGGCATGGCCGAACTTTAGCATGTTATTAATTAACAAGTTGCCAGTTACCTTACGAAGTGACAATGTTTCTGACATAACAATCATTTCATCCTCGACTTGGAAAAGCATTGGCGAACCAGAGTATGGTGTCACAAAAGGTATTGCTCGGAACGCTTTTGGCAAGCCAATCACCTTGCTAGGACGATCAAATTATGATTTCACATTTAGAAACAATAAATGCAGTGGAACCTGTTACCTTGCAGCAGAAAATGAACTAAATTTCTTAGGCATTGAATGGATAGACGAGTTATAATTATAGGAGGTTCCAATCACCTCAATTTGTGATTTCCAAACTAAGAGCATCCGAAATTTGCTATCAAGTGATGTCGCAACTGTTGATACAACAGTGGAAAATGATATGTTCGCGAACTAGCAGGAAAAGTCTGCTAGTGATTTCAACCCAAAACTTGGATTGTGCACCAAAGTTCGGGCTACTTTGTATGTCGGGCCTGAAACAAAGCTAGTATGCCGTCCTAAAAGGTCAGTGCCCTATCCAGCCGTCCCATTGGTTGATGCAGAACTGAATAGCTTGGAGAAATTGGGCGTACTAAGCAAAGTTAATTATTCAACCTGGGCTACTCCCATTGTGGTAGTTAAGAAGGCGAGTGGCACAGTACGTATTTGTGGTGATTTTTCAACTGGACTAATTGTTGCACTTCAGACGCACCAATACACATTGCCAATTCCAGTACATTTGTTTGTGCAGTTAAATGGTGGTAAAATAATTACAAAATTGACCTTCCTGATGCCTATTTACAAATCGCAGTTGATGAGGAATCAAGACAGTTTCTCACCATTAATACTCATAAGCGTCTATATAAATAAAACAGACTGCCGTTTGGAAGTAATTGTCCTCCGACAATTTTTCAACGAGTATTGGACACAATGCTAAACGGGTTGCCTTTTGTTATGACTTGCGTGGATGACATAATAATCGTAAACGGTTCAGTTGAGCTAGATCAGGCAGACCTAAATGAAGTGTTTGACAGGAGTAGAAGTTTCAGATTTACGCTGCAAATCGACAAATGTGCGTTCTTCATGTCACGAATTTGGTATCTTGTTTCAGTCATTGATGCCAGTGGTCGTCGTCTTAATCCATCAAAAATTATGGCAATCCAACAATTACAAGTGCCAAAGGATAGGAAAATATTTTAGTCGCTTTTGGGACTAGTTAACTATTGCAATAACTTTGTCCCTAAGGTGCACTCCCTAAGGATGCCACTAAATGGACTCTTGAAAACTAATGCAAAATGGGTCTGGTCCTCAGCTTGTCAGTCGGCATTTGATGCATAAAGCGCACTTTACCTTCTGACCTTGTACTTACACACCATAACTCGAAACTGCCCATCATAGTTGTTGCTGACGCTTCAGAGTACGTGATTGGAGCAGCACTCTTGCACCAGATTCCGGATGGGAGACAAAAAGCGCTCAATCATGTTTTACGCAAGCTAACAATAACTGAACGGAATTACAGCCAAATTGAAAAAGACGGTTTAGCAAGTGTGTTTACAGTCAAAAATCTTCGTAAGAAGTTGCATGGTCTGCAATTCACGTTATGCACTGATCACATGCCCCTGTTGTCTATATTTGGTACTAAGAAAGGAATTCTTGTTCACACCGCAAATCGGCTGCAACGTTGGGCAAAAATACTTCTGGGATACGGTTTTACCATCAAACACATCCCTTCGGAATGCTTTGGCCATGTTGACGCCTTATCGCGCCTGATTGCTAACAGATCAAATTCGCAGCCACTTGAAGATACGGTCATTTCGTCAGCTGAACTTGATGCTGAGATAAAATCTATCTTTGAGTAATCAATACGAAACTTACCAGTTACTCACAATGACATTTGTGAGACTACGCGGTCAGATAGCTGTTTACAACGAGTCATTTTTATCTCCGTACTTGTTGGCCAAGAAGTCTATCGGGAGCTGAAATTAAACCTAATTTTGTGCGTAAAAATGCCTTGACAATAGTGAACGACGTTTTAATGCTGGTAGACCGCACTACGATCCCCAAAATTCGCGGAGTGTAAGTGATTCAAATGCTTCACGCTGGACACCAGGGAATTACCGGAATGAAATCACTTGCCAGATGTTATGTTAGGTTGTTCTAAATGTGTGCAGGCTGCGAAAGCTCCCCCCCCCCCACCTTCATCCTCGGCAGGAAACAACTGTTGCAGGTATGCGGATTCATATGGTTTATGCAGTTCCATTGAGCACTCAATATTTTTTGATTATGTTCGATTCATACTCAAAATGGCCAGAAACAGTCGGTATCACTCAACCAAAGACAGCTTCAACAACCGCAGTTCTTCGTCGTTATTTCGCACAGTTTGGCTCCCAAGAAACACTCGTCACGGATAATGGTCTACAATTCACATTGAACGAGTTCAACTGATATTGTCAATCCATGGGTGTACAACATATAGGTAGTCCCATTTATCATCCCCAGTCCAATGAACAGGCTGAGAAATTTGTGGATACATTCAAAGTGCTCTGTTTAAACTTAAAGGAGAGGGAGATATTGCTACAAACTTGGATGTATTCTTACGCATGCATCGTTCAACACCGAATCCTGTTCTCCCAAACCGGCAATCACCGTCGGAACATTTTATTGATCGGCCTTTACACATACCGTTAGATGTCATGTTTCCAGCAAAGGAGACTAATGAATGTGACCAGAAAATGGCTGATCAGTTCAATCGTAAGCACGGTATTCGCATGAGATATTTTCATCCCGATGACCCAGTCTTTGTGTACAACTCAAGAGCTGCACGTAAATGTTGGATTCTAAGAATTGTCAAAGCAAGAAAAGGAAATGTCTTGTATGGAGTGGAATGTTAAAACCGATTGACTACACGTCATATGAATAACAACAAACATCGTTATACACGCGAAAAGGTTACGCAAAATGACGTTATAGTGATTCCCTGACATATTCTTTCAGATACATTTGCCTTGCCTAAACCAATGGAACCACAACCACAGCAACGCGCTGGTGGGAGCACAGAAGTGGGACTTGAACGAAGACTTTCCACACGTTCACACCCTCCAATTCAGCGACTCAGTGTCATTCCGAGCAAAAGAGCTTACGTGTAACAATTTATTTTTAACGAGGAGGGTGTTAGTGAGACCACGGATGTCAGCCGCAGAGACAGCACGAACAAATCGATCGATTTCCAGTGCGTGTGTTTGTATGTTAGCTTGGAACTTTCAGCCAACCACATGGGACGTGAGCATCGACTGGTGCCGACCAAGTGTGTAGTTAACGGCTTACCTGGACAGTTGAATGTAACATCAGTTGTTTAAGTAAACGTTTTCAAGCAGTATCAATTCTGGTTTCTTACTACTAAGCGGGAGTTATAACAATTTCTGTGCTTTTCGGATTGTCTAGAATAAGCTAAGTAGCCCATAACCAGTACTAGTGGGTCATTCTCAAATATCGATGATAATTAATTTCATAGCTTTGTATGTGGCAAGTCCTTTCTCATGGATGAAAACACACTTACTGTGGCCTACCGCGTTAAGACATCATCATGCCTAGTTCAACCTTGGATAAACCTCGCTAATATATCCCAACAAAAATGAATGAAATATATGTTTAGCATATTGATGAGAATCAACCAGACGCATAGTGTAACAAGTTCATTGAAGGAAGCTGGAGTACGCACTTTGGAACAAGAGCTCGAACTATGTCTTGTTTCATTACTACTTGCGGATATCGTACAGGAGCCAACCAATGTTTCCAGCATTTAACTAGATAATTCGTAGCGACGACAAATTGCCTTCAGAAAGTTTGAAATCATCCGGTTGGTGTCAGCCAGTATACACGTTAGCTAGAGGTGGGAAACAACTCAGCTACTGTGCCGCAATATATAGAAGAAAAAGGAGAAAAAATACAACCGGTGCAAGTCGCCTGAGCTACCAGCAACGGACGGGCATCGTTCCGATAAGCTACTAGACGGCTACTGTGCATCAAAAAGAAATTACTATGCAAAATCATATAAGGTTAAATAGTGAGATCGTGGTTGAAGGGGGAAGCTAAGTGGGATGGGATTAGACAAATAAACTCACAGCACGAACGTTGTTGGCGTCGGCTCCTAGCCATATAAACAAGTGCATCCAGCCAAACTTGTTCATCGTCTTTCGGACCCCAACCAAGGAGCCGCGAAGCTCCGAAGTGAGGACCACCGGATGGTGTAGTTTGTGGGTAATGTTTCGCTTTCAACACAAAAGCTTTAGATCCATTGAACCAGTTGAGAATTGGCGTAGCACTTATAGCGAACTGGGAAGATAATCGCGACGAATGGGATGTAGGCAAAAGGTCAATCGCGTTACATGTCAAAGCATCGCATAAAACCGACACCAATGGTTCACATTACAAGGTCACGCAGGTAGGCCCTGTTAACGATGGGTGGGGGGATGATGTGATGTTCATTCTCTGTCCTGGATCCGTTCGCCGGCACTCTTCAGACTGTTGGGGTAAAGACAGCCCGCCACGCCTTCGAAAGCTCTGCTTCGTCCATTCTTTTTACGTAGTTATTCACCTTGCTAATCTCAAGCGCCTCAACAGTCAGCATTGGGGACGTTGATCGTAACTCCCTCCTAAGGATTTTGACTCTATCGAAGCCGAACACGTGACATGTATGTATCATATGTATTGCTACTACCGAATCCCTTAGTAGAGCACTGTATACAAGCTCGTTCCTCAGTGAATGCGTCATGTGCTCCTTGTGGTCTCTATCCGCAACCACGGTGTACTACGGAAAGAATTGTGAATGTAGAAATTTCTTATGAAGTTGGAACTCCAGGAAGCCATCCGGAGGCTCCTGAACAAAGAAAACATAAGAGTAATTTTCCAGAAAGGCCAAACGCTCCGCTCTACACTGGTGCACTTGATGGATCCCCTTCCAGCAGATAGAACAACTAATTGCGTTTACAGAATTAGTTGCAAATACTGCGTTCGTGTGTACAACGGCCAAACCGCGAGAGAGCTACACACAAAAATAGTAGAACACAAGAGACGCATAATATGGCCACCGAGGAACGAGCTTGTATACAGTGCTCTACTAAGGGATTCGGTAGTAGCAATACATATGATACATACGTGTCACGTGTTCGGCTTGGATAGAGTCGAACTCGTTAGGAGGGAGTTACGATCAACGTCCCCAATGCTGACTGTTGAGGCGCTTGAGATTAGCAAGGTGAATAACTACGTAAAAAGAATGGACGAAGCAGAGCATTCGAAGGCAGTCTGAAGAGTGCCGGCGAACGGATCCAGGACAGAGACTGAACATCACATCATCCCCGCACCCATCGTTAACAGGGCCTACCTGCGTGACCTTGTAATGTGAACCATTGGTGTCGGTTTCATGCGATGCTTTGACATGTAACGCGATTCGCCTTTTGCCTACATCCCATTCATCGCGATAATCTTCCCAGTTCGCTATAAGTACTATGCCAATCCTCAACTGAATCAATGGATCTAAAGAAGCTTTTGTGTTAAAAGCGAAACGTTGCCAACAAACTATGTCAGCCGGTGGTTTTCAAACCCTTCTGAAATCATGAGTTCTCGATCGGTACCAAGTGACGAGTAGTCCTCCGGGAGGAAAGAGGATACAGTCGCAATGACGAAGTAGTTTATTAAGATTGCGCTCGCATATTTATAGTGTATATACACTATTTGCAACAGTTCGCTTCACTGGCTCATCCTTGTTAATTACATTCTGTCGCTGGCTTCCTTTCCATTGGTTTACGCTTGCTCGCCACGTCAATTCTGTCTAAAAGTCCCTACACTTTCTTGGTGTATTGTACGATTGGCTCGATTGGGCACTCGTTCATCAGGCCGCACGCTTCTTCCCTCTTTCCAATAATTTAAAACCTTGGCTCAAGAGCGCAGTAATAAACTTCTCACGAGTATGCATTTCTGTGCCTGTGCTTTTGGAATCTGCAGGCGCCCGATTGGTCACTTGCACATCCGGTGGATGATTTCTGGCTGTGCATTCAGAGCTCGACGAGGTGTGCGCCAACCATTTGCCGCTTGGTCGACCAATCTGCTTTCGACGACATGCGCACTCTCTATCGGATTGCACTGCAATTGTCTGCTACGGTGCGAGAGGCCCTGTGACGTTCCATTGGCCATCTGCTTATCGGTACCACAGCATTTCCAGCTCCATCACATCTCTTCCTTTTCTCATTTTTTAGAATGGCGTTACAATGTGTTCAGTATTGCCTTCCACTTCGTGTGTGTTTAATGGCTTGGGCTTGGTTAGCAGTGCTGCTCTGCGTTTGTTGTTGCTGATCCTCTCTTTGCGGTGTCCACCCATGACGCGCTCTTTTCAGTTGCACCAGATGCCTTCGAATGACATTGCATCCAAACTTGACTTCATAGCTCCTCTCTCCCTTCCGGCATTTGATCACACTATTCCGCCAGTATCATTTGGATTCTAGTACTGGCTGCACGGATACTACTTCTCTCGTAGCCAGTGGTGTGAGGCTGTTTGATCCGCGATCATAATACTTTTGCTTCAGCATTCTCTTCCGTAGCCGGTCGTGAAGAACATCGGCCGGCGCTATCTCGGCATGCCGTAGGGTTGTAGATGTAGGTATTAGCGTTCTTGTTTGGCGACTGGATAGACGCTGTGCGGGACACACTTCGATATCAATAGCTGGTGTGTTGCTTCGATCCATTAGCATTATGTAAGATCTTCCTGGGTCTCCTTGTCTTTTGTAAGCACTTTCTTCGCCGCCTTCATTGAGGACTGAACCTTACCGGTTGATTGGCTATGGTATGGGCTGGTTAAGCGGTGATGAAAATCCCACTTCTTGATGAATGCACGAAACTGAACTACTGAATTGCGGCCCGTTGTCGGAAATCTCCACCTTGGGTAATCCATGCGGAGTGAATTGGCACCGCAACTTCTTCACCACGGTTCACGTGCTAGTCGTCGTAAGCGCATCGATCTCGAAGCAGTCACTAAAATAATCTACCACAGTCAAGTAGTTCCTTCTGTTGCGAGCAAAAATGTCCAGTGCAACCATGTGTCAGGGTCTGTCAGGAACGTCACGAAGCATCATCCGTTCCTTTGGCTGGCCTGTGTCGTGTGTGCTGCATGCCGCACATTTGGAGAAGTTGTCAAGTATTTTCCTGGTCATTCTGGCGCAGAACAACTCTAGCTCTTGCCACTCAGTTGTTGGTACCTAAATGCGCACAATTTAGCAGTTCCAGCATCCAACGTTGCAGTGCCTTTGGAACTACGATCCGGTTACCTTTAAATATTAATACATCCTGAGTAATGTGTTCGTCGCGAAAATAGAAGGTTAGGGTCTGTTCCTCAGGTAGTTTTCTCTTGTCTTCGGGCCATCCGTTAAATATCATGTGCTTCAGTAGTCTGCACAGTTGGTCCTCCTCATTTGACTGTTGGAGCTGCTGCAAGCGTTCCTTAGTGACGGCGATAAACTGTGTTACATGGCCAAAGTCTGGGTCTTCTTCCTTTCCGGGCTTGTCTGACTGGTGCGCTCTCGACAGCGTGTCCACAATGTGCATCGGGGATCCTGGCCGGTAGACAGTCTCTAGGTCATACTTCTGCGGACGAATAGGCATCTTTTGAAGACGGCGTGGAAAAACATGGAGTGACTTACTGGCGATCGATACCAGGGTTTGTGGTCGGTAAAGGCGGTGGATTTGCGGTCAAACGTATAAGCATTGGAACTCTCCACGGCGTAAACCAATGCAAACATTTGTTTCTCTATTTGCGCTCAACGACGCTCGGCCTCTGTCAGCGTCTAACTGCGAAAGTCGATAGGCTTACGGTTCTGCATGAGTAGAAAACCGTTACCATACTAACTGCTGTCATAATGGATCTCGAGTGGGAGTGCTGGGCTATAATAAGCGAAAACAGAGGCACTTGTGATCAATTTCTATATTTTCTAAAAAGCTCTCTCCTGCTTCGCGTCCCAATGCTACTTCTCACCTTATGCGTCAGTTTTCGAATTGATACCATTACATCGGCTAATCTAGGCAAGAAACGACTTAGTAAATTTGCCATCCCATTCAGCCTGCTAACGGCTTTCACGTCAGTAGGAGGAGACCACTCATTGATGACCCTGACTTTCTCTGGGTCTGGTAGCAGTCCTTCATAGCTAAGCACGTGTCCATGAAAAATCACTTCTGTCCTAAGCAACTTGATTTTCTCTCGGTTTAGCTTGACGTTCCGTTCAAAACAGCCCTGCAAAAAGCGGTCGAGGTTCTGGTCGTGTTCGTCCCGCGTAGCGTCAAAGACCAAAACATCGTCTGCTATACGGAACGTTCCTGGTAAATCGTCTAAAGCCTGCATCAGTCGTTTCTGAATAACTCGCTAAATACTTGCAGTCCAACCGGTAGCCGAAACCTGCGGAAACGCCCGAAATGTGTCTCAAACGTTGTCAGGTAGCTTGACTCTTCTTCCAGTAATACGTGCCCAAACGCCGAAGCAAGATCGACTTTGTAAATTTGCTAGCTGTGGATAACCCCGGAAGTCCGTCGTCTAGCGTCGGTAGAGTGTAATGCTCCTTCCTGAGTGCGGCATTAAGTAGATTTGGATCAGTGCACACGGGTAATTCTCCAGATTTCTTAGTGACAGTTGCCACCTGGCTAACCCAATCGGTCGACATCTCAACTTTGGCTATTACACCTTACCCGGCAAGACGCTGCAGGTCGTCTAAAAAATTCCCACGTAAGGCGATAGGCCCTGTTCGGAGTTGCAACACTACCGGCTTAGCGCATTCTATTAAAGATACATGAGCACACCCTCCGAATCTCCCTGTCAACCACGCTTGGATACCGGTCAAGCATGTCTATGCTACAGTTACACGAATGGAAAAATGTTCATAGTTAGAAGGAACAACACCGAGACTTTAAATAGAATAAGTGCCCAAAATGGGCATAAGTTTTCTTGAGACTATCAGGAAATCCAGTTGGTGTGCTGTGCAGTTTCTCGGCTTGATGGCCTTCAAGGTGGCGGCACCTTTCG
>OX104071.1:39339015-39365073 GCA_944474145.2 Dicrocoelium dendriticum
AATGTTACTGCGTGCAAAAATGACTACTTGCTTCGCTGCTTACAATAGTTGTCGATGTCAGGCTTAGCGTGCGCGGATTCCGCTGTGAATTATTCACCAAAAGCCACAACGACGTTGGTAAATGAGAGAACAGAGTTTGGCTGCTTCCCATATTTACCTGATTAACCCGAGAGAACTTCGTGCGCCGCTATTTATTGGCCCTGCCGTACAGCTTTCGGCGATAATTTGGCATTTAGCAATACGGCAGTTTTGTAGCAAAGTGATGTGTCTCCTTGTTGAGAGATGCGATTGACGGAGCCTTGAGGATAGCGGTCAAATTACTGGATGCAATAGAGAAGTTCCATCTGCATTCCTGATCATTTAAATGGTCCCATTTTGTGTGCCGCTTGTGACTACCAGACCAGTGTGGATCACCGGCCTGTAGTACCTGTGTCCAATTCATACGTTGTTATTTGTATTTCATTAGGGGACAACTAGGCTCGGCTCCACCAGAATTCCCTTTGACAGGGCGTGTGGTTTATCAGGACGTGCAGTGCTTGAACGGTAATACTTTTAGCAATACGTCACAACTTTTAAAAATTCCGTCGCAGTCACAGCGTCCATGAACTGAAGGAGGACATGAAAACTGCGGTGCTAGCCATGTGAGCAGAGAAACGCACTTTTATTCCTCTTTGCTCCAGATAATCCGGAATGCAACCAAAATGATCAGACACTTGAAGGATAGAATTAGCAGGCTCCTCGGAACACATTTCCCATGTCTTCGGTGTTACACTTCATGTAAGCGGATATAGTGACATTACGAGACAAGGTGCTGGGACCCGCTCGTGTGGCTGACATTACGGATTTGTGCCAGGATATAATACTGTAGAACTTTTATTATATATATGTATATATATGTATATATATATATATATGTGAAACAGCAGTCATTCACACTTCCTACATACACGATAGGTGCCAAATATATGCACCCGTTCTTTCTGCAATTGCTTCACATGACCAGATGAGCTCAGCCTCATGTCAACCGCAATGTATCCTTGATATATCAACTCTGTCCTTACGTTAGGTATACCGGCGGTCGCAGACAACACACTACCCCTACCTGCAAGCTACTTAACAATGGACTCGTACGGAATACTCCAACACATCTTTACCGCTCAAATAATCCGCGATTACGACGTTTTGCACAACAGTGACGCGAACGCTGGTTTCACCATTAACGGTATGCTCTCATTACTTTTGGTTGCAGCCAGATGTGTTACCAACAAACGGTATTTCCTAAGCATGCTTGCATGTTTAAACAAGCTGCAAATAATTCTCGTTATCGAAACGTGGTACCCGGCTGGGATATTAGCCTGTAATTTAGTTACCCCTTTTGACACCTTTTCAGTTAAGATTGCTGTAAAAGAAAAGGTGCAGGGTGCCTCATGCAACAATTACATTTGTACAGATGAACGGTTTGAGCATCCACCGCCGGTAAATTTCCCTGATTCTCTCTGGTTATCCGTCTCAGGAGCCACCGTTTATTTACATCTATCCGCAACCCGTCAAATTCATCAACCAAGAATTTTGTCCCTATCACCACAGCTTTCGATGTTGCTTCGTAATTGACGTACAAACAAAGGATAATTGTAGGGGCTTTCAACATACTGAAGATCCACTAGTCTTCGCAGACCCTCTTGTCTATACCCAAAGCCTTCATTTAGTCAGTCAGTGGTAGTTGAACACAGTGGGTAACTATACCAACTAGCGTGACGAACACATTAGACGTGATGTCTACATTGGGTATGGCCAACGTACAGGGAGATGTTTCAGAGAACAACCCTGGTAGCGCCGGCTACATGATACACGTAACCTGCACCGTAAAAAGGGCCACCAAACAATACCTCCTTCCTACTACACCAGCCGCAGTATTATTCGAAAACCCTCCTGTCGAATAATCCGGTTCTGTAATTGGGATGCTTTTTTCTCTCCAACCATGCATGCACAGCCGTGGAGCAATTCTATCCTCAGTTTCAGCAAGCCATAACCCTCATTGCTGCACAAAACGCGTAGCAGTGAAGTTTAAAAGATGCAACCGAACGTCCGATGAGTCAAAAATGCAGCAAACCACGCTGAAACCTTGTTGCACGATGACAATGGCTCTACAACGCATGCTTCCAATGCATTTACTGTGCTTGCGACAGCACAATACGCAGGCAGCGCCTACGGCGAAGCGCATGTGTCTGTCATGTCCAGAGTGGATGTAAGTAGCAACTTCTTAACTTGGTGCTAAACCACATGCTCAGCAGCGTACTACCTATCTTATCGGTTGACGGTAGCCATAGCTGGATCGCCGGACATTTAAGTCTCCTTTGAGTGCCATCTTTATGAACACTTTTGTCTTAGGGAAGTGGAGCAATTATCCGTTCCAGATTTTCGCGTTCCCGTTAGAGTGCTTTGCTAGGAACATTTCAGGACTTCCATTTTCGCCTACTGTAGTGGAGATGCGTAGAAGCTCACATGCAATCGCTTCCTCTGAGCATAACTGGCTAGTTATTGCAAAGATGGTACAAACCGGAGCTCGTTTGTAATCCACAGGACACTAAATGTCAAACATACGGTATCGTACTATTTAGGTTTCTTTTAAGAGAACATCTAAAATTGGAAGGATTTGTAACATCCGTTCACAACTGTAAATTCCATTACGGGGTAACAGTTGCTTAGCATCAAAAGTAGTTACTCTGCCTGCTCGGCAGTGTTAACAATGACCAAAGTGTCATTCACGTAGTGGCTATATAAATGCACGTGGTGTATATTACAGCTTGGTGATCTCTGTATGCAATCTATCCAATGCGCTATGTGTATGTAAACGGCTGACAAAAATACGCGAAATAGCTGAATTCAAAGTATCCTGTCAAAATGTCTACGTCTACGTCTAAGCAAAACGGCCAACATCAAAGAAGAAAGCCTGGTACTTAGAAATCCTGAGAAAGTACATATATTAATGCAACTACTCAGAAGAAGGGACGCTAAACCACATCAGGAAATGGAGACGTTGGCTCTAGATGATGGCTCAATAACATGGGACATATCCTGCACATGCGAGGAGAGCAACTCTAGTTTTGCCTCTTGTTTTGTCCCCAACACTTAGCCGTTTCATCCTCCACTTCCAAAGAAAGACGGAGCTATGCTGCAATATCCCTGTTACTTTGAAAGAGGTGCAATGTGCTATCGCATTCATAAAATCATCAACTCGTCCAGGTCCAGATGGCATCTCCCCAACTGTTATAAAACTCGGAGGAAAAAACCTCGCTCCACTGTTATTAAACATCTTCACATTTTATCTCACTACCGGCTGCTTTCCATCTCATTGGAAGCAATTCATTATAATTCCTAAGCATAAGGGTGGCCCGAGAAATTAAGTGTCAAGCTACCACCTAATAAACCACACCTCTGCTGCTTCCAAAAACCTAAATAGTCAAGAAGAACATCGTTCAATATCTTACAAGACTGGATCTGATCAACCCCTCACAACATGGCATTCTCTCATAATGCGCCTGCCTTACCAACCAGCTAGAATGCCTCAATCAGGTCACGACTTTGATTGACAGAGGAACGGCAATCATTATAATTCTGTTGGTCATGCAAAAGGCGTTCGACCGCGTGCCGCACAAGTCACTGCAGTCTACCCTAGAGTCATATGGAATTGGAAATCCTCTGCTAAACTGGTTCAAATCATACCTAAACGGTCGAACCCAGGCAGTTAGAATCGGTCAGAAATACTCTACACCGAAACAACTAAACAGCGGCGTCTTCCAGGGAAAGGTGCTCGGACCACTACGTTTCCAATCTATGTTAACAACATATGCAACCCGATCAAACATGGACACCCATTTCTGTTTGCAGATGACGTCAAACTGGTCGACGCATTTTGCCCAGACCAAGTACGAATACGCCTGGGAGACATCTGTGAAGACCTATCTTCACTAACTATGGATAGTGAACGTTGATTAATGAAGTGCTCCGCAGTGAAATCCCAAGTACTTGAGTACAGATGCCACATCCCAGAAGAACCTATCACACTTGCCGGAAACCTGATCCCAATGTCTGATTCCGTTCAGGACTTAGGGATTAGGTATTCTAACTCTTTCAATTTCTCCGAACATGTGTTTTATCAGGTGGCAAAAGCAACGCAGCCATGCTTATATATCACGAGAACTTTCTCCTTACCTGAAGCACGACTTGAGTCATTCAAGGCAATAGTATGACCAACTCTGGAATACTGTACTCTCGTTTATAGCCAATTGGAAAGAGAGAGAACGGCTCTGGAAAATGTCCAAGGATCATTTACCATGGGTCGCTGCTAAAACCTGAGTTATTATGACCGCTGTCGAATCCGTCTACGGGATACCCTTTGGCTGAGACGCTTAAAGAACAACCTCGTTCTCTTTTGCAACTTCATAAACCAACGAATTTACGCAGACAGCATTGCACTTGAACTACGGAAGACTGCAGTATATCCTACACTTAATGTCGGCTACTTGTTGCACACAAAGCTTTCAAGTCATAAAACTCGATCGAAATTCTCCTTAGTGAGATACACTGAGCGGTTGAACAAACTACCCCTACAGATGCGCATGAGTGCAAGCTATGTCACGTTCCGAACTTCCCTTCAGACGTTCCTCACTATACCAAATGTGTTGAAGATATTCGACTCACAGCAAACTCTAGAAACATTGACTGAATCTGATATAAAGAAACATATGAGCAGATATTTGCTTACAACTAGCTTACCCACCACATGTCATTACCTGCAATACCGAATCCTGTGTCTGTGCAGCCTAGTATCTCCTCCCTTTTATTATCTAATACTAAGCCCCATAAACTATAAAAGGATGATACAAATATCGGTACCCTTTGCATATTAGGTGCTCGGGTCTATGACCCAAGGAAAAAAATCATGATCCGAAATCCTATTATTCAGGTTTCCGTTACTATTATTATTTAAGTCGCATAAACCATGAAACCAATTCAGTATACAAACGATCGCTTCCGATTATAGGGCCGTGTACGGTATGCCGGTAAATATAGGAATTTATTTATTTATTTATTACTTATCTGGAGCCTAAATGTGCCACTGGTACTATGTACCTTGGACCGATCACATTTTGTGCGCTCGATACATTACAGACTGCTCGGACAAACGCTGGAACTGTGGCACAGGGACACCGGCTATCGGCCGGGTCAGAATACGAACCAATGGTAATTCCTTCCGACAAAAGACTGTTAAATGGTGCTGAGAGAGAACGTTCAAACACCTCATCCTAGGTTGACCAGCTATAGTCAGACGTACTGTTGGTGACCTCTAGCATTGACACTCTCATCCCTGTCTGCCTTCCGTTAACACCCATGTGTCAACCTACTCGGGCTCATACCTGTCCTTCATGGACCCATAAATCTAGCCGTGTGCTTACATCCAGAGAGTCCCATTGGCTAATATCCCATGACGAATGAGAGTGTCACTGATAGTGCATATATGTAACCCTCAGGGAGATAAAGAATTGCTGCTCGCGTGAACTTGAATGAACAACAGCTTATTTAGAATTATAACAAACTAACTTATTAACACTATGCGTGAAATTGCCTGTAAAATGTTATAGATATCACTTGTGTCCTATTTTCAGCATTTGCTAGCTTTTCTCCGTTGAATAATGTTTTCCATTGAGCCTTTTTGTGTGTTTTACCAGCCACCTTGGGTTTGCAGTCCATCATCCTATCAGATAGCGCACGACCCACGCGCTATAACATGACTTGGTAATGCATCTAATTTTTTAATTGGTCTTTGAATATTTCAATATAATGGTATCTGCAAGTCGCTGCGTGTCGTGAAGCCCGACTTTTTGTGTTAACTGGTCTATACTGTTCTTTGGTTTGTTCACAATTGTTCTATCCTCCTTTTTATTCACATCCTCAATTGTGATGAGTGCTTCCGTGTCTTCATAAATATATCGTCCAGTTACCGTCCGTTGGCGGATTTGGAATCCCGAATATCGAAAGCCACATAGCAGTTTCCCAGAAGTTAATGGGAAACTTCATAGCAACACATATATGCTAAAGTTGGCAATAGTAGCAGTGGTTCAACTGAAGAAGCTGGTCTAGTTCATAAACGGGAACTCGTTATAACCGGCACTTTCACTTCTTATGGTTACAAATGCTGTGGCTCTAAAGAAAACACTTTACGTACAAAGCTGATAAAACGTTTTCACTGCACCACGTGCGAGAGGAAAGATCAACAGGCTTAATACTAACTACACTTGTATTTGCTGATGGCGTATTAAACATTTGCAGTTGTATTGTTAAAATATCAAAATTGGTTTTTCTTACTTAATGATTTTTACCGTTACTGCAGGTTTCTCTTTCTTCAATATGGACAAAAGGCGACGGGGTCCACTCCGATGTTACTCCAATCAGATGCGTAAGTAATTACGCCACCAGCAAAGTTGGATAACGTTCTCATCAGATACCTTATTTATATTGTAGGGCCCAATTGTCCAAGTAAAAGTAGTTGGTCCAAGAAGCTGAAAATGATGAGGGAATGTTAGCCCAAGGTTTGAAATGTAGCACAGTTTGCGGCATCAAAGTAGCCGAACTGAGAGCGCCGGAGCACGGCGTGCGTCCGGAAGCATATATTTGCAGAGAGTCCAAAGATTGCAAACCTATCAGGATAATGGTTAACAATAACCACAATAACAACAAAACTGCATTTCTGCCTTGTGTAATTTGTCGGGTACGTCAAAATGCGGATGTACCCATGTGTAAGTCCTGTGAAATGCATCCGACGGTAAAAGTACAATATACGATGATTTAAAATACACAAGGCTATTACCACTACCATATATATTCCGTCCCATTTACAAACGCCGGCAAACCACATTTCACGAGCTTGGATGGATTATACAACGATTCTTGTGAAAGGTAGTGGTGAAGGGTGAGTTCAGTGCTCTAATTTATCGAGGTGGCCTCCAAGTGCCCAAGGTTATCATGGTTCACGTGCATTTCACTGAACAGGATTGGGTGAAAAAGCTATCGAGCGCTGGTATAGTAGAACGAATTTGGGACCACCTGAGTTTCACCCCTCCCAAATGCCTACTTCGACGTCGGTCAGCCTCAGCACCACATGCATGCGCCTGTCCAGTTGTCCATTTTTGATTCCAACGCTACCTCCCATGAAGTTCTGGTTGTGTGACTTAGTGTGAGAGTTCCAGTTCATTCACGTCACATCTCGTTTTTACTCCCAAGCACAAGTACTCCTATGTTCCGCTTGGTTGCCATGGCACTGTTCCCCTTGATTTGATCGGTTTGTGTGACTCGCACAGTTTGTACAGCTAGGTACACCAGACCTTACCGCAGCGAGCTTTCATTGGCGGACGAATACCATTGGCTCATTTGGATTCTTACCATAAGCCCTGAGTCTCTTACTTTAATTGCATTATTTGTTTCACACGCCTGAACTCCTGGGTCGCTCGTGGCTCTGAGCGCGAATTGTTCGCATACCTTTGAGTTTGGAAATCTTTGAGGTAATATCTATTTTGATACGATGAGTTTGTGCACATAACACCGTTATCTCAGGTCCGGATTTGGTTTCTTGTTGGATATTCCGGTGGGATACGCGTGGCTTAAACTTGCAAACGCTTTATAGCGTTACAGGTATAACATTGTTGAATATATCGGTCGAGTTAGCCGAAACACGACCTTAACGTGAACATTCGTGGTCTTATTTTATACTCCATATATTGTAAGTTAGCGCGAATCTACCAGCAATTCATTAACCTACGGCTGTCATATGCAAAATTTTGCAGTTCGGTGATACGATGAATCGTAAGAAAAGGAGTAGCAAGCCTGTTGTGTATTATGTTGTTCAAGTCGAATTCAATCAGTGCACTCGTAGACTGCCACAAGCCGAATGTTTTGGTCACATTTTGGAATGAATAACACGTTAGTAAACGTGTTGAAGTGTAGATAATTTTCACTTGCCTTTAGTTTCCGTTACAGCTTATTCCGTAGAGAGGCGTACCTCACTAAAATATTTCGCTGGATGATTAGCTGGGATAGTATGTACCCCATTTTACAAACAAAATAGATTGGGCCCTTTGTAGTACATAGCCAGTAATGTCTGTGATGACTCGTAGACAACTACTCCTGTAAAGAAGGGCGAGGTTGTGCTTCAGTCGTCACTGCCAAACTAACTTGAGCCGAAGTAGTCCATATTGTCCAAGGTCTGTTTCGGTGAATGATTGTTGAACGGTACCCAATGTGGATCTATGTGTTTTGCGTAAGCGGTAGGGAGAACAGTACCGTACTCCAATTTAGGTCGCACTACGAGTTTGGATGCTATTAGTTGCTTTGTAGGTGGCGAAATTAACCTGGTGATGTAACTCGTTTGTTGTTTCGCTTTTTCTACTTGATGAGAGCACGTTCAAAGAACTGAATTTGCTATAATATCTGATGCCTAAGTTTCGAACGGAGTAGACAGTTGAGACGAAGACATTGGTGTAATTTTGGGAAGCTACTGGTAATCATCTTCCACAAAATATCATATTTGTCTACTGAGCACCTTATAACTATTTTCATTCCATTTCCTCAGGCATGATAACACATCCCTACCTTCTCCGTTCACGACTAGGTGAGCAGGTGGAAATCAACACACAATTTTGATACCGCCCGAACTTAAACGTGGACTCCAATGCAGCACGTAACCACAGGTTTTATTTCTGTAACAAAGAAAAACAGTGGTTTGCATTCACTTTCTTGAACTGTGCTGGTAGTAACATTGCTAAACGTGTAATGGCACTGCACTATGTGTAATTTTTGTGCTACGTAGCACATTTTCCGTTCTTATTGGGAGTATACAAGATAATGCCTACGATGTAGTATTGAGACTGAAAAGTAGGAAGTTATTCATTAATACCGTCATGTTACCTCATCCGTTGTTGTTTTATTGAGTAAAAGTAAGCCCCAAATTTCAAGTTACCCGTTTGGTTTTCTGCTTTCAAGTAAATGCACCAAGGTTTGAACATATTCTGAGTTCCTGTGGGCTTGGTTTTCTTTGGTGAATCTACGCTGTTTAGCTTAATGGGCAAACTTTGAATGGGGTATCGTGTATAACATTTCATTCTCCAATCTTTGCTTTTCGGTGCGTTTATTTCAATTTCTTTAGTTTGTAAACCGCTTTGCAACAGGATTAACGTAGGCTATCGAAAGGCTTTGGTGTCCGTGTATTTCGTTACATTTCTGACAAATTCGCCCTTAGCTGTCCCAAAGTCAGCTCTGGAGAATAATTGTTCAGTGTACTTATATAAATAAATAAATGTGTTCATTTCCCGACTGTGCGAGACACGGATCAGTATGTTTGTCCGATCGAATGGTACAAGAGTTTCGCAAATTTGTTGATGATACAGATAAATGAAAAAAAGATCGGTCAGTCAGAACTTTTGGAAGAACAGTGTCAAGCACATGTTGATTGGTAGTTCGCAAAGGTATTGCAATGTGGCATTTTTTGTTAGTCAAATGCTTACATATACTCGGCACGCGGTGTAGGCTATCATAGGACAGTAGTCGGGAGCGGCTTGATCTTGATTGTTTCCTCATGCAACAGAACGCAATCTATACGTCATGCAGTCAGCCGTATGGGAATATTACTTTACAGTATTTGGACAAGGTTTGGAGGAGGGGACATGTTGAAAAGTTAGAACGGTGGACAGGTTAATCGCTTTGCAAGCAGAGCAGACTGCCATAATTTTGTCAGTTTTAGCAAATTTAAAATATTGTGAAAAACTATGGTTCGGGTTATTATTAATGTGATCAGTGAGTAAACCTAGGTGAGGAAGGCATAGATGTTAGCTAATGCTATCACGTTCGAGATTGTCTTTCATTACCATGGGTCAGGCTTGTATTCCTATATATCGACAATACGCCTGCCATTATTTCGGGATCGGTAGCGGAGGCGGTACTTAAACACTGGTCGGGGGAAGCGCATAGCAAATCTATCTTTTATGGTACCTTGATACGCGCACATACTATCTGTGCCAGAGTTAGCAATAGAAACCATCGCTCTTTGCAAGGTGATTGAAAAGGAATAGTATAATAGTCGTCGGGTAGAAGAGAATGAGTACTCGGTTGACCTTCTTCATAGGCATCTATGGAGTCATGGTGGCCTTGAGATAGGCATGTCCGGTTAATGAGATGATATAACAAGGATTAAAATAATGAAAACCATGACTCGGTTTACCTTTCATCATCTACTTTCATGTAGGCATGAATGCCTCGAGGTCGGCGAGTAAGGAAATAATATAACGTTGGTCGAACGAATGAAGAAGAGGACTCGGTTTAACACCCCACTTTAGCCACCTATTGATATAAATGCCTTGAGATTGGTATAGCCGGGTAAGAAACTGATAAATTTTGGAAGAGGGCATGAAAATGTGATCTTTTTCTTTCTTTGTTGGCTTCTGTGTTGTCAAGGTTTCTTTTAAGTATACCACCAGGAGGTATCACGGACATGAATCATATTCTCTTTTTTCTCTTCTGATAAATCGCTGTCACAGCGATATTCAGCTTGAAAAGTTGCGTAGCATTTGGAACTGTGAGAAATTTACATAGCTCTACACGAAACATGTGAGGAGATGTGCATGACCTAATAGGCACTGGGAGAAGATTCCAAATCAATGTATATCTATTAAAGAAAAGTTTGGAAAGTCAATTTGAAGTACACGTTGTGTGGATGGATTGCGACGCGTAATCTCAAGGTGGACCGCAATTTCCATTGAAGTGAACCTTGGCCATTCGATCACTAGGACTGTAGCTGATGAAGCAGCAGCCAATTGGGTGTTTCCCGCCTGAAACCACTGCATTCCATGACGCGTTTCGAGGTTATTTCCTCTCATCAGATAGAGATAGCAGGAATCGAACCCGGGACCATTGGGATGTTAGTTGTGACCGCTACCCCTAAGCCACCGGGGTTTGCCCGCATGTTGGTGCGCGACTTTGCAATCGCAAGTGTGCACTTTTTATTACGGATAAGGCAACGTTTATTGTGTTGTAATTGCGGTGGGTATCCAGGTGTATGAATGAACCCATGAATTATATCAAAAAGCGGCGTTATGCTTAGCTTTTTTCTACTCAGCCATATTGGGTCCAACATCAGCAATTTGCAACGTTCAGAGTATGTTAACCTCTGAGTAGTGCCCAGGATCTGTCTTGTAAAAGCACACTGAACGCGCTCTTGTGTCACCGTGTCACTATCTTGCATTGTCGAATAGCATACAGCGGTACTCTAACATTGGGCGTGTGCAAGTAAGTTTAGTAAGTTTAGCATTTGTTAAGGTAGAGTTAGAGAGACGGTGCATTCTTTTTCCCGTCTTTAGCAACAGTGTGTTGTATATGTTAGGAGTTCAGGCTGCTGGAGTAATGAAGCCCTAAGTTTTTTACTTGGTTACCATATGCTTGGGGTTTGCCGAAGAAGGTTAGCGGTCGGACATTCATATCACATTTGTATGAGATGGCATTACTCTTTCCGACGAAGAAATTCATTTTTGAAGTTTAACACCACACTTCAAGTGCATTTAGGTCTGTCTGTATGTTCCGAAACACGGAGGCTTGATTCCTGGGATCAAATGTGTACATAACTTTTATATCGTCCGCAAATGCGTAGGGCCTATCATAGACAATAACATCAAAATGTCGTTTATATACATCAAGAAAAGACGTGGTCCCAGAATGTTGTTTTGAATGTCGGCATTTGTTACAAGGGTGCGACCCGATGTGTGATTACCTATCTTGACTGTTTGGATTCTGTCGGTAAAGTATGAGGAGAACCAAAAAACTAGAGGATCAGCAATACCATACTCTGCTAGAGTGGTCAAAAGCCCACCATGGGGCACTTGGTCAAAGGTCTTTTGCATGTCAAGGAATATGCCAATATAAGCTTTACCGCCGTCTACTAGGCTTGTGATGTGGTTTAAGAATTCTAGCAGGCAAGCCTGACAAGGACGCTGTCTAATAAAGCCATATTAGGATTGGCTGCTTAGGTTCCTTGATATTAGAAACTGGGAAGTCGTAGCCTTTATCATCCTCTCCATGGTTTTAAAAGGTATGCAAGTATGGCTAATCGGGCGGCAATTTGCCGCATCCCGTTCTGAGCCTTTTTATATCTTGGTACAACATCAGCGTGTTTCTAGTGACGCGAAACAGTGCTGGCCTTCGTTGACAAGGTAAATGTCTGCAAAAGAATAGGGGTATCCGGACTTCCGTATTTCAGTAAAGCTGATGGAATGCCATCAGGACCACCGTTCAAGGACGGCTACATGGCGCTAAGCTATTTCCTTATTTCTGCTACGGGAATGTCTACTGTTCACAACATACCGTCTGTAAGCCATCTTGATGGTATGGAAGTCGAAGGATGAAAAAAAATGCTCGTTGAAAAGGTTTCTAATGACTGCTGGTACATTCGTTGAGGTGAAGGTAGAGATTGCATTGGACGTGATACATACTTCTATGCATCCTCCTCTTCTCTTGAGAAGCTTTATAAGCTCCAGTGGCTTATTTGAGTCTACAATAGCCCGATGTCCTTCATAATACCGTCTCGCAGTTTGACCAGATTCTAACTTTTGCAGATGACAATTATGGACTTGATATAATATGGTGAATTCATGGAATTTCTCATAGCGTCTGACCAATTTGCTGATTTTCCGTTTATCATGGGTGCTTTCGCGAGCGTTCCCAGTAGTGTTGGGGCGTTTCTTTAGCAAAACTCTGGCGATAGTATCTAAGCATTGGTATTTCTTATAATAAAAATGTTTCAGCGGCAACATCTGGGTCGCATGTGAGGAAGAATCTGTCCCACTACATTGGCCTTATTATTGTTGCGACCGTGTCCCAGTTGATCGAATGGTATGGTCGGTAGAATATATCAATGTACTGGGCCTCCGAGGCATGTGTGCACATAATATGGTTGAACAGCACCACGTTATAATCACTGCCAGGAAGTTAGTCCAGGATCTTGACATTACCAACGAGATTTCACAAAGTGAAGACACGATCTAGAATGTTGTCATTTCGTGTTGGTGACGAAACGTGCTGCGAACAACCTTGCGAACAAATAGATGATAGCAACCCAAACAACCAAGGTGGGAATGTATAAGTGTGCCACGATACTTCTGGCATATTGAATTTCCCTCTGATTAGCTTGTACTTAGCCGGATGGTCTACTATGCAATTGAATATGTCCGCGAGAAAACCGATTTCCGTTTTGTCAATATGTGGGGGACTGTAGATGAGGAAGCTGCGCTGATTTACCTCAGCCGTAATCCAAACTGAGTCACCGAAGTCGTTAAGCATCGGCTCAACCAAAGGTGAGGTGGGAATTGTTGCATCGGCTGTTGCACCGGTTGTAAGTGAAGCTATTATATTCTGGGGTATGGTAATGTAGTTCTGGTGCATGATCAGTAAACCAGGTTAACTAGAAGCATTTGAGGGTTCAACAAATACGTAACAAGGCGGAGATAATGCATTTTATTGTTTGGAGAGCGAGCATTAATAAGAAGAATCTTCATAGCCCCTTGAATCTTAGGTGGGCCTACGAGCTGACGGAATATGGGTAGTTCAGGGGATTTGTGGCGGCGGAGTAATCCATATTGGTGACAGCATCCTGTAAGGATCTATTTTATTCGCAGACAAGAAAGCTAAATGAATAAGATAAAGGAGGGGATGTGAGGTGTTCTGGTGCATCAGAGGTTCTCCTAGCGGCGGCAGAGAGTCTGCCGAGTAACCTAAAAATTTAGGTGACTTTGGAGGTTTCCATGGATGGGAGTTCGTAGGATGCGGAAAATCCTTAACCCGGGGAAATTTCGTGCATTTGTTGCAGGTAGAGCGATAGGCTCAACACATTATAGAGGATCAACGTACCGGTAAGTTATTGGGATAGCAGTAGGTGCGAAAGTTGGCTGGGGAGTGATTTTCAACAGAGAGAGAACTTCGTTACGTCTGCCTGCAATACTCACTTCCGAACGAAGTCGCTAAAGAAAGGTTACAACAGCCGTGCCTCATGCTGGAAATCCAGTAGAACTAACATCCCACTCTCCCTCCAATCACGCTTAAATCAAGACTCAAAGGAAATAAATCACAAGCAGAGCACCTGCAACAGAATTTTCCCATCGTTCGCTGGTCTGTCAAAGGAATCCATTCACTGGAGACTCGGCGAGCGAACGAAAAAGCGCCACAGGTGACTACGATTAATGTTTCAAACAATCGGTTCTTGGGTTACAAATTTCGAACTAAGTGTCAGTTCCGCATTTATGAATATGTCCTATCGCAATGCATTTCTAACTCCGTTAGACCATTTTACGAGCCCAACAAGTAAAGAACACGAACGCAACTCGTTAAATCACGAAACTTCATGAATACCCCCAGTTGCTTTTCTATGAAAACTCATAGAAGAAATTATGATGGACACGTTTTATTGTACATTACTAAGTATGCCATCTCTGATGTGCTTCATGTAAAATGAGAATAAACCTTATCTTAACACGGTCTTAAACAGCTTCATTCAAACAGGGGTATTTGGGAAACTGCTTTCCTTTGTTCTGGGGTTTTCATTTGGCATAATATACATGTTGCAGAACACTGTATTGTAATCATACCCAGTTAATGATTCATAGACTTATACTTGAACTGATGGAATACTCATTTTAAAGTCCTAATGTAAGGCGTTGCCTGATCTGGTAGCCTCAGAAGAGTAGCAAAGAAGGACTGGAGGCAGTCCGTCCCTGGCGGCATGTGACGGAGGCGACATTTTTAGTAAAGTTGACAACTCGGTACCAAATATAAAGAGTAACATTTCCAGTTAAGCTGTGAGTTGAATACTTTGATGTTACTTGATAGGACCAACAATACTATTGCGTTATCTGTTGCACTTGTGCAAACGTTTTCCCCCAGTGATCCCCCTACTTGTCCTATTGTGGTCACTTTCCCCACATTTGCCTTAGTATCCCAAAATATCCATTTCATCGAAACTAATGTGCACTTTACCGTGAGCTGAGTGTGTGGTCCTTATGCGATTATTCTGCCCTCAGACAGGGCAACATTTTTCAACTATCCCGTGCGACAAAATAGTTGCTACGCTACTTTTAGGCTGCCTAGCGTATCGAGTCCAGCCATTGATACAGACGATGGTCCCATATCCATTGTTTAGACTGTTGATTACATATATATATATATATATATATATATATATGGACGCGTCAGATTACTTCCGCAAATCCGCTAGTGTTTGTAAGAATCATCAGCACGAACTACGTTTAGAGTCAATGCAATTATCTCTATTAAATACTTTGTGGACGGATGTTACAAAGTACCAAATGGAGATAGGCAATAGAAAAACTATTTCATCTCAAGAATTAACGTTCACACTCTATAACCCGGAGTTGAAAATGCGCTTAACCTCAAACGCTTCCAGCTGGGTTATAACTGATGCTTCGAGGTAACTCTCATGTACACGTCAACAGCGCCAACCTCACAAAAGTCCTTCGTCCATTTTAGAATTCATCTACTAACAAACGTCACATTCCTCACGTAACCATCTGGTGTACAATTAACTAGGGCATGGGAACCAGAAGACTCCTGAGTCACAATTCCATTTCGATTTCACTGAAAGGTTGGTTTCTAAATTTACCGATTTTTACTTCAATTGATCCTAGCCTATTTATTTGGTAGTTTCTTAGTCCCATTAGTCCTTCTACCTACATACTACTTTTAATCACGTTTCCTACGTTCCTCAAGTTTTCAGCATCCTGTATATGAGGCTAATGGTGGCTTGTATGTTTAGAGGACATCAGTTCACATGGGTGTACCACACTTTACAGTTACCCATCTTGTATTTCCAAAATTCCTTATATAGCATCGCATGCGCTCTGAAACACTTGTCCCCCATACCCGGTATTCCTCAAGATTTTGTAGCTTACAGGGAATAAATAATATTATATGGTAAAATTTACAGCTGTTTTTTCCTGAAAGTTAATTTCAACTAGGTTTGTCACTTATCAGCTTCAAATATTTTCTGTCACCCACTGTTTTCATAAAATTCACCGTTTGACAGTTTTACTCACTTTTGAAACAACCTGATTCACATCGTCACCACATATTTTCCATTATTGCTTAAGTGTCCTCAAGGCTTTCTTCTTTTAATAGGTCCTAACTTGCATTCATATTTGTCTGCTTCCATCCCATAGTTTTCTGTTCCAAGAGTCGGTGTTTTTACTTCTGCTTCTCTTCAGTTCGTACTTTTATGTTCTATTGTAATCCACACGAATAGTAACTATGGTGCCTGATGCTTTTCTCCCTCTGATATTGGCACTAAGTTATGTACCCCCCACTGGACTGATATTGACGGGGCTTGTACGGTGGTGGTAGTATTTCTCGAGCGTTCATATTACACGTTTTGTTACACAAATTTTCTGGAAGTCAGTTCCTTTTCCTAGTCTTTCTGTTGTAGTTATTAATTAAGTGTGTCATCTGTGCATTAGGTGTCTTGATTGCCTTTTTGTACCTCGTAAGTGACATGGAAATTGATTCACGACTCACTTAAGATGACCAGTGGCCCAGCAACTACTGCTGTGGATGCCGCGGTTGCTCTACTCCTGCAGTTTGGCTCGGTGACTACAAATATTATTGAATCTTTACCCTATCAATTCCCAACAAGTGTTATTGGCTTATTCAACGTCACCTTTATCCCAACAGCCCCTGCAAGCAAATTACATTCACGGTGGAAATACAGCGTCCCTGAAATCGACAAGATCTGTCCAAATGTACTTAAAACCCTTGCTGCCACCATAACATTACCACTTGCAGCCTTTTTCCAAGGTCTGCTTGACACTTATATACTCACAACTGAGTGGGAAAATGGAATTATCACTCTATTATACAAAAGACGCATGTGATCGGATCCTGCCAACTACCAAACTATTACTCTCCTACCTGTTTTATCAAAAGCGACGGAGTCAGTAGTCACGAATGAATTGACACGATAATTTGAAAGACAACAAAAAAGTTCTAATTTCCAACATGGTTTCAGACGCAGACGATCTTGTCTCACCTATTTACTGCTTACTCAGGGGAGTCATGTACCAGGGCGGCTGATGAAGGAGTCCCCATATATGTGATGTACTTAGATTTTTCTAAAACATTTGACAGGGTCAATCACTTCATTCTTCTCCAACATCTTGCCTCCCATGTTGTCAAAGGTTCCCTGATCATCTGGTTGAAAGACTGCTTACACGACAGAGCAATCAAAATAAGAGTAACCGACGCTCACTGCGAAAGCCTCTGCGCATCCAGTGGTGTACCGCAAGGATCCATTGTCGGCCCGTTACTGTTTTTAGTCTACATCGACAACCTTCCAGCAATCATTCTATCTCCTATGCAAACATTCGCAGACGATGCTAAAATATAGGGAGCAATTTGCTCAGCTTCCGATCGTGTCTATCTTCAGGACGATCTGGCTCGGATTAACGAATGGGCAGAAAGGAACCAGCTCCCACTGAAATCTGCAAAGTATCACCTGCTGACGGCGCGCAGCCGCTTCGTCAAGACATATCTTTTCGGGCAACATGCCTTGCAACACGTGACTAGTGAACATGACTTAGGTATCCTCGTGCAAGAAATTCTTGGCAAATCGCTCCAAAGTTTGAAAGCAGCACGTGTGGAGAAGTTGAACTTGAGACTCTTGAGGCGTGTTCTCAACAGCTTTAATCGACGGCTAGTAAGCATTGCTGCTTAAATCCTAGGTTCGTACTCACGTTTAAAATGCAATTCAGACTTGTTGTCCATGGTTAAAATGATATACTCGACTTTTGGATTAACCTCAAAGAATAGCCACCAAGGCGATGCGTGAATTACCCGGTTACGAACCGCGCCTTCGTTTACTAGGTGTGTTCTCCTCAGAACACCGACGGCTTCGCGGGGATCTCGTCCTCACATACCGGATACTAACTGAGCGCGAACGTCCATGTACATCACTACTGACCCTAGCCTCTTACAGACAACGTAGGAGCAACCACCTGAAACTAATGACTCAACACTCCCGTTTGAATTGTAGAAAGTGTTTTTAGTCACTTGGACTCTGTTCCCACTGGAATGCACTACTAACACATGTGATGAATGCAGCAGACATTTGCGATCTTCGAAAAACTATTACTTTCATCTTATTGGTAAACGCCACACAACAGTTTGATAAAGTGCAATGGCTTAACCTTAGATAATTCAAGTGCCACCTTAGAACAGTTTGATTTTACTTTGGCATATCCATCCTGTGGGTCCTGCAAAGTTATGCTTTTTATCCTATCATACACTATTAAGCTTTTGAACGACGTTCATATGCTGAATTGGGCTATCTCCAGTTCTGCAGCGTACAACCTGTAAAGCACAAGCCGTGGGACCAGTTGATACGGACAGATGTTGCACAACACAGCTAGCGAGAGAACGTGGGCAAAACACGCAGCGTAACTCCCGGATAAAGATTAAGGCATCCAAAATGAAGGCGAATAAAGTTAAAGTAGCAACGCTGGACCGCTAAATCACAACGCCGTTAAGCATCCCTGCGAGTGTTAGAAGGTTTCCTGGCGTCAAAGTCACATATTGTTCATGAGTAACGGAGATGATGGTAAATACGGTAATAACAGCTGTGTCAATATACTAGGAGCTAGACTGGTAATCAGGTGGGCGAACAACACAACTATTCCTATAACACGTAAAATTCCTCTCGAGCAAGAGAATGATAAAGGACATTTTCCTGAGAAATATGTTCTGAAGTATGGTCCAAAATCGTCATGATCATGCATCAGATTAGACGCCGGCAGTACAGAACAAGTATGCCACCCGTGCACTGAAGAACTCGGGTATTGAACGGCCGTGGCATTACTCCGACGTGCCAGAAGAGTATGGTGAGATGTACGCGTACGCACACGTAGATGATACAGGCCAGGTGTCGGCGATGCGGGAATGCTTGTTTTGTGGTCAAGTTACGCCAAGACGCGAGTCAGTGTCATGACAATGTTTGTAGACTGGCGTAGCAATTTGACGAACTGTGCAAGCGACTAGGCAGTTAACCGATGGAAGTACTTGCTCAGATATTCCATATGAGTGCTGTTTTAAGGAAAGGCAAGAATGCGCAACTGAATAAAATGCTTTAGCAAAGTCTACGAAAACAGCATCTACAGCTTGACCCTGATCTACAGAGTCCGCCCACTGTTCTCGTGACATCCGTAAATTGGTCCGTTTTTACGGAAGCTATGTTGCAACGGACTGAGCGGACCAAAGTCTCCAAAATTGTTTGCCAGTCCATCTCTAATTACCTTCTCTAACAGTTTGACCCGAAAGCTCGTTAGACTCTCAGGTCTGTAATTCGTAGGTAAATGCTTGTCGCTCTTTTCAAAGACGGAAGAGGCCACAGCCTGCTTAAAGTCCTTAGGCAGAATACTACTCTAAAGCAATATTGCAAACGGACAACTGATGGGTTCAGAACGTTCACTTGCTAGTTCGATCAAAAACGCCAGATATTGTGACGTTCGGTGCTGAGCCCTTTGTAGTGACTAAAAAGCGCACCATTGTATGACAGGCAAACAAAATGACCGGTTACTAGGGGGACCATAAACAAGGTCCCGTAACAAAGTCGCCTGACTCTGCGAAGACCAGATCAAAGATGGACGGGGACTGATGCCCCTTGAACGCAGTGCGCTGATCTACACAAAGATGCAAATGTACTTCCAGTGCTAAATGAAGTAGCTCAGCGGCGAAAACGGCAACCCCTTCACACGTGAGGTCCAGCCTATTTACTTCAGGTGCATTGAACTCACCCTTATAAGCGCTGAGTCCCAATCCCTCGGATAGTCGTTTTGCGCCATTAGCTTTTCGAGCCCACACATATACCGAAAGTCGAAACCTGCGGTTCCAGTTTTTACTTTGCTGTGTCACTGTTTTCATTATTACGGTAAAACTAATCTGTCTCACGATGACCAAAACGCAGCTCACGTTCCCTATTAGTGGATGAACAATCCAACACTTGGTCACAACACTAGAGGATGTCGTGTAACCCCCCGGGAAGCAAAAAGACTGGGCCGCGATCACGAAATCATTTATTAGGATTACGCTGAATATTTATAGAGTATATACACTATTTTCAACAGTCCGTTTCAATGGCTCATCCCTTTTATTTGCATTTTGTCGCTGGCTCCCCTTCCATTGATTTATGCTTGATCGCCACCTTCACTCTGTCTAAAATCATCTTGACTTTCTTAGTCTATGTAGGATTGGCGGGATTGGACCCGCGAGTTTCTTCCCTCGGTCCAATGCCACAAAACATGGCTCACGGGTGCACGAGTATGTGCTCCTTCTCCTGCTGACGCCTGATTGGTCACTTGCACGTTCAGTGGCTAGTTGCAGGGTGGTCGCGATTACGGGCCAACTATTTCCTGATTGGCTGCCCAATCTGCTTCCGGCAACATGCTCACTCCTTATTGGTCTGGCCTGTGAAGTTCAATCGGCTTTAAAACATTTCCAATCATCAGCATTTCTAGCCCTCATCACAGAGGCCATCTTTCTTTCCAATTTCTGAGACCGGTATGTTATTGTTTAGAAGCACTCATCCCACGCCGGCGTCTATACGCCGATGAACAAGATGAAAATGCAAAACCGCGTCCGCTATCCTCAGATTATTATCTCGTCCTTATCCTCCCCGTATTCCTCAGGCGTAACCATGAAACCCAAGTGCTGGTATTGCGAACCAAGTTGGATAGAAGTGGTCAGTCTAACCGCTGTCGAATCAGCTTTGCTCATTGAATTCATTACGACACAACTCCCCTATGACACCATTTAACCGGGCACTATTTAATCTAGTAATCCGTAATAACGGTGAAAAGTTATATTCACGTGAACAACATAAAACAGTGAGAGGTACGTCAACGAAGAAGATGCTCAATGTGCCCACCGGCGTTTTGCTTGCATTGCAGAAATCGCCTGAGACAATTGGCCAGAACCTTTTGCAAAGTTTCCCTGTTGATGGCACAACATTTGTTGACAATCCGGTCCTGCAGTTGTTCTATTGAAATAGGCGTTGTCTGGTATACTCTCCGTCGCAAATAACCCCATAGGAGAATATCTAAGGGACTCAAATCTGTTGATCGGGGAGGCCATTTCATAGGACCAGTGCGATCAATCCATCGGTGACCGAACATCTCGTTTTTATAATCATGCACCGTTTGTGCATACTAAGCACAGGCGCCATCATGTTGCCATCAAATGATGCTGGAAACACCACCAACCTGCAGCTGCGGAATTACGCAGGACTGTAGTATTTCTTTGTAAGACGATGCTAAGGAAGGTGTGACATTAGTACATTAAGGAAGTAACTTACCGGTTATATTACTGGAAAAGAAAAGTGGTCCGACAAATTTTTGACCAATTAGTCCAGCCCAAACCATGCCCTTGGGACCATGTTGCATACGGAAAGCTACGCAGCGTCGTGGATTCGATGTCGCCCAAAAGTGATGCTTATGTATTCCGTTCAAGTGGAAAATTGCCTCAAAGGTGAAAATAATGGAGTGAATATCCACGTGATTCAAGAACCAGTTGCAAAATGCAAGCCGCTTCTCCGGATCGCATAGGTTCAACATTTGCACTTGACGTGCACCATACCGAGGAAATTTTCTTTCCTAAAAAATCCGCTGCACTGCATAAGGGGTGGTGTCACAATTTTGAGCAATTGTACGAATGCTGAGATCCACCCTTTTGGTCACTTCTCGGATAACAGCAGTAGCTGAACTCTCATTCGTTGTGGTGCGAGGCCAACCCGTAATTCGGGCGTTGCACACACTATCTGTGTACTCGAACTTCTTCACCAGTTTCAACACATACCGTCCGTTGACAGGCCGCATTATCGAGGTTATGCTATTGTACCTTCTCGCTGTCTGGGCTGCATTAAGCCAGCACTCCCAATGTAATCAGAGAATCACCACGCGGTGATCATCAGCGACTCGACGTAACTGAGGTTGCACAATATTCCTTAAAGTGACTGTATCATCGCCTTCAGTCGCTGAGGAAGTAATCCACATAAGAAAGGAAGCTTACCGTGTGCGTAAAGTTATCTGGCAAATCTAACCAATGTCCGGACCGCAACTTTTGGCCTGTCTGTCCACAACTATGCATACCATGATCGATCTATGGGCTACCAGTTATCAATGCAGAGAGAAATTTCTGCCCTTGGAATATAGATTTGCGGTTAAGCACACCGCTCCGATTGAATAGCCTGACAACAAATGCAAATAATCTGTCCCTCGTAGACACGCGTATCGTGATGAATTGGGTTGATGTCATTCGGTAATCCGTCCCGCCTTATTAATGTTATTTTATATACACAGAAAATAGATGTCTAGGATAGTGAATCAGGCGATACCTTTTACACGTTTTCAAAGAGTGTGTGGTGTTGGTTTAGTGCAGATGTTCCCAACCTGGGGGTAGGATCCGCAAAGGAGTAAATTGGCATTTTACGTTGGGTAAATATTACTACGAGGAGTAGGTCATCAATCCTTCGCAAAACAATCTTAATAACAAAAACATCTGTATCAAACAAGTCGCCGACTACCTAGGTACTTTTGATTAGCCATCAGTGACTAGTCATTAGTTGCTGTAACTAAACGACCCCTCTATCGTCTCCCGCCGTCCTTCGCCTGGTCGAATCACACAGTCGTTGGAGCATTAGTTAGCCGACCAAGTAAAGTAGCGAGCGAATGTCCACAAGTTAGTAGGTTCGAAACGGGCGATTAATGTTCACGCCGTGTCGATACAGAAAAGTGGTGGGAAGCTGTTATGTAGGAATGACTTGAAACACTTGAGAAGCCACTGACATATGTCCATGTTTAATCAGGAATCACATAAGAAATGTATATGCCTTGAGTGGTGATAAAAGCAGGCGTTTGAAGCTGCAAGAAACACTGTGTCTGATGTCACAACCAACGCAACAACAGCAGATTAGACGCCAGTGATCATTAGGTGTTGGCTTGATCACATTCAACTGCAGTTTTTTTGACGAGAAGCCATAGCAGGTGAGTGCTTCAATTCAATGGTTTTGATCTCGATAATAATGAGTTTAAATGCAAAAGTTTAGGACAACGTCAACTACCTTAAACACGAGAATATTCATATATATATCAAACACCTTGCTGTCTAATCGTTTGAAGGAATCATGTATCCTGGAAAAAGCTGTCTAACAAAACAGCTTCCCTGCAATGGGGCTTCACCCATGTTGTCGATAAAAATGTTGAGAAGCCGCAGGGCGTTTTGTGCAGCGAAGTGCTCATGGCGCAGAGCATAAAACCCATCAAATTGAAATACCAGTTCAAACGTAGTCATTCTCAGTTAGTAGGAAAGGATATTACTTTCTTCAAACTGCAAGAAGTTGCGCCAAATCCTTCCCGTCTGGATACATTGGGCTCCTGTTTTCACTCAACTGAAGCTGGTCTGAAGTTTCGTATCGCATCTCTCTTCGAATCGTCCAACAACAAGAAATCGCATACTGTAGGAGAGAAGCTCAAAAATCTTGCATATTGGATGCCGCGAAGCTCGTTCTTGGATAGTAACTTGCGAAAAAGAAATCTATGATATCACTTTCTAACATCACCATAAAAGTTGTGTCGAGCACACGAGCAAGCCTATTTTTAACCCGGTACTCAACGAACTAAATCCAAGTGCTTACTGCGCAATACAGTTAGATGAGCCGGCCGACGTCGCATCTCGTTCCCAGCTACTTCTCAATGTCCCGTACATGAAACTCGACGGCTTCAAAGAAGAGTACTTACTCGCAGAACCAATGAGCGTGGGGAAGTTGTCTTTGGAACAGCGTAAGATTTCGTCAAAGAAAATTAGCTACCGCGGTCAAACTTGGGGTGCGTCCATAAAGATGGAGCACCATCCATGTTGGGCGTTGGTACTGGATTCCAAACATTAGACAAAAAATTTCTTCCGCACGCTACCTTTAGCCACTGCACCATACGTTGTTATGCTTTATCAATGAAAACTCTTCCGCCTGTTTTGTTGGACATGTTATCCAATGTAATGAAGATACTAAATGTCATCCGCTGTAGTGTGACTTATACAGGAGTTTTCAAAGTTGTGCAATCAATATGGAGACAACTTCGACGTGC
Organism: Dicrocoelium dendriticum; assembly: GCA_944474145.2. NCBI lineage: Eukaryota > Metazoa > Platyhelminthes > Trematoda > Plagiorchiida > Dicrocoeliidae > Dicrocoelium > Dicrocoelium dendriticum. Next base: position 39,363,243 of record OX104071.1, read on the forward strand.
TGTTATTGCACACAGAGGTGCGTTAGTTATCACGGGGCAGGGTGTTGCACCGCGTACTGGAGCTTGGAGAAGAAATTGCAACGTTTCTTAAAAGGAAAGAACTACATAAGGGCAAGGGGAACGGGTCACACGTCATGATAAGAGACAACGTATTTATATCCAAACTAGCATATTTGTCGGATTTCTTCGGAAAGTATATGCCTTGAAACTTCAGCTTGCAAGGAAATATGATTAATAATTTAACTGTTCAGGATAGGGTTGCCATATTTCTTCGCAACTTGCTGCTTTACCAAAACAGAGCTAGGGTTGACACAGTGTCGGTGTTTCCAGACCTAACAATGATGCTCGTTGGAAGAAATGAAAGTGCACCTTCACAGATGACATAACTTGCCACTTGTCATTAGTGGTGCATTCAATCAACAAACATTTTTCTGCTTTGGAAAATCTTCAAGTAAATGCTTGGGTGCTGAGACCACTTTGCGTGGATAAAGAAATGTTTGCAGATACTGTAATCATAGTCAAAGCACAATTCCTAGGAGTGGGCGAAGATAGTGAATTGAAAATAGATTTCCAAAAAACACAACCAGCATCATTTTAGGAAAAGATAGGCGGTGTGTATCCATTACTGTCGGAAAGAAGATTGGTAGTAGTGATCCCATTCGCAACATCTTATAGTTGTGAAAGTGGATTTCTGAAAATGAAAAAACGAAAAAATCAAGGAATAGAATAAAGTTGCAGCCTGACTTATGATATGCATTAACGGAAACTGTTAGCACTTAGCAACATGAACCGTCTAATTGAGGTATATCACCTATTGATTGCACACTATTGCGTGGAGCCTGGGATACTAGTCCCTAATCAAACACACGTACCAGCGTGTCAAATACGAGACAGTATAGAAGTTGGAGCCGACTGAACCCAACGTATATTGTGCAGGCTACAAAAATAGTAAGCCAATCAGCCAGAGAGAGGAACGGCGCAACAAAGTACTCAGCAAAACGCTTTGTGAAAATGGATGTGTCGTCAATAAAACAAGTGGACGTTTTGAAGGTTAAAACAACCGTAAAATCCAATGTTGGAAAATACTGAAACAGCGTGTTTTCCGGTACACTAAAAGGGTCTCCCCCTAGAAGGCTGAAGAATGGAAGCATTCGATGGAGCTGTTAGTGGGGGAAAACGGAAGGTGAGGATGGGTGTGAATGGTTGCATGGGCTTGAGCAAGGGCTTCCAAGATGGGGTGTGTAGCACAGTTCGCTGGTCCAGGATTCGTTGTTAACATTTAATAATGATCATGTGGACCAGAGTGCATCATCGGTGGGCCGTCGGGGCGGGCTGGTCGGACTGCAAAAACTGGCTAGTCCAGGAAAAAGGCCGACAGGACCTTCCCATTGCTGCAGACCCGACGGTGCGCTTGGGAGGTGTCACTCCCCCCACCGCACTTCAGTCCACGCTCCTCGTTACACAAAGAAATCCGGCGTCGTAGTCGGCAACGCCTAGCCAGGCGTTTGGGGACCAACCCGTTCTTGTCTGTCTGCGGCCGAGGGCGACTGACTGTTCTTCGGGTCAGGAAGGGGGCCTTGATTCGGCTGGTGAGTTACTCGGGGGTTGCGTTGAGCCGGTTGGGGAGTCACTCGAGGGTTGCCTTGGCAGTTCCGCAGTTGGGTTTCTGGAAGATAGAACTCAGAGGAGGTGGGCAATGGTCGGTGGAAGTGGCTTGACGCCGAATAGGGAACATGGCATGTATGATAAAAGCAAATATACTTTTTAGGTTTTTAAAATGTTTTGGTTGTTTTGTCGATTTTGCAAAACCTTTGTGAACAATACTCACGAT
>OX104071.1:39365573-39419969 GCA_944474145.2 Dicrocoelium dendriticum
CAACACAGGAGAGTTAGAGAAACAGCTAACCGGCTGCCTCAGGCGAATGATGCAAGCCAAACTCATCACGAAGAAGGAATTCGAAAAGCTGAAGCCTTCAGGTGGACACCTACCGAGATTATATGGCCTACCTAAAGTTCACAAGGAAGGCGCCCCAATGCGCCCAATCTTGGACATGGTGGGTTCTCCTCAGCATTTGTTGGCCCAGTGGATGGTGGCGAAGCTGCAGCCGTTACGGAATTTGGTTTGTACTTAATGCGTGAGAGACACGTTCGAATTCATTGAGAGGATATCTGAAAGCAACCTTGTTAACAAAAGGATGATATCATTCCATGCCCAGTCGTTGTTCACAAACATTCCATTGCTCGGAACCGTGGATTACGTATGCGAGCTTGCTCGGCAACTGCCCATATACACAACTTTTCCGGTGACTTTGCTAAAGGAGGTGTTACTTCGTTGCACGTTAAATGTTCAGTTCACTTTCAATGGTGAAATGTACCGTCAGATTGACGGAGTGGCCATGGGATCTCCTTTGGGGCCGCTGCTGGCTGATATATTCATGGCGAAATTGGAACATGGCCCACTTGCAACGCACATACGTGAAACCGAAATGTACGTACGGTATGTGGATGACACCTTCGTACTTTGCAAATCCGAAAAGCATGCGGAACAATTGCTGAAAGCTTTCAATGACGCACACAAGAATCTCCGTTTCACTTGTGAACACGAACTCGGAAACCGGTTACCTATCATGGATGTAGAAGTTATCCGTAACTCAGACGGATCATGCAGCAGAAAGGTACACAAAAAGCACACATGGACTGGGCAGTACACTAACTTCCACAACGCAGTACCACTACAGCACAAGCGGAGTTTAATCAGATCTCTCGCTTTCAGGGCGCGCAGTATTTGTACACCGGATACCGTCAACGAAGAACTACAGAGAATCAGCGACGCCCTCAGGGAAAATGGCTATCTGGATAAATTTATCATGAAACATTTGAAGGAAAGTAATCGAAAGCCACCTAGGAGCATTGCTCCTAAGAAAGAGCTTTTCATACATATACCCTTTAAGGGCGATTCTGCAGCTGATATGTTATCCAGACGCCTGAAAGATGCTGTCGAGAAAACTTATTTCGCGGCCCGCCTGAGAATCCTTTTTCACAATAAGCCGTTGCTTACAAAACCCTCGAAGGATAGACTACCGCCGTTGACCCGTTCAATGATCATTTATCAGTACTCGTGCTCCTGTGGTGCACGGTACGTGGGTCGCACGACGAGACGCCTATCTCAGAGGGTTCGTGAACACATCCCGGCATGGTTTTACAGAGGCGAAATGAGGTCTTCAGACAGCTCCATCATGTCGCACCTCCTTGAATGTGGCCATACAGCTTCAGAGAATGACTTCAAAGTCATTTACTCATTACCTGAACACTTCTCCCAAGGATTCCGCAAACAGCTCTTATCCATCGCCGAGGCTATATACATTCACCATCTAAAGCCGGAATTATGTGTCCAAAAACGATTTATTCGGCCGATATTACTACCTTGGCCAACGGACACCGTTACTTAGTTATTTGGCTGTCATCCTACCTACTTAATTACCTTGTACTAATGAGCCTTGTGTACACATGTTTATTTAGTTTACTTGGTCTACCACCTCTATCTCTGTCTCAAGTTATCGATTTTGGTCATTCAAACAGTCAAGAAGTCAATCCCAGCCCCAGTTGACGCTATCTCCACAATCCCTGTTATGTAAAAGTTTGGGTCTGATGAGATTTACCGAAAAGAATTCTTTACCCTGAAATGATTTCTGATATTGATTCATATTAATGAAAATGAGATCAGCGTGACACTTCGCTCCCAATGGAGGCAGCTAACATGATAATGCATCCTAAAAACTGCTCTGAACTGCAGAAACTCATTGAGCGTCGAATCCGTCGTATATTCGGCTGGATCATAACTGCGCTTGTCGGCTTAGCCATGTTGATTAAAGTATACAGAATACAGCGTCCTTCTTCGAGAGCTAAAGGTTACAGCGTTTTGTGAAAGGGTTAAGGAAAGGAAAAGTTCAATGGACATTGAGAGTTGTGAGCTGCATACGTAAATATTACCGCGACAAATCCTCACCGCAAATTGTTATCTTGTTGCAAACCTTCCATACACGAGCAATCATCATTGTCATCGGTGCGCGCTGCTTCACAACCTCGTAGCTTGTACAGAACTAACTTCGGTCAACTACGAACCCGAAAACATGCACGAACTTGGCCATTTTCTCCATAAAGAATGGACCTAGTCGATAGACCGAATTTTGATTGGGGTTATTGGTAGTTATCGTGCCACATGTGTTTGCAAATTTTGTGCACAAGCATTGTAGCAATTAATAAATGTCATCACTTACAACTTCACGCTAAAATTTGCTGTTATGGTTCTTGTTCTATGAAACGCCCTATTGAACCGCTGTTCGCATTTGTGGTGGTTTACGCAACTAACTACGGGCAGTGGTGCGAAAAACGAACAACGGCCCCGGGTGGCGTAAGCAGTGGCTACGCAACTGCTGCTAATCTATCGAGGATCGTGCCGGAAATATTTCCCTTGAGATCGTGGTAAACGTAAGTTGTGCATTCCGTATGTGCTCTGACACTACGCATTGATCATCGTGCCGCGCGGCAAATCGGTATCCCTTCGTCTGCTCTGGTTTTACGTGCTAGGCATTCGATCAACAATCACAAACTCGACCCACGACGGTCAAACCTGCTAATTCCTCATCAAAATCCTTAACCACCGACTTACCAAACGCCAACAGCGATAGGCGAGAAAGTGTAATTACACGCCATGCATCCGTATTCAGGTGTAAATCAACTTCACAAGCTTTCGCGTGGTTGCACTACAACGCAGCAGAGAAACCGGTTATGGGAAGCAATCACGCACACTATTTGCCCTGGGGGCCATAGTGTTCCCCCGAATGCAGAACGGGCTATTCCTAGCAGCGTATAAACTGCACTCTGACAAGACATCACAATAATGTGAGCATAACTCTCATGCACTTACCGGTGGCTTACTGACCGCGCAATGAGTTGCATATCAATTATTTTTGGTGCATCAATCCCTTGGGGATTTTTTGATGCCTTTCGATAACTCTCAGTATTTCGGCAATTCACTTTCAAGACTTCGTAGTTTTCGGAATTCTGAAACCGTATCTGCATTGTCTAAAGTCATTGATGAACGACTAACGCGCGACGCCCACCAGTACGAACTAGACGATACGCTACCAATTTCACTCGCACATATCTCATTGGAAGCTAGTCCCATGTCATCGCCTAACGCAGGACACCAGATATAGCTGCAGCCCCCCACGAACGGATAACCATAAGTATGCGCATACATATTTCGCCGAGCGTTTGTATTTCCTCGTGTCCCTACCCGTTCATAGTAGTATACGCTAAACAAGCAGGTATCTAAAGTGATGAACCGGAAATGTAATCGAATCACATCATTGTTTTCAAGCAAGCAGGAAAAGGTACATGGATATGTCGAATGGCATAACCACATCTCACAACACTGATCTCACTGGTTGCTCTCCCGGCAATGCGTTCCAGAATCTACAACCTCCATTCCATTTGCGTCATGAGGTTCTGAAGATCCCCGGCCAGCAGTTCATCGTACTGTATTCTTATTTTCCTTCTTTACTAGGGCCTTCACCACCTTGCAAACATTTTCTATGGGATTGAGGAATGGGGAGTATTGGTTCAATCGCAGAATGGTAACCCCTTCATACCATTCGACTGACGCAAGTGCTTCCAAACGTGAGTGACATGGTGCATTGTCACACATTATGACCACCTGCTGTAGCTTTACTTCTCGCTTTAGTTTGTCTAAAATGTCGCGCAGCCATTCGAGAGATAGGGGGCCAGTGAATGAGCTTCTCCGGGTAGGGATCGAAACTTTTCCATCCATTGTGAGTGCACCGATGAAATGCAAATTCAGGCCTCTACTATTGGCTTCCTTGACACAGGCCCTCACTCCTCTGGGCGCCCGACCATGAGTACGTTGGCAGCAAACGTTGCAGTTTGTTTCGTTGATCCATATGAAGTAGCTTCCCTCACTTTCAAGTTCGAGAAACTTTCGAACAAACTCCTTTCGTATATCTTTGGTTCGATCATTGCTCATTCATTCTGGAGTCTGATAGGTGCTCTTCTTAGTTATCAAACGACCATCCAGGTGTCGTACAATTGTAGACTTTGAAATGTTCTTATCCGTATCGGCACGTACTCGGACTCGCATTTCGTGTAGTGTTAGAGTTGCGTCCTTCGCGATTCACTCCAGGATGTCATTAGTCTCTTCCTCGGACCGAATGCGCTTACGACCGCGAGTCTGTGTAGCATCCGGCTTCGGATCAAGAGAGCGACGAATCCAGGAGTATGCAGTTTGATATTTCACATTGTTCACGGTTGCCACGAGCTGTCAGTCGTCACAGTTGACGAAGGCATCCAGAAATCGGTTACGAATGTCTGACGAGATGCTCTATCGAACACGAGAAGCAGGTTGACCACGCTGGAGTGAAAGACATCCATTCAGTCGTGTGCTTATATTCCGGTCATTCATTGCTCTCAGACAAATTGTGATCCAGCGTTTCGGACATGAGATGAAGGGGGGCGCATGGTAGCTCGTGGCACTGCCCATGTCTATGGACTTGAGGTACATTCACAAGTCTGACCTAGTCAAGAGGCAGCGTGCTAACTTCAGGACTTCCACAACAAACCCTAGCCTCCGGCCAATGAGAACACACTTGAGGTCAGAGGATTGGATCAGAGCGGTTGGCAAATCGAACACGGTTTTGCAAAAGTTTGCACCTTTGCAAACTTTTGCGCATTCTTCGCAAAATTTTGGACTTTTATGCGACTTTGCGGGAATTGCCATAGACGACGGATTGTGCACAGCTGCTTCCTTACTAGACTCAATTGCATCCGAAACGCAAGAACGCCTCCGTAGATCGCATAATTTTATCATTTTTAACGTGCCTGATAAACCGAACAGTGACAGAGTAACAAATACCTTCTTAAACACATGCAATATGTAGGTAGTCTCCTGTCAATGCCTCAGATTGAAGAAAAAGGAAAACATGGCTACATGTCCGATACTTCTACAGTTTCCAGACGATAGGAGCGCACCCAAATCCGTACGCAGTAAAGGACTAGTTGCTGCACAAACTAATTCTCAACACATTATTAGCAAATACGCCCAAATGCCTCTTTAAAGGGGATTTACAATGAAACTAAATCCCTCCGCCCCTCATGCCCGCATGTTCCTACTATTGAAGCCAGTACTAACGCTGTCATCAGCAATGTCGACCTTGATAAGTCAACCGCGTCGTCTAAAATAGGCGATGACGGGCATCTCAGTCTTCAGCGGCCTCATGAGAGGTTCTCAAACAGCAGTAGTGATGTGTCCATACCTAAAAATGCCAATCAAGCTGAAAATATAACGACGCAGACACCTGCTGACCACACACTCAACTCCTTTGTCCCTTCTCCAAGCCGCGAGCCTTTACAAAAGTTGACAGTAACTGTACCTGAGACCTATCAAGAGCGAGACAAAAACTCAGATCGTCACGTTGGCATCACGAAAAACAAATCTAAATCCGACCCGAATGAAGTAAGCTATGGCTTATCTCCGACCAACCGAGGAGTAGGCAAAAACAGGGGAAAACACCCTGCCAGAATTTCTCCCATAAACACTCAAAGCTCAGTAGATCTGAAGCGACCACTACAAGAACGTAGAGATATGCAGCTAGGCCAACTGAGAAAAAGTGTACGTCCTCAAGCTTCCACATGCAACACCGACACTGTTGTCGGGATAAGTCGCAGACAGCCGACCCAATACTTACCCACAATGTCTCTGACAACGATTCAAAATCCCGCAACCTCAAGCTGGCAAAACCCTTATGTGTGCGACACCGAAATAGCAAACAAAATGGTGGTAGGCCACACGGACTTACAGGTAAGAGGGTGCAACCCCTATCTACCTCAAGTCAAAATTCACCCACCACCACCCCTGTATTACTCATTTGGCAACAATACAATCCGAAGAAAAACGATTTTGTAGACTTCAGCATCCCCAACCTCGTATATTACGCACGTAAGTCCTTTTTTGAACTATCGTATACCACCACATCCTCCCCACCAATCCAGCCCCTATCACGTGCGATTATGAATCAGAGAATAATCAAACTACTGGAGTATGTACTTCATTCAATCCAGTACGATGTAGAGCTCAGTGTGCCTCAGCTACCTCACAACACACAGTTCTTAGATACAATGACGAAGAAACAAACATTACCCACCACTTTCATTCCAATTTAACAATGTCTTTCAAATCTGTCGTCATTAACATTCGTTCTCTTTTACCTAAATTAGATCTACTTTCAACACTTATGTTTATGAGATCCCCGATATTGCTTTTATCACTGAAACTTGGTGCACGTCAGAAATTAGTGATTCTCAGCTTAACATCTTAGGCTATAAACTTTTCCGCAAGGATCGCTCACACAAACGTGGTGGTGGCTGTGCCATATATCTTCGAAATAACCTGACTGCAATTCCCGCAGATCAACCTGTGTTTAAGGACTTAGAAAATACACTACGGCTAGTGATCCCAAGTACTGATCTTCTAGTGGGTTATATCTATCGACCGCCCCAAACTACACAATGTGAAACCCAAAAGCTAATCGATATGATCAGTGCTGCTTCCAGCACCACATACAAATCCAAAATTATGTGTGGAGATTTCAACCTACCACATGTTAACTGGATGCTGCCTACACTCAGAAACACTGCAGGGATTGAGGAAATCATCTCATGTATTCACCTCAATGGCTGGACCCAGCATGTTAGAGAGCCAACCAGAAGTGCCACTACCTTAGACCTTGTATTCACGATGGGAATCTCTTACGCTTATATATTCATTGATAATCCACTACCTGGCTGTGATCACAACACGGTGCTTTGTGATATGACTATTGATTCACCTAAACGACCAAGTAAAATGCTAAAACCCATTCGCAACCTCCATCGTGTGGACTGGAACTCATTTAATGAACTTATCAGTACCATGAATTGGAATACGTCATTCCTAACTCACAACCCTACTGTGGCTACAAATGAGTTTATTAACAATATTGCCCTTGGTGTGGATCTACTGGCACCTACTGTATGGAGAAATACCCATGAACATAGTGGTGAACTCAAGCTTCTGTACAAAGCCAAAACCAAACTAAAGAAAGTTCAATAGCTATATCGCAGGAACAACAGCTTCGCAACATTGCTACAAATACACGAGGCTCTGCTACATCTACCAATTCTAACCCAAATGGCCAAAATCAAAGAAGAAATCCGGGTACTTAAAAATCCTGAGAAAGTACATAAATTAATGCAATTGCACAAAAGAAGGAACGCTAAACCACATCTGGAAATTGAAACGTTGGCTCTAGACGATGGCTCAATAACATGCGACATCTCATGCACATGCGAGGATAACAACTCTAGTGTTGCCTCCTGTTTTGTCCCCAACACTCAGCCATTTCATCCTCCACTTCCAATGAACGACCGAGCTTTGCTGTAATATCCCTGTTACTTTGAAAGAGGTGCAATGTGCTATCGCGTCCATAAAACCATCAACTCGTCCAAGTCCAGATGGCATCTCCCCGTCGGAGGCATCGGCGTCGGAGGGAAAAACCGCGCTCCACTGTTATTGAACATCTTCACACTTTATCTCACTACCGGCTGCTTTCCATCTCCTTGGAAGCAATTCATTATAATGCCTAAGCACAAGGATGGCCCGAGAAATTAAGTGTCAAGCTACCACCTAATAAACCACACCACTGCTGCTTCCAAAAAAGAGAGAATAGTGAAGAAGAACATCGTTCAATATCTTACAAGACTGGATCTGATCGCACCCTCACAACATGGTATTCTTTCAAAACGCTCCTGCGTTACCTGCCAGCTAGAATGCCTCGATCAGGTCATGACTATGATTGACAGAGGGACGGCAATGATTATAATTCTGTTGGATATGCAAAAGGCGTTCGACCGCGTGCCGCACAAGCCACTGCTGCCACTGCAGTCATATGGAATTGGAAATCTTATGCTAAACTGGTTCGAATCATACCTAAACGATCAAACGCAGGGAGTTAGAATCGGTCAGCAATATACTACACCGAAACAAATAAACAGCGACATCTTCCAGGGAAAGGTGCTCGGACCATTACGTTTCCTATCCATGTTAACAACATATGCAACCCGATCAAACATGGACACCCATTTCTGTTTGCAGATGATGTCAAACTGGTCTACACATTTCACCCAAACCAAATACAAATACGCCTGGGAGACATCTGTGAAGACCTAGCTTCACTAAATATGGCTAGGGAACGTTGATTAATGAAGTTCTCCGCAGTGAAATCCCTAGTACTTGGGTACAGATTCCTCATCCCAGAAGGCTCCATCACACTTGCCTGATCCCAATGTCTGATTCCGTTCGGGACTTAGGAAGTAGGTACTCCAACTCTTTCAATTTCTCCGAACATGTACTTTAGCAGGTTGCAAAAGCAAGGCAGCTATGCTGATATATCACGAGAATTTTCTCCCTACCTGAAGCACGACTTGAGTCATTCAAGATAATAGCATGACCAACTCTGGAATACTGTACTATCGTTCATAGCCAATCGGAAAGAAAGAGAGAACGGCTCCGGAAAATGTCCAAGGATCGTTTACCAAGCTGGTCGTGGGTCGCTGCTAAAACCTGAGTTATTATGACCGCTGTCGAAAACTTCTACGGGATACTCTTTGGCTGAGACGCTTAAAGAACAACCTCGTTCTCTTTTACAACATCATAAACCAACGAATTTACGCAGACAGCATTGCACTTGAACTACGAAAGACTGCAGTATACACCACACTTAATGTCGGCTACTTGTTACGCACAATGCTTTCAAGTCATAAAACTCGATCAAATTTCTCCTTAGTGAGATACACTGATCGGTTGAACAAACTACACCTACAGATACGCAAGAGTGCAAGCTATGTCACATTTCGGAATCCCCTACAAACGTTTCTCACTATATCAAATGTGCTGAAGATATTTGACTCAGAGCAAACTCTAGAAACATTGACTGAAGCTGATATAAAAAACCTATGAGCAAATATTTGCTTACAACTAGCTTACACACTACATGTCGTTACCTGCAATACCGAATCCTGTGTCTGTGCAGCCTAATATCTCCTCCCTTTTATTATCTACTACTGAGCCCCACAAACTAAAAAATGATGATACAAATATCGGTACCCTTTGCATATTAGATGCTCGGGTCTATGACCCGAGGAAAAAAAATCATGATCTGAAATCCTATTTTTCAACTTTCCGTTACTATTATGATTTACGTCACATAAACCATGCAACTTGTTCAGTATACAAACGATCGCTTCCGATTCTAGGGCCGTGTACCGTAGCTCGGTGAATATAGGAATTTTTTAATTTATTTATTACTCACCTGGAGCCTAAATGTGCTACTGGTACTATGTACCTTGGTCCGATCACGTATTGTGCGCTCGATACATTACGGGCTGCTCGGACAACGCTGGAACTGTGGCACAGGGACACCGGCTACTGGCCGGATCAGAATACGAACCACTGGTAACTCCTTCTGACAAAAGACCTGTTAAAAGGTGCTGAGGGCGAACGTTCAAACACCTCATCTTAGGTTGACCAGATACACTCAGGTGTGCTGTTGGTGACCTCTAGCACTGACACTCTCATCCCCGCCTGCCTTCCGTTAACACCAACGTGTCAACCTACTCGGGCTCATACCTGTCCCCCATGGACCCATACATCTAGCCCTGTGCTTACATCCAGAGAGTCCCACTGGCTAATGTCCCATGACGAATGAGATTGTCACTGATAGTGCATAGATGTAACCCTCAGGGAGATGAAGCATTGCTGCTCGCGTGAACATGAATGAATAACAGCTTATTTAGAATTTTAACCAACTAACTTATTAACACCATGCGTGAAATTACCTGTAATAAAGTATAGCTAAGAACGATGTTGCCTTGCTTCGAGTGTGTGGACAGGCCTCGAGTATCTGGCTGAAAGGGTGCACTTCTCAAATGTTCATAGATTTCAAGTACGGATGTCGTATTCGTGTTTCGAACAAATTGAAACAGCGTTCTGACAGGCGAACTGCCCAGTTTCCTACCGCATTGGAAAGCCATTGCTTTAGCATATTTCAAGCTAATTTACACAATCGTACGTGGTCACTTCGCAGCCCCCTCCTAGAAAGGAAAGCGTGGGTGACGCTTCGATCTACGTGAGTACTGTTCGTCGCGGGTCAGGCTCCTGTGAGGCTAGGTGGTGAAACTTGATGCAGCTGCGGGGGAGAAGCGGGCGATCGGAGCCTAGATGGCTTACACCCTTGTCCTCCCTACCTGTGCTAAAACCACACAATGAGGGAAAGTTCGTGAGCGTCAAATGTTTACTTCAAGCTTGTCATCTTCTCCCGTTCATACATGGAAGTTAAAGGAAAGGAGAGCACAGAGACTAGTAGCGAGGGGAAAAGTAACAATGACGCTTACCGGCTGAGGTAAGCGGCAAACAAAACGAAACACTTTTTGTGGTTTCAAAACGTCTTCTTCCTTTGTTTGGTTATCGAAAGATTTTGCGTTCTGTTTGGGTTTCCAAAAACGGTGTTCGGATTTTGGCATCTTCAAAACATTTGCCGTATTGCTGGGTTTTTGTACGTTGTTGGCCAAAAAAGAGAAAATTTGAAGAGAAAATTAGAAAGAATATTAATGTCTTAGGCCTACTGACCACTGAACTCGCCTGCCGGACCTAGTCGAAATGTGATCTTCGGTTGGAGGCTGTGTCTGCTTAGACGTTCCGTTGTGTAACAAAGTCGGAGGAGTGTCTGCTGATGCGTCTTTCGGGTCGGAGGAAAGAGATAAGTGTGAGATGGTAGATACAGATGGGGTGTGCTCCTTAGAGTCATTTGCCTCTGAGGTAGGTGTTTCCTCCATCATAGGCTGCGTCGATTCATCAGGAGAAGATGGGCAGGGTTATTCGTTGGTCTTTGGTTCCACGTGGGTAAACTTGTGACGGTCAGTCGTAACAGTTTCTTGTTTACCATGACGGACAATAATAAAGACACGACCTTTACGCTTCAAAACGTTGAAATGACCCTTGTACGGTAGCTCAAGTGGTCTGCATACATCATCAACTCGGAGGACAACGAACGGAAATTGCTGTTGGGGCTATGGGAACGTATGACTTTCATCGTTGCACGCTGGCGTCTGTATGCTTAATGTGACACGTGCGTGGCTAGCTGCCGAGCGTAGTTTGCATCACAACGGGGGATTCTGAGACACGAAAAAGTAGGCACCAGGTAAGCGTAAATTTGGTCCATATACCAATCCGGCACTGGACGTATTGAGATCGGACCTCAGAGCTGATCGGATGCCAAGAAGTACCATAAGCAAAGCTTCAGTCGGACTCAGTGCATTGGCGGCGCTGTGTGAAGCGTACAGCCATCGGTGGAAAGGTTTTACTCTACCATTCGCTTGTGAATGAAAGGCGGTGGTACGAATGCGTCGACATCCGATGACCTTAAGAAGCTCATGAAAAGTCGAATATTCGAATTGCGGACCGAGGTAGATATTCACTGTAGAAGAACAGCCATGTGGAGACCCAACGTTCGACAAAAGCGCGTGCAACGGTTAGCGCAGATACATTGGAAATGAGGACTGCTTCGGGCCAAGGGGTATAACGATAGATCATGGTCAAAATATAGACCATTCCTTTGGACAGTGCCAAGGGTTCAAGTAGATCAATCTGGACATGAGCACGAGCGTAAACTGACGGGAAGCGATCAAGCGGAGCGGACACGTACCAATGTATCTTGGTTTGCTGGCATGTGAGACAGCTGCGTGCCCTGCTTTTAAGATCACGTTGCATTTCGGGGCAAAGGTATTTCTCCGAGATGAGTTTAACAGTGGCTCTAATGCCTGGGTGGGCGTGGTTATGAAGCCTGTTAAAAACAGGGCGTCGAAAAGTTTCTGGAACATTATGTCGACGTCGTTCGGCTGAAAGGTCGACTAAAATCGTGCCATCAGATGAGGGCAGGGGATGTGCAGGTCTCTTCAGTGAAGAATCACGGAGTTTCGAAAAGTTGGTCGGTTGATTGTGCAGCGGTCATGACAGGCAGATCGATTACCTGCCCGACAGGACTGATTGTAGATATTCTAGACAGAGCGTTAAGGGTGACATTCTGTTGGCCGGAAATGTGTGGAATATCGGTAGAAATTTAGGAAACGTGATCCAGCTGATGAATCAAACGCGCTGAATGTCGAGCTGACTGAGTTTATAAAGTGAAAGTTAATAGCTTGTGGTCTATTAAAATGCTGATGTATCTACCCACGAGAACATGTTGGATGTGCCGGATTGTAGAGGAAACAGCTAACAATTCTCGGCTGAACGTACTGTACTTGAGTTCCGCCGACTGTAGGCGTCTCGAATAGGAGGCAAACGGCTTCCAGCTTCCTTCAATGTATTGTTGCAGAACGGCACCGATGGCGGAGTCCGATGCCTCGACAGCTAGGCAGTGGTGCTTTAGCCTCAAAATGATGAAGCATGACTGATGAAGCTAGAGCTTCGTTACTACCGTTAAAAGCTTAGATAGCGGATGAGGTAACTTCCACATTAGCCATTTTTCAACCACGGACTAGTTAGGTCAATGAGTTAAGTAAATCCGCACAAGGAGGCAAGAATCGTCGGTAATAATTGATTATGTCACTGAAATTGCGAATTGAGGAAGAGGAAGATCTCGGATAGATTTAACCCTATAATTTAAGGGCTGTATACCACACTGATCAATGTGACAGCCCAAAAAGTCTAAAGTCTTCTGCTAGCAAACACACTTATCAGGATTCATGGTAATAGTATTGGATGCAAGCCGTTCGAAGAGAATATTGAGGTGCTTTAGATGAGCTTCCTCGGTCAAACCAGCTACTAATACGTCGTCGATATACGGATAGACAAAGTCTAATCCGCGAGTAACACAGCCTATGCATCAATGAAAGGTTTGCACTGGGTAATGCAAACCAATAAGCATTAGTAAAAATGCTAATAAAGCGTAAGGTGTAACAACGGCAGTGTTTGCCACGTCTTTGTCGGTTACCGGGATTTCGTGGCAAGAACGCACCAGATCAATTTGCGAAAACACACGGGTGCCCGGAGGTTATATTCTTTCCGATCAAGATTTTCTGCGCAATTGGAATGATTCCAGACTTCATCCGATGGGCTCTGCTACAATCGAAGTAGTTAACTCAAGAGATGGAGCCTCAAATTAACTGGTTTGTGGTCGTTGATGAGGAGCTCACGCCGATTCTCGGCATTAATTCGATCCAGTCTCTCGGTTTTGTTGTTTTTAATCATGATTGTTTCGTGTATGCTTGCCAGGGAAAAAACAATACTAGTGACCACTATCCGTCTGTGTTTGGGAAAATCTGAGGGTACCGCTCACTTGTCGTTAGATCTTTTGATACGGCCAACAGAGCTACCGGCTACGAGAGTTCCATTTGCATTGCGCGACAGGTTCTCCGCTGAGTTGAGCAAATTAGTGAGAGAGGGTGTGATTGCCAAAATTGACGAGCCAACCGAATGGCTTAGGCAAGTCGCAATCATTAGGAAGAAGGCGGGTGAACTGCGCGTGCTTTGACCCAAAACCGTTACACGAGGCCCCGCGTAGACAGCGTTACGCGCTACCATCCCTAAAAGACATTTTGCCCCGTTTGACCAAAGATTGGTGTTTTACTAAGGTAGACCTTTTTTCTGCATTCCGGCGCGTGGTTTTAGATGAACAATCCAGTTTCCTTCTCGTTGGATGCGTTTACCATTCGGTTAGCTTTCGAGTGAAATTTTCCAAAAACCATTGGTACAAGCGGTTGACGATTTAGATGTTGTAACATGTGTGGCAAACGATGTTTTGATCTGGGGTTTGGCGGAAAATAAGCCTGATGCTAAGGTCCACCGTTTCTTTTAGCGTTGTGTGCAAAAACATGAAGCTGAAACGAGAAAAAATTGGGCTTGGAAATACGAGGTGCTTTTTCATGGGTATGTGTTAACCACGCAATGGATCCGGGTTGATCCAGGACAAATCAAGGCAAAACGAGCCATGCCACTTCCTAACGGGCTGAAAGGAATCTATCGCTTAAACGATATAGTGATTTATTTAAGCCGTTTTATGTCTAGACTCGCTGATATCATAAAGAAGATCAGGAAGCTAACACACAAAGGAGTAGTGGATTTTGGGAAGAGGACAGGAAAGCGCGTTCGCAACCATTAAGCACCTTTCCAGCAACACGCCTGTACTCGGATATTACCATCCAGCGCAACCAGTGGAGGTACCGTGTGACAGTAGCCAGGACGGAATAGGTGCTGTTCTCTTACAGAATGGAAAAACTTCGGATTTCCTGAGGCGAGCACTCACCATGACCGAGCAGCGCTATGTGCGGATTCAGAAGGAGATGCTCGCAGCGGTCTGTGCCACGGAGCGTTTCAACAAGTTTAGTTCGGAAAAATAACAAATGTGGATACCTACCAAAAGCCGCTTGTCTCAATAGCCAGTAAACCGCTGCACATCATCCGTCGTCGTCTTCAGCGTATGCTTATCTGGCTCCAAAAGTACCACGTGCATATTGTGTATATCCCTAGTGCACAGAGGTTCGTCGCGGTAAATTTAGTACAATACCTGGCAGTGACTGAACTTCGTCTGAATCAAATAAGGCGCCGCACAGAGGAAGATGCAACGCGTTCAGCCTTGCGAGAGCTTATTATAAGTGGTTGGCCAGAAAAGAAGAAGCAGTTGCCGAAGGAGCTAACATCCTACCTCATATTTCGGGATGAACTTCCTGTCTATAATGGTTTGCTGTTCAAGGGAAGCTGTATTCTGATTCCGTCATCGCTCCGAGGAGAAATGCTGGAATACGTTCATCGCGCTCACCTTTGGGCCAACTATACCATTAACTGAGAAAGAGAAGTGATCTTTTGGCCAGGAATGACGAGTCAAATCAGTGCTGATGTGTCGACTTGTGAGGTGTGCCGTTCGCACGAAATCCGGCAGAAGAGGAAACCAATGATGCTGCATGATGTCCGTGACCAGCTGTGGCAGTAGGTGGCAGTGGATTTATTCACTGGTAATGGAAAGATTACTTACGCACAGTGGACTACCATGGTGACTATTTTGAAATCGATTTACTAACCATTACGAACACAGAAGCAGTAATCAGCAAGCTCATATGTCAATTCGCGCGGCACGGAATACCGGAAGAGCTGGTCTCCGACAGTGGTTCTCAGTTTACTATTGCATTCCAGACGTTCGCAAGCATGTGGGAATTCATGCACCAGAACACCAGCCCACATCACAGCCAATCGAATGGAAATGCAAAATCAACAGTGGAGCAGGCAAAACCACGGTTATTAAAGGCTAGAGCAACTGGTGAGAACCCGTACCTCATGCTACTAGAGAATCATAAAACACCTTCAACGGACATCCGTTTGAGCCCAATGCAGCGCCTATACAGTCGATGGACTAGAATGATGATACCGGCATCTACCACACTACTGCGCCAAGTTTCGCCACAGCACGAGCGATTACAGAAAAATCTGAGAAGACGAATGATCACTCGGAAACCGCACTACGACCGCGATGCACGGATGCTGCGGGAGCTAACAGTGGGGGGAGGAGGAAGTGTGGATTCAACCAGCACCCGACGCTCAAGGGCGGTGGAACAAAGGTATGGTGAATGCGAAGGTCAGTGCAAGGTCACACGAAATAAACGTTGGAGGAAAAACGGTTGGAAGAAATCGAGTGCATTTCATACGACACCGGAGACAACAAGGTGGATTGGGATTGGAGCGCCCGATGTCGTGTTGCAAGATGAATATGGCCGCAGGTAAAAGGAAGATGACGCGGAGTGGCAAAGTGTACGAAGTGTATAAGAATATGAAGGCACAAAGACACGGAAAAAGGGAGGATGTACTGGGAGTAACATACCAGAGTGAACAGAAGTGCCAACCGAGCGAGCCAGATGGCCAATGGGAGGCGGGTGCAACTTATTTGATTGTTAGACATGGATTGGCCGACATTCATGTTACTTAATAACCGCTTGTTTAAGTGAGTCAAAGGAGGAACCTAATTGCATCAGAAGGGCCCGTTAGTTATGGACGTGGAAGCGTAAGTTATATCGAGGAGTTTGGCTTGCCAAAGGTGCTGTAATTTTCGATGAGTAGTCTTTGACGAATAAGCGCTTTAAAACAATTAGTCCCTTTCAGTAGTTTGAACAAGGAAATGAGAAGACGAATATTGGAAGATGCTAGCATTTCGTATTATCTCGTCAGTACCAATACAATAACAGGGAAATTCCTTTATATGTCTTACAGGGCACAGTCAAACCAATCAAATTTATTATTATGGTCATTGTTGTCAGATTAGGTCCACGGCAACCGCAGGTTGACAACTAATTGCTTTTGGACGCACAAGGGCTGAGTTCTGCAGCACAGAAAATTTTTCCAATCATGCAAGATCACACTATACACACTGAGAGTAAATTGGTGATGTTTGATCGAAACAATTTACGCGCATCGCCCGAAAATATCTAATGCACGGGAACAGTGATTTTAAAAGCTACGGCTAGACTGACGTGATTAGCTCTGCTTGAAGGCCATATTCAATCCATATTAGCGATCTGCTTTGACCAGAACTTTGATGGCCTAACAAGACCTTTTACTGGGCTTTTGTACCACCAAGAATCTGCACTTAATTGTGTAGTCAGAAAGGCTTGAAATTGGATTGTGCTGTTGGTGTCAAATCGTACCCAGTTGCACTTTCGCACAATACTGACGATTCCCGGGTGTGTGATGGCTATTTGACTGCCAGCGTGAGGCGCTTCTACTCATACCATTCCAACCCAACTTCTACTCTTTGGCAATCAATACACATAGTGTCATAAGTTAACTGGTGCCTTAAGCTTAGTAACTTCACCTCTTGGTGAGTGGGCTACCATGGACTACGCACGAAAGTGATGTATAAGTCTGTGGATAGTGAGCGCCGTTATATCACATCTAGTAACCTAGGCACGACGGTCATTGCCCTCCCCCGTAGCTCAGTGATCCAAACCACAGAATTGCAAAAGTTGTTGCGTGTTCGAGTCCACAAGGGTGAGATGGAATGCGCATTGCAAGCGATTCCCGAAATGGTGAAGCTGCCGTACTGGACATTTCCCGGAGTGTGCTGCCATATGACTGCGTATAGATGTGATAAATTTCTTAATGTATCATTCAGCTCCCCTTCTATTTCTTTGTAATCAGCACACCGACCAAACTGCTGCCTATTCCCGCGATGATGAGTCGGTCGTTTTGCGTTTCCCGGTTATCTGTTTAAACGTGGTTTCAATTATGCCTTGTTGAATATATCTAGCTACTCATATAAATAAGTAAGCGATGCACCACGTAAAAAGCTTCTGTCACAATTTAATCAGGCCTCATTAGGCATGAAGAAATGTGAAATTTTTCCAGAATACTGAATACTGTATTATAGAGCAAGTAGAAATGAATTCTGTACAACTCTTTCGAAATATGGTGAAAACCGTTATAAAGTTGTCAGCCGTGCATATCGTTGTCGTTCTCGTGTAACATTTAAAATACCTGACTCACGATATTGCAGGACTCACATATACGAGGTGTCATCGTAAGTGTGCAATCGTTCACTGAATCGAATAGTGGTAAACTATAAATCTAACGACGTTTTGAACTGCTGCACAGATATTGCCTCCATCGCATGTTCAGATAAACTGTTCCAAATATTTACCACTCTCCGTTCGAAGCACAGTGGGTGGGGAACACGTCTCACATTCTGCACGACAAGTTTGTATCTGTGTCCGCATGTGCTGCATGGCCCTCTTAAGGGCAGCATTGGCCTTAGCATTGGGAAGTCACCGCGATCTAGAATACGGTAGGTCATAATGAGATCGACTCGCACCCGACGGTAAGACAAGGTTTAGAGTCCTATTTTCTCCCACCTGTCTTCATAACCCTAGCCACGTAAACTCGGGATGAGCCTAGTAGCAACATGTTGGGCCCATTCGATTTTTGTGCCTCACCTCGGGTAATCGAAAAGTAGGCGGACGAACCGTACGCTAGCGTTGGTGTAATGATGGAATAGAAGAGGCGAGTGGCAACCTCTTCAGACCATATGCCGAAGCTACGTTTGAGCGCCCAAAGCATGCGCAGTCCGTTCCGATATAGCCTGTTCGTGTTGTCCACGGACTTCAACTCACAGAGCGAGAGTACACCTAGGTCCTTCACGGAGTGTGTGTGATATAGCTTTGCCCGTCAAGGGTGTAGGTTCGGCCGGCAGCACCCTTCCCCAGGCTCATACATACAGAGTTGGCTGGGCTGACCAGGAGAACTTCTGCAGACCATATGGATGGGCGGTTGAGGTCTTGCTGAAGTAGGCCACAGTCATCAGGTTCGTCAATTTCTGTCCAAATCTTCATGTTGTCAGCAAATAAGGCACACGGCGACCGGTAAACCTATGGTAGATCGTTGATGTGGATCAGGAACAGAGTGGGCCTTAGCACAATGCCTTAAGGCACGCCACTTGTAGAGGGGTACCAGTCAGTTAGATGGTCGTCGAGCTGTACCTTCCACTTTCGTCCAATAATAAAGTCGCGGATCCAGCGGTGCAGTGAGTCACGGACACCACACATTCTGAGTTAGTGAAGGAGAACCTCGTGGCTGACCTTGTAGAACGCTTGACTGAAATCGATGAATATCACGTTGACGGACTTCCCCTTGCTTATTGCCTTCAACCACTCGTGCCTCGTCACATGCAGATTCGTAATGCAAGAGCGGCCTTGCATAAAACCGTGCTGTGCGGGCGTCAGGACCTCGGTTGACTATAGCAATTGCAGCAACCCCTGTTCACAATATTCTCAGCAACCTTTGCCAAAATAGGTGTCAGACAACTTGGCCTGTAGTTGTCTACTTTGCTAGGGTCGCCGCCTTTCGGAATAGGCCTCATCCCCGAACATTCCCAGTCAACCGGCAACGAACCTTCGGACAGCGACCTGTTGAAAAGCTCAGCCAAGATAGAAGAGAGGCTGACCGGAAGTGACTTAAGGATCAGTGGGGGAAGCCCATCAGGTCAGACAGGTTTAGTGCCTTCAAGGCTGGCGAGTAGTTGACATACCTCTTCAACGCCGCAATGCAGACTATCGAGTTCGGTAAAAGCAGGACACGTCGAACTCGGAACAGATACTTGGTCGTTCGCAAATACAGAAGCGAAGTGGGCCGCCAAAGCGGACGCACGCTTAGTGCTGGAGGTTATGGGCTGTCCATCCGGGCCATCCAGCACCGGGAACCTCACCTGCCGGCTTCAGGTGTCGCTTCACGCATGCAAAGATTCTCTTAGGGGCGGTCTTCGCGGCTACTGCGAGCTGCTCTTCGAAACGTCTGTGCTTATTCTTTTTTGCACTGTTGCAGAGGTTCCGCTGGCTTTTTTACCTTTCATAATCATTGGCAGAGCCAGAGAGGAGGAATTTGTCCCACAGTCTGCGCTGCCTCGGAGCCAGATTTCCATACTCCTTGTCAAACCAATGAGGCTTAATCGGTCCAAACTTCCTATATTACAATGGCACAAATTGGGAACACAATGATGTCAATCTCTCCTTGCTAAATATCCAACAGTCTTCCACAGATGCAGCTTGTGACAGCAACCAATGCAGTTGGCTCGTGGCTCGAGCTAGACCATCGAAGTCCGTTTTCCAGTAGTTGGGAGCTGGTTCCAGCGGATGTGAATACGTCAAAGATAATTCCATATCAGCCATGAGCACTGAATGGTCGCTTGCAGTCATGGGCTCCATGATTCTAACGTCACGCACTTGTTGTTCGTAGCTCGTTAACATCAGGTCATAACGGGACGGGGTTGAGCGCGTTGTTATGCTTGTCGGCTGGCATATGTGTTGTGATGCACCAGTTTCAAGTAAGAGATCCACGAACTTTGCTTCAACCTCACTATGTCCAGGTATCAAATGCACACCAAGCCATCTTATTCGAGGACAGTTAAAATCGCCCATAAGTAAAAAGTGTGGAAGACTCATGTGGGTTCGAAGAATGAGCAGCCAATTCAAACAAGACTCAGGGGGCTGCGATAAAATGCGCCCACAAGCAGTTCTCCGCGCCTGAGGCGGATGGAGCACCACAGTAGCTCACACAAACCATCGTCACTTCGGTAGGTGCTCACAAGTATCCCACGCAGGGAAGACCGGATGTAAAGTAAGACACCACCGTGGGCATTCTTTAGTCTATCGCATCGGAAGCACGAGTAACCGTTGAGTTCAAGTTCTTGGGTGTATAACTCTGCATGCAGCTATGTCACTGCGAGTCCAACTACGTGTGACCACTCAGACGCAGCGAAACAACAAAGCCCATCGCGCTTATTCATAACACTGCAAAGGTTTGGGTAGGCTACTTGCAGACCACAGCAGGAGCAGCCAGGCGTGCTTGAAGTGTGAGCAGCCAGTTTATCCTGATTCGCAGATTGTTGGAAACCACCAAAAAATGTACGATACGAAGATCTGTTTTCCCTCACCAGTGCGTCTTTTCAGCTCAATGATGGCAGACTTGAGCCGCTCCCTGTCTACTGGGTCCAGGTCTGGACGAGCATGGATCTTTAAACCTTTCAGCCTACTTAGGCAGGACATGATCGGTCTTGGACTGGCTTCGTCCACAAAAGTGATCCTCATAGGCCGATTTCGTTGATCACCTTGCTTTCCAAGACGGGTAATTTGCTTCACTTTTACCGAGTCCTCACCATCGTCGAGGAGTCTGTCAGACTCTGTAAAACTCGACATCGTGATCATAGCGCACTTGGAGTGATGGATCACTAGACTCAGGCGCGTGAAAGATCACGAGATTATAACGCCTCTGGTCGGACGAGGTTTCCTTTGCAGGGTGAAGTATACTACAAGCCGGATGTGATGAGTTTCCAAGCTAGATTTCAGTCAAAGAGTGTACCTCAGGCAAAATGCTTTTCTCAGGAATGGCAGGGGTCCTGATGGGCAATGATTGAAGTTTCGCGTCAATCTGTCAACCGAAATGCGTCTGAGTACCACGCATTCACGCATTTAATACAAATGTTTGAATACTCTTGCGCAGCAGTTGACACAATAGCACTCGCGGCACTTGACAAGATACAGTAAAGTACTGGTGAACAAAAGGATTTATAGCGTTCTGTTCGGTGACGTAGCCCGCCAATATTCAAGTACCAACAACGGCTCAAAAAATTATTTCCGACCATGTCCATACGATCGGTACAAATCTAATCCAAATTTGACATCCACCAGCGCACTCCTAACATAGAAAATTCTATTGTACTTGCACACAAAAGCCAGACTCCTTCATAGTAACCTGGCCGAACTTGGAAATCACCTACTGCTTACAGAGATTTGGTTCTGGTTTGAAGTAACAGAATTTGAGGTCACTTCATCCGGCATGTCGCTGCCTCATAAAGTTGGAGCTAAAAAGGTAAGAGTAATGCCTTCATTGCCGAAAAACGAAGCAAAAGTGTAACTTCTTTGATCTTGTAGTACTCCATGCTATCGATGCGCTTTACAGGCAGCCATGCTAGCGGAACCATTACACTTGTCCAATAGTGGGAATATATGGTCTACACTACTCTACACAGTAAATAAAGTACAAGCTGAACTAAGTTCTGAAAATTGTATGCTATCAGTCGTCCGGTTGCTTTTTTATGACAGGAGACTTTGATGCCTTTTACTTGGAATTACCAACACTCGCGTGCGCAGAGTGGAGAGGCCTCTCCTAGTTTCAAAATGCTATAGATATAGCGTCTAGTGAGAGGACGTCATCGCCTTGCAGGCTAACCACTGTCCATGACAGTGGTAGATAGGTGGTGCTATATCCCAGCTAGTTTGCAAATTATGTAGCCCAGCCGCTTCCCCCATGGCTCAGTGGCTTAAGCTGCTGGCTAGTTGGCATCTGCCTCTATCGGTCATGCGTTCGATTCTCATTAGAGGACCGAGGGAATGCGCGCCACTGACGAGCCCCAATAGGGCCAAACGCGTCTGGCGCTTTTCCGGACTAGGCTCTGCTATGATATGAAACTGTCCAGCCGCCTACCAGTATTTGTTTCGCCTTTCAATCCCTGGGTATTTCATGACGCAATGTACACTGCCACTGATCAGGGACGTTTGGATTTAAACACAGATGGAGAGATTTGCTTCTGAGACTCATTGTGGAGTAGTGTCAAGCTACAGTGAAAAGATGTTGGAGTGCAAGATTTCATTTCGTGGCACATTACGAATATTAATGGATCTGTGTCTGGGACATTGAAGGTGATCGGACTTTTACGATCTGAATACACTTTGGTGCATTTACGCGACTATACTATTACTTTAAGAGTATGCTATATTTACAGCGGATAGCGATTAGGGAACGCCTTCATCTTGTATTTTGTCTGCCGCGTACTGAGTCCAGGCGGTCAACTGCTTCATGTACAACCCTGCTGAATCAATGGCAAATTGGTGGAACAGGCTAGTGCCTACATGCGCACCAGAATGAACACTACCAAAGGACATCAGCGTCTGCCAATACACGCACGAATGGCTGCGTACTTTAGACACAGATGCGTAGGTCTGTGTGCTAAAGGTGAGCGGTGCATTAAGGTCTTTATGGTGGTTGCAAATGGCTACACAGCTGACGTCACCAGTTAAGCAGTCAAATACTCTGAACAACGTAGTCTAGTAACAATCACTACACTTTACTTGTCACGCGGATTGCTAGATTTATGCGGATGCACTATAGTCGTCTGGCAACGACAAACCTAAAGCAATATGCAGGACTTCCCAACGAAATCACTATTGCTTAAGCGCCATCGTCTTTGCTTGAATGTCACCATAGTCGTTTAGGGATACATAAAAATGACAACACCGGTTCACATCATACAAAATCATGTTAGTGAACTATAAGTGAGTTGCAAGTCAGGAAACGGCAGTGCACGAGCGTTAGAACCTCTCACGGCGAGTAAACCGTAAGACGCAGGAGGCTGCCTGAAAAGTACGGTTCCTCTTGGAATATGCGCTCCAGATCCCTATGTCATGGTGCGTTATCACAGATGAGGAGCCAAATGGTATCCACCATTCGAGGCATCCACCCCGCACAATTTTCCTTCTTGTAACTGCCTCTCATAATACCCTATCTATAAGACCGTTTGTCATTATTGCTCTAATAAGATTACGATTCTGCCTTAGAGTGTTAGCAACTTCACACTGCACACCAGTACCATGCATTGAACGTCCCTTGGTGCGCGTTAAAATGAGGCTGCAATATGTTACATCAATCCACACAGTTTGTCAGTGCAGCCACACAAACTACCCATGTCCGTCAAGGCTGCATAGTTCAATTTTCTTATTTATTGTGCCCTTATCAAAGTCCTTATCCACTGGCTCTGCAAACACAAACAACAACAGGCGGTAGAACATAATTGTTTGCCACACAACCGCGTTAGAGTGGCATATATTTGTCAAACTGTCACATGAGTGTTCTACAACGCGGCAACTAAAACAGGTATGCGAGGCGACCACACGCACCAACTTACCTGAAATCCACGATGTTCCCCCGAATAGATAACTGGTTATTTCTAACAGGCTATACAGTGCACTCTGACCCGTCAGCATAATAAAGTAAGAACAACACTCACTTAAACCTGGTAGTTTGCGGCCAACTGAATGTTTTACAAATCGGCCAAATGAACAACACGTCCATATTGCTTACTGACATGCTGAACCATTTGTTCACAGTGTTGCTGCGTCACTAGGGCCCGTGTTCCAGACACCGCGTGCTCCAAAATGCGAATCCGCCACTCGCTTTTCTTCAGAACGTCTTCAGGATCCCCCAGAAGCATCTAGGAGTACCGCCCCCTCATTGTTTGTTTTACATGAGACTTTAGTATGCTCCAGATGCCCTCGATAGGCTTGAGAGCTGGAGAGTATGTCGCAAGGCGTAGAAGTCTCCCAGAGCGATCCGGTTGCTCCAGATAAAAGTGCTCCAGGTGCGTGTGACAAGGTGCGTTGTCACACAACAAAAAACATCTTTCCACAAACCCTGCTCCGTTGATATCAAGCACTTGTCGCAGCCATTGAGCGCACCTTTGCTTGTTGTATCTTCCTAGCAGAACCGAACACGCTAGCAAGCCGTTGTTTGTCATGACGCCGATAAGATGAACATTCGGTCCCCGGCTGTTTGCCACTGTACACTGCGCTCGACTACCACGTCATGAGCGGCCACGAGTGTCGGAGCAAAATAAGTTGAAGTTGGTGTCCTCAATCCACACCGGTTGCCTTCCTTCCACCTAGTAATCCATGAGCTGCAAAACGAATGCTCTGCGTAGCTTTTTGTTTTCCAGCGTGTTCATAGCCTCCGGAATGGTGTGCAGTTTCTTCATTATCAGCCTACCATCCAAGTATCGTGAGACGGTGCTGATACTTACTGAAAGTTCGAACTCCGCCTTCAACCTCAAACGAAAGAGCTCACGGGTAACGGTGGGCTCTGCAGAAACCCACTCCACCAAAGAGTCGACATGGCTTTCTCCAAATGCTTTGCGACGGACTCCCGCGTGCTGCCCCACCGGTTCCGTCCATTCGTACGCCCGTATCCAGTTGCGGCAAGTTTTCACGTCCACCTTCAGTGTGCAAGCGACCTGCTTCCAATCATCTCCTTCCTCGTACGCTTTCAGTATGAGGTTCTTCACCTCCCTCGAGTGCCGAACATACAAGCCAACCATTGCGTTTAGGTGAACTGCACGTTCAAAATCACACGGCAAACTTATTTGGCTGTGACTCGTTATGCCAACCCAATCGTCATTCAAATCCCTACTCTCGTTCTAATTGGTGGGAATCGCTTCCTTGGACAGAGAAACACAGGCCCACATGGTGCATCGGCCACCGAAACTGTAACTGGTAGGCGCTGAAGCGTCCCACCTGCACCCAAATGCCTTAGTGCGTCTGAGGTCCTATTGGCTGAAGGCACCGGGCTATACGTGCATACCTCCACAACTACACAGTTGTGCGGCGCACGCACGGCTCAAAGTAATTGAGTAAAGACTCAACTTGTATGCCCCTCAGCGCAACTCCTTTGCCGTTCAGCTTAATTCTGTTGCCTAAGGGGACATCTTGGCGGGAAATTGTTGTAGTTTATCTCCATATGCTTCAAAAGTTTATTTTATTCATTCTTTTTTGGGTTGTTTTTAAATTTTTCTACGTGTATATCTCTGCACTTTTAGAGGCTGTGAATCACTTTTCATGCAATTTGGATTTAATGCTGCATGACGCATTTTTGTGGCTGCTTATTCGCTTGTTATTATCCACCATGCTTTATCTTTTCCTAGCTTTTGCTTCCGGTTTCCTGTTCTTCGTGTATGTTATCAAGGTTTTGCTGTTGTTTAGGCGGTTTTACGACAAAGAATGGATCGTCAGTGATCTGGACAGTCTTTCTAATCCGTCAGTTCGTAAACCTTTTCTGTTCAAACAAGCGGGTTGTTTTATGATGTGATTGAAATCCTCACATTTTTTTCTTTATGGCACACATCTTGCAGCTCAAGTGCGCGACCTCGCCTGCGCTTGATGGTTAACATTGACGGTTTAAAACTATTTGAGGAAACCACCATGTGGGCCTAGTACATATGACATTCGGGATTTTTGTCCTAGCAATCTTTCCGAGGATGCGTAAATGGAACTTTACGTTGAAAACGCTATTCAAACTTGGTAAGCTTGGTTGAATCGCGAGCTCAAGGTGATAGAAACAACACAACGCAGGAAAAATATAACATCAAGTGTCTCCGTACTTTTCTAACCAGCAGCGGTTGAATATACTGGGAGCTTTAGTGAACGTTGCCGATGGCTATGCGGAGACCTGATATTGGTTTACAAATCCGAGGGACACCGATCACGTATACCGCCAATTACTGGGCTTCCGCGATAAGGTGAAGCTCAGGTTATCCATGAGTTGGTAGATCGTTGCGAATGAAGGACGGGTGGTGCACCGATATGTTGCGCATAAAGTTTCTCAGCAGAACGGAGAGTCCGAACGGTATCACGAACTAACTGTGCAAATGGACCCGAACTTTTACTTTCAAACTATTATGGTATCTAGATATGGTTTCCTTAGTACACAGTATGTCTTCAGCGCGTTACGTACTCAATATTTGACACCATGACCAGGCAGGGCTGGTACATGCAGATACCTCGTCCTGAACCATTTGAGGATGGGGACATAACGAATTTCTTAGAGGACTTCAAATTTGTCGCTTAGGTAAGCAGAGTGGAGCAGAAGCGAGCAAAGTTGTTTGCTATGCGAAGTCTTTTCAAAGTCATGGCAAAATCGATTCTGGATGCGCCACAAAGAAGCGTTGTAAAGTTGACATGGGCCGGCGTGCAGGAGGCGCTGATTTCGAGGTGTGGTGGCCTTATTAACCGCCAGGATGCGACGTCGCGATTAAAGCGGCCAGAATTGGAGTTGGAGTGGATCAGTTCGTTTTCGCGGTCTACCTCAGCGATTTACTGTATCAGTCGCTGCCTGAATTGAATGATGCGGCAAGACAGCAACGGGTAGTGGGGCACTTTCTTGACGGATTATCTCCGAGGATGGCCGAGCTGCTCCGGACTGTGAATGCCACCCACGGAACGGGCGTGGTAGAGCATGCTCGAGTGGCAAGGGACTTTGTACATGACATATTGCCTGCATCGGAGAGGAAAGACCAAAAGATGACGGTCAACTGGATAGGTCGGAGCAAAGGCCAAGATAGATTACATTAGACATCAGCCCACTTCGTATTACTTGTCCGGAAGTACAGCCGAAGGGACGGTGCCTTCTTTGTGGAAAGCTGAGACACTGGAAGCAGCAGCGTACATCAAGTCACAGTTCCCCCTGTGAGCCAACGGAAAGCAGTAGACCTTGTCGTTATCGTGTTACGGAGTGTATGCATGGGGCGCTGAACAAAAGGGCGATTGAAAACACGATAGGGATGAACGGGAAACAGACGTTTGGTTGAAACAAGAGCCGTTGTTTCCCTACTCCAGCACAGAGATGGAGTGAAAACTCATTCGTGTTCCATAGTGGTTAGGGTGCTCGGTGGTTACGATATACGCACAGATAGTATGGCGGAGCAAGTGAGTAGTATAAGCGGTCAGAAATTCAAACACCTCTTCATCGTGTTATCGGCCGCAAAACAGACAATCCTAGGAGCATGCTTTCTGAAAGTCAGTGAGACTACCGTCGACGTGAAACAAGGAAGGTTGACGATGGAATATAGTGTTATAGTACTTGCTAGTAGAGCAAGGTTCCACAGACGTGCACGCTGGTTGCCATTTTATACCTAAGTCCGTCTCCGCACTCGCTTTTATGCAAATACTACATCCTACGCACAGACGATAGTAGCACGTAACCTTTTTTGGTAAGATGAAACGCACCCTTCCTTTATCGGATCAGCCGTATCGACCGCATGGACCCAGAAAGACACCAATACACCTGTAGGCTGAGGTCAGAAGGCAGGTGCAGATGTTGAAGGTCAATGTAATCGAAGATGCTTATAGCCCGTAAAACTCCCCAGTAGGTTTGATGAAGAAAGCCAACGGGTAGTAATGCTTTTGCGTGGACTTCAGAAGGCTGAACGAACTCCCGTTGAGTCGTTTCGTCCCGGTGTCACAAGTAGCAAACATTTTAGACAGACCGCAGAAGTCAATGATATTCGCTGTATTGGACCTGAGATCTGGTTACTGACAACTGGCGATCAAACAAGGGGGCCGGAAGAAAGCAGCGTTTACAGTCGGTGAGAAGTGGTACAAAAATAAATGGATGCCTTTTGGATTATCTGGTGCGGCATTCACTTTCCGGCGTTTGATGCTGCTCCTACTGGATGGATTAGAGAATGTGGCTATAGATGGAGGCGACATCATGTTATGTAGTGATAAAACAACGCTGTCATCTGGATCAACGTTGCAAAATATTCGGTAGTCGGGATTACTGAGAAATGGCCTTAACTCTCAAATCTGGAAGATGTCCGTGACACTGCTTGATCACAAAGTGGGCTAAGGTGAATTCATCCAGTGTCGGAGGAAATATTGGCAATTAGAGGCAGCCCAGTTCGAAACTCAAAACGCAGTCTTGTGGCACATTTGGCTGCGTCGGAAATTACAGTAAATTCATCAGGCATTTTCACATCTTGGCATCACCATTGTACTAGCTGTTAAGAGGTGGAAAGAAATTCATTTGGTCGGCAGAAGCTCAGCCATTATTTGATGATATTCATAAGGAGATTGGGAGATGGGATCTGAGGTTGAAGTTGGCTGTCTCAGAAAAACCCTTCGCGATGTCCACGGACTCTAGTGACGTCGGACTAAGCGCGGTGCTGAATCATAAACAAAGGATCGAATACGTTAGCAGAATTTTAGAACTATCAGAAAGCAAGCATTGTGCTGGTTGGCAATCTGGCTTCACCCATTGTTCTGCCGGTAAAGTTCAAGCCCCGCTGCTACTTTCCAGTAATGTGCACACGCGTCTTGGTATACTCAGTAAACTCAGGGCCCTTACGCAGCGAAATCAGAATGTAGATAAAGTATTCATTCTACTATAAAAATTTGTCACATACTAATTTAGATAACGTGGTTATTAAGTCGATGGTTATTTCCCCATCAGACCTGACCGCCTTGGAAAGTCCCGGGTTTGTGATGGTTGCGTTATCACTTACGTTAACCGACGCAGGTGCAGTTAAGCAATGGCAATATTTGCGTACCCAACAACTTCGATAAGTTGCCATTTAATTGGACGCAAATCGAAGTTCTTAAGTGGGTTTCAATCAGTCATCGATGGAAAAGTCTACATTGATCCAGACATACTTGCTCTAAAGTTAATCTTCTCGAGGGCTAACTTTCTTCGTTTTTGTTTAAATGATATTGTTCTATCTGTAATGTTGCTTACGACATTTGACTTGATAGATCTAGTGACCTTTTCGACCATACATGATACCCAGATGTGTGGTGTATACACAAACGAAAGGTAGTTGTTTTCCACACAAAAACGAGCTCCGTTGAGTAGTCACAACTATGTTGTTATAAAATCTCGCCCAATCGTGTAAAGTAGATTTTTTTCACGTTGACTGGACGCAGTTACAAGATTATCAAACGGTGACATCTTTCCGTTGGAAATATCACAAGGTCCCATAAGAGGTTTTTTCAATTGACTTTTCAGTCTTTAGTGACTATGACCTGTCGCTTCCATGGGGCCATCTAACAGACTGCATCAAACTCAGCTTTGACATGTGCTGCCCTGTTGAAACGATATACCACCTAAGGACGATTAGTCTTTCATCACCACTGCTAAATCGACTTCGAAGGATGAAAGAACCGCCTTACAATTGCAAGATGGCTACTTGTCTCAAGAGCATAATCTCCGCAGTTAAATCTGAGATAAAGAGGCTAAACAACTAGTACATCGAAGCGGTTCTAGGCAGTCATAACATCGTGATCTATGGAGACTTTTGAGGCAGCTTTGTGATAAGAGGGTCTTCAGCCAGAGCTGTGAAGTGGATGTGGACAAACTAAATTTCGCCTTTAGTTCCGCCTCACCAAATCCATCCTCCTTGCCGTGGTTCATTAGCTCAAGTCCAGCTGCGACCTTCGAAAAGTGCAAGCTTCGCAAAGAATACAAAGGAATAAAAGCAAACAAAGCAAGTGGTGCGGATGCTCTCTCACCGTAAGCTTGGAAAGAGCGCGCTGATTCTCTCACACCACCTTAAACGGATCTCTTTAAGAAATTCATCTGTATGGGTGTGATCCCGGACATTTGACGATGGGGTAAAATAGCCCCAGTACCCAAAAATGGATCACAAAATTATCGGCCGATTGCGTGCACGGCTGGGTTTGTGAAAGTTTTCGAAAAATGGTTAATTCAGCGGTAGTTTATAGCTACTCCTGCGCGCGATATTTACCAATTTGTTGGACGCAGTGGCATATCTTGTTATTTTATAACGTCTGCATTAGACCAGAAATGTAAATCCATACGGTTTCTGATTCATGATTATTCGAATTCTTTTGGAAGGCTAGATAGGTCAGTGTTGCTCAACCTGCCATGTGAGAATGGAGTGCACCCCAGTGTGTAATCTGTTGTGTTCTCATTTCGTCAAGTTAAACGGTAAGAAATCCTCTGTACTCCATGCGTACTGAGGCGTTCTGCGGAAAGTGATATTAGTACCCTTTTTATTCGCCTTATATTTCATACGTCTCCATACACAAACCACGTTTATATGATGCAACTATGCTAACCGTGTTGTATTGTATAGTATGGCTCCCACTATTCAGGATTCCTCATCAGTTCAAGGTGTTTTGAATGATCTGGTGGTATGGTCTTTATACAGATCCTTTGCACTTAACGCTTCTAAATGCAGCGATGTAATGACTTCGTTTCTTCGAGTCAATATGCTTCAGTTCATCCTAGATATCTCCTTCACAATTACTGTGAACGAAAATCCCATACCCAGACAATCCATGACCAAGTCTGTCGGCATCTTTTTGACTCTTAACCTTCCCTGGTCCACACATGTCAGTGAAAATTTCAATCAGTAAACTTTCTTTTAAGGTCCACCAACTTAATGTGTTTTCAGTACCCCGGGCTTAAATATTTAAGTGTGTGACCTCTTGCATTATTTCCCATTGGTTACAATGCTCTCCTATTATCTTACCTGGACTGCTCCAGAAACATTACATTTTATTGATCCTATCGATAAAGCATATTTCTGGATGCAGCTGCTTGTCTAGAGACTCAAGTTGATTTGAGTATTTCTTGATGTAGCTTGATACATGAAACAATTTTTTAAAGTGACTAACTCACCGATTTCATCCACTTAACAGTGACGTCTCAAAACCGTTCTCTTTCGCTACTAAGTTTTCGAAATACAAAATTTTATTCTCCTGCACGTCATCATATCGTAACACTGTCTTATCTATCACATTTGCTTATAACTCAATGCAAGTAATAAACATGCAGCGTAAGCGGTTGTTTGAAAGATAATTATGCATGCTTTCCATTTTTTCCCAAATATGTATTGTATATTGCTATTATCTTCTAGTTTATCCGCAGTGGTGTCGTAACTACTGCAAATAAACCCATTAAAGTTCATAAAATTGTTTCGAATTGGCTTGAAGTACTCGGCAGTAGAGATGCTGTGTCTGGCAATTGTTTGAGCGCTGGACACATGACAGTCATACATGCTTGATCAACGGTTTCAAGTCTAAACAGATCACGATACATTCGAATGGAATAGGTCCTCCAAAGACCCCAAATATGAGTTGGCGGGATGGGCATGGCGGCTACATTAGTACCAATTCACAACAAATCACGTAGTAGGGAAAAACAATGGAGCTGCAAATTTTTATCCAGCCTCATGAACGAAGAAGATTTACCGATCATTGTCTTCGGTGTCAGTGGTTAAGTTTTGAAGCAATATCCGGAAACGTTGGAGGCTGAAAAACGAAAGGACAGGTTCCTTTTCACAGTGCTAACAACAAGTATAATGACTGCAGTTGCTTCAAACAAGGTTAAGGCCGCAAATTCTGGCCTTCCGCGTGACGTCTGGAAAAGCTGCACGTTAACGGAGTCGGAATTCTGATGTGGGCAGAAGTAAGAGGCGCTACTTCAGTGCCGGTGGTCCCACCGAAACTGTGAAGGATGTTGGAGATTACTCGTCATGAGATGGCTCACATCGGGTGCACCAAGACATATGATTTGCTTGCACAGCCAGCTTATTGGCCCGGCATGAAAAATACATAGATACATACGTGTCATCAGTGTCAGTATTTTCAAGTCAATTCAAGTCAACAAGGCGCTTTATGCATAAATGAAGAGTGAATATTCAGCTGTTAAAAGGAGACAACCGAAGTACACCACAACCTATGCTCTCGATGCCCTGGTTCGAGCTTGGTGAGTTGTGGCCAAGCAACGGGATGGGGCCATTACTGCGAACAAGATAGGACAGTCGGTATATAATAGTGATGACCGAGCACTTCATTCGGTGTGTCGAAGCCGTAGTAATTCCGGAGGAACGTGCTGTCAGGATAATGCAGAAACAATTGACAGCGATTCACTGGATTTCATTGACTGTAGTGATAGATTAGGGCTCATGCTTTGAAAGTGACGAATTCCGGACATGTTGGGAGAAACTGGGCATTAAGAAGATAGGAAGTTCACTCCATCATCTCTAGACAAGCGGATAGAAGGAGAGGAATAAAAGGGACGATTAAAGAATGGCTGACGGCGAAGGGGGAGAAAGAGATTGCTTGCTTACCGGGTGTCCAAGCAAGCAAACACAAGGCACTCCCAATTCTAGTTAACGTACGGCTGCCTACTTTGACTTTCTGTGGATTTGGAGGTGGGGGCTTGGCTGACTTGCCAGTTAACGCCAAGAGAAGCACGGAACCCCAGAAAGGTGACGAACCGAGTTTTGGGGACAATTCAGGACCTGATGATGGAAAAATCCTCAGTCAACACGAGGAAACCGCCTGGAGACTTTCCATTCGGTATCAACGTAAAGTACAAAGATCCCCAACGTGCGCCCGCATGTGGTCCCAGAAGGAGAAGAAACTTCTGCCTAAGTGAAAAGGAGCTTATGACGCAACCAGTCGATACGGGCCAGTAGACACCATCATTCGGCAAGGAAACAGGCGACCAGTTCATGCAAACGAATCGAGGAACTGATACGAACCTGGAGAAGAAACGACAGTATGCATTTAACATACATACATGTAGGAAAGGGACTGCGTGATAGTTCGATGTTCGCGGAAACTTCGGAGGAGAGCAGTGTGCTACACTACTAATGAGCAGTATGTGAAACAACTGGCTGGAGTGAGGTAATCAGAGAAATCGTGGATTGTTGCGAACGAAGGACACGTGGGACATAAACCAATCTCCACCGATACGTTCCTTAGCAAAACAGCGAGTCCGAACGATACCACGAAGCAAGCTTGCAAATGAACCAGAGCTTTTGCGTTCGAACTATTACGATCTTTAGATAGAGGTTTCGTTGTACACAGTTTGTCTCCACCGCGTTGCACTCTCAACAGCAGGAATTGCAATTTATAGGGGGAATCCTCTGGTTATATGTATATATATCATGTAATATTATGTGATATAGCACTACACAACTGTGTTTTGAAGCATGTCCACGTTCATCTCTAGGCTGTGTTGCATTCGATGTGAATGACGAAGACTGCTGATATAATAGTAAATGAACCAAGTGACATCCCAGTTTGGCAAAAACCCATCAGACACTCAATCAGGGTGCGTACTGCTTATGTGACGACGTGATATCAACGAATTTTGTGACCCCCATAGTTTGTGTGTTGATACCTCCGGACGAAAAGATAGTTAAAAATACGGGAAACGTTTCCTTCCTAAATGAAAATGATGTGGTAGAGGTGGGTTGACATAGAATAAAGATTTTGCTTTTTACTAGCTGGCACTGTGCTCTTCCTCACACAACGTGGTTTTACTCACGTCCATGTTGTGCATGTCTCTCAACGCATTCATCGTCAATTCTCAGTTTACTGTTGTGCGGAAAACTCCCTTTGAGTTGCACGTTCTCATCTTTTGCGGTAATTTGTCCGACATAATTATCTAGTGGTTAAGAAACTTGATCTCAAGTAAATTACTGCTATTTCTAACGGTAAAGTGTTACGTCTATTGCTTATTTTATAATCTATAAGATTACAAATACCTCGGCACGAGACGACCATGGGCAAATTGAGTTGGATATTATTTGCGCAAACTAAAGATACTGCTTTCTGCCTCAGTTACTGGACTTGTGGCTCGGGGTGAACATGTAACGATGTGCAGCATAGCTTACATGAAATTATGTGCTCTTATGTGTTCGCAGTATCAACTTATGCAAGGTGTGGGGTTTGGATGTGCTCGGAGGTGAATGCTGGCATTCAGTCCGCCTATTCATAGCGTCTCTGTCTAGGCCTGTACTGAAGGTACTTGACAAGGGCAAATAAACTTTCTCAGGCAGAAAGCAGTGTTCAAGTAATTACTCCATTTTAAAATGGCCTACGGTTTCATTAGCAAGTGAACGCCGGGCCATCATATTCCCTGCATTGTACCTCTGGCCCAAGAAAGGTGAAGGGAGTATGGAGCTAATTCGAGTGAACAGTGAGCCCCAGCTATGTGCTCCCCAGATCACTTCCCTCGGATACCGAATGTGTGGAAAAGATGGCGAACAGTGAAGGGAGATTTTATTGGTATTTATTTAAGCGCAAATGTCATGTGACCAGTTTTACTCATGTTGTTAAGCAAGTCCAAAGGGCGGACGTGACCAAACGTGCACATGGAACTGCTACTTCCATTGGCCTATCAGCTGAGTCGCTCAGGTCTTGAATATCTTTTACCAGTGTGTAGTTTTGCTTATACATGCAGTCGATGCCACGACATGATGATGTTTTGGAAAGAGATCGTCTGTAGTATGAGGGAGTTTAGGAAGAGACACGATGGTATGCATATATATATATATATATATATAGTCGAAGCCGATTTATTATCCGCGTAGTTGATAGCCCGCCATGCTTTATTGCTCAGTTTTTCAAAAGATAAATTCCTTTTTTCATAAACATGCCAACTTTTCACTGTCTAATTGCCCATTGCCGGTGTCGTCCTAGCGTTTAAGTGCCCAGCTGCGTGGCCTGTACTCTTGTCGATCTGGCAATTGTATGCCCTCGCTCCGACTATATTTTATTACGATTACCCTGCAGCTAGCCTCTCGGATCGACCGCGGCGTTATTGACAGATCAGAAATGGAGCAAGCTAAATGTACAGACGGCTGTGGGCAATCCCTCGACCGGATTCAAAACTCGAGAACTGAGCAAAGTCGGGTAATCTTTCCGCTCCACATTTGTCAGTACTCTGTGGGTTCAAATTCAGTTGGGAACGAAACATAAGGATAATCCCGTGAATGCTCCTTTTCGTGTAGCATTAAGCCGGGAATTGGTAGGTCAGCTTGAGATGTTTCAAAGTCTAAAACAACGAGCTCATCACACCCTGCCCAATCAATTACCGCTCACAAGTAATGTCCAAAAGTCGGTTTATGTAAAGTATGAAAGATTTATGGGTAAGCTAAAAAAACAAAAGGTGAAATGTCAGCTAATAATGATAGCACTAAAGTGAGAGAAGAAAAAGAAAAAATCGGATTGAAAGCTGAAGATACTAGGAGGTTGGGAGAAGAGAAAGATTTGGTACTGTCTTCCAAGAGCATCTAACTGACGTTCGAGACCCTCAACTGTAGACTCACTAACGATGTGCTCCGGAAGCGCGTTCCAACGTCCAATCATCCTGCTCGACAGGCGAGTTTTCGTCTTTACGCGGTCAGAACGCAGTTTGTGCTTCAACGGTTGACCTCGGAGACTAGTCAGCTTGGCGGGACTAAATAGCTAAGACACTTTTGGACCGATCTTACGCCTTAGGATACATTAAGGGAAGATCAAGTCTGCTCTAATTCTGCGGTAGTGCATTGAGTACATTCCCAAGATAAACAAACGTTCGGGATATGTTTGACCCCGTAATCCCTACAGTAACCTTGCACCCACTCGCAAAACCCTCTCCAGTTCCATTTTTCCCTTACATGACATGGTGGACAAGCCTGGATACAGTATTCTAAGTGGGGTCGCACAAAACCTGAGGACAGCTTCATAAAAATATCGACTGTTAGGACACCGAAGGAGCGGCGAATATACCACATCATACGGAACACTACATTCAGCTTTCCTCCGATTGTCCCCAGAGTGAAGTATTAAGGCGTGGTCGATACATATCTCAACCTGCTGAGTAACAACAGGGATTTCACTTCCACTAACTACATAGCGCGTGGGGGGACTAGCACCCTCATCGCGGAAGACAGGACATTTCGCCTGATTTATAGGCATCAACCATAAGCTGACCAATCCTAGAGCCCATACAAGACACTGAATTACCTCAGAGCTCCCACGGATATCCACAACATTCCAGAGTTTGAGATCATCAGCAAACAATAGCGACGGTGCTTCAAGCTCCTGGGGTTGGTCATTGAAATAAATTGCGGAAAGCAACGGACCTAAAACCGAGCGCTGCGGAATGCCACTAAGAAAAGCTTGTCTAAGAAAAAGGCTAGACCCGACGAGTACACACTGTTCTCTCCCCTCTAGAAAAGCAGACATTCATTTAAGGGCACCTCCACACATTCCATACGGCTTCAACTTTAGTGAGAGTCGTTGATATGGGACAGTATCGAAGGCTTTCGGAAAGTCCACAAAATCACGTTGATAGCGTGACCGTTGTCTACTGCTTCAGCCCAGCTTTCATGAGCTACAAGTAAATTCGTCAAACACGAAAATCCCTTACGGAAACCGTGTTGTGCAACACTGAGAAGGTTAAATGTATTCATTTGATTCTCCACCGAATGGCTGACCGGTTGTTCAAACAACTTAATTACTACAGTTGTCAAGCTGACAGGCTGGTAGTTCGCGGGCAGAACACTCTCACCGCCGTTAAAAATCGGACAGATGATTGCCTTCTTCCATTCAGAAGGTAAGTCACTGCTGTCAAGCGATATTGTAAACACGCAGGTGAGAGGGCCACTTAGTTCAGCGGCCAAATCATGCATCAACTTCAGATGAAATGAATCAGGGTCAGTAACTTTGGAAGGATTTAGTCCTTGCAATAGCCCTAAAACTTGTGACTCCGTTATGCTGATTTCAGTTAAGCGAGAATCCTCTAGAACTCTTGTGACCAGCTCAACCTGAGGTAGAGAGGCCTCACATGCAAAGACACCAGTATACTGTCTGTTAAGTACACAAGCCTTATCATAGTCTGTATGCACACGGGTCCCGTCCGTTCGTAATAACGCAGGTATAGACGAGTATGTACAACTGCGACACTTTACACAATCAGCGAATTTCTTTGGCTTTGTTGCGGCTGCGTCAGCCAAATCCATTCTCGTACTGAAGACAAGTAGTCCTAAGCCGTTGCTTACATTTATTTCTAACCGCTCGATAGCTTTTGTAGGTGCTGGTTGATGAAGCCGCTTTGTAAATTCGCCAGCATTTAGAGCTCTTCATGAGCTGGTATTTACCTGTATGATCTATCCAAGGAGGCTGCCCTCATGTCTCCCTTTTCTTAAGGAGTGGGATATGGGGAACAGATATCTCGGTGAGGTATGACTTAAATTTCTCCCAGGCTGACGCAACAGTGTCAGCCGCGGAGATCGCCAAACGCAGAAATGAACCTTTGTCTCTAATTACGTTAAAGTAATGGATTACACACAATTATGACCAGTAACAGAAAGGGTTTGTACTTGAACAAAAGTTGGACCTTTTGCACAAATTAAAGCTTATCCAGCGGGAACCTCGCATTCCAAGGTGTCACGTACTTTACACATTTCTCGTCGTACCCTAGCCAGATTGATTGCTAGCGAAAGGGAACTCCAGCAGAATTTGTTGCATGGCACTGCATGCTGTCAGAAATGAAGCGACGTGGAAAGGATGAAGAAGTTGAAACTGTATTGAAAAGTGGATGATATCAGTTCGTGAGCACAAGCAAACAGTTCCAGGCCAGCTTCTAAAGGAAATGGCAGAAGAATCCGGGAACGGACTTGGAAAACCTTCATTGCCCCAAAAGGATGGTTGCAAGGATGGAAGAATAGAAACGTGGTATGGCGAAGTGTTCCGTGGACAGAGTAGTCTGTGAAAATTGGCTAAAAGATCGACTGCCTGAGCTTTTAAATACATTGATAATGACAACATGTGCGATGCAGACGAATATATCCCTTTTTCCCAAACAACTCCAGGGCTCTGTGTTTTTCTGTCGACAAGCTCAGCGGCTCGAGAAAAGCCATGGATAGGAACACTCCTATGCTGCGCAAATATATCAGGCACGGATAAACCTAGACTGGTTTCAAAGGGAAAAAGTAAGAAACCACCGTGTTTTAATGGCGTGAAGGTGGACACACTTCCCGTAACTTACGAAGCTAAAAAAATGCATGGATGACGGATGAACTTTTCACGGTGTGGGTCCTTGAACGGCGAAAGGAACTAGGAGAAAGTGGCAGAAAAATTATGCTGCTCTTGGATAATTGCACACCAAATCCACAGGTAGAAGACCTGAAGACATTCAAATGGTATTTTTACCAACAAAAACGACCAGCATTCTTCAACTTGTGGACCTAGGTGTGATTATGAATCTGAAAATCCGTTACAAAAAGGAAATCGAGGGCCAAATTTTTACCACATCGAAAACAGTCAGCAGGCTTTGGCAAGTCTGGAAAAGCACCAGACAGCGATATTTCGGATTTCTGGGTCTCATCGGTGGTGCGCCCTCCTCGCTCTTGGGGCTAAGTGCTGTCCTCTGCACAATTCGTAACTTTCATGGCAGTGGAAGATGAACTTGGTTATATCACCGTTAACTGTCTATCATCAAGGTCCGTTTCTGTCACGCGTGGTGAAGTGGCACTAGCTGCTGGCATCCTGAAGCTACGGGGTCGAAACGCGGCAAGGGTCCGATGGAAGACGCACCAATGACAAGACCAGGAAGGTCGAAACAACGTTGTCTGGGGCTTTTCCAGACTTGCCAAAGCCTG
Organism: Dicrocoelium dendriticum; assembly: GCA_944474145.2. Lineage (NCBI taxonomy): Eukaryota > Metazoa > Platyhelminthes > Trematoda > Plagiorchiida > Dicrocoeliidae > Dicrocoelium > Dicrocoelium dendriticum. The sequence goes on from OX104071.1 coordinate 39,404,347, forward strand.
CGGACTGAGAGTGACCTTGATAAATTCTATGCATTATACCAAGCTTCCCACTACTATTTAGTAACGTGCTATCTGGCTCATCGTCGGCGATAGATATCAGTGCCAAGATAGCTGCGCTCGATGAAGTTCACTTCGTTTCGAAATGTTGGTGACATGTTACTTGTGCAACAATAAAAGTTTGAGTTCGGCATACTGGCTTCAGTCAATTTGCATCCGGTGCATTTTTTGACGACGCCGTCATCGATGAGGACGAGATCAGCGCTTACACATGTCCAGTCATCAATGCAGGGGAATTGGTCGGCATTGACAAAAATGTAGAATGTTCGTCGGATCTGGCAAATATGGAAGATGAAATCGTCAGTAAAATTTTAGAGAACCGACTAGAACAGAAATAAGTCAGCGGCTCAACGGATGACTTGCCGGATGCCCCCTTGTGTAACAGCAATCAGCCCGGGTCGTATTCAAGAGAAACGAACTGTGTGAATGATCTGTATAGCTATGCACGTTTGTTTGGGCTAGGGGACGATTTTCTGTCAAATTGGGCTCCATCAGTGCATAAGTGACTGGAGTAGCAGCTCAAAATAATGTACAACTGACTGGATTGTTTTCTCAGCAAAAATATATAGTAAAGCCAGCTTCTATCGCTATCCCGATATAATGCTTCACGCCATAGTTTCTAAATTATAGGTCATACTCTTCTGAATAAACATCTTTTGTAAGCTTTACTTAAAAGTAAGTATTTTCTCCTCCCGACCATGTTACAATTCAAGTGCTATACAGTACAATACTTCAATGGTTTTTTCCCTTTTGGAAACACATGGCAAGATCGGTTAATTGAGCACTTCGCTTTATTGTCCACTTTCGAAATATCCCGATGGTGGGGAAGAAAGCGGGTTCGACTGTATATGTTTTTCATACTGATGTCGCTGTTGCATTCATGATGCTTCTTCACCGCAGTTGGGCTACACCGACTTTCACTTAGACTAGATCTTCTTAACGTGGATTAAAAACTATTTTTCTCTTCATCTGATTTGCCCAGTTATGTTATTACGCTGTATATTAAGTGCCTATTTTGCACATATATTTTCCTTCGAATTCTGTGTTGGTTGTTGGAGATCCCTGGAGTGGCTGTGCTTGATGTGAATGTTGACAAGGTGCCTAGCTTTTCTGCACCCACCACCACCATTGCTGGCCCCAGGGGACATTTGGTGGTTGCTGAAGGGGACGGGATGCACGGTACTCGTGGCCGTACTAGGCTCAAAGAGTGGTTCCACCCAGTGCGAAGCGGACTACGGTCTAGACACCGCCTTGTGTACAACTGGTACGCTGATTCCCAATTTGCATACACAGAAATGCTGTTGTTGTGCATGTTGAAGCAATGTGGGCCGGCTCCATTGATGAAACGTGCCTCCCATCCACAGGCTTCCGGTCTTATTCCTTCGTGTTTACACTGGATATACGGTGTGTGGGTGGAGCTGTAGGTGTTGCAGCGCAAACCACCCATGGTCCCTCTGTAGGCGCAGGGGTTCTGTAGCTTTCCTATGGAGGCCGCAGCGACAGGCAAATCCGGAACCGGATGCCGCTGACTATATATATATATATATATATATATATATATATATATATATATATATTGCCCGGACGCGTGCTCACCTGTGATGTTACTAATCTTTGGGAAAGTATCGGTCCCTCTTATTTTTTCTAACTCGAACTCAGGCGACGTTTGTCAGTCCGCCTACTATGATCAATGAACCACACTGAAAATGGTGGCAGGACAGGCTATGGCTGGTTAGATACTGTACGCACGGGATCCTGACAGATCAGTGACCCGCTACTGTAGACTCGTCATAATATCATATCCTAGACTCTTCCTCGTGGTGGCAGCTGGTTGGAATTAAGGTTACCCACTTCTTCTAACTAGGAGCCAGGACATACGGACATGAGTCAATTGGCTGATGGTGCATTTCCCGTTGCATTCCGGAATTGCACTATGATAGGGTTACATTTTGGCTGTGGACTCGGGTCGTTCTCCCGTTCAGCTGTGATTACCGTGGCTGTACGTTAGTCCAACCACAAACCGGACTACACTAATACTGATTATCACATGCTGTATCGGCCGTTGCATGGTGGGAGGAAAGGGTCGTCGCATACAGCAGGATGATTATACGAAAACACGCCATCGCTGGTGCCTCCTTTTACTTCTTCCTTTTCCCTTCCACATTCTCTCATCACAGTAAAATTACACTTGACTCACCCTGACCACCCCAACCACAACTCCCCACCTGGGCAATTGCCCAGCGCAATCGTATGCCTCCGCAGAAAGTGCTGCATATTGGATGCTGGAAAGTGCGCACACTGCTGAACCGGAGCATTAATGAGCGCCCCGAGCGACACACTACCCCGGTTGCCATGGAGCTCGGTCGCTACGGCATTGATGGACCTGTACTCAGAAAAGCACGGGTAGATGACTAAAGCAAGTTGTTCCATGATGATAATCGCTACACTTACAGGGTGGAAAACGTCACCAAAGCCCCGCGTAAACATAGGGTCGGATTTAGCGCTATCCGATCTCTTAAATGTCCACCTGATGGAGTAACCGACTGACATCAACACAAGATTGATAAAACTTCGCTCACGTTTCGGACGGAGTAAGATTGTAACTTTTATTAGCACCATGTGTTATCCTGCTGACGTACAGGATCAGGTTCACTCTCCGTTGTCTCCCGTGATACAGTCTGTGCCGAGAAACGACCAACTCTTCTTAGGGGGTGATTTCAAAGTGTACCTTAGTCATTATGCCCCGGTGTGGACAGGCATGTTAGAGCCGCATGGTATTGACTTATCCAATGGGAATGGTAACCGGCTTCTCCCAATGGGCGCGGTCCATAGTCTGATGAACACAAGCACACCGTTACCTCTGTATGCAAGTGAATTTGCTACTTGGACACATCCACGGAGTAGTCAAACTCACCTGCTGGAGTATGTCATTTTACGTCAGCGTGACATGTCTAGAATGCGCATTACGTGTGTACTGCATGAATATGAGCGTGGTACTGATCTCATGTTGGTGAGCATTATGTTTTACATGTAGTTTCGTAAGTCTCTGTATTGTGCCTCTACCGTAAACCGGCAGTGATGCTGAGAGGAGGAGCGTATTGTAGAATACGAAGGAGACCCACCTGGGCGACGTTGACTCCATAGATTCGAGCAACACCCTAAGCCCCACCTGAAGGAGCAAATGAGCACTGAAGCCGAGAAAACGATCGGGCACGCAAACTGTAAGCGACTCCATTGGTTTGATTACAGCAGTGCGACCACTGGCGCATTGGTATCAGAGCATAATGCAGCTTTTCTACACGTGTGAGGGAACCCGGAAACGGAGAACAGGCTTAAATGGCATCAAGTACGTAGGCGGTTGACTCAGAAGCTCCGTCGCATCAAACATGCGTGTTGGACGGAGAGGGTGGGGAACTTGGTATGCTATGCTATGAATTCTATGCTATGCTATGAATCCTTGAATGCAGTGTATGGATCCACCTTGCGGCAACTGCAAATGCTGCTGGCTGCTATTTTGGATGTCACCTGCACATAACTGCAGATATTATGCAAGTATGGCTCAACATCTTCGACTATTCCTTGAACAATCGTTCAGAGTTTAAGTGGGATCCGTTGCACTGGCTGTAGTGACAAAATATAAAGGACGATCTTACAGACACCCCGACATTGGATGAGACGCAAAGAGCATTCGCACACCTGCTAAACTGTAATCGCGCCTTCGCCGATGAGATATCGCGGAAGTCCTACAGAACGGCGGACCCACGAAGCTGCTCGCGTTGCACCACTTGGTGAAAGGCGTGTGGTTGTAAAAACAGATGCCAGCTGAGCCGAATAATGCCCTTGTGCTTCTACTGTAGAATGGTAAAGTGAGCAAGAACTGAGTCAAGAATTATCGTGGCCTTAACTTGCTGAGCTGTGTTGCTAAAGTTTTAGCACAAATCTTGCTCAACAGTTTCGTCACTTAGGTCCTTAAATCAAAACTGGCTGAGGAGCAGTGCGGATTCCCTCTGGAACGCTAAAGCATATATATGGCTTTCGCGGTTCTTCAACTGTAGGATAAATACCGAGAGCAGCACCACTGCGCTACCTGTTCATCACTTGACCAAAGCCTTTAACTCGGCGAAGCGCGAGGCCCTGCAGCTGGTATTGGGTTCTTTGTTGCCTTGATAAGTATGTAAGTAAGTGAATGCCCACGCATGGATATTCGAGCCAAAGTGCAGCTGTGTGGACAAACGTCGGGGGACTTTGATATTATCTCTGGTGTAAAGCAAGGCTGTGACTAAGTCCATATCCTGTTTGATATTTATTTAACTGCCCTAATATCTGGCGATTTTATTGCTTGCTAATACGGTTCCCGCCTTGAGCACCGTATCGAAGGTGGGCTGTCGAACCTCCATCGTTTTGGAGCTAGAACCAGTATGGATGAGATGACCATCCGGCTGTTGTTTCAGACGACTGTGTGTTGCTTGTACACTGGAAAGGTGAGTCACAACGTATGAGCACGGTCCTCACTTAACGGTAGCCAAGTACTGACTTAACAACAACACAAGTAACACTGTCTTTTTGAGCCATTGCTACGAATGGAATCCGTAGGCTGAGCGCAAAGTAAGAATGCTACTGAAGTTTTGGGAGCTTCAACAAAATTTTACAACCACAGTAGCATACAGTCAACAAATCCACAGATGACCACCCAACTGCGCATCCACATATCAAAGGGAAGTGCTGCATTTGGTAGGCTGGAATATCGGGTCTGGAAGAACCCTCAGCTGACGATTGGGGCAAAGCTGATGATGTACTACTTGACGGTGCCGGTGGCTCTTCTTTACGCTCACCGAGTCACGACGGACGAAGCTTGGCAAAAACGTTACTGACTGATTGCAAAATCATTTTGAAATACTCGTGTGATTGTATTGCGACACACGGTCTCAATGTGTACCGCGATCCCCATTGGAGAGAACCTTGGTCAATTCGATCACTAGGACTGTAGTCGAAGCAGATTGAAATTGGGTGTTACACACCCGAAAACACTGCATTCCACAACGTGTTTCGTATTTGTTTGATCGCACCTCGAATAGGCCAATGTTCGCTCCAAAGGGATCTGGGTCCACATTGAGGTTGCGCGTCGCAACTCAATCACCCCACGAGTATTTCAGAATGACCATTTAATCAGCCATACACCGTTGTGCTAGACGTTGCATGTTATGAACCGGTGGCTTGGGAGTAGATAAACCAACTATCATCCCAATGCTTCCAGGTTCAAAATGACCCTACCCGATGAATCTCCCTCTGAGGACACAAGTGTTTTACATGGCCAGTAATCGGGCAACGAGTTGATCTCGGCTAGAAGTGATAGCACGTGCCACATGTATTTGTCCCTAAAGATGAGTTACACGTAGGTGATGGTTTACCTAGTTTAAAGCCACACCGGAACATGGTCACGTGCGGCATGGAAGTGGGGGTGAAACACATAGAAGGGATAACCTGCATGAAAGCACGTCCCCAGGAGATGGTTCCGTGGATGTCTGTATTACTCAGACATCTGGATTTAGCTGCGTTTATTACTTTTGATAACCTCACAATATTCCTGAAAGATTCGGCCTATCATTTAGCTATGTCAGCCGAAATAGTCGGAAAATTTCTTTGGAAAATTCAAAAAACAAAACTATTTCTCCCTGCGATTCCGCAGTACATCAACAATCATAGGGTCCAGTTGGACTGTTCCTCCTACCGTCCAGGAATATACAGTAGCTTTTTATTTTGTTTGCCATAACTACATAGTGCTTATGCAAGAGCATGGTATTACCTGCGCATGATCTGTGCCCAATAAGGGCGCAGCTTCTCACTTGAAGAGAAGTCCACCTAATGTTGTTATTATTATTATTATCACAGAGTAACTTACACCAGATTCGTGTCACACACAGTTACTTGCCAAGCCGTACCCCATAGATCGAATGCCATGAATAGTAAGTACATACTTATGGTAACGCTTCATAGCAGCGTTGTTCACTGGCTTCGATCCTTTTCTAGCTGGTAAGCACTTATGCTATATGGAATATACCCTGATGGGGGCGGGTGGCGACAACAGCCAGTCATCTCGATGTATATAAAGAGAGCTGGTAACACCAGTTCAATTAAGGGAATCCTTTAATTCTCATATGCTGATTGCCTCCATAGGTAGGACTAATAACTCGAGACTTTGTAGTTGGTAAGCACGTAATGACGGGAGTAGATAGCTTATGTACACCCTATTCAATAATGAACAATGAACATTGAGCTTATCCGGATTAAAAAGTACTGCTTTACAAGCTGCGTTGGGTAATCTGGTGGGTTCTCGAAGGCGTTAATGAAAAAAGTGCAGTTAGTAGTTCTACTGTCAAAGGAAAAGATTTATCGTATGTAATGCAGTGGCCCTGCCCTCCGAACGTTTCAATAGCTTCAGTAGGCGAAAAAATAAATCAAAAGTATTTCCCGGGAGTAGGATGGCGTGTAGCGTCAAGTACCAAAAGATAATTGGTTGAGTGCGTCATCCAACTGAATTTTAAATATGGCTAGCTTGGGTGCATAAACAACCGATACGGGGAAAGCATTCCATGGTTGACACATATGAATGAAAAATACATTTCTACCGCACGTCAGACGGCTGTACTGTTCTGTTGATTTCAAGGAGTGGCCTCTAAGTTTGGTGTTACTGCTAAGTTGCAGTAAAGAGCGGCACACATGATTTGAATTGTGTTAAATCAAATGCGTCATAATCAAGTCGCCTCGTAGTCGGCGATACCGCTTGCTGAATACTCCCAAACGTTTCAGCCTCTGCTCGTATGGAAGCTGGCACATTCCAATGACGTATTTAGAAGCCCAACGTTTAGCTTGGTCCAGTGCAGTAAAGTCGTGCTTCAGCCATGGCAGCCAGGCTTGGGTTGCGTATTCGACCTGGAGGCGAACATACGCAACCGACATCTGTCTGAAAATACTGGTGTTTATCCGAACGCCCATCGTCGCAAGCCGACGTGCTGGTTACCGTTTTTCGATGCTTTTGCGGGATTGGTTGAAGCAACCCAAGTTATTCTGAACGAGCACGCCAAGGTCGCGTTCGACGGATGTTCATTGCAGTACTTGCTTTCCTAGCCTGTAAGAATGGGTACTCTGGTGTCGTATGGAGAAAACCTAGCATTTGTCCTCCTTGAACTGTAGCAGCTTTTGGGTTGACCACTGATATACCATATCCAGGTCACACTGAAGTAAATGCTGCTAGGCATCCATCTGAGTCCTGCGCCATATCTTGATATCGTCAGCAAACAGCAAGAAATTTGCAGCGAGTTTTCATGCAAGGTCATTGATGAGTACCAAAAACAATCGTGGACCTAGAACTGAGCCCTGGGGTAGATCAGACTAGACTGGTATGAGGTTAGATAAGGAACTCCGGACGTTAACCACTAATTGTCCTTGCATGAGAAAGTTGGCATTCCAGCTCAAGTAGCGGTCACCGATTGCGTAGTGTTGGAGTTTGGAAAGGAAAATCCGATGATCTAAACGATTGAATGCATTCGACAAGTCCAACTAGATCATACCAACAGGATCTCGAGCGTCAACTGAGTCGATTTAACTGCTCAGTGTGATTAATAAATTCGTTGTGAAGGATCACTGTGGACGAAAGCCGTGTTGCTCGGGAGCAATACTGTTACAATTTTCTGGATAACACACCAAAGCATCGACAACGATGGATTCTATGACCTTGGGTAATACAGGGAGAAGATACACTGGCTGGTAGTTTGAGGGCTCAGTCCTGCCTCCGCCTTTGCAACTCCGAGTTATTATTCCAAACTTCAACATCGCAGGAATCTGGTTCTGGTCTAAGCGCGTCTGAAAGAACTAGGCCAAAAGTTTTGCCAGTAGTCTTGTTGCTGCTCCCAGTACCTCTGGATGAATGGTGTCGACCGCCGCGGAGCTGTGGTTGCGTAGAGAATTCAGCTTCTGCTATACAGCTTCGGCAGTGAAAGTGATCTTTGTGAGTCCTCGAGGCGGGGTAACAGAAGTTGGCAGATGGTCTAATTGTAAGATGCTCTGAACACAACGAGTTTGCTGCTTCTATAGGTGTTCAAGATGGACCATCATTCGCCTAGAAGTTTTAAGTTTGTTTCGATCGTCCCTAATCATTCTCGACCCCGTGTTTGTAAAATACCTTTTTCTATGTCTCATTTCTCGTGCGTAATGTGTACTCTTAACGCTGGGCGAGAATGTAGGTTAAGAAAATGAAACAAGACGTACGCGAGTTGTTAGTCATTCTATCTTGGCCATGAGAGACGAGCATAGTTGCTTAAGAATTTTGGTAAATCTATTACAGTTCACGCATTTGAAGTGTGATTGTCGGTAGCAGATGCCGATGGCGAAAGAACAATGGTACTGTTCGCTTTACTTACGCAATATGCTTTAAACAATCGTAGCACAAGTGTTATGTTGTTCCTACCAGACAAACTCAAAGTGGACCGCACAAACAACTATATTCCTAATGCGGTGAGTTAAGAATAAGTTCAATCCTTTTATATTCAAGTAAAAGTTCCAGATTCATACTGTTGTTTGAGTGGTTTCCCATTCTACCACTAGCAAATCCCCCCATGAAGCACCGTTATTTAACGATTTGCGATCGCAGTCTTTACAATTTACTGTGTCCGCGCAAATATCTACTGAGGCTCAAGGTTGCAATATTGGAATATCTGTGTCCTATTCTGTCTCAACCAGCTTCGTAACAACTAAGCCCAAGCTGTAAAAGAGCATTTTAGGCGTTATTGCCTTAGAACCATGCACACCGTCACAAGTTCAGTGTTAGTTTATCCACCTCCGATCCCGACAACGGGATTGAAACACGAGACTACGTGTCACGATCATTCATATAGTGGGTGCCACACATGGGCTTACAGCCAGATTAATCTGTATTCAGTTACCATGTTATCATCCACATTAATAGTTAGATGTTGATAATAATAACAGAACAACTCTTAAATTAGTGAGACTTGGTCCAGCAATCTGGTTGCTATGATCTCCCGAGTAACTTGGGTGTTCTAAGTTTATTTGTACTCCTGAATGAGACACTTGAATAAATCACTTTGGTCAAACAGTGGTCACTTCCTTAAAGCTGCACCAGTCTCCCAGTCTAATGAGTGACTTTCTGCATGACACCTAAGGTGCTTCGACTCCGGAGACTTATCAATCGAACAGCTCCCCCAGAGAAACACCAGTATACTAATGTTTAGTTAGCAAACTCACTCGCAAAGCCGGAAAACCGAATGTTCGAAACTGCATGTAACTGGATCTCTTGGACCATTGGGTTCTACTTTTGTACTTTCGTTGTGGCCTGTTGTATTTCGCCTGATCCACTGACAGTACTCACTCAGGCCGCCTCATGGTTGCTAGCATTCACACACTAACATCAGTGATGCCATCCACTTCTTTTTCTGTCAGTTGAATCCCAACATTCACTATGAGTCCGCAGCGAATGACAGTGCCCATACTGCCCACATTTCTGAAGTAGGCCCCACAAAAACCTGCATGAGGCGAGTGATTTACTGTATTGGTTATACCGATTACACTCGCTCTGGTCTGTCCGAGTGATTCTATCGGTATGGCTGGGTCAGCTAACTGTCTCTCGATGAGGCGTCAGCAAAGCTGCCCCTCAGCCCCAGCGGAGTAGTCTTGGCTTCATTCCTACCTGTAAAAGCTGGCGGTTCACGAGCTGTACAGACCCTATTCGTAGAGACAAATTATCGGTGCCGAGCAATGCAAACAGCCTCAACATTAATAACGCCAAACACAAATGCCCGTTTTACTTGCTAACATCCCCATCACAGTTCCGTAGATATCTCCCATTAATAGAAGCAACGTAACGCTCAATTGGCTGGATGCAAAGACGAAAATATCTTATAAAATATCTGTTCGTCAACAACCTGGGTGATACCTTCGATTGTAAAAGCATTTCATAGTGCGAATCACTGCATGAAATGTAGGTATTGAAAACATTAGATATAGTCACCAATCGAAGACGAACACATTTAATTACAGCGCCCATGATAAGCTGTTATAGGTTACAGGGGTTTAAAAAACGGTAGTTGTGATGGAGCACGGAGTTTGGTGTTACTTAAAACTTACCTACCGTGCAATATTCGTCAGCAAGCTTTACTACTAACTATTCGACAGTAGCTTATCTAATACTCAATTCACTGACGTGGATCCGACTGCCTGCTAACAAATCGTTTGACCCCTTGGAGCGAAAATTGTGACAAAGCTCAAAGTGAACATTAACTAGAATCTGCGTTTACTTCAGTTAATAGCCTTAGGTTATTACTTTCAAGTTCGCCAACAATTGTCTTGCCCAAACGAATGGCGGACGCTGGAAATACTTGAACAGCAATTCGGGTAGGTGAAACTGTCCGCAATGGAAGATGAATATCAAAATATGCAATGGGAAATTCGCATGTATAGTGCACTTACCCACTGACGCCCTGAATAATAAATTTGTTATTGCAATTTTAAGCTTCGGTAGTATGCCGTGTACTCTTGACAGTTTAGAGAAAGTGCACTTAGCCACATGTCACTTAGAGGTAAATCAACCACATATACAAGCGATTTAACCTGAATAGCGGCCGAGATTTTGCTCGGTTAGGCGTTACTATCCAGTCGCTTAAATCTACTGCAGCTCCCATAGTAGTTGTTTTCTCGATCATTGCCGATGTTTGATATCATCCAGTGTGATTTCTAATCGGCAGCAATGTTTCATCCAGATAGATATATGTTGGGTTTGTTCTCTATATTTGGGCTTATCCTTGTTTAAAGGTCTAATGTAGAAGTGACATGGATCTCATAGACAGTCGCTGCTACCTACACTAAGTGTTTACAAGCTCCGCCCGTGTCTTCTAGGTGGAAATCAGGAATTCGTCTTTCGTTCAACAGTTGCTGCTTTGGTCTACATTAAGCGGGTGTAGTGATCGTGACTTACTTCCAAGTAAAAGTTAACCCAAAATGTGGTCACGTGTCGCTACCTATGAAGAGTAGTGAAAATTCAAACTGTATTTAGCTACGCACACACTGGCTCGAATATTCGGCGCTCAGCGACTCCAGCTGATTCGTGTGACCCAGCAACCTACACTATTTTGAATACACATCATTTTGCGTGCTCAAACCTCCCTAATCTGAGACACCAATCGATAAACGAGTAAAAGGCGCCACATGTCACTGACCGTACTCCTTGTGGTTATTGCCTGAGGGTAACTAGGAATCCATTATTTCAAGCGCCTATACTGCGAGATTTATTAGCTCGCTTTCTTCGCAATACTAATACATTGGTGAGTATCTCCCCTGGTTAAATCAATTTCTCCAATAGCGAGCATACGTCACGAGCAACGAGAAATATTATTGGACTTGTTGTTAAACTCACTGGTTTACCCAGTTGTTTGTTCGCTGCTGCCTATAGCAAGAGATCCCATCGCGACGAGGCTGGACCTTAACGTAGCGCGATGGCCTGCGTGCCACATCGATCCATCGGGGTATACTGGGTTGTGCTTTTACACCTTCAGTGCCACTCAAACCAAAGTTGGTCAATGGTTAGAGACCTGTCAAACTCCATCAGCTGGTCCTCCAAGTTGGAGGTTGTAGTGAGCGTGACTACTTAGTATGTAAAACGGACTCACTGTAGCCTAGTGCCAACACAGTGCTGCCTTGCGGTTAGGTTTTGGAACCAAAGGCTTTGGTTGAGAGGCTTAATGGTTCTGCTGTATAGGCCTGGGCAACCTGTGAGTATCCTGCCCACGTAATGCAACGAATTGCTCTTTAAACAATTTCTTGATTATCTGGCGTTCGCAGCGGATAATCAACGGTGCCCTATCTGTTGCAACAACCAGGGTGGATAGGAGTTTGGAAGCCACTGCTCAGATCTCCTAGAATTCTTGTTCTCCTCTCGCGCCATTTCGTTCTTATGGTCACGTTTCAACCTAACGGTATTCACCTGTTTGCAACCCTCTAGTTCTTGGCCCTCCCCCACCTGCTTCCACTGTTACTTTCGTCAAGTTTCGATTCACACGCAATCGTAGGGCGTCGCTCCACTCCAGTCAACAAGTCCTTGTTCAGAAAAGTGGGCAACCTCAGTTGATCCGTTTATATCTGGAGCCCTCGATCCTCCCTACGATTGACCTGCCTCAACGTGCGCGTGTTATTACATATTAGCCAACAGGTAGCACTTGCCCGAACACTAGATACCCTACCGATCAACATCTGCTGTTTATCGGAAGTCCCTAGCAACATTCGAGCTATGTACTTTCCCTGCGATCTCTCACATTCAACACTGGCGGTATTTTCTCATTGCGTTTGTCCGGAGATTACGGAAATTCAAATGCCACTCAAACCGGTGTGGGCATTCCTCTGAGCTCCTGGGCTGAAGCATCCCCAATCTACTGCATTCCAATCAACAACCGGATGTGCACTGTCAGATTGACTGGCTCGACTAAAGCTCTGGAATCCAGCGGGGAAAACGGTGCCTGTTTGTCATTACTGTCTACGCCCCCACAAACTGCAGCACTTGCTCGGTGAAAGCTGACTTGGATCACCAACTCAACGCGCCGTTATGCTGTTACGGAAAAGGTAGAATAAAATAAAACGGTGTATTCCTAGACAGTGCGAGGCATAATCCAATTGAATGGTCGGATCAATATGTACAGGGAGATGGCACAAAGCAGGTTACTTTTCGGATATTTGAAGTGAGTGAGAAAATGAATTAGAAAGACAGCGAAAATTGCGAACAATCACAAATGCACATTTAGCCAAATATTTGTTGAAGTGATCCGGCCATCCGTGGAACCGACCCCAGTGTGGACCTGATTCCATGCAGGTTATTCCTTCGAAAGGTTTCGTCCGCACTTACATTCCCTCCCTGGTGGTGTGCCGGTGTGTCAAAGCATCATACAAGCCTCCACCTGTTTAACAATGTTTTGAGGGCTGTTCTTGTGCATACACTATGGCCGATGAAGCCTTCAGCTCGTTCCGTTATGCGGAGCCTTCAGATATGACACTTTTTTAGTATACGTCAGTGAGTCAGTGACAGTATGCCTTGTGTGGGTGTAATTTTTAGCTTGCAAGTTGTAATCCGTCACCTCAAAAGATCAGCCCTGTCGTGGATACGAATGAAATACGGAAGAATGTAAAGTATGAGGAATTAAAAAAACTTAATGATAAGTATAATCTTTTACAGATATGCTCACCACAACTTGATAGAAAATATTGGAGAAAAACCACCATGATAAAGAGATTTCGAGAGTAAGAAATGTTGCACTCCGGTCAGGGTTTTGTAAAGAATAAAGAACAGTAAAGATAATCCGAATGCAATTGATAGAGTCTCTACAGTTGTGAGTGCTTTATCCCAAAAGGCGAACAATTGAAACCATCAGGATTGGAAGACTATTAGTTCATTATGTGACGAATTTCTACCTATACCATTCAACTCTCCCTACTACTCTTCTGTAATCAGTACGCAGACCAAACTGCTTATAATGTCATAAGTTAATTGGCGGCTTAAGTTTGGTACGCTCGTCACTTGGTGAGGGAGCTACCCTGTCCTCTGCACGGCAGTAACGTGTAAGTCAGTGGATAGTGAGCGGCGCTATATCACATCTAGTAACTTATTCACGTTGGTCGTTGCCGTCCCCCGTAGCTCAGTGGTCTTAACCACGGACTGGCAACAGTCGAGTTGCAGGTTCGAGCGCTACCAGGGTCCGATGGAATGCACAGTGCTGACGATTCCCGAAAGGATGAAACGCGCGTATAGTGGTTTTCCGGGCGTGTGACGGCTGTCTGAGTGAGTCTAGATGTGACAAATTTCTACCTACACCATTCAACTCCCCCTACTACTCTTGTGTAATTAGTTCATTGTTACCGGAAAATCGATCGCAAAGCAAATAACCGTTATCGCTCACCTAGTGGAGACAAGAAAAAGAAATAAAGAAAGTGCGGATGAGTACAGAAAGTTAACAAATATCAGGTCTTGGGTGCTAATGGAAATAAAACGCAGGAAAACCAATACTCATCGACAAAGGACTACGGTGCACTTATTGTTTCATATTAGATCCGCTCCTTCCTCAAACAATCTATCATTTCTGTGTGCAAATTTAAAGCCTGTTTCACTTTCGTTAGTGTCACTAAGACCGCAATCATTTTGTTGAATATGCTTAAGTTTATTGTAAGTCGTATGCAACTCGGTAGTCTATTCCATATCAGGCTGAAACTTATAAGATAAAAGCTCTGTCTGACTGTAATCCTGAGTGAAGGCACCACAACCATACATTTTGTGTCACGTATTTCATATCCGGTTCCCAGGAGCGTTGTTCACTATGCACTCTACGCCACACAAGTTTGTGTATGAAGCTAAGAGTAAAATGTAGTCTGGAATATTTCAGTCCTAAATCCCTGACAGAAAAACAGACTGGAAGGGCATCACCGTGAAGTAGAAACAATAAGTATGGACACAGTAGTGTTTGCTAGTGATCTGAACGCACAAGTTTACAAACGGCCTACTGATAAGCTGCATCTAGGCGGTCAACACAGTGCAGGGCCCCGTAACGATAAGAGTGAGCGCTTGCTACACCTGTGTGAAGATGCTCTTCTATTGCTCACGAGCACTAGGTTCTCACACAGCACCCGCAGAAACGAGACATCGCGCCCAACATGTTCAGCCCAGTCACGGACACAAATCGATGACAGCGCGATCATCACTGGTCTGGTCGAAACTGTCGCTCGATTTGCAGCACCAGCGTGGACTCCGTTAACATTCTTGAGTGTGCCGAACTTCGGATATTTTTCGGTGGAAGTCTCCAACGGCGCTGTTAGCACATAGATACCAACAAACTGGCCAAGCCAGGTGTTCTTGTTAAGAGCCAGCTGAAAGCAGCTGAAGATCACTGGTCGCATATTCACCAGACGTTATTATCAGCAAGCATGTCTTCATATGGCAAATCACATTGCCAACCTGGACATTGATTCTTTACACAGTCTCTGCAACTTACGGATGCTCACTGAAGTATTCTTGCTGGAAGCTAATACGATGAGACGCGCAAAAATCTCAGGGCAAAACTGCGTGTTAACCTGAAGGGAGAACGCGAAGCCTGGTGGTCTCATGTTGCGTCAGAGGTGGAAATGGCCAGTGTCCTTGGTAGCCATCGTAAGCTATTCCGTCTGATAGGGGATAGAGACCTGGTGTTGGCAAGCTCATGCGCTACGAGAGTGGAAGCCAATCCACAGCTTGTCAAAAAGCTTGGAAGGTTTGACGGACTAACTGGAAATGCACTTTAAATGCCAGAGGTTTTAACCTTTATTTTCAAGCATTAACCACCCTTCTCCCTGGGCCGTCCGCTTAGATCCACTCCCAAGCGCAGAAGTTGAACGTGAGATCAGACTACTGAAATCGATTAAGACCCCAGGATCAGAAAGACTTCCCCCAGCCCACTACAAATTCGGGCCCTACTCTTGTGAATAATTGGTACAAGTTACTTGTGGAGTTGTTGGAGCATTTGGAACTGCTTGTTATGGTACCA
>OX104071.1:39420469-39547124 GCA_944474145.2 Dicrocoelium dendriticum
CCATGGCAACCCGCCAACCACTGCGTCTGGCCGTGGTCGCAGGTGAGTCCTACTACGGTCGCAAACATAATGAAACGTTCAGACCTCACAGGCTGCGTGTGACGGCCGTCAAGCAGATCCCACTGTCTCTGCGAATCACTTCCCGAGCTGATCTGCTCCCCACTGCCTTTGGGTCAGGCTATTGAGCCAAGGCTCCGGGAGTCCCTCAAGCAAACCTCCGAGCACAACGATCACCTCGCGTGCGATTGCCCACCAATGCAATCGTATGCCTGCGCGCCAAAGCACTCAGCATCCGGGTGCTGGAAACGTGCGCACACTACTGGACCGGAACTCCCAGCGAGCGCCCGGAGCGACGCACTGCACTGGTCGCGATGGAGCGCGCGCAACCACATCGATATTGCGGCGCTCAGTGAAACACGGCTCGCTGAGCAAGGTAAGTTGCATGAAGCAGGTGCTGGCTACACATTCTACTGGGTGGGCAACGCCGCCTCAGCACCACGTGAGCATGGGGTCGGATTTGCAATATCCGATCGCCTCCATGGCCAGCTGGTGGGTGAACCAACAGGCATCAGCGCGCGACTGATGACTGTTCGCCTACGACTCGGAAGAGGTAAGTTTGCTACCTTTTATAAGCACGTACGGTCCGACCATGTGTTATCCTGATGACTTGAGAGGGGGGGGGGGGGGGGGGGGGGGGGGGGGGGGGGGGGGGGGGGGGGGGGGGGGGGGGGGGGGGGGGGGGGGGGGGGGGGGGGGGGGGGGGGGGGGGGGGGGGGGGGGGGGGGGGGGGGGGGGGGGGGGGGGGGGGGGGGGGGGGGGGGGGGGGGGGGGGGGGGGGGGGGGGGGGGGGGGGGGGGGGGGGGGGGGGGGGGGGGGGGGGGGGGGGGGGGGGGGGGTGGGGGGGGGGGGGGGGGGGGGGGGGGGGGGGGGGGGGGGGGGGGGGGGGGGGGGGGGGGGGGGGGGGGGGGGGGGGGGGGGGGGGGGGGGGGGGGGGGGGGGGGGGGGGGGGGGGGGGGGGGGGGGGGGGGGGGGGGGGGGGGGGGGGGGGGGGGGGGGGGGGGGGGGGGGGGGGGGGGGGGTGGGGGGGGGGGGGGGGGGGGGGGGGGGGGGGGGGGGGGGGGGGGGGGGGGGGGGGGGGGGGGGGGGGGGGGGGGGGGGGGGGGGTGGGGGGGGGGGGGGGGGGGGGGGGGGGGGGGGGGGGGGGGGGGGGGGGGGGGGTGGGGGGGGGGGGGGGGGGGGGGGGGGGGGGGGGGGGGGGGGGGGGGGGGGGGGGGGGGGGGGGGGGGGGGGGGGGGGGGGGGGGGGGGGGGGGGGGGGGGGGGGGGGGGGGGGGGGGGGGGGGGGGGGGGGGGGGGGGGGGGGGGGGGGGGGGGGGGGGGGGGGGGGGGGGGGGGGGGGGGGGGGGGGGGGGGGGGGGGGGGGGGGGGGGGGGGGGGGGGGGGGGGGGGGGGGGGGGGGGGGGGGGGGGGGGGGGGGGGGGGGGGGGGGGGGGGGGGGGGGGGGGGTGGGGGGGGGGGGGGGGGGGGGGGGGGGGGGGGGGGGGGGGGGGGGGGGGGGGGGGGGGGGGGGGGGGGGGGGGGGGGGGGGGGGGGGGGGGGGGGGGGGGGGGGGGGGGGGGGGGGGGGGGGGGGGGGGGGGGGGGGGGGGGGGGGGGGGGGGGGGGGGGGGGGGGGGGGGGGGGGGGGGGGGGGGGGGGGGGGGGGGGGGGGGGGGGGGGGGGGGGGGGGGGGGGGGGGGGGGGGGGGGGGGGGGGGGGGGGGGGGGTGGGGGGGGGGGGGGGGGGGGGGGGGGGGGGGGGGGGGGGGGGGGGGGGGGGGGGGGGGGGGGGGGGGGGGGGGGGGGGGGGGGGGGGGGGGGGGGGGGGGGGGGGGGGGGGGGGGGGGGGGGGGGGGGGGGGGGGGGGGTGGGGGGGGGGGGGGGGGGGGGGGGGGGGGGGGGGGGGGGGGGGGGGGGGGGGGGGGGTGGGGGGGGGGGGGGGGGGGGGGGGGGGGGGGGGGGGGTGGGGGGGGGGGGGGGGGGGGGGGGGGGGGGGGGGGGGGGGGGGGGGGGGGGGGGGGGGGGGGGGGTGGGGGGGGGGGGGGGGGGGGGGGGGGGGGGGGGGGGGGGGGGGGGGGGGGGGGGGGGGGGCGGGGGGGGGGGGGGGGGGGGGGGGGGGGGGGGGGGGGGGGGGGGGGGGGGGGGGGGGGGGGGGGGGGGGGGGGGGGGGGGGGGGGGGGGGGGGGGGGGGGGGGGGGGGGGGGGGGGGGGGGGGGGGGGGGGGGGGGGGGGGGGGGGGGGGGGGGGGGGGGGGGGGGGGGGGGGGGGGGGGGGTGGGGGGGGGGGGGGGGGGGGGGGGGGGGGGGGGGGGGGGGGGGGGGGGGGGGGGGGGGGGGGGGGGGGGGGGGGGGGGGGGGGGGGGGGGGGGGGGGGGGGGGGGGGGGGGGGGGGGGGGGGGGGGGGGGGGGGGGGGGGGGGGGGGGGGGGGGGGGGGGGGGGGGGGGGGGGGGGGGGGGGGGGGGGGGGGGGGGGGGGGGGGGGGGGGGGGGGGGGGGGGGGGGGGGGGGGGGGGGGGGGGGGGGGGGGGGGGGGGGGGGTGGGGGGGGGGGGGGGGGGGGGGGGGGGGGGGGGGGGGGGGGGGGGGTGGGGGGGGGGGGGGGGGGGCGGGGGGGGGGGGGGGGGGGGGGGGGGGGGGGGGGGGGGGGGGGGGGGGGGGGGGGGGGGGGGGGGGGGGGGGGGGGGGGGGGGGGGGGGGGGGGGGGGGGGGGGGGGGGGGGGGGGGGGGGGGGGGGGGGGGGGGGGGGGGGGGGGGGGGGGGGGGGGGGGGGGGGGGGGGGGGGGGGGGGGGGGGGGGGGGCGGCACCTGTTCTGGGCTGGCGGCAACCTTGGCTCGCAGCCCCTATGACTTAGTGCGTCTGAGGTCCAATTGGATGAAGGCGACGGGCTATACACGCACACCTACACACCTGCACAAGTGACTGGCGTACGCACGGAACTAATTGAGTAGACTCATGTTGAATGCCCCCTCAGATTATTTCTGTTGCCCAAGAGGACAACTTGGCCAGGAAATGGTATAGTGCCCTCGTTCATTTGCCTCACCTGGCAGACCGTTTTTGTGCTCACATGTGCTGCGTAGAGTGTACTGCTTCAAGCTTGCTACTGAAATTTTCCTACTACCATACCGCTGTTCTGATATCGCTTGGGTGTAACATATTGGTGATTACGGTACCCCAATCGTTTTGGAATTCTCCTACTGAAAAACTTACTACACAGCAATAGACACAGGTAAAACTACTTTTATCAATTACGTTGATATACTTTTGCTTCTTGGCGGCAACAACAAGCTAGACGTTGTAACAAAAATCAAACGCATACGCCACCTCCTCGGTAATGAGAGTCAGAGACATTTCGACAGTCTGTAACTACATACAAAAAGAGACCTACCATTTGTGTGTTATTCCCTGGACCAACTTTGGGGGAAAAGCCACATGTTCACAACAGGTTGCTAATTCAACACCATACGAGAACAACCGAATGAGAGTGTAAATATGTTTATCTCTCGACTTCTTACTGCTTTTCCCGATTGTGCTTATGACCAGATTCTACCGATCCAGTTCGAAGAGGCGATGTCGTTACAGGCGTTAATTGTGAGTGTTCTGGATGAGAAGGCACGACCGCGGCTGCTGTCCAAGGACGAAGCGCTCCTGACTTTGGAAAAAGCCTGTGATATTGTCCGAAAGCGTGCAAACTTCCTTCAGGAACTAGCTGCGTTTTCTTCTTCCAACCAGTTGATCTCACAGGAGTTACACAAAGTCTTCCAGACTAACTGTGATCAAACCGTAGCTCAACTTGTTCAGCGTAGTGAATTTCGTTGTTATCTCTGCAATAAACCTTATTCGTCCCCAACTGACTGTCAGCATTTCCTTCCAGTGTGCAGATTTTGTGGTAAAAAAGGTTATGTTCAGAAAGTGTCATCCCAAGTGGAAATAATTTGCACACGAGCAACAAAAAGCTACAAATTGCATCACCGAGAACTTATATCAGAACTGGATCAATACCACAAGTGTTTTTAATCGCAAAATTGTCGGAAAAGCCCTTTGTCGTGTATGTTAATGTAAACGCGCAATCTGCGGATTTTGAAATTGGTACCAGTTCCGCAGTTACCCTGATAAGACCGGATTCCTTACCACAACTCCAAAAGTTAGATCCACCAAATATACAATTGTGATCTTATACGGGACAGATGGTGAAGGTGCTGGGCACATTTATTGCATGTATCACCTGCCATAATTCAAAAAAGCATATGTGTGTACGTTTCTGGAGGACCTAACCCAAACATACTTGGCCTTGACGGAAGCAAACGTCTTTTCAGCATCATACCGAACGTCAACTTAGTGGAAACCCATGCACAATTACCTGATTTCTTGCAGAAACATGCGGTTTTGTTCGAGGAGTCTAGACATGACCTTATGATCGATTACGCAACCCATCTAGTGTTGAAACCACAGGCAATGTCTAGGTTTTGGAAAGCCAGAGCTACTTCCTATGCTCTTCGTGATAACGTTGAGAGTTAGTTGCGCAGACTCCAGCTGGAGGGTAGGATTGAACCTGTTCAATATTCGGACTGGATAGCCTCTATCGTGCCAGTCCTGGAGAGCGATGGTGCCACAAGTTACTGTGGGGACTACAAAGTTACGATCAATCAATCATTACGGCTAGACAGATATCCGCCGCCAAAGAGCGAAGACATTTACACTTCTCTCTCTTGTGGCGAGTTTTAAAAAAATCAAACTAAACCTGAGCCACGCCTACCAACAAAGTGAACTCGACAAGGAATCACGTGCTGACAACACCATTGGCACTCACCTTGAATTATTCCGCTATACACGCATACTACTTATGAGTAGAAGGATTTTGGCGAGTATTTTTGTTCATCGTAATCGGATAAGTCGACTTATCTGAATTGCCGGCTGATTGCGACGAACGCATACTATTTGTGAGAAGATCTACTGGGCTATGTTTCTGCGTATTATTGACACACTGACGAAGGAGATACCAAGCACATGTGCATACTTAGGTGACATTTAGGTTACTGAACGTACTATCACCGAACACTTGCATAGTTTGCATGTCGTCCTGAAACGATTATCAGACGCCGGGTTGGTTAAAATGAAGAACATGTGCATTTCTTATGTCGTGTGTACAGTACCTTGTGTATCGGTTATCACGAGAAGGATGGTTCTTATTAAAAGCAAATACAAAGGCCCTACTTGAAGCGCCAGCACCCAGTAAGCTTAATGAACTGCGGTCAACCTTTGGTGCCGTTACGCAGTTTTCAAGGTTCATTCCATCGGCAGCAACACATACATCCGCTTCAGCAACTCTTACGTGAAAATCAAACTTGGAATTGAAACCGGATTCAAAAAATGCCTTCACAGCGGCTAAAAAGCTTTTGGCAGCAGCAGATGTTCTATTGCATTAAGACCTGCAAAAGCTGTTATTGTCTGTCCTGGGGCTTTAGCATACTGCCTAGACGCCGTTTTACTGCATGAACTGACGGAGGGCTACCAACCACCCATTGCCTATGCTACAAGAACGCTGACAGCAGCAGAACGAAATTACTCGAACCTTGATCGTGAGGCGGCAGCTGTGATCTCCCGTACTACCCGATTTCACCAATGTTTACGTGGCCGACCCTTCATGATTCATACGGATTATAAACCACTTGAACAATGAACAATGAACAATGAATTTATACCGGTTAAGAAGCATTGCTTTACAACTCCCGTTGGATAGTTGGTGGGGATATCAACATAACAATAATGATGATAAGGATAGTAAATTAGTTAATACTTTAAATATGAAAAAAGGGATTTATCTTTTGCTTCGCTGCAGTCCTACGATCCTCTTAAAATCACAGCATCCACAGTCAACAACAAATAATTCCACGGTAAACTCCAGGTGTAGGATGGAGACATAGTGTTAAGTAACAAAGTGTAAGTGGATGAGTGCATCGTCCAACAGTCTTCTAAATACTGTTAGTGTTGGTGCAGAGACGACCGATTCTGGGAGAGCATTCCACGGGTGGCAGACACGGATGGAAAAGAAATTTCTGCGGCACTCCAGACGACTGTATTGTTCTGCGAGTTTTAATGAGTGGCCCCTCAGGTTTGTATTGCTGCTGAGTTGCAGTAAAGGGCGGCACACATGATGTGGGTCTCGCAGCATCAAGTATGCCATAATCAGGTCGCCTCATAGTCTGCGATAGCTTCCACTGAACAATCCCAGTCGTCGCAGCCTCTCGTGGTAGGAAGGATTGCGCATTCGAATTACGTTCTTAGATGCCCGGCGTTGTGGCTGCTCCAGTGCATTAAGATCGTGTTTCAGCCATGGATGCCAGGCTTGAATTGCATATTTGACATGGGGGCGAACATACGCACTGAGCATTTGTCGAAATATGGAGCTGTTTATTTGTCCAAACGCCCGCCTCAACAGCCTGACGTGTTGGTTCCCGGTCTTCGAGGCCTTTTCGGATTGTCTGGATCAACCCCAGTCATCTTGAACCAGGACATCCAAGTCACGTTCGAGAGTTGATTGTTGCAGCACATCCGTTCCGAGTCGGTATGAGTAGCTGCTTTGATGTCGGATGGAAAGCACCTTGCATTTACTGGCGTTGAAATGCAATAAGTTTTGGGTCGACCATTGATACACCGTAACTAAATCACTCTGATGCACATGTTGGTCGGTGTTCGCCTGGATCCTGCGCCAGATCTTGATATCGTCGGCAAACATTAGGAAGTTTGAAGCGATTCCCTGTGCAAGGTCATTAATAAACATCAAAAACAAACGTGGACCTAGAACCGAGCCTTGCGGCATACCACACTCCACTTGTATGGGGTCCGATAAACAACGCCGAACTCTGACCACTAATTGCCGTTGAAATAGAAAGTTGGCGATCCAGCTTAAAAGAGGGTCTCTGATCCCGTAATGCTGCAGCTTGGATAGTAGTATCCGATGGTCTAGACGATCGAAAGCCTTGGAAAAATCCAGGGAGATCCCATCAACACCTTCTCCAGCGTCGGCTGCCTCGGTCCAACTACTGCGTGCAATTAGTAAATTAGTTGTACATGACCGCTGTCGACGGAAACCGTGCTGGTTAGGGGTGATGAGGTTGCAGTTTTCCAGATAGCACACCAGTGCATCGGCAACTATGGATTCCATGACCCTGGAGAGTATAGGAAGAAGGGTTACTGGGCGGTAGTTGGAGGGATCAGTTCTGCTTCCACCTTTGTGAATCGGGCTTATTATTCCAAGCTTCCACATGGCAGGAACTTGGTTCTGGTCTAAGCAGTGCTGGAAAAACTGAGCTAAAGGTCCTGCCAGTTGGTTTGATGCTGCTCCCAATGTCTCTGGACGAATGGTGTCGACACCCGGCGAGCTGTGTTTGCGTAGAGAAGTCAGCTTTTGAATACAGCCTCTGCGGTAAAATTGATGTGGGTTAGTCCTGGTGAGCAGAATACAAAGCTTGGTACATCGCTTGGTGACAATACTCCTTGAAACGTGGGGGCGTATTGCATCTGCAGCGCGTTTGCTGCTTCCACAGCCGTTCTTGTTGGGCCATCAGCCGTCTTGAGTGGAGGAAATCCTTGCCTCACCTTTCGTAAGTTATTAACTTGCTTGTACAGCAGTTTGTGGTTAGCGATGTTCTGCTGATAGGCGGCTTTGTCTTCTCTTAACAGTTGAGTGCAGTGGTTACGTTGGGCTACGTTATTGTCCCAAGTTTCTGGTGCTGGTGCTTCTCTGTACACTCGCCATGCTGCGTTGCGTACTGTCATCCATTTTCGGGTTCTGCTCCTAACGAAAGAAATTGATTTGCACTTATTGCAAGCTTTTATCTCTGAAGCCTCCGCAATCAGCTGACTGAATATGTTGACGAACTCGAGCCAGGCGACTTCCGGCGGTTCTTCTTCGAGGAAAGACCATGTTGTGGCGCTGACTAGCTGGGCGAGTCGGTCGTACCTTGTGATGGTTCGCACAGTATCATCGTTATCATTCAGATATTCTGCATAGCAGACGAAGTTGAAACTGATGACTGCGTGATCACTGCGACCCAACGGGCAGTCTAAAACTAACGCCTCAATCCTATGCTCCTCGTTGGTAAGCACAAGATCTAGCACAGACGGTCTGTTACCAGTTCTGAACCGAGTGGGCAAAGTGGTGTGGTTGTAAAGAGGGACAGTAGTTACTAGATCTTGTAAATCGGTTTTGAATTGTTCTCCGATCGTGGCAAAGGCTTCTAAACAATGTACGTTGAAATCACCCATGATAAGAATGTGAGTGTACTTTTGTTGTAAACTGCACCTTAAAGCAACCGCTAGGTGGTAGTCGGTTTCGGGTGTTGAGTCAGGGGCGCGGTACACCAAGACAATAAGGCAAACGTCCCTTCCTTTTAAATGCAACCGGCACCAAAGAGAGTCAGGGAACTGCGAGTCTGAATCCTCCACGGCTTCGCATTGTAAGTCGTTTCGGTATTACAGGATTACCCCTCCTCCTTTTGTGAGCCTGTCGTTCCGGATCAGTGACATGCATGGTAGCGACACTTCAGCGTCCGTCATTCCCGTGTGCAACCATGTCTTGGTGATACCAATGACATCATCCTAGCCAGAAGCTTGGCGATCTTTCAGTTCAGCCAGTTTGTTAGAAAGTCCCTGAGCATTTGTATACAAGCAGGCCAGTTTCTCGATCTCTAGGAGCCCGCAGAGAGGTGAAGCTGTCAAGTGTGGGAGAATGCCGACCGATGGGAGGTCGGCAGTTACTCTTTTTTTGTTGGGTCAATGATACTTCGTTTTCAGCTTGATTCGGCCAAGGTGCGTCCCAGCCTTCGTTTAGACCTACGTCAGGGTCAATTAAAGCAGCAGTCAAGTTACACTTCTGTACATTCGTCAGTATGCTTACTGCTTCAGTTGCTTTAATATTTGAGCTGTGCAAAGTGTTTACGACCTTTAACCGAATTTCGGAAGGAAGATGCTTCCGATTTCTCCGCCATCGATCCAAAACATCCTTTGCTTGTTGCTCTGACTGAACCAAAAGTTTTAGGATTCTAGGGCCGCATCCTCTATAATTCGATGAGAGAGGTAACCTGGTGAGCGATAGTGCCACAACATTATCCAAAGAAAGTGTTTCGCGAATGAACCGCCACTGTTCTAAATCGTGCTTTCCGGTCTCCTGAACATCGTTAGAAGGATGTTCTGGCACGCCATGTATGAAGATTGTGTTTAGGCGGTCTTGCTTGCTGTGCCCCACTTCGGTGTTTCGTTTTGGTTGTCGCGCGCACCAAGGGACATCAGGGTAGATACGTATCCCACAGGATTCGTGTTTTAGCGCGCTTGCGGAGAGCAAAACGTTTTCTACGTCGGTGGAGGATTCTAGAGTTACTGGAATAAGTCTGGGTTCACCATAGTGTGGCGAGTTCGGATGACGAGTAATTCATAACAAGTTTATGGGCTTGGCTTTGATACTCATCTGCATACACAATGAGTTCCATTGGTCTTGGTCGTCTGATAACTTATCCCGCAATGTGATGGCGGTAGATTCAGGGACATTTGAGCATACAACAGTCCGGGCACTGTTGTTGGATCCCTTTTTAATCGATCTACAAGGTATGGTACTCATTAGTCTTGACTTGTTGACAAGTGATTGATTGCTCTTTTTCTCTCTATTTGCGTTAACGATGTTTACAATTGAAGAGGACGCAACGGCGGCCTCTCGGTGGACCCTTGCATTAATCTCTGCATATGTAACCGATGTTCTGGGAGGCTTAGTCTCGACAAGAGATATTTGAGCTACAGGTACCAAGGGTTGGTGTTTGGCTGCTTCATTCTTGTTAATACTAGATGTCAGGTCTAGTGGAATTTGCTTAACCAGACGTTTTGAATGGTGTCTGATTTTCGTTGCCGTGAGTACTGTTTGATTCACGTAGGTACAGTGTATTTTCGCCCGGCGTTCTACCAAAGTTAGAGAAGACAACGGAGAGGGAGACGTGGCTGATTGCGGTGCAGGGGAAGCGGATTGTTCAGCATTCCGTTGCTTAGCAGCCGCTACGCTTCTGTGGTCCATACTCGCTTCCCATTGAAGTAATCTCATTGTTTATCCTCTGATCTGCTTCTGCGATTAACCAGTCGCATTTCTCAGCTAGAATAAGCAAGCACTTAAAGAGGGGGATGGTGGAACACGCAGTACAGAACCAAAATGCATCTTGGGAGCTATTTCGCTCCCGTAACTGTTGTTGGGACACATTTGCACATTTCGTATGGTACCATTCCAAATAGTGCGAAAAAGTCAGACCGATTTTTACTACCCGATGACATTCTCCTAACCCGCAAATGCCTTTCGCTTGGAGTCTCTTCGGTTTCGCCTTTCTGCCATTCAATTTGGTGTCGTTACCTGACTCAGTGGGTTGGTTAGCGTTCTGTACTTTTACAGCTTTGAGAGCGGCGCACATGGGATTCAACAACTGGCTTCACCCAGAATGATCCGTTAGTCCCTCATCCTAACTGCATATAAATATATACTCCAGTACTTTCCCGGCCAGTAAAATACCACAGCTGATGTTCTTAGTCTACTTCCTTTACCAGAGGTACCTTCGGAGGGGTTTACTCCACAAGAGCTTGTAATCTTGATTCAGCATCTCAATGGTTCCCCAGTATCCTCAACCGACAAACGTCAGGAGACTGATAGAGATCTAGTTTTATCGCTGGTGCAACACTACGCTGAAGTCGGATGGCCAGATAACACATGCAAATTACTCATGCCATTCCGTAATAGGATGTCCAAGCTCGGCCACCAGAACGGATGTCTACTATGGGACGCATGAGTTATAGTCCTCAAAAGATTTCTGTCACGTAACCTGGCTGAATTACATGACGCGTACCAAGGAGTTTCCGTAATGTATTCCCTAGCCCGCTTTTACGTGTGGTGGCCCGAATTAGAAAATGACACTGCAGTAAAGGTTGACAACTACTGGCTCTGTCATGAAAACCGAAACTCCGCGCGTAATGCGCCAATGCAGCCTTGGAAGTGGCTAGAAACACCCTGGAGACGCGTCCATGTAGATTTTTTCAGTTTTTTCGATGGTTAGGTGATGTTATTGACCGTTGAGGCCCATTTTAAGTTGACTGAATCTCACATTCTGGCCTAAGCAACTTTAGCTATCATCCTAAGTAAACTGCACACAACGTTCGCGACGTTTGATTTCCCCGAAACATTAGTGTCTGACAATGGGCCAGCGTTTTCCAGTGCTGAGTATTCTACCTTTCTTCGCTCGAACGGCGTTAAACACATAACTACTGCACCTTATCATGCATCCTCCAACGGGTTGGCAGAGGGAGGTACACACAGTAAAAAATCTGCAAATAAAACAACCAAAGCTCCACTGTGTTTACAGTTGGATCGTTACCTTTTCGCGTACCGGAACACACCAAACGTGGCAACCGGTAGAAGCCCGGCAGAGCTAATGTTCGGTCGACGAGTACAGGGTTAGCTTTATTGCATGGGACGATTGAGTCACGTTACTGAAAGGCAACACCAGGCGAAGGAACATTTTGATAATTGCAGGAGGGACAGAACTATGACAGAGTCAGACCCTATTTACATCCGATTCTGGGTTGGAGCCAGCCGTTGCGAACACAACCAGCGGAGAGATCGCAGAAGCAGTAACTGAGGATGGCCAGATCATGCGGCGCCATTTGGACCATGTGCGACCAAGCCTGTCGAACCGCGAAACAAGTGCTGGATCATAGATGCCATCCAATTACAAAGCGATTTGTAGACGACTGACGCACAATCAATAAGTAAACCTTTCTTACATCGTTCTAATCGTCAATGGCGACCAGTCGAGCGCCTCCAGGTCGGTTAGCTCGAACCAAATGGGGAAGGGATGATACGGTCATTGGTCAGGCCAAATCCATCCATTACTATTCAGCCGGAAAGACAGCTGCGTACGATAGCGTGTAACTGTGTGTGTACGTGTTTGTGTGTCAACCAATCAGTGTCCGCCATCGATTCGCTCGAAACTAGAATTCGTTCTCGCGTTCATGTGACTCTCGTGACAGACACTTTTATGTGCTCACATGTGCTGTCTAGAGTGTAGTTTCACGCTTGCTACTGAAGTTTTCCTACTACCATACCCCTGT
Organism: Dicrocoelium dendriticum; assembly: GCA_944474145.2. NCBI lineage: Eukaryota > Metazoa > Platyhelminthes > Trematoda > Plagiorchiida > Dicrocoeliidae > Dicrocoelium > Dicrocoelium dendriticum. The sequence goes on from OX104071.1 coordinate 39,432,637, forward strand.
ACTGCTTTCGCTTGGGTGTAAAAAATAACAAATGTAAACAAGCTTTCAAGTAAAGTAATAGGACTATCCATGGACCCCTTCCTGGGGTACCTGTTTCCATGCATAGTATTTTCGCGATGGGGTTCACCCGCACTTCCAAGCCACAACTGGCTGTGTGCCGGTCGGATGTTCTGAAATTGATAGCTGAAGTTCGTGAACAATGCGAATAGGCAATATCAGAACTTACTTTGCACGTTTTCGACGCTCAAATGTAGTATCTGCGCTCGATCTGAAGAGCGCGCCATTCGCCTCTACTCCTCTATCATAGGAGCAGTGCTGGATAAATGTTAAATTGAAATGTTAAATTACCTAATGTCTGATCGCCGGAGACGGGGTTGTGAAGATCGAGGACATTCAATACGGCGCTACCATGATTATCGTCAATTTACGAGGTTTACTGTGGGAATCCCATTGTAAGATACTAGAAGTACAAGGTTCGTATCATCATCGTTTGCGACCATAAATCATCATAATCTACTGTAATTTATAACCTTGCCATCTCCTATGTTGAGGTGACTGTTCCATCTACCCAAACCATGCAGAATATGCAGACACTAGCAAAAGCTTGTAACGTTAGCTTTTGTAAATGGAGCAGGCGCGTACTTGTTAGCAGCCCGGAACAGTTGACCATGACACACACACACCCACACAAACTATACACGTTAGCTAGAGGTGGGAAACACCTGAGCTACTGTGCTGCAACACCTAAAAAGAAAATAACGGGAATAAAATACTACAGATGCAAGGCAGCTGAGCTACCGGTAACTGATGGGCATCGTTCTGTAAGCTACCTGCCGGCTACTATTCATCAAATAAGTGATTTTTTTAATGCAGAATTACAAAATGTTAAATAATGACATAGTGGTTAGAGGGGAACGCTAAGAGGGATGGGGTGGGACAAAGAAACTCACAGCACGAACACCACTGAGGTCGGCTCCTAGCCATATCAACAAGTGTATCCAGTCAAACGTGTTCATCGTCTTTCGGACCCCAACCAGGGAGCCGAGAAGCTCCAACTGAGGCCAGCTTCGAAGTGAGGGCCTTCATTCCTCTGGACCAAGTCATCTCTTGGCCACCCCTCCTCTTCTTCCATCCACATCCCAGGCGCGCAACCAACGCACGTTGGGGGAGTCGGTAGGCTGGCATGCGTAACACGTGGCCGAGCCATCGGAGCCTGGTGCGTGAAATGATGGTGCTGAGCGGTTCATTTCCTTTTCCTGTGCCGTAAACAAGGCGTCTAACTCGCTCGTTGGTTACGCGGTGTTCCCACCATATGTGAGCTAAATTGCGAAGACACCAGTGGTCGAACGCAACTAGCCTCTTTATGTACGTTGTTTTAAGGGGCCAGCTTTCACAACCGCACACACTCTACCCTTCAGGGCAAGAGTGATGCCACGTCAGCGCCATAAGTGGCGAAGCTTAGCAAAAGCGACTTGCGCTTTTGATATACGGTTCATGATCTCATCTTCAATCCTAAGGGCACTGATACAACTTCCCAGGTAGTTGAATTTTGAAACTTCTAGCTGATCCTCACCAGGGGTCAGCGCTGAAGGCGTTCCAGGCCAATCTTGGGGGCAAGTTTTGCACTTCCATGATGAAAAGCAAAGCCCGAAGATGTTGAGAGCCAATGCTAATCCGTCCAGTGCCGCTTGCCACGTCTGGGATCTGTCAGAGATTAGGGGAATATTATCAGCATACTTCAAGTCAAGAATTCGTTCTCCTGAGAGCAGATCCACCCCTTCCAAGTCGTATCCTGTGAACGCGATTTCCATGACTTCGTCAATAACGAAACTGAAGTGGAAAGGTGACAGCGCGCATCCTTGCCTCATACCGCTGGATATATTAAAGGTCGACGACAGCTTGCCGTAAGCCCTCACTCTGCCTGAGCTACTCACGTATAATGATCGGATAATATTGACATATTTCTCAGCTACACCTTTCCTGAGTAGACAGTCCCAAAGTGCGCGTCTATGCACCGAATCGAATGCACCTTTGATATCGAGGAACACGACAACGGTGGACCGCCAATATGTGTGACGGTGCTCCAACAACTGGCGCAAAGTAAAGATGTGGTCAATGCAGCCACGACTTCGACGAAACCCGGCTTGCTCTTCATGAATATGGTTTTCACAAGTGGCAGGCAGTCTGTGAAGGATGACGCAGGCAAGCAATTTGGAGGCCATGGAGATAAGACTGATTCCTCTATGGCGGCCGCATCCCAATCATGAGCGTCCCTTAAAAATTCGGACGATGACGGAGCGGTTCCGGTCGGTTGGGACAGTATTCTGCTCTCACAGTTTCACTTGTAACTCGTATAAATCATCCACAAGATTAGGTCCCGAATTCGAAGAGGGCTGGAGGTGGATCATCTGGTCGCGCGGCTTTATCTAAGTTTAACAGTGTGATCTGATGTTCGACTTCCGAGCGAGAGGGTGGATCCAAACGTACATCACAGGGAGCGGAGCGATCAATGTCCAGCTAGAAATCTAATCATTCCGACCGATTAAATTGCCTTTCAAAGTGCTCAGCCCAACGTTCCAAACGTTTTGACAGATTATGGATAGTCTGTCCAATCGCTCCACCTGTAGTTTCACTAACACCAGGTCTTCTGCTGCCCGTTTCCCATATCAGCCGGAATAACTTACAATGGTTACCGAGGGCAGCGGCCATTTCCATCTCTGATGCATGATGAGACCACCAGGATTCGCGGTCTATCTTCAGGCTAGCACGCAGTTTTGGCCGGATCTCTTTGCGGGTTTCATTGTGTTCACTTCCAGCCGGAATATGCCGGCAAGCATCGATAAGTTCCAGAGACTGCGAAGAGACCTAATGTCTATGTTGGCGATTAGACTTACCATATGAGCATTTTCCTGCTACAAGTAAGGTCTGGTGAATATGAGACCAGTGAGCTTCAAATGTATCCAGTGCGCTCCTACTCAAATCGCACGACAGCGTAGTTTGTCAGGCACTCAGAACAGCTGGTTCCGCCAGTTGGCTGATGTCAATGTGCTCACAACCTCGTCTTGGTAGTCCGCTAAAACGCATCCGCAGGTCAGCACATACAAGTGTACGGTTAGTGTCCACAGCTTTGCTCCAAATCGAGCGACAGTTCTGAACGCAGCCTCTCCATCGGTGACTTATCGTAATGTGATCGATTTGCGTCCATAGCTGGTTCGATGCTGGTGGGCGCCAAGTCACCCTCCGGCGGGTGCTGTGTCGGAAATTAATGCTCGCACGAAATAAGCGAGCATATTCACACAAATGAAGTAACCGCTCACCGTTATCATTAAGGAAGCCTACACCATGTTGGCCGCCCAGATGCAGTTCATCAGTGGATAATTTTCAGCTTGAGCGTTCAGATCCCCAGCCAGCACCACAGTGTCCGAGCTTCTTCTGTGGCGAAGGAGCTGGTTCAATTGGCGATAGAAGTCGCCTTATACGGAATCATCGCTAGAGTTTGTGGGTGCATAGGCAGCCATGACGAATAGACACCTGTTAGTCCCGCGCGACTTCAAAGCTTTGACCGAGTCAGCCAATCGGACCGCACACAACCGACTACTGGTTGGAATCCAGTCAACCATAGCAGCTTCAGCCCGAGAACTCAGGGCTATACCAACACCGGCTTGGCAGGTGCTCGAAGCTGCATCGTCACCGGATATGCGCAGTGAGAAAGTACTGCTTGCGTCACCTGAAGGGGATCGCAGACTGAGCACAGAGCTCGAGTCTTGCAAACCGGTATCTGATAAGCAGCAGCTATCGATCGAGAGGGTCTCTAATGTTCGGGCAAGTGCTGCCTGTTGACCGATCTGTAGTAGTGTGCGTACATTAAGGCATGCCAATCTGAAGGATGATCGAGGGGTCCAAATGGAAGTCGATGAGCTGGGCTTGACCGCTTGGTTGGATATGGGCTTGTCGAATAAACAGGAATGACGCTCCGCGTTCACATGTGAGTTGAAACTGGAAGGTAAAAGCCTAACAAAGCAAGGTTGTGGAGGGCCAAGCATTGGGGGTTGAAAACAGGAGGGATAAAAGTGAATTTGGAACGAGGTGGTAAGAGATTCAAAATGTAATAGGGGGAATTAGAAGATGGAAAGTCTTGAGCAGTAGTATCCAAACTTCTATCCACCCTGTTCGATGCAGCAGATAGGGCACCGTTGATTATCCTCTGCGGTGGCCAGATCATCAAGAAACATTTTTAAGAGAGTTTCATTGTATTGCGTGGGCAGGATACTGTCAGGTTGCTCAGGCATAGACAGCAGAATGATTACTGTTCGCAACCAAAGCGTTTGGTTCAATATCCTGACCGCAAGAGAGCGGGTTTGGCGTTGGGCTACAAGCAGCCCATTTTAAGGAATGAGAAGTCACCTCATTCCAACCCCCAACCTGGAGGCCCAGGAGTCTGAGTTTGTCTGGCCTCTAACCATTGATGAATCTGGTATGAGTGGCTCTGAAAGTGTAAAAAAGCACCACGCAGCATAGCTCAATGGATCGATGAGGCACACAAACCATCGCACCATTGCGATGGAACCGTGACGTAGGCCGAAGCTTATTGGCCAAGCAATAAGAGAGTGCTAATGGTGACGTTTAACCTTGAACGCTACAAATGAGGATGGTCTACCTTGAAGCTCGCCAGTGAGTGCTAGTCCATTCACTTAATAACTACTGATTCGTTCCCATTACTTGCTTTGTTGAAACTGCTTCCTGGGTGCTTAATACAGATTTTTCTGAGGCTTTTGTAGTCTAATCTGAAAATTCGGCCGGCCAACTTGCGCGATTGCAGCAGGTTATCTATACGATTAACGGAAACCACAAGAGATTTTGGCAACAGGTGAACTAAATCAGGTCAATCTCATCAGTAGACGTGGTGAAAATTTCGTTACGACAGCAAGTGTAATTTAAAACCGCACAGCTGCGAATGATTGCGACGCTCACCCGAAAGTTATCTCTTCAGTCCACACTCCTCCAGAACACTGGGAAGCCTTCAGCGGACGCAGTGATCAGCAGTGTTAGAGATTTCAGCTTTGATCCTGATTCCGGACTAATATTCATTGATTGGTTCAGGCGCCATGAAGACGTCTTCAGGACAGTTTCAAGTCTCGATGATGCATCAAAAGTTCACTTGCTGTCAAGCAAACTGGGAACTGTCGAGCATGAGTGTTATCTCAATTACATTGTGCCAAGGAAAGCCCATGCCTTCAGCTTTCATGTCACAGTTGCTCGGCTGCCAGAAACGTTTGGAGACAAGTCATCGCTTTTCAATAATTGCTACAATTGTTTGAATCTTTGCAAGAAAACAGTAACAGGTTTATTGCTTATGCAGTGAAAGTAAAGCGTGAATACCAGAAGTTCAAGCTAAAGTCATTCACCGAAGATCATTTCGAATGCTCGATATTAATGTGTAGTTTACAGACCCCAAAGTTGCCTAAATTTGGACCAGAATACTTGGGATGTTGGAACGTGATCCGGATGTCACCATATAGGACATCGTTGCTGAAGTCCAGAGGATCATGAATTTAAAGCATGATGCAGTTATGGTTGGGGATTCAAGGGTGTATACTGGTGATACTCTAGTCCAACAAGTTTCCAGGGGCATCATTCCAGCAAATGAGCGCAGGAGAAGTCCACAAGACAAACCCATCAGCTTGCTGGCAATGCGGAGCTTAGCATTTTGTGAGATTGTGCCTATTCAGTGAGCACATCTGCCATAAGTGCCATACAGGTGGACACAAGAAGACCCACTACAGGTTCAAACTACCGTTTCGGCCATCATACACTGCCCGAAGACAAAGTCTCGCCAAGTCTACAAGGAAAGTAAATGCGAACTTCACTGAAGATGTTATGGATAGAAGGCAGTTCCTCCCTATCAGCATCAGCTGATGGTTGGCAAGTTTGAAAATTGACACAGTATCCGACATCACAGTCAGTTCGGAAAACCTGCGGAACCTGGTCAGTGCACCTGACATTAAATCGACCGGCCAACAAGCGATGAGCTCATGAAAGCCCAACTTGGATCTGATGGGCCATATTGAGTGCGGGTGAAGTTTGGCCGATCGCACCGCTTGGGGAACGATTTTCATCATAAGTCACAAGAATTTGAACCTTATTGGGTTAGCTTGTTTCGAACGCTTTAACCACTTAGATGTTCCCATGAACCAGATGCGTACAAGTGTTCAGCTCACCAGCCAAAGGTTCAGAAGACAGCGACTATCGAAGAGATTCCAGAGGAATATGCCGAAGTTTTCTTGAGGAACTCGGGAGGTACACAAAGCTTAAAGCCTCTTTGTCCTTAAAACGCGACGTTGTTCCGGTCTTCCGTGCAAGACGGCTAGTACCTTACGCAGCAGTTCCAATTATGGACCAGGAACTGGATCGTATGGAGAAAACCGGAATTATTCATGCAGTGAACTACGCATCTTGGGCGGCTTCAATCGTAGTAGTCAAGAAGCCGAATGGCCAAATTCAACGATGTGCCGACTTCTCACCAGATCTCAATGAAAAGCTAAACATTCATCAGTACGTTCTGCCGATTCCAAATAATTTGTTATCGAAACCAAATGGAAATCATTGTTTTACAAAGCTGGATCTGTCAAATACGCATCTGCAAGCAGAAGTTAACAAGTTTACAACAGAATTACTGACGATTAATACACACCGGGGATTGTATCAATACCCTCGACTTCCGTTAGGGGATAAGTCCAAGCCAGCAATACTCCAAAAAATCATGGCAACGATGTTGACAGACGTAGACGGAGCTGCCGCATATCTTGAGGATATCACTGTTGTCGGAGAAAATGCAGAGGATTTCTTCAAATATCTGCGACTCGTATACAACAGGATGGATTCCTGCTGCGCCCCAAAAATTACACATTCTTTATGAACTCATTTACTTGTCTTGGTATCATAATCGGCAAAAAGGGCAACCGTCCGGATCCAGAGAATATCGAAGCTAGTAAGAAGATGCCTCCTCCTAAAAATGTCCCTACGCCGTGATCTCATGACTCGTGAGTCAATACGGTGCATTTCTGCCTCACGTGCACAGTTTGAGTGGACCACTTAATGAGCTATTTCCCAAGTACAAGCACTGGCCCTGGTCCAGAGGCTGTCAGAAGTCTTTTGAAGATTTGAAGAGGATGCTGAGTTCTGCCGTCTTGCTAACTCATTACGACCTTACACTTGAAACCGTGGCCGGGGCAGTCGCTTCAAACTACGGCATTGGGACAATTATCTCTCACAAGTTCCCTGATGTTTTAGATAAATCCATTGCACATTCAACCTGGTCACTATCACCAGCCAAACGGAACCACGAGCAAACAAAGAAGGAGGCTTTAGCGATATTATTCGCAATAAAGAAATTTCCAAAATGTTATACGGAAGAAGGTTCATGCTGCTTAACTACCGCAAGCCGCTCTTGGAAATATTCTGTTTGGAGTCTGGTATACACCTCCATACCGCAACAAACTGCAGCGTTGGGCCACGGCTCTGCTCGTTTATGATTTTGTAGTGAAGTACACCGGTCAAGCAGATACGCCTACCCGAATCACCAGCATCACCGGGAGGAAGTCCATCATTGCAGCGATCTTCCTAGTATCGGAGGTGAATCAACTATTGATGGAGAGCATTAGGAGCCTTCCTGTAACCTTGGAAATGGTTCGTGATGCAACTGCGCGAGATTCCATCTTACGGCAGCTAAGCAGCTTCCATACTACTCAGTAGCCCGGCGCAAATATAGCGTTTGAGTTACAAATTTTGTCCGGGAGGAAAGATGAGCTTTCACTCGTTTAAGGGTGGTTACTTCTGGCCGAAAGAGTTATCATTCCCAAGTAGCTTCGGCAGAAAGTTCTCCAGCCATTTCACAGAGGTCATCCTGTAACAAACAGAATGAAACTCACTATGCAAAGTTTTGTCCTCTGACTCAACATTGATTCGGAACTCTAGCAGGTAGGAAACTCATGTCCGAGATGTGCTCCTGTCAACAAATCTCCGAAAAACGTCGAAATAGCTTCCTGATGAATAGCAACGAAGCCATGGGAACGGTTGCCCGCTGATTTCTTTGGTTCCGTGAATGGTCATCAGTACCTAGTCCTTGACCATTCCTTCAGCATGTGGCCTGAAGTCGTATGCATGTGGCATGCAACAAGCGGTGCAACAATTAACCTTCTAAGAAGAGTTTTCAGCCAGCATGATATACCTAAAACCTTAGTCACCGACGATGGTTCTCAGCTTATTTCTTCCCAGTTGGTCGAATTTTGCCCACAGAATGGCATCACGCATATGCCCTCACCGCCGTATCACCCCCGTCCAATGAACAAGCAGAACGTTTCGTCGACACCTTTGAGCGATCGTTATTAAGTTGTGGGGGAAAGAACTATGTAAGACTTACTGAACGCATTCCTGCTTGTGTATAGATCAATCTCGAAACCCCAGATCACAGATCAATTGTCGCCAGCAGAGGCGCTAGTGAAAAGACATCTGCACTGCAAATTCCTTGCTGCTTCCGAGGCGTATTATGCAAAAAGAAAGGAACCCGCAAACGGAAGGTACTACACTGAGTAACACAGCACTTAAGCACATCAGTTTTCCCTAGGGCAGTGTGTTTTAATCAGAGACTGTCGCGTGCGTAGCCCTCAGTGGGTAATGGGGTCGATCCGGAGAAGACTTGGTCGGGTGATCTATGAGGTCAGAGTGGATAGTTTGCTTTGGACCAGACCTGCTAATCAACTGCGACCAACTAACATCCCGGCCAGCACTAGTCCTCGCTTGCTATCGTTAGATATTCCACTGCACTGTTTGATATGCCATCAAATATTCAGAAAGCTTCGGATGCAGCTCGCACAGAAGTTCCAGGAGAGCCGAAAATGCAACCACAGCGCTAAGCTGATCAAGTACGGAAATCCGTCATAAGAATGCAGCTGGATCCAAGCAGAAAATCGTATGTTAATTTTAGCCGGAAAGGTTTTAAGGGAGGGGGGTGTTAAGGCCGGGACAGTTGACCATGACGCAGGCCGAAGCTTATTGGCCAACCAGTGAGAGCGAGCTATTGATGACCCTTCATCTTGAGAGCTACCAAAGAGGATGGTCTACCTTGAAGCCCGCCAGTGGGCGCTAAGCCATTCCCTTATTAACTAGTGACTCGTCCCCATTATTTGAGTCATTTGCGTTGCTTTCCGTGTGTTCAAGAAAGATTTACCTGAGGTTTTTGTCTTCTGCTCTAGAAATTCGGCCGGTCAGCTTGTTAGCTTGCAGCAAGTTATTCGTACAATCAAGGGAAAAGACAACAAATTTAATGGAAGTTACCTGCCATCAGTGCATCGACCTTTAAGTGCTCAAGATTTGTAACAGCCTAGCAAAACATATATTGGAGGCCAACCCTGTGTAGCAGATCAAAATGCAACTGGATTTACAACTAGATTTATAACTAGATTCAGCCAACGCTTACCTGTAGACACAGACAGCACACATTTATGCAACCTTGTGTTGTGAGCTAGATTTTATTACATTCCATGAGAACTTGAAGAACCATTAGCACATCGACAGGTGGAGGTTATAATTTCTTCAGTCGTTATCACCCTATGGATTTAATTCTGCTTTTCCTAATAATGTAGTAAATAGAAAACAATATGTGACAAATATTCAAAGCACTTTTTGATACCGTGACGACTGGATATGCTTTGTCGAATGCATGGTATTCATTTCCAACTGTGGGTCAATTTTGGTTACGCTCTTTGTGGTTGGCAGTAAGTTACTCGATTGCATGAGGCCATTTTCACGACAGACAGCCGGGATGTGTGCAGATCTCAAGCGACAGTGTCTGGGTCAAAGAGCTGCTCTACCAAGGAACGGGTAATGTCTTAACTGATACTTTGTGAAGGCTTGGTATGTTTGCTTCGTCAGAGTTTACTGGAGGGGGAAGCTGATGGACGCCAAGCCTACAAGAACAAAGTGTACACAAAGTACATTCAAGTATTTCCGATGAGTGCTACATTAACAACTAGTGGGTTCTTTCATACTGATTCAACTTCTGTTGGGTGAACTGCTTGTCTAGAGTCGGGACTCCTATCAAACCATACCACCAACCGTTTTCTAGGCCAGCAGGTTGCATCTGAGGTTGCACAGTGGCCAGTAACTAAGAACGCTATAGGCTTGTGCCATTCCCATACCAAGTAAGAGTGAAGGGGCTAGGAATGTATACCAAATGTCACCGGAGTCTATCGGGTGAACTCACGCTGACATACACGAACTTGAAAAACCCCAGTTGTAGTATAAACACAACAACAAACCGCAGGATCATGCACAGTAAATCCTCTGCGAATGTCACCGGAATTAGTTTCCATCTGAACTTGTCAGTTGTGGAACACACTTTTGTCCCACCTCATTTCTGCACCCGCGCCACCCGTGTTGGACGACTTCACGATACAATAATGCATTTGATCCGACCCCACTTGAAAGGCGAAGACCACACGCAAACACTATGTTCACAGCCTTACCGCAAAAGACAAACTAAATTCTGTGTTACAGTGAGATGCAGGATAAATATAAAATATGCACGGTTCGGCTTGTATGCAATGGTGTGATTCAATTAGTGCATCTGGTCAGTAAAAAATTTGTAATTTCTTTAACTACTAATATACCTTAAGTACTAACAATTCTCTATGAATTTGTCCAGCTATGTCCATTTGACGCGGCTCGGTGTAATCATCGTCAGCTTGAAAGACTTCCTGGGCCGGTACTTTCGCAGCCGAATCAGTACAATCCATAGTATATTCAGCAGGATTGGCCAATAAACATACAACTGATGCATAGTAAGATTCGGCCGGGATTAAAGATCCTCGACAACAACAACAACCCGTATGAGCACACAACAAGTCAAATCAGATCAAAATGGGCTATGTAAACACAACGGGACAAATTTCGGCTCTGTTTGTGAAGCTTAGTGATGTGGTAGTAAAGATATGAGAATCGAAGCTACAAGGCAACTAGTCTGAGACTTGACTAGAAATTCGGAAACTCTAGACCGGCAAGTAGTGGATAAATGTTTTGCCTAGTCGAGAAACGCCATTGTGAAATGACACCCTTACTTACGGGCAGTGTTTATTGTGCCGCTGCCAGTACAATCCAGCATTTTCGAAAAAAATTGCCACCGAATACTTATGGCTGGGATTCAGTTGCTATCAATACAATATCGGAGGAAGTTATGGTACAGGTATGACATAAAACAAAATGTTTAGCTATGTGATACTTGTTACGTCACCATCTGGCACCAGATACCGTATACAGACCGCGGTGTGTGAGGTACCCGACGAATGGTACAAGCAACAGATAGTCTCCGGAGCTCGAGCAAAACGTAGGGCTCCGGAGTAAAGTAAAAAATCAAAGCAGGATGTGGACTAATTCAGTATTCGACGGTATATCAAATACTTGCACAAAACAAACTTCAAGGATGTTCAAGCAGCACAAAATCAAACTGGGTTCGCAAAGAGCATTTGCATAGGAAGAAATTCAAGAGTTGTAGCCACCGTGTACAATAATCACAAGTACATCACTCAGTGTTAGATTTAGTGTTCATCAGCGACGAGCGCATGGTTGCTGGGCCAAATATTCGATGTCCTTAGGGTAGAAACAATCACGTGACTTTACTGTTCTTATATACTTGCTACACTGAATACCCCGATACAGAGTCAGAAAAGATGAAAACTATTAAGCGTTATCACTTATAGTGCGCATTTGTCGAAAACGCTAGATGCACATTCATGACTGCGTGCAACGCATAAACAGCCTCGGAAACAGTTTTGAAAATCATCACGTCAATAGTCGAGGAGGCATCAAAGCCAAAAGCTTTAAACCTCTACCTCCAACCAAATTCTTTTCTTGGAAGTAGCACACTAAAATTTACAGCCTTGTGGGATCGGATATGGCGCGTTGACAAAAACAATCTTAGCGCAGAAAATTGGACAGCGTAGGTAGCTCAGCACAACTACTCTGTACAGTTGCTTCGTGAACACAAAATAACACACCAACAGAAACTAACGAAACCATTCTGTTCGAACCATAAGCTTCGTTACTAGCACGTGTATAGAATTCGTAATGTACAGTGGGGAAGCGCACCACACGCTAGGGTAGGTGGGTATACACCTACAGCGAGTGAAGCGGTTAACGCATTACGAGCCTAGCACTTTCCTACATTCCAAGGGGTAAAAGTCTCGGACACTATCCATGCTTTTGTCACTCTACTATCACTTTTAGTTAATGTCACATTCAATGCAGAAATGGTGCGGAAAAGTTACTCTCCTTGCGTACACACAGCTCTCCTAGAGCAGATAATATTCACGCAAATGCACTACAAGTTGCAGCCATGCACTTAGCAGAAAACCCTAGCTGTCTTATTTCACCGACGTCTAGACGCGAAAGTAGTTCCGTCAAAGTGGAGGCGGGTTATTATTACTTCTATTCACAGAGGAGAAAGTGCATCTAAGCCTGTCAATAACCACTCGGTAACGCTTTTTTGTAGCTACAAAAGTTGCGGTAGCGATAATTGCAGATGCATGGATATCCCGTCATCGCGTCAGACCAGTACATGTTTCGTCAACATCGATTATGTACCACGAATCTGCTGATAGCATGCGACAGTTGGACCGAAACAGTCGACGAGGGGACATGAAAGCTTGTTATCTATTTGGGCATCTCAAAAGTGTTCGATCGCCGGGATCACTGTATCCTCCTTCACAAAATTCAGCGCTAAGACATTGGTGATTTGGTATTACGATGGATCGGTAACTTTCTCCGCGAACGGCGATTGGTGTTTGGTGTCCGAACATCATTGTCCGACCGGATTCGAGTGGAGTGTGGCGCACCGCAGGATTCAGTACCCTGACTTCGCCTATTCTTAGTTTTTATTAATGAGCTAGCTAGGATTATGACCTCAAAATGTTTACTTTTCGCAGACGACGTTAAGGTTTGTCGGGAGATCTTGGGATAGGATGACCACGGAGTTCTCCAGCGAGACTTCGATGATGCCTGACATTGGTCGTGGAAGAAGGCACTGATATTCAATGTGTACAAGTGCCGCGTTGTCCATATTCGACATCGACTCGCGTATATCTGTTTACAAACTTAGGGTGCGCGATCCTAAGACCAGCACTCAGGAACCTGATCTCGGGGGGCTGGTACAGGAGGTCCTTGGTTATTCCAGACAGTCAGAGTCAGCTCCAGAAAGAGGTACCTATCATTTGAGCCTCTTGCACAAGGTGTTCGGGAGATTGGATTCACCCAACGTCTCTCTGATGCTCATTGCCTACATGAGTCCTCACGTTGAATACACAATCCAGGCTTGGCATCCTTGGCTAATGCGTGACCTTGCAGCACTCGAAACTCCCCATTCGAGCAAGAAAATTTGTCATCAACTGAATTCTCTCATTGTCCAGTGAAGGTAACCGGCTGCAACTTGGTGGCATCATATTAGTTTACCAAATACTGTGTGACCCTAGTTACCTATGCGGTCACCTCTTCAAACTCAGCCTGAACATCAACCTCAGAAGCAATAGCCTGAAATTGAGTCAGAAAAAACAGTCGGATAAATAGCCGATGAACTTATTTCCTCCTCCGGGTCGTCCATTATTTCTCGATCATTTTACAAGGCAATGTAATTGCAACATCGCTTTTACTAATGGTACTGTCAGTCTTTTCGAAGCTGCTTTTTGTACAATGGTTGTTAGTCTCAGAATTTTAATACAATAAGAGAGATATTTCATATTTTGGTGCATTTGCTCATGTGAAATTTTGTGTGGAAAATGGTTTTCAATTTGAACACTTAATAATGTTTGGTTCGAATACACTTTTACTAATTACGTCACGCTTAAACAGTAGACCTAACCTCATAAGTCGTAGCCACACTGGTTCCAACTGATGTATCATGGAACCATGAGAAGTAGTTTATTTTGGTCCAGGAGTTGAAAGAAACGTCAGGAAATAAACGCTGTACATTCTCTAGGGAACATATGGTCGCGTATCTCCTTGTCTTTGAACACAGTTGGGTAACCTCATGGCAGTTGCAGTTTGGAATCGAGCATCGCCAATAATCCTAATTTGACTTCCGCACTTCTTCGTGCCATGATTAGTATGAGTAGGAACACCCCCACTGAAATTGAAAATGCTTGAATAACGGATGCTTAGATCACACCTAACATTGTTAGAGGGAATAGGCTTCCCACCCGGATGAAGACGGTTTGGGGAGAATTTTACATCTAAAATTAATGTGTGGCATTTTCCAGCTGAAGTGGGCTCTAGCTACTGGGTGCTCTACAATTCCATGGCCACAAGGTTTATACGAATGATATCTAGCGTTTGCCCAAGCGTCAAGGACTAAATGTGTGTATTATCCGTGAAAATGTTTGCTGCCCGAGTTTTATCGTTTCAGTTATCTCCTCGAAATACCTTAGGAACTACAGGGGAGCTGATATGCCATGCTGAATCACGCCAGTTTTGGCAAACGGAGCATATTTACTATACCTCGTATGCATTTGTTTCATGTAACCCGTGGTCAGAACGCAGCAATATTAGTATGTTTTTGCAGAAGTGCAGCAAATGTGTCCCAGTATAAAGTTGTGTGGTTTCAATAGGGTTCTACTTTCAGCTGTGGGTTACAGTGAGGGTCTGCGTTGGGTATCACGGAATTGCGTCACACATTTTGGGATCGCTACTTGGAGGGGTGGCATAACACCTCGACACTGATGCGCTGAATATCACGGGTAGTTCTGATTGCTCAAGTGATCTTTTCCTTGATAGATTTCTGAGCTCCTTGTATCCATCTGTTTACCCGAATATCAGAAGGGAGACCAAGAGCCTAGATGGAACAGTAAAGTTTTCTAAGAAAGTAGTGTTGAAATTGAGTCATTCCCGATTAACTGTTGACCGAGCGACAGTCCAAGAGCATGAAAACAGGGGATTTGAGAACTTATAAACATGGAGTGCAGTAGTGAGAGGTTGTAAATGCACCAAAAATAACCAGAGAGCAAACTGTTGTTTTGTAGCTCCATATTGATTCATTCATACTGTGAATCGAGGGCCTACCGTCAATTAGGTACGTAGCTAGTCCGGAACATCATTGACACACCCACCTCTCCTGTCAGCATCTCAGCTGTTCATGAATAATATCTATCCCACTATTAAGTGGCACGTATCTGGAAGGTGGTAGTTATACCAAGTTTCATTGAAGAGCGACCACGCACAACATGTGTGTTTTATTAGCCAAAAGGCGGGACTTAATGAGCAACACTTTGAAAGTGTTCTGCATGCGTGGTGAGTTTATTGCTTCACTGAATAAGGGTGACACTACACTGTTGATGCCTGCTGTAATAGCCATATTTGGGAAGGTGAAGGTGACAGAGTTGAGCCGCTGGGACCTTAGTATGGTTGCTACAGCTGTACCAGCTTGACAGAAGTGGTAGAATGGTTGCTTCTATAGACCGGCAAAACTAAGCATCAGGATGTATAGCATTATATTCTAGCCGTGGCCTAAAGCTAGTGTGGTTTGGTCATGGTCAAAGGTTAAACATGTGGATTGTTTGACAAGATTCACGGCGCGGCCGATGCTACTGTGTTAGTTGTCGGAAATGGTAGGCTAAATAGGTTGCTTTTGACGATGGAAAGTTAATTTATTAACTGGAACGAGCCGTCTTAAGGCTTGGGAGCGCAACCGTGTAAAAGCAGCTAAACCAGCTACACCGAGAGATGGTGGAGAGAGGTACTGCAGGGTCGAATTTTGAGCATTATTCCTGAGAAACGATGCCTCCTGAAACTTAAATGAACGGAAAATACTTGAAGAAATTTTCAGTCTCGGAGAATTTTGAACTTGAGGTGACGGTATAAGATACACAGAATTATTAACAATTATCTATAGGCTTCAACGGTGGGTTTTCGGGCTGTATGGCCATTCCAACGCCAAAACACTACCCGAGGTCATATGTGAAGGATGTCATTCAAGCTAAGCAACGTTGGCAAAACCATGAGGTTATGCAATGAAGGCCTCACAGCCAAAGTAAAATATGCCTGCCACAGGGTTGTTCCATTCTCTAAAGCAAGTTAGGTTGCTCGTTCTAAGAGTGAGCATCAGGACGGTATCAATGTCTTCAAGGTGACTAACCAGATCTTGAAATCCTCAGACAAGTTCACCAACTAAGTCATGACCCCATCTTGAGGAACCGCCAGCAGAAGCTAACCATGTAATACGGTCGGTTGAAGCGTCTCGGTTATTTCGTTTCAGTCCGATCTGTCATCCGTAGAAGGCTGTTTCTACGTGAATCATTTCCTCGCCCAATGTACCGGTAGTTAAATACGAGTAGACAACAGTATTAGGTGATACGATCTGCCTTCCTCAGCTGATAACACAACGCAAGTAAACACAATATCAACCAGCCCTACCTGAAACCAGCAGAAGCGGATCAGCATCGGTGTTAATGTGAATATAATGGTTCCTCCACAGATGCGCAGTCTACCTTTCAGCTTAGGCTGAGAGATTTAAGGGACTTCGCTATTTTTACTCATATATTGCGGCCGTCCCATTGTCCTATTTCGATGTATTATTCCTTCTTTGGAAAGGCGTCCCATTAATTAGCACTGAATGACTCCAACCCGTCGAATAAAGGGTTTATTGCACATGTTGGACGACCATGGATAGACACTTTAAAGATAACACAAAATAAGGCCAGTAGCACATCAGCAATTTGCAACAAATGACGTTGATGACGGACTGGGCAAAACCAGCAAGTCAGTTATCCAATAAGTGGGATTAGCTACGAATTTTCTCTAAGTAACTTGAATCCTGCTGGTGCAATCTCGCTGACTGGTATTTCGAGTAGTACTCACACTACGTAATGCAGTATCTTTACATTTAGACACTTACACTGAGCAAGCTAGGCTCGGTTACCATGACGTAAACATATAATTTCTGGATTATAAACTTGAACGCTCATCACGAATTGATCGACTTAGAGTTACATGTGTGCGATGCAACGTTGAGTACAGAAGGTGAGATATAGTTCACCCGTTCAAAATGACTTGATGCACTGGTAGCTCAGGCCGCAAAGCATGCAATCAGCGAACGTCTGGATCAAAGTGAGAAAACAATTGGAAAGCTGACGACTGAAAACCTGTGCAAGCTACTTGACCTATGCCACGCGACCTACTTTGATTTTGATGGACAGATTTATGAGCAGGTGAGAGGAGCGCCAATGGGATCCCCGGTGTCAGGGCTCGTGGCAGAGATAGTAATGCAGAAACTAAAAGAGAACGCACTGCCCATAATCAACCCAAAGTTGTGGATCCGATACGTTGATGATACATTCGTGATACTGGAACGTAGTCAGCTAGAGGCTGCATACCAGTTACTCAATAACATCATTGAAGACATTCATTTTACGATGGAGTCTGAAATAGATAACCAGCTCCCATTCTTGGATGTGTTAGTCACCAGGACGATTGACGGAGAGTTACAAACCTTAGTTTACAGGAAAGAAACACACACCGACCAGATTCTAAACTACTTCAGCAATCACCCGAAACGTCATAAAATAAGCTGCGTGCGAACTCTCTTTCCTAGAATTGAAACACTTTGTAGCATTCTTGAGGCAAAACGAAAAGAAGAGATGCATCTTTTCAGATCATTTCATCTAAATGGATATCCAAATAGCTTCCTCCGGCGATGTCTAAACAACAAAGTTACGACCCCTCAGCCTGATAAGATGACGACAAAAGAGTCGTTCTACCATATGTAAAGAAAATCTCCGAGATGACAGCAAAATTATTCAAACGGCACGGTCTTACAGTGGCCCACAAACCAACTGCCACATTGAGGAGAACTCTGTCGAACCCCAAAGCTAGACCTGAAACACACGAAAGACGAAATGTCGTTTACAAGATACGATGTCAAGATTGTGATAAAAACTATGTGGATCAAACAGGAAGACGACTGTCAACAAGAATACAAGAACATAAGAGAGCTTGTAAGAACCATTACGCTCTCTCACTGATTTCAATACATACAGACGAAGAAGGACATCACTTCGATTAGAACAACACAGAAGTCCTAGCAAAAGGAGAGACACGGAAAGGAAGAGAGTTCCTCGAAGCATGGTAGTCAACGCAGCATTCGATAAACATGCACATAGAGATTGATCCAGTGTATTAAACGTTAAGACGGAGGGAAGTAAAACATCTTAAAAAAAGAAAGAAGAAACCGTCGTGGTCGGCTAAATGAGCCATCAACAACACATCAACAACAGCCGGGGCAAAACCATCCCACGGATCGCCCATATCTATCAGTTGGGCGGACTGGTGAAGGTCACGGGGCACAGATCGAGGTCAGTTCAAAAGTCATTTGGTGATCGATCACAAATCGACGAACAAGTCAGTGGATTAGATTGGACTCAGCAGCGCACTGACGAAGTCACCTCGCTTGGTGATGAAACGTTTGCATCCCAACTCCGAAGCTCGGCGAACAAGTGAACTCAAGAATAGTTCACCCGTGCCCATGCAATCATTTCGGACGTCAACAGTTGTGTTCTTCACAATTCTAAATGGTCCAGAATGCTCTGCTCCAATCGAACGCTTAAAACCATTCGTCTTGCCTTGATCAGCATGAGAAGTGAAACACACAAGTGGCAACATTTGACAGGTTTCCAATGGTCCTTCAGATCTGTTGGATTTCCATCATCCTACGCTACATTGACCAAAAATAAAACAACTCCTTCAAGAAAAGCCTATTCCTCTACCAAGAGAACCATAAGTGAACGACTGCAAAACAATAAGGTTCTAACGATATAGTTAGAAAAACCAGTTATGTATATAAGCTAGAAGGCTAGTGTTATTTATTTGTCAGATGAATTTGGCTCACATAACTCAAGTACGAAAACTTGACAGTAGCTCAGACAGTTCACTTGCGGCCAGAGCAATCTCTTTTATGTGCTAATGGGCAATCCAGAATTTCCAGTTCCGCAAAGCTATGCAACAGTGCCTGCGTTGATTCAGGTACAGTTTTACGGTATATTTAAGTAAACTTTGCACCGATAGATCTGTGGAATTTCGAAGCATAATGACAGTTTACAATTCATGCATAAACCTTCGAAATTGTACAATACCGAGGAGTGGGGTCTGGAAAGAGTGTAGGCAATGGAGAAAGAAGCAGAAAGATGCTACGGCACTGTATCAACTCTTATGTTGAAGAGTACATTTAGTTGGCTGTACTACAGCATGGACAATTTTCATACGCACTGAACGCAGCACAAACCAAGGGCATCATAAATTGCTTGGAAGTGATAGGCTGGAAGGTGACTGATCCAGCTTGTGGATGACAGTTTAACATAATACTGGGTGGTATGCGCTTCTGGAGACGGAAAGTGTTATGGTCAAACTGATGCCAACCCGAAAGGGCATGCAAAACGGTCTTACTATCTTGGCAGTGTATACAGAGAAAGATGCATGAAAGGATGGGCACAACGATAGCAGTTAGTTTAAACCTCTAAAATCCAATTCGGGATATGTCGTTTCGTAAGCGTGATAGAGCTGAGTTGATTGTACGGTCATTTCAAAATGAGGAAATCAACTTGTGCCAATGCATTGTGTTAGTTAATAGAATTGCATATACCTCACAAACACGTTGGATGTAGTTCAACAGAGGGTGTTGGTCCGTCGGCGGAGTACCTGCTCAAACCACACCCATAAGAGCGAAGCTGGGCTGACGTTTCTGGAGTAGCAGGATGTAGCGCGGTATGCCGTTAACGTTGCACTCCAGCGCAGTGCAGGTTTGCTTTTACTACTATGACCGTACGCGGGAGTGGATACTAATTGAAGCCCGCGTTGAAACCTACTACCTTACACTGTGGCTCACGCAAAATCAAAGTTGACTTTCAATATGCAGCTAAATCCGTAGCCAATATTCAACAATTCCCCCCTCGATATCCATGAATATTAGTCACAAAGAGCAAAGGGCACACAGTTTGTAACCCGTTGAAAAGAATACATCTATTAAGCTGCAGGATTACTAGGTAAAAAATATGATATGAGTTGATTTTGGATGAATTAGGCACGCATACTCTAGGGAAGTCGAGGTCAACTTTGAGGCGAATTTCGGCTAGTTGGTTTGAGGCAAATAAAAGATATTTCACTTCTAACTGCATTCCACGAATCGCTTCGCGGTTGTCTAAGCACTTCACTTTGAGACGGCACTATCGTGAATCTATAGTGAGTTGCAAAATTGCCAGCTGACACCTGTAAGAAACACTGTTCGGTAGCAGGAAACGCTTTACAGAGCTAGTATGGACTTACCGTTAACTAGTCCTGTAGCTCCCGACTGGATTAACGACATGCAATGCCAAACTGAACTAAATTTCCCACAGAAAGTTGCCTTGGTTACTGGGACCGTAGCCCAAGCAGGCACAAGGAAGGTGTCGTTTCTGATTAGCTGCAATTTCCACTAATTCGCAAGCAGCCTAACATAAATAAGTTTCCCACAGACTTCAGTTAGGTGGAATAAGACTACGGCGAATAATCACTGCATTCAAGGACCAGCTACATTAAAATTATCTTGATTCATCACTGATTAACTCAACGTAGCGAAAGGTGTTTAAACATTAATTTCAGTGACTCGGGGTAATTTGAAAAACTGTATCCGGAAGTCGGATAAAATAATCTATTGGTTGAATTTGGCTGTCACGCTGGCAGAGATGGCCATCTTGTGTAAATGCCTTAAAGCGCGAAATCACTTCACTGAACTGGTCCTGTGGTGCAAGCAGACAAGTTGGCCAATGTATAAGTAATAAAAGGCAAGCAAAATGGTATCACCGGAACCTTGGTCAATAAGGTAAGGTAGGTGACGGTGTACCGTCGGACTGGATATATAGTACATGAGCGCTCGTCTTTGAAGTAACTCAAGCAAAGACAGATTTAGACATAGAGAATTCCCACTTGTCAGAGAGAAGGAGAACGTAGAACTTGTTCAAGCTAACATAATTGAACTGAAAACCAAATGCTGAAGCCTACTTATCTCCACCATAGGCACTCGGAAAGCTGCGATCGATGCAAGCTCCTGCACAGTCTTTGTAACGTCGGCGTTTTCCAGTAGCTAAAATTTGTCACTACATTGACCAAGTGTCCATTTTGGGGTATGTAAAATAAAAGGCACAACCAGAGTGCTGTGTTGTTTATGCAGATATGGGCTTGAAGTGTAATCTTTTGGATACCGTCCGGAATTTATCATAACACGCATTTGGATTTCAAGTGGCGAGAATGAGGGTCCGTTTAGACGGGAGCTTCTGCTCATTACCCCGTTGCCCACAAGGTTGGGCATTAAAATCAGGAAGGTGACTATATAGTTCTCAAGTATATGACGGCGATACCACACTCTTCAGAAGTACAACTCACACGGAATGTTGAATGAATTCCTCTCTGTGAGTAGCTGATTTGACATAGTAACGCTTGCTTCTTCAAGAGACTTAGCTTTACGCTTCGGCCAGGTCGGGATTGGTATTTGTAACGGAAGTAAGCAAAAAAGTAACCCTGAAGTATCTCAAACTCTCTACTAAATAGGATTAGTTAAGCTAGACACCAGTAACATCATAGTTCAAATGTTGCGACATCGCTTAATGAGAAAGTGTTACAGCTGATTAGGCTGTATAACTGCATGTACTACTATGAGGGGCGATTAAGTAGTTTTGTGTATTGAGGAACAATGAACAATGTACAATGATTTATAACGGGTAAAAAAGCATATGCTTGACAGGTCCCGTAGGGTGGTTGGAGCAATAGATAAAATGGAAGGATAATCGAACAAGTAAATCGTTTTTTAAGCCTCTACAGATTTCAACGCACCACTTCATAATGATAGTTTGAAGTATGGACTGGATGTCTGCACCCAAAGTAGAGCTGTTATATTACAGCAAATGTGGGAAAAAGAAATCAAAGGAAAGAATAACGCTCACTCGTGTGTTGCTTCCGTTGAGAGATGTGGTACGTTACTCCAGTTTGTATACATCCATGTCGCTCATTGGGACACTTCTGTATGTAACATCACCGCCACTTTGCGGGGAGGGACAGTAACCTCATAGTTTGGGTCTCGTTCTTTCGTCCTCCGAATAGGACGTGCTATGCCAAATAATGCAAGTTGGAAAGTGTGTCATCTAGGCGTTTTTTAAATAGTGCCAATGTGGGGGCAAGGACGACGTGAGTGGGGAGCGCATTCCAAGCACGGGACACACGGAGTGAAAAAGAATTTCGTCGACAATCAAGTTGGCTGTAGTGTGTAGCCAGTTTGAGCTGATGACCTCTCAGGTTGGTATTTTGGCTCAGCTGCAAGAGACTGCAACATGGGTGATTTGGATTCATCAGTATTAAGTAGACCATGATGAGGTCTCCTCGGTGACGACGATATTCACCACTGTACAATCCCAGAGACTGCAGTCTGCGTTGGTAGGGGATGTGAAACAGGCCTCTGACGAGCTTCGTTGCTCTACGCTGTGGAGCTTCAAGTACACTGATGTCGCGCTTGCGCCAGGGACGCCAGGCCTGGATCGCATACTCCACGTGGGGTCTCACGTAAGCGCTCAGCATTTGCGGAAATACAGATGGCTCGAAATTTCCGAAAGCTCTCCGTAAGAGTCCGAGATGTTGACTGGCCCTTTTCGATGCCTTTTCAGCTTGTCTGGAGCAGCCAAGGTCGTCCTGCACGATCACTAAAAAAAAAAATTCCTGGGAAGCATGTTGCAACCGCTGGTCCCCGAGTAAGTATTCATGGATGAGCTGGTGGCGTAAGCTCACGACTTTGCACTTGGCGACATTGAAGTGGAGCATGTTCTCGGATGATCAAGTGTACGCCCTGTCCAGATCGCTCTGCAGTGTTGCGTGATCGTCCTCTGTCCGGATGTCATGCCAAATGTTGACATTATCTGCAAACAGCAAGAAGTTCGACTGTAGTACACTGGCAAGGTCGTTAATGAATGTTAAAAATAAACGTGGCTCCAGTACTGACCCTTGTGGCACACCGCACTGGCGTCGATTGGGTCGGACATGGAGCTGCGGACTCTCACATTCAGCTGACGTTGAGTGAGAAAGCACAGGGTCACCGATTCCGTAGCCTCGAAGCTTGTGCAGGAGGATGCGGTGGTCCAAACGATCGAACGCCTTCGAGAAGTCCAGGTAGACAACGTCGACTCCAAACCTAGCATCAGCTGACTCCGTCCAGCTTGCTCGGGCCAGCAGCAAGTTTGTAGTGCAGGATCGATTTCGGCGGAATCCGTGTTGCTGTGGCACTATGATATTGTTGTTCTCCAGATATCCCATCAGCGCCTCCGCAATTATACGTTCCATTACTTTAGATAAAACTGGGAGGAGAGTGATTGGACGGTAGTTCGACGGCTCCGCACGATTACCGCTTTGGTAAATGGGAGTGACTAGCCCATGTTTCCACATTGTGGGAATCAGCATTTCGTCAAGACAACGTTGAAAGAACCGAGCTAATTGTTCGGCAATGTTTAGGGCCGCTGCCTTCAACGCCTTCGGTTTAATATCGTGTACGCCTGGCGAACTGTGCACACGCAACGACATTAGCGTTTTCAACACATTGGTTGCCGTGAACCATACGTTGTGTAAACCTGGGAACGGTGAGAGCTCTGTCAAAATCGGGTGAAGGGATGGTTCACTCCGGAAAGTATGGAGGAAGTGTTGACGAAACGCGTTGGCCGCGTCCTGTGCAGTTTGCGCATGACCATCTGTTGCACACAAGACCGGGATCCCGCGCTGCACTCTACGGAGTTTGTTGATATGTCTATACAACAGCTTTGGAATTTTGCTGAATTTCGCCGCTAAGTTCTGTTGGTGCTGGAGTTTGTCTTCGCGAATCAACTTGACGCAGTGGTTTCGTTGAGTTGTGTAGACTCCCCAGGTCAGATTACTTGGGCAAACTTTGTAAGCGTGCCAGGCCGAATCCCTTAAGGCCATAGATTTTCTCGAACGGCTTCTTAGGAACGAATCCACTTGCTTCGGGCGAAAGGCCTTGCGTTCTGATGCATTTGCCACTAGCTCAGTGAATTTGGTGACAAACACCATCCAAGCCTCATCGGGCGGATTCTCGGTCAGGAAGGACCAGTTGGTGTCTTGAACAAGGTTAGACAAGATGTCGTAATGTGTAACCATATAAGTTTCCTCATCGTTCTCTCTAACGTACTCCGAATAACAGATGTAACGAAAGTGCAACGTCGCGTGATCACTACGACCTAGTGGTGTAGCTATGGTAACGGTGTCAATCATTAGTTCCTCGTTGGTGAGCACAAGGTTCAGGACAGAGGGGGTGTCACCCGTTCTGAAACGAGTGGGGGAGGTGACATTGTTATACAGTGGTACATCGGTAATCAGTTCTTGCAAATCAGCCTCGAACTGTTCGCTGAGCGATGCTGGAACTTCGAGTGCGTGCAGATTGAAGTCCCCCACCAGAAGAACGTGACTGTGTGGACGTGTCAATACTCGTTTCATCGCAGCAGCGAGGCCTTGATCCATTTCCAAGGTAGACATTGGAGGACGGTAAACTATTGCTAGTAAACACACATCGCCAGGTCTCAGGTGCATACGACACCAACGAGAATCGTTGATGTTTGCTTCTGAGTCATCAATGATCTCAACATGTAGGTCGGATCGATAATACAAAAGCACTCCGTCTCCTCTGCTAGGCCGATCTTTTCTTAAGGAACTCATGCCAGGTAACGCAATCTCGGCATCCGCGATTTCCGTGCTCAGCCAGGTTTCGGTGACCATAACTAGGTCCCAGGGCGTGGAGACCTGGCGAAATCGAAGTTCGGTTAGCTTGCTGAGAAGACCTTGTACATTAATATAGAAGCAGGTGAGGGCATCGGTGGTTAGAAGAGTGTTTGTGGATTCTGGTTTTCGGTTGGAGTTTACGCCGACACTTGTGGGGTCGGCTGCTGGTAGTTTTTTTGTAGGACCGATGCTGCAGACCCTAGGGCCAGTTCAGGTCGTTGTATTGAGCTCTCAGCGCCAACAAGTGGGTGACCAACTTGTCCCCCTTCAGCCGGCAGCGTGTTTTGGCATTGTCTCTGGTCTGAGTTACATGGCGGCAGAATTGTATTGGTACGTTGCTTGCTTAGTGTGACATGGCCTGTTGGTGGTTCAGTGCCCATCGTCTTTATACGTATTTCGGATGGTAGCATTTGACGCATTTTGCGCCACGTATTGATCACATATTCTACCATCCTTTCGGAATGCAACGATATTTTCATCACTCGGGGACCACATCCTTTGTAGTTAGGTGAGAGTGGTAACCTTGATGTCGAAGTAGCAATAACGTTTTCGAGTGAGAGCAGTTTCCAAATAAAACGCCATTCAGCCCAGTCATGCGCTTTGGCCTCTAGATCGCTTGAGGTCTTGAGCTCGGGGACACCGTGAACAAGAACAGATTTGGCGTCTTGTCGTTTACGGAAGTCGTCCGGATTTTGTTTGCGTTTTTGACGTTCGCTCCAAGGAACATCTGGAAAGATTCGAACTGTGCATGATGTGGTACGGAGGCGAGTAGCTGACAAGAGAACTTCCTCTGCATCATTAGCTGATTGTAGTGTTACCTGGAGTAAACGTGGATCACCATAGTGTATGGAGTTTGGGTGACGGACGAGACGCATCATACTGACTGGTTTAACTTGAACCTCCATCAGTTTACACAGGGAGTCCCACTGTTTTTTGTCGTCCAATATCTTATCTTTTATAGAGTTCGCCCCGGATTCAGTCACATTGGAGCATGGTGAGCATGGTGAGCATGGTGACAAAGTAGCGAGGTAGCAAAATTCCTTTCTTTAGCATGTCTGCTAATGTTGGCATTTCTTGCACCATAACTTGAGAATAAAATCTTTTGGGTTTGTTTGTCGACAAGCTGATTTTTGTATCCATTTATGAATGCCAGGGCTGATTTATTACTTCAGAACCACTAAGTTTGATTTCTTTCAAGTAAATTGGGATCAGTGGGAGTAGCTGAATACCTGTTTCCAGGATGATTTTAAACGCAGCCATATTGCGACCACCACTAGTGTCGACGTTTTTCTGAAATTTCGGAAAAGTTTGGAGGGCGGTCGAGGCTCTGACCGCATTTAGTATCATCGGACTGGCGGTGGTTGTTATAGGCGTATTTAGGCAACTGGTGGTATTGAACTCTGATGCCACAAGTGACCCATTTTTAAAACGCTGCCCAGCCTTGTCCTCAGTATTGAAGTGGAGACTAATGGGAATGCTTGGGGTTTGCTTTTTGTTATGCTTATTTCAAATGAATCGATTTTATTGTTTCACATTTATTCAATCATTGCCACCGTCGCAACGAGACTGGACATTAACGTGGTGCGACGGTTTGCGTACCTCATTGACCCATTGAGCTATACTGGGTGATGTCTCCGGGTACCTTGAAAGCTACTCCTACCAGGTTGGTCAATGTTGAGAGGTTAGACAAACTGAGTCTCCTGGTCCTCCAGGTTGGGGTTTTGAAATGGGATGATGTCCATTTCTGTAAAACTAAATAATTGCCACCTCCCCGCTGCCTTGCGGACAGGCTTTTGAGCCGAAGACTTTGGATGAGGACCCTAATCTTCCTGCTGTCTTGGTCTGGGCGCCCTGGCAAAATCCCAGCCAACATACAATCATGACATCTTCTTCAAACATAAACTTCATCCTGCATCGGCCGTCGAGCAGATTATCAAGGGTCGCCTTATCTGCTGCACACAGCAGGGGGGATAAGCGGAAACATGCTACTGCTGGCGCCTCCCTTCTTTCTTTTCCACCTATTGCTCTTACTCCCATTCCGACCCCCATTACTAAACTTCCTTCTATAATTCCCAGCTTAATTGATAGCAACAGAACTGCCACTGGAGTAGAACCATCTGCAGCCACCTTCTCGCGATACGCACCGGACGCCTATGGGCAACAGTCCTTTATAAGGCCACGCTATCTCTTTTCCATGGGGGCATTCAACGTCCGCACTCTAAGACAAGCCAGTCAACAGGCTGTATTCGCACGCACCTTGGACACACTGGGTATTGATGTGTGTTGTGTCCGAAACTAGGATCAATGAGCCTAACGGGATTATTCAATTAACTGCACCCGAATTATCGTCTCGTTATTGGTTGCACGCATCCGGAGACGCGGATGCAGCACTCACGGGTCAAGCTGGTGTAGGTATCATTGTAAGCTCCAAGGCTGAGCCATCGTTGGTTGAGTGGATTCCGGTGAACAGCCGTTTATGTGTAGTCCGTTTGACGACATCAGCTAAGGTTGATTCAAGAAGTAGTACAAAACGCTGTTTCTTTGTGATTTCCGTTTATGCTCCCACCGACTGCAGTTCAAATGCCGCCAAGGACACATTCTATCACGAACTGAGCGCGCTACTACACAGTGCTACTAGTTCCGATATTCTAGTACTTGCAGGGGAGATGAACGCATAAGTAGGGCGCCTGAGCTCTTCAGAAGCTCAGCTGGGTGGTAATTGTGGGCTTAACTCCGAACGGACTGACAATGGTGAGCGTCTGCTGCAACTGTGTGTAGGGCACCAGTTGTTTCGTAGTAGCACTGCTTTTAGACACAGTGGGTGCCGAAGTGTCACTTCGCGTCCTTCTGTAGCTGGCCAGCGATGGACCCAAATTGACTATATATCCATAAGTTACAGGTGGCGTGGTTCCCTCCTGGATTACCGCGTATACTGGAGTACCTGTGTCAACTCTGATCATGCCTTGGTACGCTGTCGTTTCTCCATGAACTTTACCGGCAGGCGCACCAAGCGTCCATTACGATTGGCAACGGGGAAATTGTCTCAGCCCTCGGTCAGGCAAGCCTGTCAAGAAGCACTGTATACCGAACTTCCGCTGTCTTGTCCTAATGACACTGAGCTTCAGGGGAATAGGATCTCGGCCGCCATGCACGACGCAGGGGCATCTGCTTGTGGCACTATCAATCGTCACTGCACCAGTCACTGGATATCCGAGAGGTCGGTGAACCTGTTGGAATCTAGAAGACACCTTCCGGCTGGTTCTGAACACAACGTGACCCTACGTGCTATTAGGCGTGAACTAAAGCAGAGCCTACGTGCTGACAAGGAAGCCTGGTGGACCAGTAGGGCTCAAGAAATGGAGGCAGGAGCAGTAGGCAATTAGCGCAAGCTCTTCCAGATAAACCGCACCACTGGTCCCAGAATACCAGGTGTCAGTGACACAATCAGAGACAGCGCATGGGCGCTGATACACAATAAGGAGCGCCGTATGGCTCGTTGGACGGAACACATTCAAGATCAGTTCAGCTGCCCCCCTGCTCCCGGACCTCTTCCTACGCAAGTGATGCAGGGCGAGCCATGGACGGTTAGTTTATAGCCTCCGTCCCAGTCAGAGATCCGAAACGCGATCACAGCCCTTAATCGTTTTCGTGCCGCTGGCTCGGATTCCGTCCCACCTGCACTATTTAAGGATGGAGGTGAGGTCCTCTGCAAAACACTGGCCTCCCTATTCGAATGCATCTGGAAGGATGAGTGTCCCGGATAATTGAAGCGAATCGATTATAGTGGCAATATACAAGAAGGGCAGTCACACAGACCGTTCTAATCACAGGGGTGTTAGCCTAACGCCGATGGTAACCAAATTATTAGCCTCGATTCTCGTTCGTCGTCTCACTGCGGAACGAGAAACCCGGATTAGGGAAGAGCAGGTAGGTTTCCGCTTAGGACGTGGCTGTATAGACCACATATTCACTTTGCGGCAGGTGCCAGAGCAGCGCCACGCATACCGCAGATCGACAGTGACTGTGTTCCTCGCTTTCAAGAGTGCTTTCGATTTAGTCGAGCGATCGATTCTGTTCGAAATACTTGCTCGGAAAGGTGTCCCCCCGAAATATATGAACATCCTTCGTGATCTATACTCGAACACTACAGGCCGCGTCAGGGTCTACGGTGGCCTATCGGATGGCTTTCCGACCACAAGTGGCGTTCGTCAGGGTTGCCCGATTTCCCCATTTCCGTTCAATTTCGTCGTATATTCTATCATGGAGTGTTCCCTGAAGGAATCCAACGATGTAGGCGTCGAAGTGCTGCCTGGTGAAGGTTAGTTGATCTAGATTATGCGGACGATATCGTGTTGCTTTTCGACGATGTTGGGGCGGCATAATCAACCCTGAATAACCTATCCAGAGTGGTCTCATTATTTGGTATGCACTTCGCACCTTCAAAGTGCAAAGTGTTGCTGCAGGACCACCAGCCACTTGATGACCCCTTGACGCTTGCTAACGAGGAACTCGAGGTGATTGATCATTTCACTTATCTTGGCTGCTGCATCAGCAATGATGGGCGTATAGAAACTGACCTCGGCTCACACAGTGCAAAAGCCAGAGCTACCTTTTTGAACCTGCGGCATCTTTGGCGAGAGAAGGGAGTTTCCCTCCGTCTGAAAGGCCGGGTATACAAGGCCACAGTGAGGGCCGTTCTGCTCTACGGTAGTAAGACTTGGCCCCGTTCTGTCTGAAGATCTGAGGCGCCTTTAAGTCTTTGATCATCGTTGTCTGCGAAGCATTGCTGGAGTCGGATGGCACCAGTGTGTCCGCAACGATGATGTTCGTAGGCAAGTACTAGGTGGTGAGAATCATGCTAGCTGCCTAGAACAACAGATAGCACTGTATAAGTTGCGTTGGCTCGGGCACGTGCTACGTGTACCTGGTCTCCGCTTACCTAGGAGGGCCTTGTTTGGTCCGCCAGGTGTAGGGTGGCGCAAGGCTCGAGGTGGACAGAAGTTGACTTGGCAGCGGGAAATGAAGTCACTGACGACCAAACTGGGTACCGTTGGTCAGTCTCGCCTTCCGGGTTGGAGTCCACGTGACTCACCTTGTGTTGGCCCGAGACTTTACAGGACATGGCTCTCAGTAGACACCAGTGGCGCGTCTGCTGCCGCCTCCTAATTGGATTTTCTGTTTAAAGTGTGTTTGGTGCTGAGTTATCTGCGGGGTAACGGCTGCTTATGATGCGGGGCAGTGAAAGCCGCAAGGAAGCTGTCTCGCTGATGCCGCTTTATCTTTGCACGATAGCCAGCTGTTTGTGACGGTATGTTGTCTACACAAGGTGTAGGCTCCTTGACTCTTAATTTTTGCTTAGGACATTAATGGTTTCCAGGTAAATCCCACTTCTCACCCTCTTCTTATTCTTTATTTCATAGGTCCTCATGGTTGTATGGCAGCAAAGCATCAGTTCATATGTCTGACGTACTGCTGTTGATGATGATGATGATGAGGCATTGCCACCAGTCTTTCATTTTTCTGCTATACATCATGCGCAACCTTTACCCGTAGGACGACCATACACACTGCACAGAATCGCAGAGAATCTGGTTGACTATTGTGTATTTTTAACTGGTTTATTATGAGCTTAGAACACATAGAATGAAACATGTCATGGCAGTTAGTGCACTGGATTCTTGTACGTAGCTTTTCATGGCATGAAGAAAAGCCAACTGTTACTGTCGATACGCCTGCGGTAAAATGGGCTGTTGATTGATCTTTTAAAACCTTTGCCTCGATGGATGCCTTCGCGGTCAATGCCCGACCGCTTATGATTGCATGCGCGTCGTCTGAGCGATGAATTGGCTGCATTTTCAAAGTCGATACGTTCGGAGCTTGCAGCCTTAGCGGGGCGTGTTTATGCTGCTTGATCATTCACTCGGTAAACAACGCGAATCAGCAGTACGGACACAACTGGTGCGGTAGCTAATTCGCTTAATGGTCGACAGCTTTGGCTAGTGACTCGTCGAAGAGATCGCGGAGTTGGCTTTCGTTTGAAACCACACATGTTGCTTTGTGTTTCATGATTTGGAAAATTCCTCGTTTATGTCTCTGCAGGAATGGTGCCTAAGCCGCAATGTTGAGATAACAAGTGATCCACACAAGTTAGATCTACAACATGGAATGCACTAGATAGTGCTAATAAAGCTGAATCGCATGAGTGTAAACACCCGTGTGTGATGAGAAGTGTGTCAGTAAATCCAATTGGTTTACGAGACCGGAGGGTTGACGTCCATACAGCACAAAGTTCGATGATGGAATACGATCCATGTTGGAGTAACTATCGTAAAATAAGATCCGTAGCACCGTATGCGAAGTGAGTAGCTTTGGGGCTGCTCTCGTGTGGCGCTGCGCTCCACGATTGGTTTCGTCTTTGTTCGCACTCCTTACGTCGGGGATGTCAAAGTCCGGCCGGCGGGCCAAATACGGCACGCGTTAACAGTTCAACTGGCCGGCGGCCTCATTAGGAACTAATAAGTTCATGCTTGGATATTTTTCGTACTTTTGTAATTGTTGTTACTATCTTAATGCCAAACTGAATATGATCCAACATATATTTATTTCAAAATTTGGCCCTCTTTGCAAAATGTTTGGAGGCCACTGCCTTACTTAAAGATAGCTGGATCTGCCAATGGTACCCTAGATTAAGTGGATGACAGAAAACACCTTGCCTAGTGGGCTATTGAACCCTACGTAACATCTTGACACACTGGTTATAAGTTCTTTGGTGGATTCTGGAACTAGATGGTTGAATAATCAGTGTTAGCCTACAACCAGTTTGTCCAGTGTTACACTTACAACTCCGCCTTTAACTTCCTAAACTATCTTAACTTGTAGGAAGACGGTGGTGCATTACCGTGTTGACATAACTGACATCAGCGGTTCCCAGATAATATTGACATTATTTATGGTTGTCCGAAATTGCAACGGTCAAAGGGTCAGTTTTGCTTCTCACACTCTAATATTATCAGGGAATGGCGTTACTATGCCGGAAACTGCATAAATCAAAATAATCTTTCAGTTGTTAACATGCTCACAGCTATGTCTGTAATTAGGAACAGCGTTTAGGGAATCACAAAGTACAACCTTTCATTGGAGCGGCAACCTAACGATACCCCACAAGATACCATAAAAATTAAAATTTATCAGCGCGTAAGTCTAAGTAAATGTGAAGGAGTTTAGCTACTACTACGACTGGGTTTATACTTTCCTCAGTCTCACAACTCCCACTAGGTCTCAAATTGAAACCAGGTCAAAAACCTCCGCTTTTCGGTATTCAAATATTTGGCCAAAATTTCAATAGCCGGCGTTTTCGTGGCAACTTGAGACAGTGCTTTTCGACCTGAAAGTCCGTGAGTGAATTTGTAGAGGCGAAACTTTGCAAACACGCGATTAAAGTACGTGTTAAAGGGGATGACAATATAACCAAAGTCTCATTTTGTGATCAATACACAAAAAGCAAAATTTTAACTCCCAAATGAAAGAGTTGCTTATTGGGTATGAAGTGGTTGCCGTTGTATTCGACAAACAAAATCAAGTTTAGGTTATTCCAAAATAGTAAACGAACAAGTGATAAGATGAATTGAACTGTGTCCGAAAGCCAATTGCGTCGATTATCACCACAGATAAATTCCCCATCGTCTCGCAGTAAATTCTATGGATGAAATTAAACGAAGATATGTTGATTTAATGTAGCAATATCGAGTGCGCCTGTGTGGGACACACTGCTTTGTCTATCACAGACAGAATGTCGAAGTATTGCATAAAAACGTTATTCTCGGAGATTCAAAGGTTTCGTGTCATTTTGTTAGAACTCTTTTATGCAAATTTCAGAAAAATTTTGATAATAAAATCATTGCTATCAGCTTTTAATGGCTGCGTGCGACAAGTATGGGGCTTGTGGTTGTACTACAGAGCAGTAGAATTGTTTAGGATTATTTGGGACTATTTAGGATTATTTAGCAAACCTCCTTGATCGATTGACATCCAAGTGTGCACACTGTGAATCAGGTTTCATTGGTATAGTTAATTGCTAACAACATTTATAAACATAGTTAAATGGATGAGAACACAACTGCCTGTGCAAACCCAAATTTCAGAACCAGAGAGCCAGAGGTTGAAACTGATTGCATCTGACTCAAAACTACAGTGACCTAGCGGCAAATTGAAGCGTCTACTAACTGGGTGTGTAAAATGCTACATCCATACTTATATCCGTCTACGAAAGCGCGGGACTTCAGTACAGTTTTTGAAATAAAGGAGAACCCAGTGCGACATGATTCGTGTGCACGGAAAACAAAGAATTGCTAATTGTTGCCGCTAAATCTCGCAAAAAAGTTATAATCAGAAACGTTCGATAGATTGCAAGTTATTACCTAAGCTATGACAGTATACCCTCACTAACTTATTGATACCTAATCGCGGTTCAAAAGAATTTACAAATTTACCAACACGCTACCATCAGTTACCGAAGGTGGTGCCACAGACGTTAAATCGCTGTTTCACTTGTTCCAACAATTTAATCATAGTATACTACCAAACCACAGTTTCAGGGTATTTTCTGGCCACCGGTTTTCTGCAGCCATCCTCAGCTTATTGTCACCCTCTGTGCGGATTATCAACGAATACTACTATACAGAATACTGGCCTAGTGTTGTCCATTTTGATAGTGTTTTCGTATGTATCGGATGCTTGCGTTGTCTACTCAGCATCCTCCGTCTATTTAGCATGGAATCGGTGCAGAAGATCAGCTCAAAACTCAATGTGGGTCTGTCTAGATTTTCTGTTCGGAGTGCTCAAGCTTAGTTGTCATATCATTAGGCTGAGTACCCCTAATAATAATGGTAGTTGGTCCCTCATTTCAACTGTGGACAGATAGTTGAAATAAGTGCGCTGGTTTTATCTTTCCAATTATGTTAGAAGCCTCATATTAAAACCATAAAACTTCATAGTGCTGTCTGGGAAATACATCAAGAGACAGTTGGTCCAGATTGGCCATTTGAGTGTCAGTTGCTCGCTAGCATCATGCTAAATAAGCTGCCCATTTTGGCTACTCGACCATCAAATTCGATGAACGCTTTAATCTGTCACTACGGCCTAATTAACTTGGAACTGATTTTAGATTCGGCACTCAGACGAGGGTAATTCGCAAAATGGACTTCAGCGACGGATCTTAACTGCAGCCAGGGATCGGTTTTGTCAGTATTGTGCAGTGGTACCAAGCGCATACAGTGAGAACTTGCAATCGTTTCAGATGAGTTGCGGCGGATTTGAAAATTTATTTTCCGACTTATCGCAATGTATTGAAACTCGGTTTTTTATATGCTTGGGCGTCACTGCCCTCTTATTGGAATTGGCTACTCATTGGAAAATGCTGAATATTTTTACTGTCCTCTAATTCCATTGTCAACACTAGTTTTGGTTCTATCGTAAGATTTGTTCTAGGCAGCGTGTAGCATCAAACTAACCTTCAGTGATGTCCCTCGGTTGTAGCGCTTTCTACCGTGTTAAGGCGTTCGATTCTTTGCCCCATTGGAGACAGCGAACATGCGTCGTGTTAAGAGTTAAAAAATGTTTACACAACTTCTAAGCTGTAAGCAGTAATGTAATTTAAAGTAATCATTTAATCATCCTTTGCGTTTGATGTCTAGTGGCAGCTAGGACTGACATTATGTTATATGTTCAAATAATTAATGTTACGCAGAAGAAAAGAAACTTAATGGATCGTATGGATGCGTTGGTTATTTGATTGCTCTTAAGAACCTGAAATAGCACTTACAGTTTAAGATCCGGATCAGTTATAGCCTAGAAAATTTTCCCTTGATTACAAGGATATTACATCCTTTCCGATCACTAAAGATTGGGAATACAAATGACGTTTAGCGACATGGTTTCTGCCACACAGCAAACAGTATACTTCAAATTAATTTCAGTTCCGACCGAATTATCCCTTTGAAGCATAATTGATATATCTGTAAACTAAATTGCAGAGATTTTGGCAAAAGCCCAACCAGACGTTTGCAATAGTGATGGGAATCGGGCATATGGTTAGCCCAAGTGACTACTGAGAACGGAAATTCAGATGTTAATTATTTTACCAGTCAATGTGTGGCCCAGAATTATGGGGAAATAAAGTTAAGAGTAGAAAAGCTT
Organism: Dicrocoelium dendriticum; assembly: GCA_944474145.2. Classification (NCBI taxonomy): domain Eukaryota; kingdom Metazoa; phylum Platyhelminthes; class Trematoda; order Plagiorchiida; family Dicrocoeliidae; genus Dicrocoelium; species Dicrocoelium dendriticum. Next base: position 39,467,662 of record OX104071.1, read on the forward strand.
TACTCCAAAAAGTTAGGAGCAACCAAGTTCGGTAAGACGGAAATCATCGATCTGTTCCAGTAGAACTCACCAACGCTGCGTAACTCTATTCAACTGTGTGTGATTCATATCTGCGACAGTTTGCTGTTGATGTAGTTGCCTAAACGTTAGTGACGTGAGTAATGGCGACGGACAGTCAAAACTGAAAGGCTTTCCTGATCTGGCTCTGATCAACCCACAATACCATGCAGATTCTAACGCGTTAGAGGGCACTATTGTCAACCAATGCTTAGATTTCCTTCATTACGCTAACAAGCGTTCGGTAGCGTATTACTGTGGTTCAGGTGATCAAAATGTTTAAAGTTTTAGTGGCGGTAATCTTCTCGCTCCCCCGCAATCACCCACTTCCCAGCATCATAAGTCGCTATCATGCTAGGGAATGATCATACATACGAACCATGCAGGATTGGGGGAGTTTGTCATCGTTGGCAAGTCCAAGTGTGGTGGCCGCCTAACTGAAGTTGAACATAAAGGATGCTTCTATCATGACCCCAGAAGCTCCTGGCTCTCTTTATTAATGTTTTTTTGGAATCATCTTCACCATTCATCATTATACACGTTAGCTAGATGTGGAAAATACTACAACTACTGTTCTTTGTAACACTGTCTAGCGTAAGCTTTGAGTAGAAGAACTAATTCTGCTAACAGAATACCATTACGATAGTATACTCTTATATTAATCGGTATACAGACGTATGGGATTGGAGTCGTCAAAAACCCTTTAATCAGGAGTAGACGTGAGTGAGGTACTATGGTAAGCGCACCAATGGAGGACCGACCGAAGTACTACGCCCATTGAATCAAGATGGCTGCATGGGCATAATGAGTTCAACTGCTGCTCTTTCCAGTCAGAAACTGCCGAATTTAATAACAATTTCCGGGTAGGCTACAAGTAACGTAGTATATGACTGCCTGTGTAGAATTGGCTGTCAGGCGTTGAAGTCCGTAAACTATGCTTTTGCGCAGTTTTGGAGACACCTGGATGTGAACCCTGATTACAAATCAGGCTGCAGCGTCAGCATATATTATGTTTACTTATGATCCTCTTACACATCAGGCAATGGACCTTGAAACGTAAAGGTACCCAAGTGAATCCTATTTCTCTTTATGTAACTGCGCTTGTGGTAGACACAAAAAAGTCAAATATAGTCACTATCAGCAACCTGCGGATATGCTTGGGATTACATTTCATCTGGAACATACTTGAAGGACTGCTTCACACATCGGCTCCAATTGCACTCGCTTTGATTGCAAAACAATGTGTCCATCGTTCCGACGCCAGCAACTGCGTTTGTTGTTCAAGCTGACTGCCGTCAGTCACTGAGGGAGACATAGCGCCGGAGTTCTGTATCAGAACCAGTCGCAAGTTGTGGCTCGGTTAATGTAGGGACTATTATCAAGTTACCACTCAGAATACGTTTGGATTGCATCTATCCCATAATTACGTCCGTGGTGTTAATGCTAAAGTATTGTGAGCAGACTCGTAATGCAAAATGGTTTCTATCTGCAAGCATTGCAACTTTACTGCTTCAGGCTAACAACTGTGGTAGGCATAGAGCTATGAGTTACGTGGCTGAAGCCTGTTAGGGCTTGTCAGCAACCGCTGTTATTCTGACCAGATACCGCCAACAATGTACGCTTATATCTAAATATCAAATTGCTGTAATACAAATAGGATCGTTCGGTTTCATAAAAAGCCATTTAGCATTAGGCATACACACAGATAATGGTTTTTCTGGACTGCAATGTACAACGAAGCATTAATAAATGTGGTCATTTTTAATGGTAGGACAATCGCCAATGCGGTGTTTAATTCTCCGAGAATCGTTAGCTTGTCGTTCTTTGAACAAGTTCTTAAGTTATGACAGTAAATCCAAGACCTAGTTCACTCAAACGAATGAGTAGGTTTACTCAATGAAGCCACGTTGCTCAGCTTCAAAGCAACTTTAAAGAGTGACAGTTGAGAGCGCTGGTAAGGGTGCAAATTTTTAAACAATGTTTATTCAGTTTTGCCTATCGTCAGTGCTATTGATGGACTAGTTTTGTCATGCCAACCTATACAACATCTGCTGCATTCTGAGAGAGATGAAATTGGCTAGAGAGCGACGTTGTAAAACAACAGATTTTGATGCAGGTAGAGCAGTCTATGGAAATCAAATTACCCTAACGTGCAATAACTTGGGTCTTAACTGAAGCTGGAAAGGGTTCCCTGTTAGTTGATGAATGAGTGTCCCGGTTGAGGACTCAGCTCGATCACTTTGTTGACAAGTTCAACAAAGCAGCCTTTAAAGCTAGGTAAGGGTCAGACGTGGTGCGTTGAACAGGAATTGAATACACTCAACACAACTAAACACAGTGAAGTTGTTGTTAGAAATATTTGCACCCAACGTTGCTGTGTTATGACACGAGGTCAGAACGAACCTTTATTTCTGCCAACCTAGTGGGATACTGCTGAATGCAAACGGAGTGGATAGCATGTTGTGTGTTTTTCTGGAACCAGATAACATTGTTCAAGTTCACTGCATTCCGAACAGTTTATCTGACCATTATTACTTTACTAGTCTTTAAGATCTGCGATCAGGGTTCATCATATGTTGCATATAAGCGACACTACAACCTCTTTTAACTAGTGGCAGTTTCGAACGTGCCCAATTTATATTACCACGCGTTACTGTTTGCTTGCTGTTGTACTTGATATAATGCTCAAAAACACCGTGCTCGAAGCTGAATATGAATGTTGTGAAAACAACGTGATTGCTTGAGTTATGTAGCCGGTTTCTGTTTGGAGGTTACACGATGAGCGATCTCAGTTAATCCTTTGCTTTGAAGCTGCGTGTCAGTTTAGTAAGTCTAAATAACATTACACCAGAGAGCATTTTGCAATGTTGGCACCGAGATTTTCATAGGTAAGCGTGTTACAATTAAAACGTAGCTCACAGCAATGAGGACCCATCTTAATATGGACCTTCTAAGTCTGTAAAGAACAAATATAGGATTTAGCAATGTTTTTCTCACAATTCTTCAAGACCAGGTTTGCAGCTTCCGTTATAACCTGGGTTTCTAAAATGCTTTCACTGGCCACCATATCAAAACAAGCAGCTTATTTAGATTTTATTCTTTTCCCCATCTGTATATTTTGTGGTCAGTCGATCTTCATGTCTCATCTTCTTTATAGTACATTCTGTGGATGCAACCGTGTCAGCAGAAGTTGCATTAAAGTTATTCTCGCGGGACTGTAAGCTAATGCATTTATCTGCACAAGGTTGATCCGAACTAATGATGAGACGCAAAACTGCACAGTCACAAATTAGAAACTGGAAAAGCATCTGCATAGTTGGAATTGTGTTTAGCATATCTAGACCAGACACAAAACAAAGTCGAATCAATTTTACTATTGTTTTGTTGGCTACCCCTGTATAAATAAATAAATTATAAATGAATAAAAATCAATATACACCAACATGTATAAATATTTCTCAGACAGAAAATTCGAGGTACATTAGTCAAAATATATTCAAAAGGACCCCTCCTTTCATTCATTCATAAATCGTTTACAAGACGACTATTTAACCCTTTCCTTTCATTTGTTATATTCGCGTTTTAGCGGATTTCCTTAGTAACCATGTTTTGGCTCTTTAGTTTGTATATATGACGTATCGATTAATTTATCGCTTTATATAACATTTATTCCAACCTTTTGATGCGATTTATGTTCTCTGTTAAACAAGCAAACAATGGCATTATACGGGCAACTTTAGCTAAGTCTTGATAAGTCCCGTGGGATGATCTGTGTGACATACGTTAAGTTTAAAGCGCAAAAAACGTTTGACGGCCAGGTAAAGCGTGTGGACTATGGACTCCGCCATAACGTGCAGCTTATACACCTGCAAATGTGTCGTTCCCGGTTTCGTGGGATCTACTGAACATGGTGCGTAGTAATAGTAAGGTAAAGATGTTTGAATTTATGCGAGCGTTGCTTACAACACCAAGCGGTTAGGACTGCAATTCTATACCATAGCTTCGGAGGAATTTGTATGCAGACACTACAGTGCCACTTCACATTCGTTGACCTGCTTAGTTAGGCCGCAGCAACATCTGCACCAGCCTCAACAGACTCCTTCCGGCATGCACGTACAATCAGTCGGTTCGTGGTACGTGAACGATACTAGCGAAGAAGTGCGCGCTACTCTGTAGTGAGAAAATGTTTCCTATTCAGCTGATCCATATGTCCGTCAGCGACGATGAACTCTATGACGTTGGAGATCACAAGGGACCTTAGAGGGATTTAAACGGCATAAGTGGGGGTTCCTCACCTATAACCCCACTCAGGTAGTAAGCACACACGGCACATTCCTTTCGTCTTTAACAGAAGCTTAAATAAACAAATAAATAAACGTTTTATTCCTCGACAGTGGGAGACACAGACCAAATGATTGGTCAGCTCAACTTGTACAACGTGATGGCATAATAGGGTCAATTTAACTTGTTTTGTACAATGGTTCCGATGTGGGTTTTTTGAAGTGATTAGCTGTTGGAAAGTATTAGCAAGATTAAGAAACGGTGAACAATAACAAATGTAGATTTCACGGAAGTTCAAGTAATACGGCCATTCATGGAACTGTCCACAGGGGACCAGCTTCCAATCAGGGTATTCCCTCGATGGGTTTCACCCGCACTTCCATGCTCCAACTGGCTCTGTGCCGGTGTGCCAAAATGGTAAATAGGCCGTCAGTTGAGTAACAAATGTTTTTTTTTCATAAGGGCTATTTTATGCACATATTATGGGCCATAAAGTCTGAGCCCTTCCCGTCATACGGATCAATCAAGTATGGCACATTTTTGTTATAAGCCAACGAGTCATTAGTAGTATAATTTGCATGGGTATACTTTTTATAGTTTGGAAGCTGTAATCCGTCACCTCAAGCGATCAGCCTAGTCGTGGCCAACAATAAAACATAGAAGAATATAAAATATGAGGAATTAGAATACATAATAATGACTACAATCGCTTTCTGATAGGTCAATCATCATTTTCTGGAAAGTCTTGACGAGTGAAGACGATGATACAGAGAGATGAGCTTAAAAGGCGTAGTGCATCTACGAATCAGTGCGTCAAAGGAGAAAACATAATTTGTTAGGCAGAGTGATAGGAGTACGATCTTTTATAGATACATACACAAGTATGCAATAATATCTAGGTGACATTATAATATTGAGACAAAATAGAGGATATGGTGACTTTCAAGTGTATCCAGGACATTTCCCATACAAATCATCCAGCGTCATTGTTCGGCTAAGTATTGACCAGATATTTGAAACAGTCAGGTGAGTATTATTTATGTGTGTTAACTGCGGATAGGCAGTGCGGTTTCTAATACTCGGTAGAAGTTTGTTCCATATTAACGCATAGTATATGGAGAAAAATTTGAGCGGAGCTCGGTGCGAGGCTTTTGTGTTTGCAATGTGCACTCGCTGTTTCTTAGTTCATAACGCATATGAGTCTGAAACTCAAATTGCGGCTGAACAGTGAAGCTTAATCCGAATAGTAAGCAGTACAGAACGTACTGGTTATGTTTGAGTCTGTGTAGCCAAAGCGTCTCCAGTTTCAGAGTCACGCAACGGTCATGTCATAGTATTAGGCATGTTTAAAAGCCCCTTTATGAATGATCGTTGAAAGTTTCCTAGTGCTCTGATGTTCATTTCCCCCAGATTACTATGCACTATCGTACAATACTCAAGCTTCAGCCTAACACATATGTTAAGTTAAGAGTTCGACTTATATAGGCGATCATTTTTCTAACAGAAGCCTGCAAGAACACAACATGCTCTAAAAAATTAAATGAGGCAGAATATATTAGACTAAGGTTTCGGACAGTGCCACACACAAGAATAGCTGTATCGTTTAAAGTTAGGATGTTCGGAGAAGAGCCACAATCGTGGTACAAGAGATTACACATGTCAGTGGCAAAGTGCAACTTCCAGGAGTTACTCCAGTTCTCCAATGCGGACAAGTTGGACTGAGTACGGGCTAAATTAGGACTAGGTTTCCCAGTAGAGAACCGATAGACAGTTTTAACATCATCAGCGAAGTGAGATGGCTTCCCGTAAAAGAATTCCTCAAGGAGATATATGGACTAGTTTAAGAATAAAGCGGGCCCAGCATGCTACTTTGAATCATTCTACTAAAGCTTGAGGTGGCTGCTGATGTATTGTTACCAATTTCGACTACTTGTTTCTACCATTGAGCTAAGAAGACAAACACTCAAGAAGCGAATTTGTGATGCCATAGCACATAAGGTTCCGCAATAACAAGTTGTGTAGGATACGGTCAAAAGCCGTTTGGATATCAAGAAATATTAAAAGATTGGCCCTTCCGGAATCTCTTGCTGTACTCACATAAACAAGATAATCTAACTGACAGGCAATCCATGACCTTACAAAAAACCGTGCTGATGTTTACTGAGAAGGCGCATAGAACTCAAATATTCTATTTTGCTTTCTTTGACAAACTTCTCTATGATTCTGGAGATAATAGATGTTTTGTGGATTGGGCGGTAATTTTTTACATCTTTCATAGATCCGCTTTGTATCGTGGTATTATAGTTGATTGTTTCCGGTGTATAGGATACTCCCCATTGAGCATGAAAAGGGTAAATAAATTAAGCAACAAGAGGGGGATGTCTGGACCTCCATGCTTGATTAGAATTGGCAGGATGTTATCAGGGCCTGGTGAGCGTGATGGCCGAACTAATCTGAGTTGGCGACAAATGTCAATAAGTGCAAATTCAACAGTTTGGAGTGTATTACTGCCTCTGTGTATCGGCTTGAGTTGTGGATCCTTTTTCGCATTAGTGCTATAAGTCGACATGAAGTAGTCATTGAAGATGGAACATATGATTGCGCGATCGATTATGACAGTTCTGTCAGAGCTTACAACTTGATTTTCTATTCTGCCTACGGTCAAAAAGTTTTAAGAAGTAGACTAATAGGTTGGCGCCCTTCAGTACCATTACCACAGAGCATAGCATTTTGCGCTTATCTTGGTATAACGCTGTAAACCTTCTGGTATGGAGCAGCAACAGAGTAAAATCGTTTTTTTCTAAACATTTCTTTATCATAGGAAGTTTAATGGCTACCCTTTTCGAGATGCCTGCAGGTGCAGCAGTCCTTTTCAACGTCTTAGTACTTTCTGGAGCCACAACTTCAACACAAAGCTGAATACGGTGGCAGAACTCATCACAAGCAATTTGAACATTCTGTGCTAAGAAAAATGGATCCCAATTTGTAGACTTTATAAGATCCGAGAAAATTGACCAATTCACAGTAATGTATAGGCGGTAACTGGTCACTGCTTCTATCGGTTTAGGAAGAATTTGGAAAGAACAACCAACGATGTTATAATCACTACCCGGCCACCTGTCACTGAAGTATGTGAACACATGCAAACATGCCATAGTAAATATTAGATGGTGTTACCAAACCATGCAGACTCTTTGACGTGCTGTACCCATCCCAGCTGACCAAGAGTAGACACAAAGTATTGTGTTTTTGTGATTTATTGCTAAGGGACCATGGGTTTTTGGGCATATTGAAATCCCCAGAGATTATTTTATTAACGTATGAGAGGTCAGCAATAAAAGAAAAAGTGTCCATTAAGTCATCGCTTATGGTGAGTGCAGACGATGGGGATCTGTAAAGGCAACCTACTAAAAGATTTGTTAGAATAATAGAAATGACAATCCACGCGGAATCAGGAAGTTTCCGTAGGGGGTTCATCCAGAGGAAGAACCAAGTATATGTCTTTGAAGGAGATTATACAACTACCACCTCTACCATAAAGGTGGTTATTACGTAAGATATCACAGTATCCCTAACAATATGTCTGGCATCTCCGCTGAATACCATGTTTCTGTTATTAATACTATATCAGGAGAAGAAAACTGAATAATATTACGCAGGAAGTGCATTTTATTTAACAATGTACGTGAATTAATTAACGGTAAGTGTAGTGACATTTATCCGTTAGTTTATCTACAGGAATCCAGGTACAAGACCCAAACGAGGTGGTATTTGGAGATAGTGGAGTGGGGGTGGTGGGTACGGAGGACATATAATTTACAGAACTAGTGTCATTAGGGGTGTGGCAGGTGAAACGCCACTGGAGCCCCAAAATAGGTCGGAAGGGAGAAATATTGAGAAAATTTCGACCCACTATGAGATTACAGTTTGCTGTCTGTTGCATCTAACCTACTTACCTCTTAAGCCTATTTACATGTTGAGGAAGTTTGCGGGGATTTTACTTGTGCCAAAATCTTTCAGCTGCGTGAATTTCAGCAGCAAGTGGCCCACAGTTTAGGGAGTGCACAGGTTACCTTTTCAAATGTCGCATGGTTGATGATATACCGATTTTCTGCAGGTTTCCAGTGGTGACAGTTTTTGGTGGAACGTTTAAAATAGCAGTATTTTTATCGTGTTTATGAGCACCTGCATAGATGTCACGTGAGGTTTTGCTACCAATGTTCCTTACAACAAAGCTGTTCCTCAGTGTTTTATCTATTAGCGGTACACAGGTTGTTTGGAGAGGAGGTTTTCGGTTTCGTAACCGAGCGCCTATGTACCTAGTTGGTGAATGACAAAGCGTGAGTAGACATAGTAGTTTGCGCGATGGAACTTTCTTTTATGTTGGGAACGAGTTGCGCAGTAATGCTGGGCTAAGGTGACACTGAGTGGAGTCGTAAGCGATATTTTTCGCCAGTCGATTCATCTGTGGTCAAAGTGTCATCTGGGTCAACCAGGTGTGGAAGTTCCTGAGTTTCCGAGGGTAGCGGAACAAATTGGTCACAAGCTGTTTGTCGGAAATAGGCATTTTTGCACTCCTTTTGCAGTATTGTTAAATCTGGTTTCAGTACCATGGATATGTAGTCATTTCTAAGGAATAATACACAATACAAATGAATTTTTCAACAAGTATTTCTTTTGAAAATTTGAAAAGTATTGGACAGACCTGTTTCGTAAACCTCTTTCGCAGCAGAGCACATTCCATTTGGTCCTTGTGGGTCATGAACTTGAGGCCAGACAGCTACTATTATGTGCTTGATATCAATGGGTGTTGTGGGACGGTAATAATCTACATAACTAAGTTATTCGATGATATATAGATATGATTCACATCTACCTCAGCCATTCAAATCCGTCTATTACTCTATCTTAATCAGTAGACATAATAAACTACGTATACTGATTAAACTTAATTGTCAGCTTGTTTAATGATTTTGCCGATTGGTGAGGGGACTACTCTGTTAGCTATATGGCGATAACATGCAAGTTTGTGGACATCGAGCGCGTTTGAGAAGTAAAATGCTTCTACTGTAGTGATCCAGCATATGTAATGATCCAGTATATCTTGTAATTTCCTCTTAAACTGCTCACCGCGAGTGGCTGGAGGTACTGGGGCGTACAGGTTGGAGTTATCTAGCAGGACAGTTGGCTTTTTCTAGAGGAAGCTGGAACAAGGTGCAACCCGTTGATGCCATACCGGGAAAAGAACCGTCCCATTTTACTTCAAAAGGAAGTGACAAGAATATGATTAACGCATAAAAAGTGAAAGCCATATCCCGTGCCAAAACACTTAAATGCATGCCATTCGTAAGTTATAATCGCGGTTCGCCGAAGGTACTCTATTCCTAGGAGGAATCTGTGGGCCGTTGGCATGAAACCCATATTCATACTACGGGTAACAATAGCAATGATGCACCGGTACCCGTAAAAGGCCAATATCACAAGTCTTACAATGTATGTATAGGCACTTTGGCCATTTTTAATAATCTTTCTTGCCCCCATTCATACATACCCACACCTCTTTTACCGGTGTCATTGAGTGGCTCCACAATGTTAGCCTTCTCACGTATGTTTAACTCTTTCCTGCTACCTCAGATTTTGCTATGGTCTATGCATTCTGCATCCCTTTTACTTTCAACGATTACCACGAAGCTTACTGGGAAAGACTAGATTGGAAAGCTGTGAGACAAATATAAGTACAATTTTAATCAGTACTGTGGTTCAAAACTAAGTCGAAGTCTTTTTAACTAGGGTTAGCATACATTCACTCATGAATAACAGCCGTAGTTCCGTACATCATAATAGGCTTGATCATAGTTTTATAAAAGAAATTTGGGGCTACCCTGATGCATTAAAGCTAGTGATTTTGAATGATGAACCTAAGTCGGTCAGAAGTGATTGAAACATACTTATCGTGATGCTTGCACCATTTACTGCTCACAAAACCCACATATGTCTGGATGCAAACTCCAGTCCAACTGTCCTATTCCTTATTCCCTCAGGCTAATTTTGTTGCTAAGTGGCTATCCAAGAATGCTGGGTTGCATATAGTGCCAGCCTGGAACCAACTATTGTGACGGGATGCAATTGTTAATTGTTTTCAACTGCATGCCGGAACTTACTCTGAGAATTAAAGTCATATAGGTGGACTTCAACTTGCCTGGCAGCAACTGTTATAATTTGCTGCCAACCGGTAAACATGCGAACTTCATAACTTTATAATTATTGGAGGATAAATTAAGCGTATCACCTGTAACCACAGAGTGTAAAAGTTTGCTGAACCAAGTTTTCAGTTTAGGCCAAGAACGCGACCACTGATTAGAGGCCATACTCCCTGGTGCACTTAATAACGCACTCTTATACCCACAAATAGCAAAATGTGACTTGTCTAAGCCTACCCCGGTCACAAATTTTGGATCTTGTCTTCTTTTCCCTGACCATTAGAATATCTCTGATCTGTTTCACAACATATATTATCAGGTGCACCTGTTATCTCACTGAAAAATGAACCTCTTGCAAGTCATTAGGTCAATTATTCTATTACCGATAAGGACGACAAAATTTATACACGAGTCCGAATTTATGAAAAGTTCTTGATTTCAAGATGCAATGGAGTTTCCAAAGAAACGTAGTTGGTCTGAATGCGAGGAAAACATGGCATTTTCGGTAAGAATAGGAACGCATCTTACACTTAAAGAAAAATGTTGATGAGCTAAGTAACTTACTAGACCAGAGAATAGGGTAACAAAGAGATCTGCTCATAGATATCATTACACTAGACACGCCTGCTGCTACAGCTTGTAACTTTGGGGCATGCGTGACTCTTTCAGCGCTGAAAATGCTACTCTGACAATTTCAGTTTCAGCTGTTTTCCATGAAACTGTTTCCGTTATGAACGTTTTGATCGGCCTCATTAAACTCAAGGCTAACTGACTATGGCCGTTCTATAATCCGGGCCCCGACGGCATCTCTCCAACTGTAAACCAGTATGCTGGTAATGATGCCAAAGTGGTATATCTAAATACATTTTCACTATGCTTAGAATCAGGACAACATCCTGAGAAACATAAGCAGTTTTTCGTTATACCGCCATATAAGTCCGGGCCTAAAACTGCTATTCGCAACCATCTCTTTACTTGCCACACTTCCAACCTATCACGAGTTATGGAGAGGATTGTGAAGAAAAAATTGACTTGTTCCCTTTGATCGCAGTCTTCTTCCACTTTCACAAAATGGGTTGTTTCACTGCAGCGATGGATTCTGATCTACGCTGTATTCTCATCTTTTATAACATGCCAAAGAAGTTCGATCTTGGCCCACACCAAAAGCTATTATTAATAATGAATAATCTTAGGATATAACAAATCCGCTCCTTTCATGTTTTGAATCTTATACAGCAGGATATCAGCAGCTTGGCAGCGTAAATTGGCTTACTTTTGCACACAAAAACGCTAACAGTGGCTTGGTGAAAGGCGGCGTTTCAGATCCTTCCCTTTTCTTATTGCAGATAAATGACTTTACTTCTGTCATACGCGTCGGTAGACTGCTAATTTGCAGATGATCTGAAAGCTGTGTATCTATTCCAATCACATCAGTAGACAACTAGGGTAGCAAATATTATACGTGACCTACGGTCTATAGAAGGCTGGTCTGCATAGAGGCAAACGCTGTTCTTAACATCCAGGTTATCATATTTACATTTGCAACAATCTACGTATAGACTTGGAATCATCAAAAAGCATGCAAATCAACGAAAGATAAAGTTGTGGCAAAAAGAAAACCGAACACCACACAGAGAAGTCCATGGTTTCGCGTCAGGGCCCAAGATACTAACTAATTGCCCAGACCGAAGTGCTTTATAGTTACTTATGTATGTCTTATATTAGACCGGATTATTATGCTATTGTGGCAATACTATTTCCGTTTGTATTTCCCTAAAGATTTGGGGTCGTAGCCTTCCACTCTCTAAACGTTAGTGAGTATGTGAATTGGACTGTGATCAAAACAGTGTGAGTAATGGAACTTATTAGTCAGTTAATAACAGTGAAATAGACAAGACTCATGGGAAGTGAAATCAATGAGGGCTTGGTTAGAATACTGCTGCGCTAAGTTTAATAGTTTTGGGGAAATTTGATTTAAGGTTATGAAAGTGTTCAGCGTATTTTCACCAAAGGTATCCATGGTGATCACACTTGTTCAACGTAAGGATATATGTGGTGCGCTGCAGTGCAAACCTTTATGGTTGCATACATTGTATTTAGCTATTGGCTTCCAACTCAAACCTCTGTCGCAAGAAGTACATAGTGAAGAATACATTGCAGTTACCATTACAAACCAGATACGAAATATGCGGCACAAAATGCAAAAGCTTAGTGGCTAAATGCAGGACAACATTTAGTACTTTTTCAACGTTAAATTTGATGTGGTATAGACCATATAGTTGGAAAGAATGTACTAAAATCAAACAAATTCAACCAAATGATTGGAGACTTCCTAACACCAGCAAAAGTGAAACGGATCTCAAGTTGGCGGATAAACGTAGAGAGATTGTTTGGGAATGAGCGCATCCTAAATGCAGCATAGAGAGCACCGCAATCGTAAATCGGAGAGCGAATATATCCCAAAAGACAAAGCGAGTGGCATGATGCTATAATAAAAATAAGCTAAAAGACAAGAATTCAGGATTCTCAACGAAATTTTTCTTTGTTTATAAACATTGAAGTAAATTAGTTCGTCTTCATCAAAACTACTTGTGACACAAGGTGTGTATGTGCTCACAAGGTAGCGGCTAGATCAAAGTTCCTTCCTCCTCTCGTTTACTCGGTATAAGCCTTATGTGAAACGATGATTTATTTCTCCTTGGTACCACGCAGTGCATATTTCTAAAGAGTTTCCAAAGCCTTCTGCTTTGATGGTATCATTTATGTGTGACATATGATACCCAAGTAAATAGTCGTTGATAACCAAGACGGATTCTTTTATCTTTCTAATCTGTCCACCTTCACCACACATTTCTTGACAAAGCCCTTTTCATGTTTATTTCGTTGCATTATACTGTGCTCACCGTCTCACTTAAATTTCACATCTGTTATTTAGGTTTTTAATCAGACATTACCTTTGCTTGTGAGAACCGAGACCCATATGGTCACATTTTTTGTGGAAGTTAGCAATTGCCTTCATCTCAGTCTTTCTCAAAAGCTTTATGTCCTATCGATGCTTCGGTTCTCGTGGTTTCACGCTTTCCGTGTATTATAGGGGGTCCAAATCGTTATGCCTGCCTTTCTCGAAATACTGCTGCACTGAAGGACAATGTTATAGCTAAACTTGAGTTACCGGTTTTAGAGCCTTTCCTGAGGTTTTATTCATCTCTTTCTACGTTTTCCAAGTTATAATAAAACTGATAAAACGTTGCTTGATCTTACTAGTTGAAATCCAATGAACTGGATTAAAATTTGTAATTTTATCTAGCATTCCATTTACATAATCCTGTTAATGTATGCCTGTGATCATATCTCACTATGCTTAACTTAATATCCATTTCGAGGATTACCTCTGCTTTTATTTTCACTATTATACAAAATTTACCTTCCGTTAGTCTTTTTACACGGATTCCTTAATACTGTTTCATGTCTCCGCTGATGACTGCTGCATGGATAACCAAATTATAATGGGCAAGGAAGCAGGTATAAATGCAGTGATTTTATCAAAAGCATTTATATTATGTGTACGACAACTTAGTTTTTACGCAACTCTGGTCCGAGTGAAAATTTTCTCTCACGAAATCTGTATACAGAGATGGATCAAAAAAATTTCGGCTAGACCAAGATGCAAATGAACTGAATAAAACACAATATTACTGTGTATCAAATGTATCAAATGGACCTAAGTGAGCGACCATATTTTACTTTTCTCACTCTTTACCTCAATGATCACTGCACCCCAGTGTCTTTCTGCATGTTTCCGCCCGATAATTTATTTTAATTTTACACGGATGTTACTTATCAAACTATTCATCTCGGCAGACGTTCGATAGATGACCCAGACATATTTTGCTTTTATCATATTCACCTCAACCATCCTACGGGACGTGTCAAGCACTTGCTTTTATCCCGTGATAAATCATTGTTCATTGTTCATTGTATAAGGTATCATATCCTGGAAGTTTGATGGCCAAGTCTCAAGTTTATATCTTTATTTGCTTTCGCGTTATGATCCATTGAACTGACCTTGGGTGCTCAATTGTTAAAAATGGTCAACTTTGAAAGTCGAACTGTGATCATGTACCTGCAGAAAGAGGGTATAAAGCCAAAGGAAATCCATACTGAGATGGTTGAGACACATGGTGAGAACGTCCTTTCTTATTCCGCTGTTAAGAAGTGGGTTGCGAGTATAAAGACGGGCATGGAGAGAAGTGAAGATGAGCCACTGTCTGGCCGCCCAAAATCTTCCATGTGTGACGATCAAGTGGAAGCAATTCACGGAGTCCTATGTGGTGCATAGGAGGTATGCGGCAATTCTTAGCTCGTGTGGCTAGCCGTTGTCCTCTGCACAGTCCGTAACTGGCATGGCAGTGGAAGCTGAGCCGGGCTATATCAGAGTCAACTGTTAATCACGAAGGTCCGAGGCCGTCACCCATAGCAAAGTGGCACTAGCTGCTGGCATCTTGAAGTCATGGGGGCGGAACCCGGCAGGGGTCAAAACACCGGCGTCTGGTGCTTTCCAAGATTAGCCTAATCCTGCTGTTTGGGAGTGACAATGATGAATTAACTGAATTCACGGAGTATTATTGAATGATAGATAGATATTTGTTTCTCAACTATGGGCATCAGTTATGGCTCAGTGCATGCTGTTTTAACGCACATCTTGTGGATGATAAGGCTGACTTCAAGATAGATGCCAAGAATGATGGACCCGATCAGAAATAGAACAGGCAAGAAAATTTGTGGCAACTTTTGGGCACCTTCAAGGCAAATACCGCAAATTTTTCATCAGATTTGTTATCCACAGTGACGCGGGGGTTCATCGTTTTGAACCATAGTCAAGGATTCGAATAACACTTTGGAATCACGGTGATTCTCCCCCAACTACGTTCCGCCAGGTTACCTCCGCCGGAAAAATGATGGCCTCTGCCTTCTGGGACAGCAAAGACGCAATCATGATAGAATTCTTGCTGAAGAGTCAGACCGTCACACCCACGTATTATCCTTCAGAAGTACGCCAACTGAAGCTAGCGGTTAACGATAAACAAAGGAGGAAATTCATAGCAATTCATCATTCGAATGACAAGCCACCTGTTCATACTTCTCAAGTGGCCGTATCAGAAGCAGAGGTATGTGGTCTTGAATTGCTATCATGCACCGCTTACTCACCAGATTTTGCTCCATCACACGTTCCACTCTTCCCTGAACTAAAATCTCACCGCCGAGGTCACAGATTTGTCGACGATGAGGAGTTGATCAGCACTGTGGGGCCTTATTTATGGGGAATGTCTTCGATCCTCTTCTACAGAGAGATGGCAATGCTTGAACAAAGCTGGAATAACTTCATTAAACTTATGTGAGGTTATGCTGAGTAGTAATAAAGAAAAACTTGGATAGCTGGCTTCTTTTCATGTTGGACCGAGAACTTTTTGATCCACCCTTGCAGATGTTCCTTATCCGTCATGACTTCCGATTGATCTTCTATTGGCCTATTTGCAGATGTTTATAGGCCCTGGATCACGCCTTATCAGGCTTGTTTCTGGAAAACCGAAACTAAGCAATAAGAATTATTATTATGAAGTGAAGTTCGGTAAGCAGTTTACGACTGCCAGTCAACATATATCGCTCTGCCTTAGATGTAGGCGGCAATAGTGAATCTGCGGTTTGAATTCCTAGGTCGTTAACCGATAGATATGTAGGTGATGGTTATAGTAACGAATTACATCGCCTAGCTCAGTAGTTCGATAAGTGCGCAGATGTGATATACCACGTATAGACAACTTAGTGTCGGTGATCACGTCATTCATCCATATTATGGTTATCATGGTGAGGCCCAAAGATTTTGAGTTTTAACTAGACTGAAACTCGGCATTTGAATCTAGTTTTGAAGAGCTTTGCCTCTTACCATCGGGAAAGAAACGATAAGCGTTAGATGTAGACACTGTTTATTGTCACGATGATGCAAATCGTAGGACAAGTAAATACTCAAACGTATGGTTGCGCATACGTATCTAAATGAGCATAATGTTTATTCATAAATGGAGTTGTTATCTTGCGTTCATTTGTACTTCAATTTTAGCATTTATCGTGGTAGTGTCGGCGAATGGCGGAAATTTAAATTGCTACGAATAAGGATATGTATGTTCAAGTTCAACTTAAAGTTCAAGTGGGACTGGAACAGTAGGATAAATTTTCGTGGGTGTTCCTTCTGTAGCGATTCGTTGATCTGGTGTATTATTCGTCCGCGATAACTGGAATCTAGAAGATTCAGATTAGCACACGCGAATCACACCACAATCAACCAATTAATACCCGTTGGACCTACATTGACAGTGTTTGCCGTACCGGTCACTTGCGATAAGAACCAGAATTACGAAAGTAATCAAACCTTTAGAACCAGAAAGTAATAGGTTTATTAATGCCATAAAGCGAAGAAGCTAGGATGTGAAGGGGAAAGGTAAGAACTGAAGGTCCCGGGCGTCAAGTCGGTGTCCTGACTTTCAGCGTTTGTGACCACACCACCTTCTCGGGTTGTGTATTCCAGGAATCCAACACTGCGTGATAAACGAAAGCCGCCCGGACTTCATCCGGTCGAGCTCTGTGTACCTTCATTGCGTGACCTCAGAGAGATGGAAACCGAGCTGGTTGCAAAAACCCAGATAAATCGGGTCCGGTTTTACCGATAAGTATGCGATAGGTCAAGAGCAGGTCGCCTCTATGGCGACGATAATGCATTGAGAACATCCCCAGCTCTAGTGGTCTTTCTAGAAAGTAAGAAACTTGCGAGCACGCGGTCAGCAGATACCAGTCAATGCTAGCAGCTGATGTCCAAGTGCTGAGATGGTGATAGAGATAATCGGGGTGTTGGATATGGTTCATTTGCAACCCAGTGTGGCATGTTTGATTCTAGCTATGAACTGACTGTATTACCGGATGTGAATCTGTCGCAGTTCAAAAATAGCCATGCATTGAAACATGCTGTGTGTGTTATCCTAGCTTGACTGCCTCTCATGTTGTTGGGTTGGGTTCGGCCAATAACGAACTAAGTAGAAAGTTTATCTATTGGGAGCAGCGGAGTTCCCTCATCGCATTCATCAATGGGGTAGTTTTACGTAAAAGGAGTTTACAATTGTACAAAATTGCTATGAAACTCAACACCCATCAGTCATCTCCATTTTGGATAAAACGCGAGGTGTTTGCATTCGCCTGGAGTACAGTTGAAAGCAGACTTGATAAACCATGGAAACGGAAATATAGCAGTATGTAATCGTTCAGTGTCGAGGAGCATATGGAAGCGAATGAAATGTTCGAACTGTCCCATATTGCGATTTTATTAAATTGCAATCGTGTCATAATACGTATAGTCCACAATAGACACACTCATTTTGCAATCTAACATTGCGTACATCAAGAAAAAAAGCTTTCTACTGCAAAACACGTTTTATGCTAGGGCACGACAGCGCTGCAATTACCATTTAGTGTAAAAGCTGAAGCAAGGATGAGAGAGCCGATTTTGTTTCACAAAGGTACGCCGCTAATATTTATGCAATGGCAACACTGTGCCTAATTAGATTTTGCCAATCTTCCCTACACCTGGATAACTAATTTTTTCAGGGTAATTTACTGCTGGTGGCGCAGTGCATCCGCCGTAACCACCCATAACATGAGGGTAATTGTTTAGGACACCCGTTTGTGATCAGGCTAAAGAAAAATTGAAAATAATCTTTGAGGTACAATTCTGCTGCTTGTTAGCGGTTGTCGTGGTGCCATTTGTTTACAGTGGACGAAGTACTAAATATTTTAAAGACTGCTTTGAATAGGCTAATCCTACTCCTGCTTCCTCTCCACTCACTGTAAGGAATAGTGGTATATAAAGTGGTATTTCGCAGAAATCTATTGTTCAAACTGGCTGCTTAAAGGGACATTCCTTAATGAATTCGCAAAATGCGCTTTAAAAGCACAAACCTACATCAAATTCATCGCTTTTGCATCGTTTTTCATCTGTCTTCTCCTTAATGCAATTATTCCCAGCTTTACTGACCATCATTATTTCTAGCCCTAGACGCATATGTTTGACGAAATCATTTTAAATCCTTGTTTAGATAATTATGTTTGCGAAGTTTGCTTCTTTCATTGTGAATAGTTCATTGGTATAATTAACGGTCTAACCACTTTACGCCCTGATGGCACTGTGATTCGGACTAAAACCCACAAACTAGCTTTGCTAGCATTCCGCCAGCAGAGGCAAATATTTCGCTTGGGTTTATTTCATACTGTTAGGTTAAAAGGCAAACATAAAATGCTCTGTTTCACACTGGTTAATATTTTATTCGGCTTTAGTTACCCGCCTGAGTAAACCGAGTGTCCGTGTAAACCTCTGGTGTTCTACGATGCAATCGTCGAAGCGAAAAGAAGTGTCAAATAGCATATGCCAGTTACGGCACTGTCATAAAATCCCACGTCAAAAAGTGTAAAAAGGAACCGTGGTTTCGCGTTTGCATCTAAAAAAATGAACGAAGCCTTCCAATTTGTATGTCAGCATATTTTTGCCTAGGCTATCATATCTAAGGAGGATACGTAAATTGTTATGCTTCCCAACGGCGAAGTGGTAGATTTGTGTTTGCTTTATATGATTCCATTGAGTGTGACAATTCTTCAGTGAGCTTAAACTGACATCACTAAAAACAATTTTAACATTTTTCTTTGAATGCTCGTTTTTCTGCTTAAATCATCCGCATCCATACATTAGTCGCTCAGATTACTGCTGAATTATTTATCAATGCCAACTTTTCCCGGAATGAGTTGATGAAATTATAGTTATTGCAAATGCCATAAAAAAGTAACGTTTCATTGCGTGTAAGTTACTGATGAGTTACTTCACACCATCTAATCGCGTGCATTACTTGGTTAGTAAAGAAACGTTAATTACACGATATTCTTGCGCTAGTTGTAGTAGACAGCACACTGTGTCCTGCATCAAAACCCATTTTAATTAGCGCAAAATTTTACTACCAAAGCACCAGGATAGACGATATACTTGATTTTGTGACAAGAATATACCATTGATGAACGTCCAGAAGTTAAATTTTGCGACCAAGCGACCGATGCGGCAGGCAAGCTGTAGCTTCGTAAGTAGGTACAGCAAGTTTCGCAGTTTATACAAAATTTGGTGTTCCAATTTAAATAAATTAATTTTACATTAGGACAGCTTTGAAAGCCTCCTGGGGGTTAGTCAAACAAAAGTAAAACTCCTGGGTTGTCCAGCCGTCTGAATTCATTCACTTTTAGAGTTCAATACCTTTATCCTAGTGGCCAGTGTTCTCTACAGAAAGCGCTTACTTAATAGATCAGTTATTTAATGGTGCTTTCAGTGGAGTTGCTGCGTGATAAATAACATTATATGACCTTTCATGCACGGGTCACCAAGTCAAACAAAAATGAAGAAGGAGTTAGTATTGCTCCATTAATATGTTTTATCTCTCTTAGATGCAAGAAAAAATGTTATTCTTCCATTAGGACTGCACAGTGATTCTTCTGGAATATTTTTATTAGGAGGCCTTAGGTACTTATTGCTTCAAATGTTTGCGCGGTTCCTATAGTCCGGGAACTTAGTCTACGATACTGAAAACATTCTACTGAAAGTTAATTTTTGCGAGCTTACGCGATATTAATGAAGGCTATCGATAGCTCTTTCTTCGGGATTGGTAGTTACTGAGAAACTATGGAATACTACACCTGTCAGGTCGCAAAACCCGTTTGCGCAGGTACAGAATGGTAAAAGCTGTGGGATAGTGGGTGGAATATTAATTTTTAATAACCCATTGGCACAACATTAAGCGCATCATCAATGGCCTCGTCACCGTTGGGGCGAAATGGGCACTTCCGCTACCCGAGTATGTGAATTTCCGAACACATCTTAACGAAATGATAGCTTGGGATTTGTGAATGAACAAATATGACATGACTGCGCACTATCAGTTTCTTTGTACTAACGCACAAAAAGTCAGGTACATTTTCAAGATATACTACTCATCTTGCGTGTTGCACTCGCTAAGTGCTGCTAACCACAATATTTCCGCGCCATGAGGAACAATAATCCTTGGATATTCTGATAGGTGATAGTGTGACTTGTGCCGGCTGTTCAACAAGCCTCGTTATCAAGGACAATTTAACCATGACCCTGAATGGAATATCTACCTACAAAAAGGAGATAATACTGTGGGTAAATAGGCGGTCTCCTTTGTTTGCACAACTTCCAATTCCGTGTTGCAGTCAGCCAATCTGTGTTGGCGAAAATCCAGTGTCACACAGCCAGTTAAAGTGGTCAATAAATGTCTAGCAGAACAATACTGCAGTACCAGTAATTATGCGAGCAACTGGTCGGACAGGATGCGCAAAACTTATGTTCAACCCAAAATGTAAGGCAGTAACACAAGAAACTCAGTTTAAACAAAGCGCTCTCATGCTCTATGGATGTTTCTCTTGAAGCATTCTTTCTGTGAATGGATGAGACACGTACCATCAGAATAGAACGAAATTCATGTCGAAGTGACAATTGGAATACTGTGCAGTCTGCGGGAACAACGCAATATCCATATACTTTATAGTTTGTGTTGGATGAGCATTCTATTATGTAGCTCTTCTACGATTCATGTTTGAATACAAGCTTCAAGGTTTTATATTATAATGACCGGGAGTGATCGCTATAAAACCTCTTGATAATACCACTGTCTATTGGAACAACTCCAAAGAAGAGCTACATAGGCAACCCGTAGACTATCCGGTCTAAGTTCCGAACTGCGTCTTCGTGCACCCGCTGTGTTCTCCTCAGAATACCGACGACTTCGTGGAGATCTTACTCTCACATACCAGAGACTAACTGAAAGCGAGCATCCATGTACATTACTATTAACCCTAGGCCCTTACAAACAAAGCTGATGTAACCACCTGAAACTAAGGGCGCAACACTCCCGTCTGAATTGTAGAAAGTATTTTTATTCATTAAGAATCAGTTCTCATTGGTATGCGTTACCAAGATATGTGGTGAATGCACCGGACGTCACGACATTTGAAAGATATTTAGACTTTCATCTTAGTGATAAACGCTACACAACAGTCTGATGAAGTGCAATGATTTAACCACTGATAGTTCACGTTCCACGTTGGAAGATTTTTCTTTTGATTTACTTTTCGTATCCATGCAATGCGTCATTTAAATCTACGCTATTTGTCCCATCATCCACTATTGAACTATTTGTTATTAGCGATATTTAATGCTATACGCTTGGCGCTAAACATTTTCGTCCATATTTTGCTAATGTTGAATTTAATTATTATTAAGTTTTATTGTATTTTACCGCAATATTGTCTTTTATTTTTAGGAAGGTTGGCTGTCCGTACAACGAAATAACTGTACTGACAAAATGGGCTGCGATCGGTCGACCGTGAGAGCCGGATAAGGAGACAATCACAAAGGATTAACTGCAAAGAGCATGTTCTGACATAGCTGCCCATTTACCCTTTCATGACATATCCATTAATCGGAGCAAATTCGGAACATATAAGAAGACAAAGCTCCGTCACTTACTGCTCCATAATTAATGTACGTTACACGGTAATGTTTTTTACAATTCAGAGAAGTCAGTACAGTATGACCTGTAGTGAACTTGGAGAATTAGTTCAATGAAGTAAAAGCTTCTCCATCGGGTGCGACTGTACTGTGCACAGCAGCAGAACCTTGAGCGCGACACACTCGCACAACTTACTCGGTCATAGCAAACAACGGCATTTGCTAGGAATTACAGCTACAGCGTTCTTCCGTAACTACTAGTGTGGTCGCAAGCAATGCCTAGATAAAGCAATTGCTTATGCTGCTAAATCTGGAAAATTGAAGTGCCATTTAACGCTTTTCTCAATGAATACCAAACGTTTGACTACGTGTAACATAAGTCCGTTGGATGAGTACTGTTTGGCTTTCCTCAACATAATGTCCTTGCTACTGTAGAAGTTCGCCCAACTGATGAAACTGAAATGGAAACTATATCTTACATGCCCAGCATGATTTTTAGAAATGGACTGGCGGAAATGGCGATGTTACATTTTACTAAAATGCCTTACAATGTGTAGGCACAATGTTAGCGTGCAGTGTCTTGGTGCAGTAGGGAGATTTTAAAAGTGATTAGGAAGCAATCCTTAAGAACGGTCTTCACCTATTAGATGTTTTATCAACAGCTTGGCAATTTAAGCAAAAGGACCAACAGAATGGGCAACTGTATGAATAGAGTGTGATCGTATTAGTGAAAATTAAGAAGCTGTCGCTGTCACAAATGGTAGGCAGCTTAGCAAAGGATAATCATTTCCGTGTAGAATAAAGTCTTCTATAACTTTGTTAACTGTTTTGATTTTGGTATATGCGGAGCAGGGTCACCAAATGACACACGTTATATCACTATTCGGGTCAGCAGCATAGGTGCTAGTGGTGACATCTTTGTTGCCGGGGCTGATGGAAGGTAAATGTAAAACGAATATTGTCAATCTCTACTAAGTTTTTCTGTAGAAGAGTAGGGTTATTAAGGTCCTTCGTTCTGAATGGTTATTCAGTAGGTTCCACAGTTGCTCAGATCATCCCCCGCAGCTGCACAACCACTGTAAAGAAGTAGTTAGGATTTTCGCAATTATGTTTGTGCAGGGAGCACAGACAAGCAGTCTAAAATTGGATTAACTGTCTTGTTAATTGTCTGGGGCTCGGCAGGTTGCTCAGCGGTCTGCGTGTCAAGCTTGCAAACATAAAGTCAAAGGTCGGAATCCGCATACGAGTAGGCCTCCTCGCGGCATAGTCAACCCGCGCGCAAATGGTGGATTTCGCGTGGCCGCAAAAAATGTCACCGCATACAGCAGGCGAATCACAAATATCACCACCATCGTCATCATCATCATCATCATCATCATCATCATCATCATCATCATCATCATCATCATCATCATCATCATCATCATCATCATCATCATCATCATCATCATCATCATCATCATCATCATCATCATCATCATCATCATCATCATCATCATCATCATCATCATCATCATCATCATCATCATCATCATCATCATCATCATCATCATCATCATCATCATCATCATCATCATCATCATCATCATCATCATCATCATCATCATCCATCATCATCCATCATCATCATCATCATCATCATCATCATCATCATCATCATCATCATCACCATCACCATCATCGTCATCATCACCAATCTCTTTGGCGGGTCGGTTTCGTTCCAACGGCGAATCTTACTTTTCCTTTACCCCTCGCGTCTCAACAGTTTTTATACTTAATCGGTGCCGATATGCAGGTTGATTCTATACTGCGTTGAGAAGTGTAACATGAGAATTGCCCTCTTTTTGCTCTTTGCCTTGGGTCGTTCTTTCCGTCATGTTCCACGTGGCTATATCCCTTCTCTTCCATATGGGATGAAACCATTGAGATTGCTTGATGTTTCTCGCATGTCCTGTGTGTCCAGTCACCCTTATTGGCAACCTCACTCCTGTTTATCCTTTATACTGCATTTCACAATTTCTGCGTTTTATTTGATATACGGTCTTGTGCTACACGTTTTCTTGTTGGCCCTAACCATGTCTGCCTCTCGGTGGCTATTGACTTGTGGGATAACGTGATATGATTCTTTCGAAAATCTGGCGATTTCGGTTATGTCCTTTACTTACGGCAGAACGATTCGTTTCGTCGTCATTTTGTGGGTTGATTGTCTAAGCATCTTAAGGAAAATTCCCTGGGTATCCATTTCATTAAATGATCTCAAATAGGCGCTTCAAGTATGTTCGTTTAGCCTCCGTAGTTCTACAGTGATTTTCTATTCTGCTCAACAATGTCTGTACGCAGTTTAATTGTTGTATTTGGGGTGGTTGTTTTTAAAGCCCAGAGCCTGGTCTCTGTGTGTGCTTTTTATGAAATCAAATGGTTGCAAATCACCGTCCATGGTTCGGATTACAAATGCACGCAGGAAAATGATTTTATTTTCTTACCCCGAATCTTAGTGAACTGGATTTCTTCCATAGCGTAGAAAAGCGGTTGGTATGCAATCGCTGCTTAACTACGTTAAGTATCACAAACGTATCATGGACGTAGTCAACACATAGTTTCGGGTTAATAAAGGGCAGTAGACCTACTTCTAAGTGTTGCTGGACGATCTCGATCAACATTTTAGATCTGCGAATCTTATTGTTTACCTTTCACTGGTTTGTAAACTGGTGTACCTCTTCGGTTGCGCTTTTTGTTCTGAGGCGTCCACAGCTTTTTCAGAGCAATTTCAAGTTGCAAAGCTACTTAGAGAAGTTTATTAGTTATACTACAGAACCTACTTAGCCTAGGCA
The DNA here is from genome assembly GCA_944474145.2 of Dicrocoelium dendriticum. Classification (NCBI taxonomy): domain Eukaryota; kingdom Metazoa; phylum Platyhelminthes; class Trematoda; order Plagiorchiida; family Dicrocoeliidae; genus Dicrocoelium; species Dicrocoelium dendriticum. The sequence continues at coordinate 39,492,639 of OX104071.1, forward strand.
CTCAGGTACAGCAACTATAATTTATCAGTATATCACCTTATTGTTTAATGACTTCTAGTCTACGATATCTTATTCACAGCCAAATAATGGCAATCAGTGCATTGAAAATTTTATGACTGGAGTAGATTTTCACCACACGTGTACTCTATTAATCAACCATCTTACTCCGGGAAAGACAATATGCAGCCGTTACTTTCTTCCGATAATCGCCAGCCGTGCGAATCCCATCTGACGCCTGTGAGGCTGCAAATCACAACTCCACCGTCGTCAGTCTGTGGTTGAGACTACTTAGCCTCGGGGGAATTAACGACCGATGTGGCTAAGTTAATTGATGTGATATAGCGCCGTTCACTGCACACCGAGTTGCAAGTTATTACCGTGAAGAAGACAGGGCTATCTGATTGAAACTAAAAGTGATAATCTTCTACTTCTACCAAGTAAGTGCTCCTATTGCTCCCTTGTAATTCTGTGAGTAACTGTTCATACTCATTCAAGTGTGTCACACAAAAATATTGAAAATGCGCATTAGTTATCTATCCGAATAAGCTACTCGGTATACGCAATGGAGCAGTAGTAGCAAGCCGTCCTTCGACGATGTCACGAAACTATCCAGGGCTACTTGCATCGTTTGATCTGAGCTTAGATTGACTGTCGACAGTATAGTGAAAGTTGTAAGCACCGTAGTGTAGTTGCGCTGTAAATTTGTGCACGGGTTGACAAATACACTTCGGCAAATCGGTTTCTTTAAATTTCCCGATATCCTTTTGGTAGGGCAGGATAGCTTTCATGGTCCCTTCTGGTTAAGATTGAGAATGTGCTTCTAATCTTTTTCCATAATCAAGGCGATAAGTCATTATGTTGCCGGGACAAAATGTGCGAATACATCGGTGGAGAATTCAATATTTTATTTACTTAGATATTAAAGTCAAAATGAGCTCCAATAGGCAGCATGAAATTCGGACAGCCGTAGTCTACTCAATTTGAAGCGGCCGCACTCATGCTATAGCTATGAGGGTATGTTTTGGATGTTTCGTTTAAATTAGACTTCAGTCAATATAATTTATGAGCTAATAGCCACGTAAAATTTCAAGACTATAAAGATAGAACGAGAGTAGACTGTGGCAGCATAACGGGTTCACTGGTCATCACAAGTGACTAAAAGCTCAACAAAATATTGCTCCAAGTACATTGTGCAACCACCATTTTATGACCGAAAGTAGTTGGGATGTTTCTGGTAGAACCAAGTGATCTGATCACGAATATGCAAACCAAATGTTGCTATCACGTCGAGTTATTTTTAGTTAAAATTTTTCACTTCATCTAAGCAGTGCATTCCATACATCTAATATTCGCTTTTGGTTGGTTCATTGCTCCTTGTAATTGTGGAAAAGAATTCCTCTTGGCCGTGCTATCCATTTGAGATGAAAAGTCAGTTGAGAGCTGTGTTTTCTTAATTGATGTCTTAATCTTGACTCGAAAACGCTGTTGTGTCAATGACTGAAATTATGTTCGTTACATCTGTGTACAGTTTACTAAAGGTCGCAGTGCAGACGCATTCCTTTACTAATGTAGTCTGCTTACTACGCATATTTTGGGATGAAACTGGGAGATCAGGAAAAGAAGTGGGCGCTGCATATTGTTTGTGCGTCACACATTCTTTATCTGACTCAGTGTCTCCAAGACAAAGGCAGAATGCTCTTTGCATTCCGTTGGTGTAGAGGAGCTGACGGATCACACGAAAGACTGCTACATCTTCCTAATCAATGTCATTGGAATCTCAAACCGAAACAAGGATAAAATGCATTACCCCGATCTTCCGTCATCTATTCGACGTATTCCTCATGATTGCACCTTACCCATTCCAGTGCCTCCAGTGAACATATCACTGATGATGAGTAGTGATTCCGCATTGTCAACCACCTGATTCTGACATCCGTGAAAAGTTTGAAGCTGATGTTGTCAACTCATATCTTAGAGAACAATCAGGGCTGTATGAATTGGTACCTGAAGTGGACTTCATAAAGACAAGGCCGAGTTGCTGACAGCTTGACTGCAGCAGTGGCACTTACTTGCTGAAGTCATTAAGGTTCCTGTATTCAGAAAGCGAGATGTTAATTTGTCCGGTTTCGATGACAAGAGAGAAACCGTTTGTTACCGTTTTGATCGCGGAAGGATTACTAAAGGAGCTTGATGTGTTTCTTCACTGTTGCTCAACGACATTTTGTCGCACTTCTTTGGATCTATACTTATTCGTCTTGCTTTTAAAACCTTCCACTTTCTGGTACTACTTTCTCCAATACACTCCAGTACATACTACATTTACCCTGGATTCTAAATTCCGGGCAGTGTTTCGCCGATATCCAAGCACCACAATTTGTGTAACCCAACCGTCGGAGACATTGTTTGGTCTCATTCGATAGACCATTTCAACGGTTTTCAAAAGAACTCTCACTCGTTCTAATCCAACATTGCTTGGTACAGCTACAGGTCTCAAGGCAAATTCACCCAGCGCGATCCATAGGCTTAACCACGGAGATTCTCAATCAGACTCTCGTGTAATCTGCTCCAAGTTCACTCTGGCACATTCGACTGGCACACCAGAGAGAACAGTCTGCGAGACCACAAATGCAACGTAAACACTGTGACCTTGCCGACGTCAGTAACGGAAAAACTTTTTACCATAGAGGATGCATCACTTAACCGATTCGTAACATTTACTCAACAAGCGCGATGCCCAGTGTGCCACAGTCTAAAGACCTATGTGGATTATGTTCCAAAATTGCTAAGGGGGACATTTTGTGCCGTAACTGCTGAAAGCTTTCCCATGCGAGATGCCTCCGAGTTAAACCTAGTCAGGCTAAGTTATTAAACAAAGCAGATTCTCCATGGTTCCGCGTGGAATGCACATCTATACCAATGATAAAAAGTGCGCTTCTGTTATCGCAAAAGTACGACCAGCTACTAGCCAAGTTTGAGGAAAGGGTGACCACAAAAATAACTACCGTTGGGGTAAGCATAGCGGAGTGTGCAAACCAATCCTCCGCCATAAGTGCTGTTTTTATCCCAAGAAGAACGGCTAGTAACACAGTAAGCAACACGACACCAAGACCCCAGCACATCAACTGCTGTTCCAATACCACACGTAGCTCACATTTGACCAAAGCGATTCCCAGTTCGATCTGAGTAACTACACGTAAGGCTACTTCCAAACTGCTGACGGAGTGCGTAGAAAAGAGCAAGCCGGTACTAGCGAAAGTTGGGTTACTGTTACCTCCAAAAAGAGCCGCCGTTTAAAATTAACATCACACCCAACTGGATCGGAAACTGAGGAGCGTAGCGGAGTTTTCCTAGTGCAAACACCACCGGTTTCCTGCGGTACATCTCCGAGTACTTCAATCACTAGACGAGACATGTCGAAAGGTGCAAAGAAACAACGACCTGTACTGAGAGTACTGTGGTCCATTATCTCAGAATCAAAGTCGATATCAGTAAGAGGCAGGCAGTTGTATGACCTCAACCAGTGGGATATTATTAGTAACCTAATCGGAGTTGTACTGAAACCTGTACACGTAGTGCGTATTACACGACACCTCGACTCAAAGCATTTCGGAGAGCCAAGACTTCTGTACGTTGTGCTGAACTCCGTCACTGAAGCAGAATCAGTACTACAGTCGACAGGTAGTCTCAGAAATGAACACTGCTCCATCCGTATCTTTTCATACATCCCACGGGGTGTGCGTGATCAAGTTAACCGCACCTTAGAGGACGAACGATAGGAAACTTCAACCAGAACAATGCTTCTTTACGGGTTCCTGAAATTAAAGCATGTGGTGAGCATGAAGTAACAACCCATGCTAAAGAACGGGGATGTTATATTTGTGAAACACTCTGCTTGGATGATGTGTTAGCGAAATTCGTGTCACGGTTACGTACCTCCCCGAACCATAAAGGAAGTGGCCCGAGAGTGTTGAAGGTGGTCCTACAGTCTAAACACATAGTAGCACGGCTGCCAAAAAGCTGGTACATGTTCCGTTGCAGGCTACCATCGGAGGTTCTGTTGAAGACAATCAGCGATATGCCTCCCAGAGATGACAGGTCACTCAAAGAACAAATCGCCATTGGATCTATAAGAGAACAATGCATCAGTAGTGTATCCAATGAGCCGAGACAACCTGTAGAAGATGATATTGACCAGACACCTTATATTGTGCGTCGAAGATTACACACGGGACTAACTACACGGACCATGAATAAGATGTTAAACCCTTCACCAAGTACACATCGAAAAAACGATTGGTCGCCGGCCACTCACTGGTCGGCGAAACTTCACGTATAAGTTGTACAACCTCCGAAACATTGCTTGAATCTGAGCAACTTTCATGTATGTGCACTGAAGCCTTAGAGCACCTCAGTAAACTTACCGAACTTTGGCTACGTCAGGTTGCGAATACTTGGAGGTTAATTTCTATTACCGAAACTTGGTTACACCAAGTTGTGACGGATGCTGAGGTTGAGATGGCCGGAATGTCACTCATTCGGAACGATCGCCCCAGCAGAGGAGGTGGGGTCCTACTATACTACCGCAGCGACCTGCAATGTACAACAGTTGTTGATCTGGAAACTCATGTTACCGACTCACTCTGTTGCCGTCTGCGACTAAGACACAACGACAAATATCTCGCAGCTGCCGCTTACAGCCCCAACATCCACTCCGGAAATGGATTCCTGCTTCATATGTGTCCTGAACTGAGTAACACGTACTAGGTACAGCCAACTTCTCATCTCCAGGGACTTCAAGCTACACGATATGGAGGTTTCGGCTTTACCCAGTGAACAGACCTGCATGGACTGTTTGCTAATATTCCCTTGTACAATCATATCACCAAGCCCAATAGATTCAGGACAGCAAACAAACCGTCCATATTGGACCTTGTGCTCACGAATGAAGAGCTCATGGTTGACAAGTTATTGCTGGATAGCCCATTAATTCTCAGTGACCATGTAGTGTTAACCTACAACTATGTATTTTATGCAGTGTGTCCAACTGAACACTCTGAACTAACTCACACAATGACATGCTACCACGTAGTGGAAGAACTCATCGACGCATCTGCTTGGGAGTTCTCAAACCACAGCTCCCTTGACAACGTTTGGACAGAGTTTGTTAACAGACTCAGCGAAATCGTCAACAGAGTATCAGAGACCAAGCCACTTGGTCCAGAAAAAGCCTTCAATTCTAAGGAGCAGGACTAGAAAATGCCTAGCGGTAAAGGATGCAGCATGGCCTGCCTAGAAGATTAACCCCGACTCAGATACTTGGGGTAATTTCCTGACCCGTCGCAACCATTGCACTGCACTTGTCCGTGAGGACAAAGTAACATCAACAGTGCCCAGCCAAAAATTCCTGGCGAACAACAAACTACTGTATAGGTATGTTAACACTCTTCGTAAAGTGAAGCATATAACGCCTCCACTTTTCACGACAGGCGGTGGAGTACAAAGCGCCGAAGAAGCAGCTAATGCCCTACGGCTACAATACGCACCAACTTTTGAACTCGCAGCCTCTACCTGTCCCATAATGTCATGCACCTTACTAACTCTATTGTTTACACATTTAAGTTTCAACCCATCAATGGTGCTAAGGAAGTTACTCTCCCTGCGTGAGAATAGTTCTCCGGGAGCCTACGACATCCGCCCGAAAGAGCTGAAGGCTGCAGCCACCAAGGTAGCCGAACAACTATCACTGTTCTTCTAAAGTTGCTTTGATGAAAAACAAGTCCCCACTATGTGGAAGCGTGGCATTATCGCCCCAATTTTTAAAGACGGTAGCCGTTCAGATCCTGCAAACTATCGTCCAGTGACTCTCCTCCCTGTGCTCGCTAAGGTGATAGAAGCTGTTGTTTTTGAGGCTTTAATGGAATACCCGGAAGAATACAACATCTTGGCACCAGAGCAGCATGGTTTCCGTCAACACCGGTCATGCACCATCAACCTACTGATTGCACGAGGCAGTTGGACGGAAGTGGCTGATGATGGGGTCGGAGTAGAGGTTATCTATCCGGACTTTTCCAAAGCTTTCGACCGTCTTGATCACCGCATCCTACTTCAAAGACTACAAAGTTACGGAATCGGAGATCCTGTACTTGGTTGGATTGGCAACTTCCTTTACCAACGAAAGCTTCAAGTACGTGTTAGGGGATCACTTCCTAACCCAACTGAGGTGGAATGTGGTGTCCCACAAGGCTCAGTGCTGAGACCGCGCTTATTCCTCGTGTTTATCAATGACCCAGCAAGAGTTCCCTCCTCATGTTTTCTGCTTTTCGCTGATGATGTCAAGATATGGCAGGCGATTAGTGAAAATGAAGTTCACGATCTACCCCAACATGACTTAGATTGCATTTTTGAATGTTCAAAGAGGAACCTGCTTCAATTTAACATAGCTTGACCACACCTTGGAGAAGGTCTCTTAGGAGCGTGATCTGGGTGTATTGGTGCGGAAAATTCTCGGGTGTTCAAAACAAGCAGCGAAGTCAATGAGAATCGACAATCAACAATTCGGCCAGGTTTGCAGAGCCTTCAGTCGGTTTGAACCCTCAATCTTTCCCCAAATGCTTAACGCCTACGTGCGATTGCACGTGGAATATGCTACTCAGGCGGTACAGCCGTGACAAAACAGGATTTTGTTGCTCTTGAGACTCCTCAACGAGGTACAACCAAGTACGTCAGGGGCCAATTTTATCTACCCTATAGGCTTAGACTGAAATCTCTATAGATGTACAACAATCGCCATCGGCTTTTTCGGGGTGGTTTCATAATGTTTTACCAGCTTCCGAAGAACCCAAATCACATTTGTCGTCCGCTGCTGGAAGTGAACCACAAAACCAACCCAAGAGGTCATCCTCTGAAACTGTTAACACAGTATAGCCGGCTTGAATACCGTAGAAATTTCTTTTCCTTCCAAGTGTGCTAGCCTTGCAACGCCCTCAAAAATTACGCTGTCTCTCCTTCCAATCCGGAGGCATTTAAAAGAGGAGTTAACAGTGCGTTGTATCATTTGCATCTCTTTTTATTATTTTGTTATCTAGGGGCTACGAAACGTAACCAAACGGTGTCTTACCAAACTTACAACCAACGGATTTATGGATTTAAAGTTTTAATACGCCAAGATCTCTGCTATTCTACACAAGTCTATGGTGACTGAACCAAAGCACTTTTCATTTTATCGTGCAAGTTACTTTTCGCAATAATTTCCATCCCACGGGACTAGTTAAGCATTGCATTTTTACCCGTAATACACCATTGTTCCATTGACGCGAGGCATATCATTGATGAATGACGTTTTTTCATTGACTCGTCCGATAGTAATCTTAAGGCCATATTTAACGACAATGGAACTGTGTACATAACTCTGCCTCTATTGCATGCCACCCTTATAAAATTGGCTTACGCAAGTATGCAACAAACACTCGCTGCACTGAACTACGAGAAGAACTGTGCTGACTTTAAATTGCTTAGACTCCTATTGGGTATGTAAGAAGGCTTCATAAAACGCTGCTGGTTCTTTGCTTTTGGGACAGTAGAGCAACTCAATAGCATTACAAACAGCAAAGTGGCCAGAGAGGACGGAGTATGTTGCAATAAAAATTGAGCATATGGCGGACACCTCTCGTACAACCTGATCATATCTATCTACCACCTATGCACAACAAGCTGGGTTTGATTAAAAACCGTGCAGGCCCTCAAGCGAGATAGTTTTGCGTTGCAGTTCCTGGAACAAGTGTTTCCGAAGAGCACTGAGGCGAAGCTCAAAGAAGGGATACTTATTAGGTCTGATATTCTCCGGAAAATGGGAAGCAGTGCTTTCGAATGGCAGTTGACTTCATTTACGTTAGAAGCTTGGCGACCATTCAAGGCAGTGCGTACACGATTTTTGGGTACAACAAAGGCAGAGAACTACAAAGATATCACAAACAAGCTAGCAGGATATCAGGCTGTTGGTGCTGGAATATCACTCAAGATGTACTTTCTGCATAATCACCTAGATATTTGCACTGAGAACTTATATTCAGTTAGTTATGAGCTTGGTGAACGCTTTCACCAAGACATATCTGGCATGGAGCAGCGCTACTGTAGCAAGTACACGCCTTCTATGATGAGAGAATTTTGCTGGTTTCTGTAGCGTGATGACGCTGAATCATACAAGCGACGATCTCGGCGAAGTCAGCAGACGCCAGCGCAAAGCAGTATTCAGTAGTTAACGGCTGGTGTTGCAGTGATGTGCAGATATGCACAGATACGCTCCAATCTGGAACCTATTGTGAACTGATATCCGTGCTAGCAATTCAAAGCAGGAATTTCAAAAAAGGACCAGCAACTATTTGACCGTGCAGAATGTGATCTATCTATTGCAGTGGTTACCAAGCTTTTTGAGGCCGTTACCCAGAAAACGATCACTATAAGCATTTACCACCCGATTACCTAATAACGATCGCATATTTTGCTTTTGAGTACATAAACTGAATACCATATGTAATTACTTCTGATCATGCATATCACGAGAAACCCACGTTTTGAGCAAATTTTCATTAGGTCTAGAGGTACTGTATAAACAGTTTCTTGCATATTAGGTGCGGTTTCGGCTAATGCACATCGCAAGTCGTACAGTGATGCTCAGTGCTGTCGAGAACAAGTAGTTTTTACGTAGCCCTCGCCTTTTATTCACTACACATAAACTAGTAGCTCGGAGCAAGATGTAACGTCGGTCCACACAGCTGAGTGTAGCGCGAAAAAAAGACATGACTTTCTTTCATTAAGTATGCGTCCAAAGTAATCTTGCTTGTGTCCTGGATGCGATTTTGACGCTGCTGTTAAAAGGCGATAGCCCACGTAGCATTTTCGCATGTTGCTGTACAAAAGCGGTTCTTAACCTTTTTGTGGGTCTTACTGTTTAAGCTGGTTTGTTATAATCAACCCCTGAATTTCCGTTTCAAACGCTAACTAAGGAATAAGTAAAGCGCTTTTTGCTTCTAATTACGGAAAGTGATAATCATTTGGAATTACTTTCGATCAATAAAACAAAGAAAGCAGTTACTTTGGTGTACCATTGTATGCAATCAAGAGGCGATATACATCAATGCGATGGTTGCTATTGCTTAGCGCTAATAATTGCCGGTATATTTGATGCAGTTTCGGCTAATACGCATGGTAAGTCGGGCACCAATTTTATTCGATTCTTTGCTTTTCTTTTCATTGTCACCAGTGTCGAAAATCTACTTCATATCTATAAAGTGTTGCGAAGGGGATGAATATTCTCAATGCAATTTGTGATAGTAATGGATACTCGTCACCTACCTTTGTTCACTCTGCTGCTGGTTTTGTGCTTTGGAAATCAATGTTCAATTCGCTATCTTCGCGCACTCCTAGGAATTGTGTCTTGGCTACGATTTCAGTCTCTAGAAACATTACTTCATCCACTGGAAAGGCCCTTAGCACCCAGGCAGTTACTTGGCCATTTCCCAAATCAGAAAAATATTCGCTGATAGAATGCACTACTGATGACATGGCAAGTTATGTCATCTGTGAAGGTGCACTCATTTCTTCCAACGAGCACCATTGTTAGTTCTGGAAACATCGACACCTTGTCAACCGTCGCTCTGTTTTGGTAAAGCAGCAATTTGCGAAGAAAACTGGCAACCTTATCCTGTACAGTTAAAATAGTAATAATATTTCTTCACAAGCTGAGGTTCAGCGCATTTATTTTTCCGAAAAAAACCGCAAGATATGCTAGTTTGGAAATAAATACACTGTTTGTTACCATGAAGTGTGACCCGTTCCCCTTATCCTTATGCATATCCTTCCTTTCAATAAACATGGCTATTTCTTCTCGAAGCTCGAGTACTCGGTGCAACAACCTGCCTCATGGTAACCAACGCACCTCAGCGTGCAATAACATCACGTCGAATTCGCTTCCAAATTCATTGCACACCTCTTTGCAAAAGCTTGCATAAGTCGCACTACCGCGGATGACATTAATTATCTTCACTAGGTTGGATAACATGTCCAGCAAAGCAGGTGGAAGAGTTTTCACTGCTATAGCGAAGCGATGTATGGTGCAGTGGCTAAAGGTAACGTGCGGAACAAATTCTTGATTAATGTATGGAATCCAGAACGAACGCCCAACATGGGTGTTGCTCCGTCTGTACAGACACAAACCAACCTCGACTACTGTAGATCCTTTTACTCGACAAAATCCTTCACTGTTCGAAAGACATCTTCGCCACGTGTAATTATGCTGAACGATTCTGAGAACAAGTACTCTTCTTTCAAGCGGTCTCCTTTTATGTACCGAACATAGACCAGTAGCTGGGAACAAGGTGCAACGTCGGTCGACACATCTAACTGTATTGCGAAGAAAGGACTTGGCTTTATTTCGTTGAGCAATTTATTCAAAATGTTCTTGCTCATATCCTCGATACGACTTTTGATTGTGTTGTTAGAAAGTGATATCATGCTTATCTCTTCTGCATGTTACTTTCCAAGAACGCCCTTCACGGCATCGATTATGCAAAGTTTTATGAGATTCTCTCCTAGAGTATGCGGTTTCTTGTTTTTGGCGATTCGGAAAGCGATGCGATGCGACGTTTCAAGGCGAGCTTCAGTGACTGAAAAAAGGAGCCCAATGTAGCCAGGCACGAAGGTTTTAGCGCAACTTTTTTCAGTTTAATTAACATATCTTTTCCTACTAACTGAGAATGAATTTGATTGAAGTGGTTTTTCAATTTGCTGGGTTTCATGCTCTGTGCCGTGAGCACTTTGCTGCACAAAACACATTGCGGCTTCTCAGCATTTTTATAGACAAAATTGGTGAAGCCCCATTATAGAAAAGCTTCTTTGTAGGGTCGTTTTGTCCAGATGATATGGTTCCTACAAAATATAGGCAGCTATACGTCATATATTTTCATGATTTAATGTGGGTGACATTTTCGTAAACGTTTGCAAATCAATGCTTTCTTATCGACAGCGAAACCATTGTATCATGGCTTCTCCTCAAAAACAACTGTAGATGAATGTAAGCAACCTAACACCTAATGACCACTGGCGTCCAATCTGCTGTTTCCGTCTTGGTTGTGACTACAAACGCAGTGTTTCTGTGCCCTTTCAAACGCCTGCTGTTATCTCCATTCAAGGCATCTTATGACCCTTTCATGTGTGATTCTTGATCAAACATGAACAGATGTCAGTGCCTTCTCATGTATCATTCCCGCATAATAACCCCCCAGCACCAGTCTGTTTCGATAGGTCGTGAACGCTAATCGTGCGCTACCTTAAATGCCAACTGAGCCAACGCTTCAATACTACTTTACAATCGACTCCAGAATTCGACCCAGCGAGCTACAGCCTGACTCAAAAGAACAATGATAGCTGCGGGAGCCGACAGAGACGAGATCTACAATTGCAATGACCAAAGACTAGCCACTGATGGCTAATCAAAAGTGCATAAGAAGTTAGCGACATGTTTTGTTGCAGATGATATTGTTATTAAGCCTGTTTTAAGACTGATTGAGGAGCCGATCTTCGTACTATTATTTACCCCCCCCCCGTAAAATGTCGTTTTATCCTTTTGGGGACAATTACGCCCAGGTTAGGAACCCCTGATCTATTGGGATCTCACATAACAAACAGCCAACCATAAGAACAAGGTCCAGGATTTACATGATCTAGAAACTAGTCAACAACAGTGAGTGAGTGTTGCACATAGTAAAGACCCTATACTCACCGTCTTCATGTTCTTCATCCTTCTTACCTAGGCCAACGACAAAGTTGTCAACAACAAGTGCGTTCTGAGGGTGCAAGCCATCCAATCACATCCAGGTTCTAATTCTTCATTGTAGATGTTCATACTAATTTTATAGAAGTTTACTCTTAAGTCTATCGCTTATAGCTGCCCCTCTTACTCCAGATTCTTGTGAGTTCAATTACCAGGATTCAGAACTACTACATAGCCATGAACAAAGCAGCCATCAAATTTGCTAAAAGAAAGATGACACCTAATTTGTACATTACCGTATTAATATGCTCCAGAGACCTACCAAACCAGACATAGGTATCCTGTACAACATCAGGTAACAGATTGAAAGCACTGGCAACTTTCGTACCCACTTAAAACCGAAAAGCGATTTTCCGTACTGTTGTACACTTTTCGATCATCGTGGTCGTTGAACAAGAAAATGCTTTATTTACCTGTACCTGCCGTCACGGATATGGTTTGCCAAACACGAGAATATGCACTTTATGTTTGCCACATGGATGCATTCTGTATATGTAATGATGCATATATGCACCTATAGTTTCTACGATGTAGCCTTGACATTAATGAATCTAATCATTTGGTTACAACAATGTAACCCGACGTGCTAGGTAACATAGGAATACATTTCTACGATCAGTGTAGTTAAATCTATAAGGTAGGGGAATTGGCATTCGCGTTATAGAAAATAAATCATTTTTTGTTGTACAATGTTATTAACACCCAACAGATTCGCTGCCTTCAGGTAAGGCATGGTTTGTTACAGCAGGGGATCATGAGCACTTACCAGTAATTAGTGAAATTAAATGAAAAGTGGTAAATGACTCATTTGTTGTAGTTGCAGTAAAATTCGTCCAGTACTCACGTGATCATAGCTGGGAGGGTCGATAGACCAATTAGTTTCAAGCAGCTTCTTACGAGTGGGGTTCATAAAAATATTTACAGCGTGACCACAGATTACAAATCAAACCCACTATACCCAACTTAACAGAACACTTCAAGTTCAAGTTCAAGTTGGACTGGAACGATAGGATTAATGAGGGTATACGGGTGTTCTCCGAGCTGGTTGATTGGGTTGCAGACGTTTCATCGTCAGGCTAGACGACATCATCAGTGCGGTTTATGCGAGCCACTTGCAGATCCAAGTGATTATTAATCATTTGATTCGAACGTCAGGAGTCTATTGGTTCACGTGAGCTGACCGTGTGGTCAACGCTTGCGTGCTATTAGCTAAAGTCGGCCTCAATGATGTTCCTTTGTCTCTTTGATCTGGGGCGGAGTATTGTTTTAACCCTCAGTGCTTCATAGGCAGTATCACGGTCTAAGTGTCGGTTGATTGAGTTCTTTCCCGAGTACCAAGCCTCGATGAACTCGCGTGCTTTTCGAGTTTTTGCTCTGCCTATGATCCTAACATTCTCCAAATCAAACTGATGATTCTCGGCATCCATATGTACCGACATCAGGCAGTTCTGGTCATGTCGGCGGATGGCTAGGCTATGCTCATGTAGCCTAGTGCCGAGCTTTCTTCCTGTCTGGCCCACATAGTATTTGTCGCAATTTTTGCAGTGGATTTTGTAAATCACACCACTTGTTTCTTCTTTGCCAAGCCGGTCCTTACCATTGAAGAGCTTGTCACAGTTGGTTTCCGTCGGCTTGTGAGCAACTCTGATTCCGAAAGGTAGTAGCAGTCTAGCCGCCATACATAAATGGTGTCTTTGAGATGGCTGCTAGACTGCTAGTACCTTTCGGAATCAGAGTTGCTCACAAGCCGACGGAAACCAACTGTGACAAGCTCTTCAATGGTAAGGACCGGCTTGGCAAAGAAGAAACAAGTGGTGTGATTTACAAAATCCACTGCAAAAATTGCGACAAATACTATGTGGGCCAGACAGGAAGAAAGCTCGGCACTAGGCTACATGAGCATAGCCTAGCCATCCGCCGACATGACCAGAACTGCCTGATGTCGGTACATATGGATGCCGAGAATCATCAGTTTGATTTGGAGAATGTTAGGATCATAGGCAGAGCAAAAACTGGAAAAGCACGCGAGTTCATCGAGGCTTGGTACTCGGGAAAGAACTCAATCAACCGACACTTAGACCGTGATACTGCCTATGAAGCACTGAGGGTTAAAACAATACTCCGCCCCAGATCAAAGAGACAAAGGAACATCATTGAGGCGGACTTTAGCTAATAGCACGCAAGCGTTGACCACACGGTCAGCTCACGTGGACCAATAGACTCCTGACGTTCGAATCGAGTGATCAATAATCACTTGGATCTGCAAGTGGCTCGCATAAACCGCACTGATGATGTCGTCTAGCCTGACGATGAAACGTCTGCAACCCAATCAACCAGCTCGGAGAACACCCGTATAACCTCATCCGCATCCCGAGCTACAAATATTCTCACCGATAGGATTAATCTCGTGAGTGTTCCTTCTTGAGCGGGTCATCGATGCAGGAGTTGTTAGGGGTGCTCCGACTTCTTGATGGGTCTAAAACGAAAACACCCGAAAAAACACCCTGGTCCACAAATTTAACGCCCACTTTCCTTACATTGGCTCTCCCTGCTATGTCAGTTACGTGAAGTAAGTAAGGGAGGAAGATAAATCGAAGGAAAATAGTAAGGGAAATCAATTAAAAGAAGAGAATAATACCAATGGTGAGGAAAAGTAAAGAAAATAGCATCGAAGTATGAAGATGGGAATTAGTCAGGAAAAAGCGGAAGATTTCGTGTTGCCACCCAAGAGCATCTAGTTGATGCACAAACCCCTTAACCGTAGCTTCCTTGACAACATTTTCTGGAAACAAGTTCCAGTGCTCGATGACTCGACGCGATAACCATGTTTCCGCCCTAACTCGATTGGACCGCGGTTTGTCCAGCTACATACAATGCGCGCGGAGACCAGATAATCTAGCAAGACTAAATAGCCAAGGCAAATCAGGGCCAACCTTTCCAGACAAAATACGGTGGATTAGGATTAGGTCCCCTCTAAGCCTTCGATAGTGCATTGAATGCAACACCAAACTAAGTAGGCCTTCGGGGTACCTTTGTCTTCATAAACCCTCGACCAACCTAGTACCGACAAGCAACACCCTTTCTAGTGCCATTTTGTCCCGGACAAGGCATGGTGGACAGGCCTTGATGCAGTATTCTTGGTGGAGTCGCACAAACGCTGAGAAGAGCTTCACAAACACATTAGCGGTTAGGGTCCCGAAAGAACGACGGATAAACTGCAACATTCGGAACCCTTTACTAGTCATCTTCTTGCAGTTGTCTCCAGAGTGAAGTGTGGAACAGTGGATGACACCTAGATCAACCTGTGGAGTCACGTGAGGAAGTTCACTCCCATCGAGCACATAACTTGTAGAGGAATCAGACGCTCCGATACGCAGCACCGAACACTTTGCCCGGTTTATGGGCAACAAATACAAGACAGATCATTCCCAGAGTATATCCAGAGCTCGTTGAAGAGCCACAGAACCTCCAGGGATATCAACAATATTGCAGAGTTTTACGTCATCATCAAATAAGAGGAATGTTACCTCAAGCTCCCTCGGCAAGTTATTCACGTAGACTGAGGACAGCAGCGGACCCAGGACAGAGCCTTGCGGAACGCCGCTAAGGACAGCTTGTTGAAATGAAAGACTGCTTCCCACAGGAATACACTGTTCCGGTCCATTCAGAAAAGCTGACACTCACTAAAGAGCGCGACCAGATATTCCATAGGACCTCAAGTTCAGTGAGAGTCGCGAATGGGGCAGTGTCAAAGGCCTTGGCGAAGTCAATGAACACCAAATGTACCGCATGTTCACTGTCTACGGCTTCAGCCCAGCTCTCACGAGCTACCAGTAAGATCGTTTGATACGAAAATCCTTTGCGAAACCCATGTTGCTCGACGCTAAGCAGGTTAAACATATTTAAATGGTTCTCCACTATACTTCGTATAGTTTTTTCAAGCAACTTAACGACCATACTAGTCTAGCTGACAGGCCTGTAATTAGCCGGTAGATCTTTGTCACCGCAATTGAAAATCAACCAGAAAACAGCCTTCTTCCCTTCGGTAGATAAGAAACGCACACACTGTACACATTAGCTAGAGGTGGGAAACATCTCAGGTGCTGTGCCCCAATACCTAAAAGAAAAAAGGGAATAAAATGCAATAAAATGCAACAGCTGAGTTACTGGTAACGGATAGGCCTCGTTCCGGTAAGCTACCAGCCGGCTACTGCTATGCAGCAGAAAATAATAATTTAATAAGTGAAATTATAAAATGCAAAATGATAAGATCGTGGTTGGAGGGGGAGGCTAAATGGGACTGGGTGGGGCAAAGAAACTAACAGCACGAACGCCACTGATGTCGGCTGCTAGCCATATCAACAAGTGTATCCAGCCAAACGTGTTCATCGTCTTTCGGACCCCAACCATGGAGCCGAGAAGCTCCAACCGAGGCCAACTCAAAAGTGAGGGCCTTCATTCCTCTCGACCAAGTCATCGCTTGGCCACCCCTCCTCTTTTTCCATCCACACCCCCGGCGCGCAAGCAACACATGTCGCGGGAGTCGGTGGGCTGGCCTGCGTAACGTGTGGCTAAACCATCGGAGCCTGGTGCGTGAAATAACGGTGCTGAGCGGTTCATTTCCTTTTCTTGGGCCCTAAACAAGGCGTCGGACACGTTCCTTGCTCACGCGGTGTTCCCACCAGATGTGAGCTAAATCGCGAAGGCATCGGTGGTCGAACGTAACTAGCCTCCATGTCCGCTGATCTAAGGGGCCAGGTTTCACAACCGTACAGTAGGGTCGAACGTATCGCAGCATTGTACACCCTACCCTTCAGGGCGAGCATGATGTCACGTCAGCGCCATAACTGGCGAAGGTTAGCAAAGGCGCTTCGAGCTTCTGCTATACGGTTCGTGATCTCATCTTCCGTCCATGGGCACTGATACAACTTCTCAGGTGGTTGAATTTTTGTACGTCTTCTAGCTGATCCCCACCAAGGGTCAGCAAAGAAAGCCGTTCAAACCAATCTTAAAGAAACGCTTTGCACTTCGATAATGCAAATCAAAGCCCGAAGTGGCCGACAGCCAATGGTAATCTGTCCAGTGCCGCTTGACACTTCTGGGAGCTGTCACAGATTAGGGCAAAATCGTCAGCATATTCCAAGTCAAGAAGTCGTTCTCCTGGGAGCAGATCCACACCTTCTAAGTCGTGTCCTGTGAACGTGATTTCCATGACTTCGTCAAAAACGAACTTGAAGAGGAAAGATGACAGCGGGCTTCCATGTCTCCCACCGCTGGAGATATTAAAGGGCAACGACAGCTTGCCGTAAGCCCTCATTCTGCCTGGGCTATGCGCGTATAATGATCGGATAATATTGACATATTTCTCAGCTGCCTTTTTCCTGAGTAGACAGTCCCAAAGTGTACGTCTATGCACCGATTCAAATGCACCTTTAATATCGAGGAACAAGACAATGGTGGGCCGCCAATATATGTGACGGTGCCCCAACAACTGACGGAAAGTGAAGGCGGGGTCTATGCAGCCACGACCTAGAGGAAACTCGGCTTACTCTTTACGTATATGGCTTTCACGAGTGCCAGTCATTCTGTGAAGGATGACAGAGGCAAACAATTTGGAGGCGATGGAGATCAGACTGATTCCTCTATGGTTGCCGCATTCCGAGCGTGAGCCTCCCTTAAAAATTGGGACTATGACGGAGCGGCTCCAGTCGGTTGGGGCAGTTTCCTGCTCCCACAGTTTCACTTGTAACTCCTATAAATCATCCACAAGAGCAGTTCCCCCAGAATTTGAAGAGGGTTAGAGGTAAATCATCTGGTCCCGCGGCTTTATTCAACTTTAACTGTGCGATGTCAATTTCGACTTCTGAGCGAGAAGGTGGATCCAAAGGGACATCCCAGGGAGCGGGGAGATCAATGACCGGCTAGAAATCTAACCATTCCGATCGATTAAATTGCCTTTCAAAGTGCTCAGCCCAACGTTCCAAACGTTTTGACAGGTTATGGATAGGCTGTCCACTCTCTCCACCTGTAGTTTCATTAACACCAGGTCTTCTGCTGCCCGTTTCCCATATCAGCCAGAATAACTTACGATGGTTACCGAGGGCAGCAGACATTTCCATCTCTGATGCACGATGAGACCACCAGGATTCGCGGTCTCTCTTCAGGCTAGCAGGGAGTTTTGCCCGGAGCTCTTTGCGAGTTTCTTTGTGTTCGCTCCCAGCCAGAATATGCCGGCAAGCATCGATAAGTTCCAGAGACTGTGAAGAGACCAAATGTCCATGTTGGTGATTAGAATTACCACATGAGCATATTCCTGCTGCTAGTAAGGTCTGGTGAATATGAGACCAGTGAGCTTCAAGTGCATCCAGTGAGCGCTTACTCAACTCGCATTATAGCATAGTTTGTTAGACATTCAGAACAGCTGGTTTCGCCAGTTGGCTGGTGTCAATGGGCTCATAACGTCGTCTTGGGAGTCCGCCAAAATGCATCCGCAGGTCAGCGCATACAACTGCATGTTCGGTGTCCATACCTGTGCTCCAAATCGAGCGACAGTACCGGACGCAGCCTCTCCATCGGTAACTTATCGCCATGTGATCGACTTGCTTTCATAGCTGATTCTAGATTAGTGGGCGCCAAGTCACCCTCCGGCGGGTGCTGTGTCGGAAATTAGTGCTCTCAAGAAATAAGCGAGCATCTTCACACAAATGAAGTAACCGCTCACCATTATCATTACGGGAGCCTACACCACGTTGGCCGCCCAAATGCAATTCATCAGTGAATAATTTTCCAACTTCAGCTTTCAGATCCCCAGCCAGCACAACAATGCCCGAGCTCATTCTGTGGCGAAGGACCTCGTTCAATTGGCGATAGAGTTTGTGGTTGCATAGGCAGCGATGACGAATAGAGACCTGTTAGTTCCGCGCGACTTCGAAGCTTGGAATGGGCCGGCCAATCGGACAGCACACAACCGCGTACTGATTGGAATCCAGTCAACCAGAGCAGCTTCAGCCCGAGGACTCAGGGCAATACCAACACCGGCTTAGCCGGTGATCGAAGCTGCATCGTCACCGGATATGCGCAATCAGTAAGTGCTGCTGGTGTCAGCTGAAGGAGATCGCGTGGGGGGCACGGAGCTCGAGTTCTGCAGGCGGGTCTCCGATAAGCAGCAGATATCAATCGAGAGGGTCTCTATTGTTCGGGCAAATGCTACCTGTTGACCTATCTCTAGCAATATGTGTACATTAAGGCATGTCAAATTGAAGGATGATCGAGGGGTCCCAATGGAAGTCGATGAACTGGGCTTGGCCGCTTGGTTGGATATGGGCCTGTCGAATAAACAGGAATGACGCTCCGCGTTCACATGTGAGTTGAAACTGGAAGGTAAAAGTCTAGCAAAGCAAGATGGGGGAGGGCCAAGAATTGGGGGTTGAAAACAGGAGGGATAAAAGGGAAGTTGGAACGAGGTGGTAAGAGAGTCAAAGTGTAAGAAAGGGAAAAAGAATATGGGAAGTCTTGGGCAGTAGCATCCAAACCCCTATCCACCCTGCTCGATGCAGCAGATAGAACCCCATTGATTATCTTCTGCATTGACCAAAGCATCAAGAAACTGTTTGAACAGAAATTCATTGTATTGCGTGGGCAGGATACTGTCAGGTTGCTCAAGCCTAGATAGGAGAACGATTAGGGTACTCAACCAAAGTCTTTAGTTCAAAAACCTTACCGCAAGACAGCAGATTTGGCGTTGGGCTACAAGGAGCCCGTTTTAAGGAATAAGGAGCCACTTCATTCCAACCCCCAACCTGGAGGCCCAGGAGTCTGAGTCTGTCTGGCCTCTAACCATTGATGAATCTGGTATGAGTGGCTCTGAAGGTGCAAAAATAGCACCACGCAGCATAGCTCAATGGATCACTGAGGCGCACAAACCATCGCACCATGGTAAGCTCCAGCCACATTGTGATGGAAGTAAGACACAGCTGTTGAGTAGCTTCTGAAACACACAAGTCAGAGGTCCACTGAGTTCCACTGCCAATTCGTACAACACTTTTGAGTGAACAGAAACTGCCCGGAAGCCTTAGTTGGGTTTACCTCTCTTAGCAACTGGAGAACTTGAGACTCAGTTACAGAAATTTCATCCAGACCACAGTCCTTAGAGACTCACGAAGCTAATTCTTTGCATGGCTTATTTGTTTCGCGAACAAATACGCTTGAGTACTGCTCACCAAGCACGCATGCCCTGTCATAGTCGCTATAGGCATGGGTCCCATCTCCTAGAAGCATTGGTGGTATGGGCGTTTGCACTACAGCGTCGTTTAACGTAAGCGAAGAATTTCTTGGGATTTTTCGAGGCAGTACCAGCTAAGCCCTTTTCATACTGAAGCCGGGCCAACCTAAGATGTAGCTTGTACACATTTCGAACCAGCAGGTAGTTGTCAAACGTGCTGTTCGACGGAGCTGTTTGGTGAGTTCGCCAGCATTTAAACCGCTTCTTTAGCAAACCCTTCCACGCGGAATTTATCCATGGAGGCTACGCTCTCGATTTCCTTCTTTTTACCAATGGGATTTGAGGTGCAGCATTGTTGACGAGGTGGGCCTTAATTTTTTCCCGGGCTATGTGAACAGTGTCGGTCTCAGATATCACATAAGTTGATGACTTAGCTTCATCTCGCATCACTTGGTAGTCCGCGGCCCAAATGTTCGGATGCCAACCGGTGGTAGCTTGGCCAGGCCTGATAAGGGTACACTGGAAAGACCAGCAAACGTGATCGCTGGCGCCAAGAGCCGAGTCGTAAGCAATGTTAGTTACAAAGTCAAGTAACCTAGCAAAAACAAGATCTAAAATGGACGACTGCTGATTTCTCATGTACCAAGTGGGAAGGTTCACGAACTGGTGTGGTGGTACCTGCAGGGTTAAGTTCAGCAGTTCTGTACCGAACGATCCCAGAGCCGAACTGCAAGACAGATCATCCCAACAAACCACTGGGAGGTTGTAGTCTCCCAGCACCAGATACTTGTTCGTACAGTGAGTGCGTATAAACTCAATGATTCCAGTGGAGGTGCTCATAGGGCTTCTATACACTAACACGACCGTAACCTGAACCGAGGAAGCGCAAATCAAGACTGCGAGAGCCTCAACAGATTTGTCGAGAAACTGAAAAAGCGGGTCCTCAGTACGTCGGTGTGATAACTCACATAAAGAGCTACACCACCCAATGGAGCGGTTAGCGCGGAACAGTGCGTAGCCAGGCAGATATACTTCGTCATCTGTGATTTCCTCAGACAGTCACTTTTCAGTGTAAGCAAGTATATCTGGACGAGATTTGTCTACAAGCAGACCCATCTCACACATGTTGTTCCTCAGGCTACGCACGTTACTAAGTACTACTTGGGGGACTTCTGCACGACTAACCCTGGGTCGTGCGCAAGTAGAATAGGTTCTGGAAAGGCGGAAAAAGACCGCCGGCTGACCATCTGAAAACCCACCAATCGGAGACCTTACTCGCCGGCTGCACGCCGGGCTTTTAGGTCTCTGATGGTTTCCTTTAACTTTAACCTATCCGCTAACGGAAGGTCTGGTTGCACACTAACCTTGCTACTTTTGGGCGTGAAGGCAAATGACAGTAAGGCCCTGCGCTCTTCTGGGGTGGAGAGGACCACCCTAAGCAGACAGGGTTGAGGATTTGGCTGACCAACCGGAACGTTCCCCAACCCAATGAACTTCCTGATAGTAACGCCAGGGAAACCTGGTGGTAAAAGCCTGGTCACACAAAATTTAAGCCAACCAAGATCATCAAGCATGCGCTCGGTGGGAAGAGTGGCAGTGGATTCAGTGACGTTTCTGAAAATCCCACTGCTATCTGTGTAAGAATCGCCCCGAGGAGGTGTATTTACGCCACATGCTCTACCATCCACGACAGGTGGTTGTTTAACAGGAATCGGTGGGAGCGAAGACGACGGCACCTCATGTCTCACTGAGGGAATTACAACACCAAGTGATGTTTCCAACTCACTTCGTTCCGATCGTGGTCTTTTACAAGAACGAATTGCCTCCCGCTTTTTTATTTATCAAAAACCATATGCCTTCTTAGTTTATTAGATGCGATGTATGACTTCAATCCTTGAGACATCTACTCTTCAGGGAGGCTTGGATGAGTTTGTGCTGTGGTCATTCTGCCGGTATCTCATTCGGGACATTGCTAGATGCCGTGATATCACATTCGCTTTTCTTCGGGTTGATAAGCTGCAGGTTTTCTTGAGTGCTAATTCTTCAATGTCAGCAAGTAATCAAATCATAACCAGGACCTCAACTGTCAAATAAATTGGAGATTTATTATCCCAAGGCCTATCTTGATCTACCCATGTCGCCGAAACTTTTGACAATAATAGAAGGCTATCTTTTTTGCCCTCAGACTTAGAATGCCTTCTTTACCTTGTGACCTGATCTTCACATTTATGACTGCATGCATTCTGTATCACTGGCTTTACTGTTCTCTAATAATCTCTCTTGGCTTACTCAAGAAAGAATGTGCATTGTCATTACGTTCATAAAAGCTTATTTACGGATGCATTGGACCCTCTAGCTAGGCGCTTGTTGATTTTATTATCAAGAAACCTGCAGAAGTTAGCACTAGCTTTTGTTTAAAAGTTTCAAATGACTCATTCCACCCACTATCCAGTACTGCATCGAAATCACCATCTCTTTCTTCTACAGGCTCTAAATTTACAGTTTTATTTGCTCATGCGGATTCTCTCCACAGTGTTATCATACCATGGTAACAACGGTTGCTTAAAAACTTGTATATAATCCATGTGTGTGGTCCAGAGGAGAGCACCTAAATATTGCATAACAGACAACTGCAGTAAACACATTTGACCCAAAGTGGCACACTGGAACTGAATCGGATAAATATACAAAGGAAGACAAAACCAATTGAAAATTGTAAGTAATCGGTAAATGCAACTGGTTTCACCGATATATTTATGGCATTTTAGCTTAAGCCACTTTCCACTTTTCCCAGAAATTCGATGAAAACTTCTATTTAGGAATTAAGAACAAGATGTTCAGATGGAAAAAGCGCTTGGTAGCTGGTGTGTATACACCAAAGTTAGAGGATGAAGGAAGTTGATAACAGAGAACATGTATTTACTTAGTAAACTGTTATTGTTCGATATTTTGTAGCCGCTTGATATGATGTCGGTCAAAAATTTTCGTACCCATTAAGTCACACAAAATAGAAATAAAATGCGAACTGGCAGAAGTCGAAAATACAGTGCAAATAATCACTAACAAAATACCCCGGGATAAATTGAAAATGATACACACTGCTTTGTTCAATACGATTCTAGTTTGGAAAAGTGACCGTTATAAATGTCCCTTGAATCGTTGTCACAAAACTGCCAATCAGTTGGTAATAGGTAAAACGCTTCGCATGATGCACGAAAGGCATTTGAAACCCTTCTAGCCCTGTGGTGTTTGAGTTATCCGTGGAAATTTTGTGTAAATTCCACTTATCATGGTCGTGACTAACAACATCCACGGCTGTACCACTTCTCGACCGCTGTCTGTGATTGCCGGTTATGCAGTTGGCAATTAGTGCACAGGCGCACAAACATGTAGCGCAACTGTCCGTGTGTCTACGTGGGTAGCTTTTGCATGCAGAATCGATGAGATCCGAAAAGCCCATTTAACGATCTAAAATAATCTCCTTAGCTAAAAGAAAATAGTAGTATTGATAAAGGCAAGTACAACTGTTGGACGCGATTAGAAGTTTAATTTTTGACGACACACTTTATGTTCATGAACGTGAAATATAAAAGAACGCTATCTATTATCGCATCGTCAGGAGTAGCCAAGCCTACTGGTTATAATTAGACGAGCGTATATGGATCAAGAAAGCCGGAAGCATGTAATAATCTCTAAACCATAAAGCTTGTGGCACACCGACGAAAACGGACTGATATGTGGCGTTAGTACACTAGTTTCGGCATAGAAATTGCTAACTAAAGAAGGTATTTTTTGCAGGAGCCTAAACATTCCATGAAACTTGATCTTTTATCCGTCACAGACACGTTATCAGCATATAGGTCACAATTATTCCTCAAAACTGTTTACTGATAGTCAGCCACTCACCCCAAAGAAGAAAGATGAACTGTGTAACGTTAAGACGGCACAATATATAACATTTTCGCTGTATTATCTTAACGAACAGATAATATCGGAATAAATAACTAAACCCATCAACACGTTTTGTGTCAATAGAACAACCTAATAAAAGATTCTGGTAGATGACACTTAAAATTAAACAGCGTGCGCCGCAGCGTAATTCATTGAGAGTTAGACCAATTCGAATGGGCTGCCAAGTGGAGGGTAGGTGTGTGAAACTACAGGCAACTAATGTCAACTGCAGCAATAGTTTGAGGTAATAGAGTTTCCGCCGTTGTGCGCTCTGTTTTCCCTCTGTGCATTTGCATTAGTTATCCAGTGTTATGCATCTTTTGGTTCACTATCACTCATCAAATTGATGCCTTTAATCTAACATAATCCATCTTCCTTTCTTTCTCTTTCCAATGCAAGTTTATCTAATCAGTTTATAGGGGAGCGAAGCCGCAAAATAGCACTCCGATATTCTTCTAGACAAGAAAATCTTCTAGCAAGTGAGCATGAAGGAAAATTGGTCATTTAATGGACTACATTGTCGCATTATCCGAATGACACTGCATGTGGATCGAAGCCGTTGATATATGTAAACATCTGCGCGATCAATTCCATAAGGTAAAATGACAAGGTTATTTGTTTTCTATTCACCAGGTATATCAACTCAAGCATGTAATTATGACCAGAAACATAAACGTGCCCAAATGCCAAACTTACCATAACTTTTTGTAAAAAGAAGCGGCTCACATGAAATCAGTATTAATGCATTTACCTAAGCAACGATAAAGCTGCCGCATACGTAGCATAAATGAGAATGCAGATCTTCGGTAAAACGCTTGGTCAGGTTGCAGTGAAATGGGAAGCAAGTTAAATTGTTTTAACAGTCCAAGGTACGCACTTATATTAACTTTTCAGTCTGGACTACTTAAACTTCAGTGTCTGGCAAATCAAAGAAAACGTGAGTAAATTTAGCGGTTGTGAGTTTATAAGAATTAACCATGATAATCAGATGCGCAGGGTAAAAATAAGTTTAAAAGCAAAATATACAGAACTCTTTTTTGACCCAGTTTCATAAGAGTACTACGAAACGATGCCAGTTCCTATCATCAACGGTTAAAATCAAACAAGAATTGTGTGCCTCATTAAGGTTAAATGAGACTCGGGGAAGTATAATATGTGATAATGAACCCCCAACCGTTTTGAGCAGATTAACTAGCCACAAAAGCGCTTTTTGGATATGTTTAAAAAAATTCAACATACTTACCTATTTCTAAGAGATCAGATTGCGGAATAATGGTTAAGTGTGATAACATGTTCAAGATGTACACGATCTTGTAGTGTTCCAACAAATTTGTGTGTGACTCAGTATAAAAGCATAACACAACACAAGCGGATATCAAAATAGCAAACTTGAGGAAAGAACTAAAAGGTGATAACGACAACATTAGCTCCTTAGTTGAGCGACTGACACATTGAGGCTCGCATTGACATCGTATCGATGGTGTGACAGTCACTGCCTACAGTGATCGATATGTCTGCGTCTGCTACACACTCCGTCGACAAGTGGTTTGTGGAACTTCTCGAAGCAGTACGCAACAAATTGTCCGGTCACACTGTGAGTGACACATTTGCATTCATTCAACAGGTAGAAAACATGAACATGAAAGAAACATGGACGCTCTCCTTTGATGCAGAATCTCTGTTTACGAATGTTCCATTGCTAGAAACGGTCAATTTCATAGGTTAATACCAAACAGAGGACAATAGTTCTCTTCGTATCCCTGTTCGAAATGTGAAAAAGTTGATTCTGAGTTGCACTTTCAACAGCCAGTTCCTATTTGGTGGAAAATACTACCGACAAATAGACGGAGTTGCGATAGGATCGTCCATGGAACCGCTGCATGCAAAGGTTTTTTTCGCATAAATTGAACGCCAACCTATCAAGTCAAGTCAAGGCAAATAGGCTTCATACATCTAAATAGGTGCATTATCAGCATTGACACCATCACTGAGGATACACTAAATGAATGGGACCAGTAAAAAGTACCTAACCACAGATTGCAGAGTTAACTAGTCAAAAGTATGTGGATGTCATCCAAGCAACTGCATGCGTAAAGCATTTGTGACTTTCATATGGTCGACAAGAAGCGTGACAAATAAGGCAAGGTTGTGTTACGCTAAAAAAAGTGCAAGAGCACAAAATCCTAAATTTTAAGCGTGTGTAAGAGACAGCTAACTTTTGTGCGAGAGTATCATGTTGCGGGTAAGAGCGATCACTTAGAACCTTAGAATCAAAATTCATACAAGCGTTAAAATGCTTACGAGAGATAAAAAGCAACTATGGAATCTCTCGGTAAGCCAGCACATCTGAAAATATGTTCAGTCGATAGCACAATCAAGACATATTCCTTCTGCAGTAGTCCAGAAAGATTACTGGAGAACAACACAACCAGTGGGGTAGTATGCATGCAGTTACAAAGCTCAAAATTAAGCTTCGCGGTACGGGAATTTATTAAGTCGGAAAGCATAAAAGGATAACCTTCTGACCTTGTGTAAGCTCTCCTAAAGGTGCATGGACCAAGAGATTTTGTGAACATTAAACACAGAGATATTTGACAGTGGATGAATTGGGAATGACTTTGTCCTCCAAAGTTAAAAGAGGAGAGGCATCTAGTTATTCGCATTTGATCAGGGTGGAGAAAGGAAAAGGTTACATCAGTACATTTCAAAGCATCAAGGTTAAGGGACCTGGTTGAGGACCAACTCACAAGTTCGTATCAACCACATTGAAGCATAGACGTCTCAGCGGTGGGAAATCTGCACCCCAAGACAACAACGTCCGCATATTTACACCCAATGAATGCTGATGGTATGGGGAGGTTCTCCATATGAAGAGAATAAAAATGATAGGATCGCGCCCTGTAATACACCACAGTCAGCGCGGAGCGCAAAGCATCTTTTGCCGTTTAACTGGTTAAAGTGTATACGATCAGTGAAATAGTCAAGCAAAAGTTAAAAATTTCAGGGTGGACTCCTTTCAAATAAGGTAGGTTAAGGAGAACTGAACGATCATGACCTCTAAACGCATTTGAATAGTCAAGAAAGAGAAGTCGTACGGACCTGCACTTCTTATATAGCGCGGAAGCTATTGAATGCACAAAGCATGAGACTGCAGCGAGCGTGGTGTGCTGGGGTCTGAACGCAAACTCGAAGACATCAGCAGCACAAGTGGCTGTGGAAAGCCGTGGAACTAGTAGCTTTTACAGGACTTTTAAGAGCACGGGATTACAAGCAATAGGCGAATACTTTTCAGGTTACCTTTTAAGAATTAACCTTATGCTGGTTGACCTCCAGATGTCGGGAATGGCACCCGTCGTGAGACACTTGTTAAACTTATTTATGTAGCAGGGGGATTTAGTAGGTTTTTGTGTAGATTCGTCGCAGTTAAACACAGACAGACAGCCACCACACATCCAGGAAAGCGCTAGACGGCCGTTTCGTCCTATTGGGACTCGTCAGTAGCGGGCACCCGCCGAATCATGTTAAATCTTGTTAAACTTATCAATCAAGGGTAATGTGAGGGAATCGGGGCACTGCTTCAAAACTACGGGTGATAAGCCATCAGGGCCACTAGGTTCATTTTTATTTAGCCTCTTGAGTTCTCTGTTGACATCGACTTGATCAAATAAGGCGGCAGGGTATGAGCTAGTGGAAGAGGATAATGGAAAAGCACTCGACGGAGAGAAACTAAACTCGTAGCTGAGTTTGTCAACATCCCCGATTCCAATATCTACGATGGTACTTTTACCACAGATTTGCATCAACAGCCTCCAGAGATCCCGGCAGTTACAGTTTCCCAGTATCGTTTTAGTGTATAAACGATTTAGTGTTGGTATTTCAGCTTTAATTGCTAAAATCAGGCTTGTGACTTGAGTGGTCATTTTGGGCTTGTAAGCAAGTTCTATATACCTTTCAAGTTGTTTCAGTAATGGTGAAGAAAACCCATCTGCCTGCAGACAGATTGTTACGATACGGCGGCATAAGTGGAAGCAGAAGTTTATGTAACTCGTGATATGATCGCATTGAAGCGATAGATCTTAATCAGTAAAACCTAAAAATAGGTTAGAAAGTGTTTCCTGAATTCGTGCAATATTTTCAACCTAGCAACTACGTCGTAGTGTAGCCCTGTATTATCGGTTCGTCAATGCGGAATAATTAGTTTTACTGTACATGATAATGCAAATCTTTAACATACAATGGTCCGAGTTGCATAGTAGTGCAGCTTTCGCATGAAAAACAAACGAATTGTTTTTGCGCAAGCAACCTCAAGCTGTGCGTCTTTTCTGGTCCGGAAAGTTGCCAGGTTTGCCAAAGCAAGTGACTTGCACAACGTTGTATCACCTTTAATAAACTCACCGGCGACAATGCAGGCAGAGCATTCTAGTTTCGACAGCAATCCCAAAGAAAGTTGCTCAATTAAAACTTGCGTTCTGATGATGATGTATCAGGGGCAATGTGGAAGCTTCCGATGACAACGAATTGAATGCCACTGAGCAATTTAGGCTTGTATTAAAATAAATGACAGCTACTAGAACTTGTAGAGTGAGTGAATAATTGATTGACCGAGTTGTACCAGAGTTGGTTAACGTGCGTGATAACCCCGCCACCACGATTCTTTCGCGTATCTGGGTGATCGGACCTAATCGCACGGGATCCACTGATTCTAATGACTCCATCTTCAATATCAGGGTACAACCAGTTTTCTAGCAACGTAATAATACCAGTGTTTATATATTCCTTTCGTAGTACAAGAGCTGTGTGGTCAGTGATTTTCCTTGCAATGAATACACATTGCTAGGGAGGATGTGCGGTAATTGCATCTTCTGCAAATGGCATCGTCGGAGACAAACTTTCCAACCAGCGTGATGTTTCCTCAGGTTGCCTTTATGTTTTCTCACAAGCCATTTAAAAGTGTTCTTGGCTTTAGGTCCGTAGAAGACAAAAGGAGTTTTGCGTGCCGCATTTCGAAATGATTTCAAAAAGCCAGCGGACTAGATTAACATTAGTAACTAGGATATGGTTCAATTAAACAGTACAGATAAAGTAAAACAACAGTTCTGGGTCCGCATTAGATAGTGCAACATAGACGATGTTCCAAGAGGTAAGAGCAACGGCCAATTTGAAGGCTGCGCCAACGTTTTCCTACTCAGCCACCTAGTCACATCCCTTGATTATTATCAACGGTACATGGATGATGTGTTTATTGTTTATGACTCTTATAATGATCATTTTCACCTGGAATCAATTTAGAAAGACGCACTCGTCGTTGAAATTCACATGTGAGATTGAGGAGAACGTTATACTGCCTTTATGATGTTTCGCGGCAACGACGAGAGGACCGATCGTTCGAAAGAAGGGTTTTCCGAAAGACGACCTAGGTGGGTCAGTACACGCATGCCCACAGTAACGCAGCAATAAAGTACAAGCGAAACTTGGTACATTACTTGAACTACCAGACTACAAGGATTCGCAGCACACAGATGCTGGAAACAGAAATGGATTTTATCTTCAAGACCCTGGAAAGCAACGGATACCCAACTGCTCGCACCAAAAATTATCCCCAGCTCCGAGCCGAGTCTGAGGCAAAAATGACCGCTAGGAGAAAGTTTTCCTCTCAGCACCTCACAAATGAGACGTGCAGCTCGGGCTCTTGAGTAGGAAGTTAACTTCCGCGCTGAACCGAACGTCGCCAGAGTCTGCATGCATGCCGAAACTGTACCACACATCACGCACCAGCAAAACCCTGAATCCTGTTCCAGTATTAATCATATTTCTCTACCAGTTCACTTGCACTGATGGTGCGAGGTACCTCGGAGATCCTACTAGAAGTCAGTCAAAGTGGATAATGGAACCCTCTCCCTCATCATTACAACGAGGTACCACCAGTAATGTCTACAGCTGCACCTAAGAACACTTAGTAAACAGTGGACATGATATACAAACGAAAGATGCTTTCAGCATAGTGTATGTAACATCAAAACGCTACGCAATAAGCCTCAGAAGCGTCTACTGGCCACGGTAGAAGCAACTGTGATCACGCGAATCAAGTCGGAACTGTGTAAAGGAGTGTATCTGTGCTATAGCTTAACCCTACCGTGGTACTAGTATAGTCTACTGACTTCAGGCAAAATGGCCAATAGAAGTGGATTTAAATTGACGTCGATTGCCACGGTCCATCCGGTCGCAAACACACGACAGATAGCCGCATCGCTTCTATTTCATTGGTCATGAATCTCATAATTGGAATTGCCTGATGGGAGTTACCTAAAAGTAGTTACTTCGCAGTTTTCATTTTGACATCTGAAGGGAATGATTTATCATTTAACCACTTTTACAATATTTCTGTCCTTAAAAGAGTGGAAAAATTCCTTATATCTTCTTACATTTATCTAATTAACAGCTTACTGTTTCGCACGTCACGAAAAGCTATTTATGTGAATGGCAGTACAATCTTTCGCAAGCCCTTTTAATTAAACGAGAAAAATAATGATTACCTTAGAGTTATGTCTGATTGTAGCTGAGTTCGAAGTGTTTATACCTAAAAATATTTGCAGATGGAGCCAACTGTCGTGCAGCAAGCTGTATGGAACATGAGACATAATTCATTCGCAGTGACCGGTGTGCATTATACTTATTAACAATAAACCGTGGTTAAAATTAATGTGATGCTGATGTATGCAGTTATATAGCTTGTAGTACCTAAAGATGAAGTTCTAGGTGAGGCTGCTAAAGTAGCGCGCAGATCCCACTATTGTAGTTCCGGATGTATAAACAATCAACAATTACATGGTAGTAGTAGGGAGAGTTGGATGGTATAGGTAGAAATTCGTCCCATTTAGACTCAGTCAGCCGTCACACGCCCGGAAAAGCCCTGCACGCGCGTTTCATCCTTTCGGGACTCGTCAGCAGTGCGCATTCCATCGGACCCTGGCAGGGATCGAACCCGCAACTCGACTGTTGCCAGTCTGTGGTTGAAACCACTGAGCTCACTGGTCTCAACCACGGACTGGCAACAGTCGAGTTGCGGGTTCGATCCCTACCAGGGTTCGATGGAATGCGCACTGCTGACGAGTCCCGAAAGGATGAAACGCGCGTGCAGTATTTTTCTGGGCCTGTGAGGACTGTTGGAATGAGTCTAGATGTGACGGATTTCTACCTATACCAATCAGCAATTAGTTCTCAGTTTTCGCTTCTAGCTCCGGGTTCAGCCAGAGAAAAAGAAGTCGATGTTGGAACGTAATGTTAAATGCGAACAAAAGCAAAACTATTCCTTACTCAGGTGCTAGTGATCGGAATGCATAAGATTCGATTCAAAATGAATTAGGCTTTAAATTCAAATGTATCACACTTTAAGAACACCATGGGTGCTTATGATTAGCAGTGAATGCCAATTTTGTGCATATGGCACCATCTTAAAAAATTTAGGCAGCATATTGCTACTATCTCAACTGTTTATGTAGTTATTACGGCATTAACTGCGATAGCTACCAGTTGATAATGTCTCCGAAACAGTGGAAATTAACCTGTGTTGAGTAGCTAAAGCAGACGTCCTAATGACAAAGTTTCCATGCAGCAAGACAAACCTATTTTAAATCAGCTTGTCAAAATGCGCTTCTCAAACTCACCAGCTTAATAGATACCTAAAAAGGAAATTGTTATGCACTGGGCAGGATCATTCAACTACAGTCTCATCGGTGGCATCAAAAGCAAGATCATCAGGCAACTGTTTCACTCACAGCAACTGAACACGGAGTAATACAGCCGCCAACATAGTGGGAGTAGTTAACTTTTAACGATTGCTAGCACACATTATAAACTAGGCGTGATGGTTAAATTAATTTCATGGAGAAATCTAAGTCGTAGGGTGTGCATTACCGTAGCTGTTGGCTAGCTTGAGCTGAAATACCATATACTTTTAAGTAAGATTAACGATGAAATATTTATGATGCAATCCTTGGAAACATTAAGTAACGTAGCCATGTGATCAAATATTGCGAGCAGCCTCATTCTAAATATAAAACGATTATATTTCTCTGTGTACCGAGAAGCCTACAGAGGGACGAACGAAATTTACATGTACGACGTACGTTCGCATGCAGGTCTGTCAATGTTTGGGGTTTGTGCAAGAATCTAATAGGGACGACTTTGTGAATGTATTCTAAGGGAACTTTTACTGTCGTTCGCGACCGGTTCGCGGACATGCACAGTTGCTTGCTTCCGGTGCAGATCCCGGGGAGCTGTGAGGATGGCGGGTTCAAGAAAAGGAAGAAATAAGATAGGGGATGAAACAGTTGGAGTTGCCAGGTAATTAAAACGAGTAATATGTAGTCGTGTAGGAAGACTGGCAAAACAAGATCGAATAGTACAGAATAGATTGTAAGCAGCAAAATCCGTTATTTTGTACCTCAGTGTGTCTCCTTAAGAGTTTTCCAAGCTCCAGCTGCGTTAGCCGATTAATGCATAGAGGGTGAGTTAAGGCAGGGTGTGGTGCCTACCTGTTCTTAAAACTCGACCTCAGTTTAACCTGATCGAGCAAGTTGTGTTGAGTGTTACTGCATGACTGAGAGTCTAAGTGGGCCCAGTTGCTTCCTGTTTACCCTTCATTTGTAGGTAGAGATTTAATGTGTGCCTGGTCATGTAACAGCAAAGTTAATGAAAACATGGGGAAGTAAATCTTTTTGGCTAGTTTGTTCTTTCAGAACGCAAACGAGGTTGCTTACTGTCCGGTTGGCTTGAGGGGGAACTATCAAGCGTGTTGCAGAGCGAGTGAGGCTGGTTAGTCGAACAACTTCCCCTTGGTACCAACTGGGTGGTTTGGAGTTTCGCGAATGGTTCGGCGGCAGAGTTCCGGAAAGTAGTGGGTTTCCACATCGCAGGCTTTCTTCCTATAAAAAAGCACAAACGTTTGTTTAACAGCAGCGTGACGTGGTGAAGGTGGCTCACCACTAATTTAGGTCTCTGCCTCTTACCTTTCCGGAGGATGTTATCTACTTCACGAACGTCATCCAATTCAAAGCGTTCCTTTGAACCCTTCCTACGATGGCGAACCTAGCGAACAAAATCACAAATATCGAGCCAGATTAACAAATTCATTCAAAATGGATTCTTGCGCATGCACCTGGTGCATCGTGACAACGCTGGATGAACAGACAGCACCACCGGTCGTGAGGTCATTGACGAAATCATTCTCCGCACTGATTGGTCGTGGTACGAGCAATGGAAATGACGACGGTTAATGAGGAAACCCACAACCATCGCGGTTATTTCGCTATGTTAGCACTGCAGAACGACCAGCTTGTACAACCGCAGTCTCGTATCGTGCCTACGGGTCAGCGTGTGATCCTCAGGCGACTGTTTGGTGAGTGTTAATCAAATGCTGTGGAAACGGCTCGCTGGTATAATGCTGCCAACTGCACAATGAGGTCGGTTAACGCGGTACGTGCGTTGACTATTTGAGAAATTTAACCAAACTGGAAGCGTGTGCGACGCAAAGCGAACCGGCAGGGATGACGTGTCCGCTTGAGCTGTTGTTGACGAGGTGGCACGAAATGGTGGTGGAAGCATTCGGTGAATTGTGCAGCATTGTGCCTTCGTACGATCTTCTGTGCATCGAATATTGAAGGAACGGAAATTCCGAAGGTATCGTGCACTCCGATTGTGAGAACTGTATGGCATTTTTCCTATGTTATTTGGATATCATGGACTTGCACTTACTCGTGTTTACGAATGAGGCAGTTTTCCGTCCGCATGGCGCCGATAAGCGACACGTTTGGGCTACCGATGACCCATGACTATGTATCGCTTCGCATGTGTAACATGGTGCACTGCTCATGGCATGGACTGGGTTGACATGGCGAAAAATTATCGGACCATTTTTCTTTCCAAGAATGTGACAGGTAACTCAAATTTGTTACAGAATTAATGCTTCACATTTCTTAGCATCCTCGTACAAAGAAATGTTACAGTCCAGGGTCATTCCACAGCTGCAGGCCGAAGGCTTATTGAGTACCGCTTGGTGGCAGCAGGATGGTGCGCCTGCTCATTCTGTACAAACGGTACCTGATTGCCTTAATGAACATTCCGTTAATCGCCGGATCGGTCGTGAAGGACCGATTGATTCGCCTGCACGGTCTCCTGATTTGGATAATTCGGATAATTTCATATAGGGTATTTGAAACACCGAGTGTTTAAAACCAGGCCAACCTGTCTGGAGGAAGTGAAACGGAACATCGTAAATGAAGGCCGCCGTATATCGGTGGACACTTTGCAGGAAGTGCTAGCCAGTAGTATCCTGCGAGGATTGCTCTGAAAGCAATAAGACGGCGGTTACTTTGAACATGCAATTCGTTGACTTTTATGAGGGATATTTAGAATTATTAACAGAACTATGGCTTCACATTTATTAGCATCCTCCTACAAAGAAATGTTGCGGACCTGTGTCACTCCACAGCTGCAGGCCGAAGGAACTGTAACTAACCATCGTCAGCGAATGTCGCGGTATATCGGCAGAACTTTGCTGAAAGTGCAAGTTAATAGCATCAGGTGAATACTGCTCATCAAGCGAAAAGACGGTGGTCATTTTAAACATCTACTTCCATGGTTTTTATGCTCTTGAATCATACTTCATGTAAATATATGTACAATGCATAACGATTGATTCCGCTAGCACACTGTTTCAGTAGGTAATAGTTCAAATACTTCTTTAGGATTGAAGGAAGGCTACGAAAAAATATAACAAGATGGGTATGTGAGAAATGTGCGGTCACTCGATTGCTCGACAGGGCACAGGAGTCCTTTTTGATGTTTACTATAAACTTGACCGCTGTGAACGCAACCGCTGAAGCTCAGTAGGTTGTGTTAGGCGCTTCTTACAAGCCTGGATTACGTACTTTCGTTGCCCATATGACGTTTACCTGGTGTTTGCCAAGTAAATCAATTATGCTTACAGCCATTCTTCTGGCTGTCATGGTTCGCCAATGATAAAGGAAATGTCGCTGGCAAATTACGTAGGAGCTACAAGACAGAGATGTTTTCACCACCGATTATCTTTGGCGACTTCGGCACTTCGTTTCAACCGTTATAGGTTCAATAAGGCGTAGCTGCCCATTATGCACAAACGGTGCGGCATTATTTTATGGAGGTGTTCAGTGACCGGTATATCGGTCATGGAGGTCCAAAGGATTGGACTGCCCGGTCACCGGATTTGAACCCCTTACATTTTTTCCTAAGGGGTTACTTGAAAAGAAGAGTTTACAAGACGTCTGTTTCACTGGAACAACTGAAAGACAGTATTGTCAAGGAATATCGCGCCATCAACACGGAAACTTTGAAAAAAGTTATAGCCTATTGCATCAGGCGATCTACGCACTGCAAGCAGAACGCCGGCGCGCACGTTGAGAATCTTCTTCGTTGAGGGACATATCACCGTTTTATGGTGTTTATATTAATATACATATTAAACGTTCCCACTGTTCTGGAACAAATTGGTGCACGAGCAAATGGTGCCGAAGTAGAGTCGCGCCCGAAATACAATCCACGAGCAAAGTTGTTTCGATAGCGCTTAGACTGACCACTTCTATGCAACTTGGTTCATAATGCCAATATTTGTTTCTAATGATTATGCCTAAGGAATAGGGGAATATGTGAACGAGATCGTGAGGTGAGAATAGGCTAGGGGGTGTTGTATTTTTCGTCCTGCTTATGGTCTTGCTAACTCCGGCGTGGGCTGAGCGCTTCTAAACAATAACATATCGGTTACATAAAGCGGCAAGAAAGATGGTCCACGATTTTTCAGTAACAATACAGACCGTGAAAGCGTGGCTTATCGATCCTCATGAATTTGATACTAGGATTTTGGAGCAATGTGTATCCGAAAAGTTACCACAGCGATAACTGGCTTGTGGTGGACAGTATACGTGAGAACACACATGCGTGTGCTGTGGTCACACGATTGTTCAATCGGTTTAGCGAGCCAATGATCTTCGCGCTTTGTGGAATACGTGAATCTCAGAGTCTGCGAGGAATAGATATTGCCTAGAAATGCAGCTTCTCAGTTCCATGCTAATGGAAGATTGCCTCATCAGTGAATATGTTGGAATGAACTCTCATGGTCCCGCCTGAAACAAATTGCGTAGCGTAACCATATTTGTTTCCTGCAACGGCGATCAATACTGTGACGGGAGAATAGGCTACGCGGCAGCGAGTAGACTTTAGGCGGAATAGCTTTTCAAGACTCTTTCCTCGAGACGTCACGTTTCATATTTGCAAGTTCCAATTGTAAAGAAAGTCTATTTTGCTAAGATATGTTGTTAGAAGGTAAGTTGCAGTCTACAAGAACTTTGCCAATAGCCCTTTTCTCATTAGCTGGGCTAACACTAAACACACTCCTTGTCAGGCCAGTTACGTTTGTCCAAGCGCAAGCACAATACTAGCGTAGGAGCACAGTAATGAGCACTGCTGTTTCGGTGTTGCACACCAGCCTCTGTTCTAGCCAGGCCGACACGTCGTATGTATGGATCCGTGAACTTACCTTGTGGTTTGCAGTAGGATGACTCCAACGCAACCATCCGCGCATGATCCAGCGTATTCACGATGGACCACACTGGCAAGTACACATGTACCCACATGCATGAATACCGGTTTTTCAACACCTATGTGACTGGGTGCGACATTTTGAGATAGAGCAAGGTCTACTATTGAACAGCTGGTAATTTAGTGCACTCTACGTCACACCCGAAGGAGGGACGCTTTGTCCCGCATTAAGTGAGTAGAAAAAGCAGACTTTTGGGACAGGATATGCACATTTCATGTGTAAAATCGAAGGAATATAACTGGTAGGCATGTGGATGGGAGGTACATTTTATCAAGTGAATCAGCTTACACTTTTCAGCATGTACTGCGGTAGCATTCCTGTCTATCTATGTAGGGAACCATACGTACCAGACGTACACAAGACGGTGGCTGGTCGGTAGTTCACTACACATGGGATGGAACCACTCAATGTGCATAGCACTGTCACGAGGGCCATGCAATCCGCCCCTTCCAACCCAAGCAAAGATTCGCAGTCTCCTGAAGTCATTAATCGACGTGGAGAGTATTAGACATATAGACAGCTTTTCATCATGCATATCAAGCGTACCAAGAACATCAAACAAGAATTTTTAAGAAAACAAATACAAAAACTGACGAGAAATCTGCAGCAGAATAATCGAATCGGACAACTCAAATAAAGTGGAATAGCTATATCCTAATAGGTTACGAATTAATGTGTAACAAGTTTGCGTGCGTGCCTCTCACGGTCAAGAGTAAGCCGTTTATTTATTTATTTATTTATACTGTGTGCGTTTCCTCCTAGCCTTCCGCTGTCATAGAGCTGTATTTTTATGTTTAAACTAGATCGAACAAGACAAGCTGGGATTGTGCAGATACGTCACACGTCAGTAAGATTGTTTTCTATTATTAACAGAGAGCGGATAAGTATAAGTCAGTGCTTATTAGATTAGATCTCCTGCTTGCAATGATGTCTCCTAGCTGGAATCAGCGCTGTCGAAAGTCTTGATATTTATCAACATCAGCAACAAACAACATGAATTGTTCCACTATACGAATGTATTGCACTTTAGCGTTTGCTACAGGTGTGAAATTGAAAGGATGGCTTCAAATACATGCATGGCTGATCGATCGACTGTGAGAGTATACCAGCAACTTTAGTCTGAACATTATGAAATCTACATTTTTTGCTCACGTGTACACCAAATTTAAAGTCAAGCTGGAACGCAAAATTGGTTAGTGCTTTCACTGACAAAGTGCAGATGGTATTTAAAAAGTCAGTAGCTTAATTTTTATTCTTCATAAAAGCGCATGTTGCTGTTCATACTGGAGTAACCTAACATTTACCAAACATATATACTGGGTAACTTTTGATATGAAAATAGATAACGTTAAGCCACATAGCTACATGTTTGCCCTTGATCAATGCCAGTACTCTTTAATGACTCCTCTATGCAAATTCCAAGTCATTGCATGGTTACCTAAAACGTATATATCTATTTAAGAGGAACCACAGGTAACGATAGTCTACACATAGGTTGCCTGGGAATTAGGCATAAGAAGCGACTTATTCCGTACTGGCGTGAGCAGGTTGCTCAGAGACCAAACTATTAATGCAGTTATACGTATCTAACAGTGGGTATTCGCACACAGTGCTACTCGTTATTTTGCGCGCGACTAACTGACATCGAAACTATATGCGGTTTAACACCTACGATTGCAACCACACGTCTTACATCGGTTTTAAGTCGGAAGGAATGAAACTGGTTGGCAAGTGAACAGGAATAGCCTTCAGATGTAACTAATCTTTACCAAGTTTATTCCGGTAATTACACATGGCCTTTTGTAGTTAAGCAGCAAATGATTGTACGGCATTGTTTGATCAACAACTGTCATGTTGTTTGTCCTTTCAAATGGATGACCCAGTGTTTACTGATCAGAAAGGTGACTCCCTGCGTTCAGTATGGACATTAGAATTGCAGAAAGATGTTGTCAGAAAGGATTGTGATAAGTGTTTGGTTTATGTGGAACCCGCTAAGTTGGTCAGATTCAGTCGAGCTTCAAAGATCGGAAAGAGCCCGAAACGAACAGTTTGTATTTACTAAGCT
Source organism: Dicrocoelium dendriticum (assembly GCA_944474145.2). Taxonomy (NCBI): domain Eukaryota; kingdom Metazoa; phylum Platyhelminthes; class Trematoda; order Plagiorchiida; family Dicrocoeliidae; genus Dicrocoelium; species Dicrocoelium dendriticum. The sequence continues at coordinate 39,531,334 of OX104071.1, forward strand.
GGTTGACATCAATGGGTATCTCAACGGTCGTGATCATGACTAAACTCATAATAGTTGTCGATCGGCATTCCATTACTATCGCTAATTCTCGCATGTATGAATGTAGTTCATAGGTTATAACATAAACCTATCCATCTTAGTGCTCAGCAAAATAACTTTGGTTGGATACGCTGCGATCTCAAGAGATTAAAATGAATTCCAAATTCTCACTACTTTAACGACAAAATTCCTTAGGTGAGTGACTAATTGTTCGTTTAGCTGAGTGTCACATCCATTACTTTGGACGAGGTAGGACTTGGTTACTTGAACTGCTGAAGAGGGGCAATGGCATACATTCCAAACTCAGTGGTTTCAAGCAGATTTGTACATGAAACAAGTGTTTGGGGACATCTAGAAGTTATTACGTCGCAGAACAAGGCATCTATGCGCACCCACCACTTAAGACTACTTGTGAAGTAGAAAATGCCAAGAGTGACTTTGTCCCCTGATGGATTGTGAGATGTGGTATCAAACAATTGTACTAGCGCGATTTTCCTAACCAACATGATAAAACAACCACTATGCTACCATTATACTGGGCTAAACCCCTGCTATACGAATCCGTGATTTTCACCCCTTAACTTCAAACGAAATCTTGTGACACCAAATAATACACATCTTGCTTATCAATCGCGCCTAAATAATAGCGTAAAACTGTGTTTCGGGTTTCTGGCTCCTTAACGTCATGCATCCTAGCTTGTGAACACGTTGCACATGGCTATTAACCACTGCAGGCAACATATAACCTTCTGATTTAGTAACCTTAAAGGAAGGCAACAGAAGCTGACGTTAGCAGCTTGAAAATAACCATGTAAAGTACGAGCACTGCACATCACATGCATCTCAACACATGCTGATTAAACTGACATTTCTAAATTGCTCATGATCATCACTCGCAAAAATCTTATCAGCTCCCATAAAATCTACAGATGACATAATAGACAGAGCATCATTATTGCCGCCGTTAGCTAGATTCTGTCCATTGTGATTACAGTATTTATCGTGCGGCAGACATTCCATAACACTCTCAGAGAAACTGTTGTCCACGTTCGTATAGGTGTGAGGAAGTTATGCAATTATATATAATCACGAGAAAATGTTAATGGGCCAACAAATAATCGGTGTGCCAGGAGCTTTTTTCAACGTTTCATCGTTCATCTCTTTGGCAGAGATCAAACCAGAGCGTGAAATGGGTGCATTACTTTGACATTGAAACACGTGTCTAAAATTCAGCGACCGAATATTGCCTCACGCAAAAGTCTTTCGAAGATTAATCACTGGATTTCCTAAGAATTCAAGGCGGGATTTAGTAGTGTACAGATAACTATTCTGAGTGTAGATATTTGATATCTATGCCTCTTCAGAACTGTTAAATATTCCGGCGACAACTCAACAGCTTCGAAAACGGAATGAGGTGGTCTTCAGTTGTATTGAACTCATATAAGTTTTTTGATGAAAATAGGTTCTAGTCCACCTGGTCTTTACCTACAGAAAAAACATCGAGGGATAATGACTTTCGGTATCACAAATGTCCCATGTGCACTGTGGGGACGCCGGTTTATCTAGTACCGTGTATTAGAGTATGTAGGCCCGTCCATAGATAAGCCGACAGTATAACTTTGTACGATCAAATTTGTTCGGTCGTAAATCGCTGTATTAGCCCACCCCTTAGAAATCAGCAAATGACAAACGAAATCGTTTGCCCACTGTTTCCACGTAATCACTATCCGCTCACACTTGAGTGAGCTCAAGTGAAAACTACTCTTCTACTGGTCGGTTATGGTGACTGTAATGTGTTATAGTCGTGGTTACTGGGGCATAGGACTGTCAGGACAGGCTTTCACTGCACCGGACAGGGTATCGACCATACGTCATGTCAAAGGCAACTGGCTAGACAAGCGACAATATAGGGTAAGTTGAGGAGGTGTCAGACAGGCTTTCGCGTATAGAAATAGGTGTAGCGTACCGGAAAACACGTCCTTTCAGTACTTTGCAACATTGGCTTTAACCATTGTTTTAACCTTCACAACCTTCACTTGTTTTACTGACAGCATTTCTTTTGACAAAATTGTTTTGGTGAACACCTTGCTGCACCGTTTCTCGCCCTGGTTTAATTGCTTCCTATTTTGGTAGCTTGCACAACACACCATGGGTTCAGTCGCCTTCAATTTCTCTGTTATCCCGTAGTTGACAAGTCTCTTATGTGTCATTGATTACCGACTAATATCCCAGGCGCCATCCAACAGTTGGTGACCCCGGTCCAGAACACGCCGTCCGCCATTTAAAATTTGCATTTTGTTGAGCTCGTTTCAGTGACTTTTATTCCTTATTCGCTATCCTTTTGTTTTTTTACTTGCCGCGTATACTTGTTCATTTCTCACGATGAATAGTCCTGATGATATACCATCTACGTACGTGGTTACTACCGTAGAGCTAGCCTCTCTACCTATTTGGGAGAATGACCCGTTGTCATGGCTTGTGTACGTAGAATCCATATTTTACATTCGTAGGATTTTTTCTGATTTTGCCACGTATAATAAGCTAACATCTCGCCTTCCTCAGAATATGTCCTCGCAGAACAGAGGCAGCATATTTTGTCCCCATTTTGTTATGAAATACTAGACTCTTAAACAAGCTATTATTCAGCGAACCATGGCTTCTGACAAGGTCCATCTGCAGCAACTATTTAGCGATCTGCACTTAGGAGATAGGATGCTCACAGCTTTGTTGCGCGAGGTGCAACAGCTCATCGGTGCGTCCAACGTGGTGGTAGAGATTCTCCGCGAGCTGTGGACGCAATGACTTCCTGAAAGCACTCAGGCTGTCCTTACAGCAGCAAGTGACCTACCACTCACAGCAGTTGCAGATCTGGCAGACCGCGTCATCGAACGGCACCAGCCAGAGACAAATTCAAAGCACCTAAGCAATTTTTGCTGGCGCAACCACACCTAGACCCACGACTAGCCAGCCATCGGCAATAGATGCATTATCATCGCAGATAGCTTCGCATCAGCGCCAGATCGAGTAGCTCACATTAAACTGTAAGCACAGCAACCGCTCTGAAGCATCGCTCCGTCTCACAAAACCTGATGCCCCTGGTTACTGGCTTTACAACTCGCGTTTCGGGAACAAAGCCCGTAACTGTGTACAGTCATGTAGCTACTCCGCTACAGATCCGCCACGACGGCCTGTAATGGACACGAACGACGTCGGCAAAGCCCAAAGTCGTCTCATCTACATTAGGGATTATGATTCTGACATCCGCTGGACATTCACCGTCACTGCAGTCCCATTTGCCAGCATCGGCATTGACTTTCTCAGACATTTCCACCTATTAGTCAATGGGAAACGCCAGATGATGATCGGCACTGAAACGAAACTCACTGTACGTGGCATCACCACCGATATCGCCTCTAGAACACCGGTCTACGCCTTTCCCCAGACCTCGCCAGACTACGCCAATATCTTTTCCCAGTATTCCAAGCTCGTTCAGCCAATGAACGCAGCTTTGCCCGTGGCATCCCAAGTCACGCACTACATATGGACGAATGGCCCACCCGTCTCATGCCGTCCACACCATCGCCCGAGAAATTAAAGGTAGCTAGGGCAGAGTTTGAGCACATGCTCGAAATTGGAAATATCCGCCCTTCCGACAGCACTTGGTATTCTCCTCTGCAGATGGTCCCCAAGAAATCTGGTGACTGGCGCCCTTGCGGTGATTATTGCGCACTCAATCGGCTAACCGTCCCAGATAGGTATCCCATCGCACACATACAGGACCGTACTGCATGCCTCACAGGTAAGACGATCTACAGCCAGAATGATCTGGTTTGCGCCTATCACCAGATACCTGCAGAAGAAAGTGACATTCCTAAAACAGAGTTATCAATTCTTTCGGCTTGTTTGAATTTTTAACAATGCCATTTGAACCGTGCGACGCCGCACAAAACGTCCAAGGTTTCATCCACGATGTCACTCGTAGCCTAGACTTCGCATATTCCTACCGCGCTGATATGTTAGTAGCCTGTTCACCGGAACAAGAGCATCTCGACCACCTTCGAACTCTCTTCCAGCGCTTGACCCAACGTGGTGTCACGGTCAACTCGACTACGTGTGAACTCGGCAAATCAAGGGTAGAATTCTTAGGCCACCTCGTTTCATCGTCTGGTATCGAAGTCCTTCATGATAACATCCAGACAATCAAGCACTTCCCAGATCCGACTTCGTCCAAGCAAATCCGTCGATTTTGTTGTTTGGTCAACTAGTATTGACGCTTCATTCCGCGCTGCGCTCAGGTGTTGCAGCCCCTAACTGACCTACTCAGAGGTAATAAATGTAAGTTCGCTTTACCTGACACAGCACAGACAGCCTTCGCCGAGCTCAAGGATGCTATCTGCAACATAGCCCTCCTCGCTCATACCAAATCGACTGCATCCCTGTTTATTACAGCGGATATGTGAGTTGTGTGTTAAATTGGGGAAGAGTGGGCTAGGTTGCAACATTTGCTTGAAAACCTATCACACAAAATGCCTTGGGACGGAGTCGATAAAAACCGGACGGTACAATAACACGACAGAGGCGTTTTGCTTATGCTCAATATGCAGTACCATCCCAGTTGTTAGCTGTCTAACTGCACTCCTGAAGAAGCTTGTAAGACTAACAGACGCCGTCGAGCCACTGGTGCGTGCCAGGGTTAAGCTATGTGAGACAACGGACCTGAAATTAATTGTGTGTGCAAATAACACCCAGAATTCCCTATTCAGGCCGAAGATGAGAGCCAGGCATCCCAACAGTACCCAAACAACTCATTCTCAATCAGTACTAACTCGCTTCTCTCTCATCCATAAGTAAAATCATTGTCAACAGCGTGCCTGCTTCAACTTCTCTACAGTGTGTTACACTTAGCATCTTGTTCACTATAGAGGCGATCCTAAGGTGCAGTCAACCAGCCATAGTGTGGGAGCAGGTAGCATACGCATCGGTTGCCGCCAAGTAAACACCGGAGAAAGCACCGGTAACCTTGGTGGCCGGACTAGAGAAAACTAGAATGTCGCAGCACGGAAGGCCTCCATCAGTACCCTTCACAAAGTTACCAAAAGCTCCGGAAACTAAGGCTTTAAAACTAGTAGCCACCAGGCGCAACCACGGCGCCTTAAACCTAGTGTGCACTAATGTCCCCGAAACCAAATCCAATACATTTAAGGATACGCTGACAAACGATCGAAATCAATGGAGTTCTATCTGTACGGCAATCCGTGTCCATGCTGATCCTACGACATTAAAACACATCTCGCGTCACCCAAACGCATTGCACTACGGTGAACCTCGGTTACTGAACTCGGTGAATGAGACAGAGTCCGTTCTGCTGTCCACGAATCGACTTCGCAAGGCCTCAAGTGGATGCGCATACTACCTGTAATCCCGTGGAAAGAACGTGCAGCGGATCCAAGTAACAGATAGAGGATCAGAAAAAGCCAAGATAAGAAAACTGTGATTGCTCACGGTGTTCCTGAGCTTACTGATTCCTCTTCCGACAATGTGCAGGTACACGACCGCGAGCAATGGCACTACATCCGTGAGGCTCTTTCTCTCAAAAATGTCGTGGCCACCTCGTTGACAAGGATTCTCTTATCACCGAACTAGAAGAGGTGCGGTCCCAGGCTGTTGAAACTGGTGTTGCAGTCAGAACAACAGCGGAAACTCTACTGGAGAACTGGACTAAAATCCGTCTGCTAGCAACAAGAGCACTACGGCCTTCTAATGACAACTCAGTGGAAGGGCAACTCTCAATGAAAACATCAACTGTAGGACTCTAGTTGGTGACGGGTTCAACAGTAACTAAAACATCCGGAGGGACAAAGCAGAGCACGAACGAAAACTGGGATCCGAGTCAACTGATACTTGAATATATACAAAATTCGTCTCGATAGTCTTCTACTCACCCAAAAAATGCGCGTAAACTCACTTTCTCCATCCATTGCACCTAACACACTTTTGGTCTCCGAGAAGCTCTCATGCATATACACAAGTGCCCAAGGTCTACTCAGCAAGTTGGCTGAATTAAGACTTCGACACGCGTCAGCAACTTGGGAACTCCTTGCTATCACAGAAACCTGGTTGCGCCGCGAGATAACGGATGCCAAATTCACGCTAACAGGTATGTCTGTGGTCCGGAATGATGGGGCCAGAAAAAGCGATGGGGTCGCCTTGTACTTTTGTAACAACCTGCAGTGCGAACCCATACACGATACAATACCAATGTACCTGTCTCCATTTGGTGCAGCTTCCGGCTGAGAGGGAACGATCTTGGCCTAGTGATTGTTGTTTACCGACCACCATCATCTACACTTGAGATGGACTGCAAATTGATGGCTGTATTGAGGCACGTGATAAATAGGACGTACAGTCACGTTCTAGTCTCCGACGATTTCAGCTTACATAATCTAAATTCCCAGACAACGTCAGGAGAGCGATTCAAAGCAGACCTGCAAGATATTGTTTCAGACTTTCCGCTTTATGACCACTTCACTTCGCCCACCAGCTTCAGGGGAAATAACAGGCCATCCATATTGGACCGAATATTCACCAACGAAGAACTGATGACCGAGAAAGTGATAATTGATAATGTTCTAGGACGCATTGATTATGAGAGTTTGCATTTGCATGTACACTTGCTATGCTGAATATACCAAGGACCGAACTTAACGCGAACGGTAACCAGTTACGACACAACTCTGCTCTTTGAGGCGACCGACTGGAGTTTCCTAACCGAGGACGGACCCGATATTGTCTGGGAACTTTTCCTCATTAAGTTTAACATCCTTGTTAGTAAAGCATCGGTAACCAAAGCTATAAGTTCGCGAAATATGACGTCATTTATATGGAGTAGGACGCGCCAAGGCATGGTGATGCGCAACGCGGCGTGGTATACCCACAAAACCGATCCAAGTCCCAGTAATTGGAAGGCGTATGTTGTCCACCGTAAACACTGTATCCAATTAGTGCGCGCGGACAAAGTAGCTTATCAACATGCTTTAGCCGAGCGATTAACTGCAAATCCTAAGGTTCCGTACAAGCACGTGCACAGCCTCCCCTAGGTGAAAAGTGGATTTCCCCCTCTTCAGACAGCGAATGGTATAACTCGGACTGCAAAAGAAGCTTTGAATGTTTCGCAACAACAATAAGCACCAACGTTTCATTGCACCCCGTGGTCTCCTGCATCTTTGGAATCTATGGTGCACACAGCAGGACTGACTGACATAAAATTTACCGCAGACATCGTGACGAGAAAGCTGCTATCCATGCGCCCGCAAGCCTGTCCAAGAAGTGACGACGTCCGCCAAAAGACGCTTGCTGTGGCGACTACTCTTTTGGCTGAACCTTTGGCGCAACTATTCCAGCGCTGCCTTGAAAAGTAGCACATTCCTGCGATGTACAAACACGGGACAATAATTCCCATTTTCAAAGGCGGTAGTCGTTCCGACCCAGATAAGTATCGACCACTGACTCTTTAACCGATTCTTTCAAAAGTTATGGAGGCTATCATTGCCGATGCATTCATGTCTTATACATACGGCTTTAGTTATATTGCTCAACAGCAACACGGCTTTCTCTAGAGTCGGTCATGCACAACCAATCTATTGTCAGCACGAGACAGCTGGACCGAAACGGTGGATGCTGCTGCAGGAGTTGATGTGGCCTACTTTGATTTCCCTAAGGTCTCCGACCCGTTGGACCATCGTATCTTTGTCGCCAAACTTTAAAGATGAGCGTTGGGAACCCTCTCCACGGGTGGATCTGCAATTTTCTCTCGCACAGGCGTCCGGAGGTGAGAGTACGTGGATCAATGTCAGACCCAATTCACGTCGAATGCCGAGTGCCACAGGGTTCGGTTTTGGGGCTTCGCCTATTCTTGGTCTTCATAAACAATCTAGTGAGTCAAGTTGCGTCAAACAGTTTACCTTAGTGCCGATGACATCAAAGTTTGAAGTTTGATCAGAGCTCCAGAAGACCGTATCCAACTTCAAATCGGCCTTGACAAGGTTTATGGATGGTCGGTCAAAAATCGCCTTTCATTCAATGTGGATAAATATCGAGTGCTCCATTTAAGGCACCGTATGGTTCACACATATAAGCTAGGGGACCAGAATCAGCAACACTGTTCTCTCGAAAAGGGTCTCAGTGTGTTGGTCCAGGAAGATTTCGGTTGCTCGGAGCAGTCCGAAAAGGCATCGAGGAAGGGGATCCAGATCGTAGTGCATTGACAGAGAAGTTTCGGACAATTCGAACCGGTGATTTTTGCAACTACTTACCGCTTATATACTACCACAAGTTGAATATTCAATTCAAGCATGGCACCTATGGCTAAAAGAGGATCGCACGGTCTTGGAGCTTCCACAAGGTCGGGCGACCAAAAATGTCAAGGGGCTGCGCCACTTGTTATACGAACAGCACCTCAGAGTGCTTGGTGTTTACAGCGGACATTTTCTCCGTTTGCGTAGCTACCTAGCGATGGGTTACCAAACACTAAACAACATTAATCACCCCTACCATCACCTATTGAAGCTGAGTCACAATAGCCAAACGAGAGCTCATCATCTCAGGTTGTCAGAACCAAATAGTCGGTTGGAGTGTCGAAGAGACATCTTCTCTTTACGTGTTTGTCACACGTGGAATACCCTCTCAGAAGCTGTTATTTCAGCCCCCTATTTAGCTGTGTTCAAAGCACGTGTTGAGAATGCACTGGTCTTACTACACCATATCACATAACCAAACGACCCAAACAAACAGCATAAAAACAAAAACCAACCAATCAACCTCCATTTTTGAACGGAAACCACAGACGATAACAATGCATAGTACATAAAACGGACAAAAACACTTTAAATGGCAAGTTCGTAATTTGCAGTTGTTCACCATTTTCTATTGCCATTTTTGCCTTTATTTTGTTCACCCCTAACCGATCATCTGGCAGGACATGTCAAAATTCGGCTTCTCTAATCCACTATATATCATTGACTATTGACTGATGCCTCAGACGTTGCGGTAGGAGCCGTCTTCCAACAACACGTTGGCAGGCAATGGCAACTCCTTGGGTTCTTCTCCACGCGCCTGCAGCCAGCGGAATCTTGCTACAGTACGTTTGTTAGAGAACTGATCGCCATTTACCTAGCCATTCAGCACTTCCGGCACAAACTCGAAGGCTGTGCTTTCGCGGTCTTCACTGACCACAAGCCCCTCAGCTTCGCCTTCAACTCTGCTTGCGACAAATATTCACCACGGCAAACAAAACACCTAAAATATTTCACGCAGTTTACTGCTGACGTACGTCATGTCTCAGGTTTCGATAATCCCGTCGCCGACGATCCCTTATGTGTCAACCTCACTCTCCAGTCTTTGCCTACCGTCGACATTGCCGCCATGGCATCGGCTCAGGCTAAAGATGAAGACATACAGCGCACCCTGCAGTTATCTTCACTGCAAGTGTAACCTGTTCCTCTCCAAACCACGGAAGGAGCGGTTCTCTGTGACACTTGCACAAGTTGTCCTAGACCCGTCGTGTCCGTTTCCTTAATACGCACAGTATTTGACGCACTGCACTCACTATCACATCTTGCATCAATGCATCTTTGAAACTGGTCACCAAACGTTTCGTTTGATCGCACGTAAAAAAAGATATTTGTATTTGGGCTTGCGCCTGCCTTGAATGCCAGCGCTCCGAAATACATCGTCACACCTACAGTCTTTTTGTATATTTCCCACCCCGAACTCTCGGTCCTTGCATGTAAACTTAGACCTGATAGGTCCCTTGCCTCTTTCAAGCGGATTCGCATACATTAGTACATGTGTCGACCGCTTCACCAGATGGTCAGAAGCCATCCCCGTAACAGACTGCACAGCTGAGACTGTTATCCGGGCCTTCTTGGACCGGTGGGTCTCTCATTACGGATGTCCATCCACCATTACAACTGACCGAGGAATGCCTTTCGAATCTTCACAATCCGATACGTTCTGCAACATTTTAGGTTGCCACCGCATTCATATCACAACGTTTCACGCAGCAGCCAAAGGTTTAGTTGAACGCTTCCATAGACAGTATAAAGCATCGCACTGCGCCTCCGCCGACCCTAGCTGGAGCGAAAACGTTTCGCTTGTAATCTTAGACATTCGCAGCAGCATTAAATTTGACTTGCAATGTGCACTGGCAGAGCTGGTTTCGGCACAACGATAAAGTTGACAGGAGAATTCGTTTCACCACCTGCATCGTCGGGTGTGCCTCCGCCCAATTTTACGTCCTCCCTAGCTCGACTCATGAGTTCACGACGCCCTACTCCGCCCCGTGAGCATACTAGAGATGTGCAAATGCACAGCGGACTCTCTAGCTGCACTCAGGTCTTCCTCCCTACCGACGCAGTGCGGCGCCCTCTCCAGCCGCTCTACACCGGCCATTTCAGTCCTGCAACAGACTCCGAAACATTACAGTTTAAACCAGAATGGTCAGCTAAAAACGGTGTCCATGGACCACCTCAAACTGGCTTCCTTTGAGGAACCACTTGCAACCAATCCTAGTGCTATCACACAGGCACCCGCACATGCAGTGACTTATGAGCACTTGATACTCCGAAACACTTTGTTCCCCTTGATCCACAATCTACCTCGCCTTAACCCCAGGCAACGCGGTGGAAGGGCCAAAACTCAGGTCCGTTTTAAAGATTTTGTAAAAGTTTGCTATTTCTATTAACACGCCTGTTGCATCCCGAAAAGCAGCAGATCAGAGCAACACCGGAACGTGTTTATGGAGGAAACGGTCCGCACACACGCGCAGTACCATTAAGTCGATAGAGCTTCGAATTGCAACCAATCAAATGCAAGATCACATGATAGGCCAAGGAGCGCTAAGTGGAAGTGTAAGTGGGATGAGCGAATCGAGGGCAAAAACAAAGCAAAGTATTTGAACACGACATTGTCTTCTCCTCTGTTCGTAAAATATGGGCACTGCATGTCCATAAACGATTTAATTTTACTTCATCACCCCGAAGAATCGTCACGTGGTGTTATTCGTTAAAGCGCATCGGTAGACAGGGCAGCGTATCCGACCGGAACGTCGTACGTTTGTATTAGTTTGTACCGAGCGCTGTGTTGTAGGTGTGATCTTCTGTTCAATAGCACATTGGGAAAGCGATGTATGCAGCCGTCTTGCATCCACCTTTGTCCCATCAGCCAGCTTGTAAGTTCTTGGCGTGCACACAGATTCCACATGGGTCGGCGCTCCGAACACATTATCTCCCTTCCGGGAATAGGGTAGTCACATACAAACAAAGGTGTTTGGTGGATACGTTCCCCCAACGCGTCTATATTTAGCCTGGTAAACAGCCCGTCTTTCGTATTCTCTGCTATCGGCAGTTTCTTCGGAAGCAACGGCTGCATTTAATTGAGTTCAAATTGTTCGCCCTACCATTAGCTCCGAGGGGGTCGTTGCCGTTGCAGTATGTAGAGTGGTTCGGTATATCTCCAATGCAGATCCCAACGCATCATCCCAGGCTTCTCCCGAAAGTCGAAGGACTTGTAAAGATTCTTTCAAAGTACGATTAAGTCGCTCGACGTATCTATTCGCTGCAGGATTATAAGGTAGAGTCCCCGTGTGTCTGATACCATTGCGCCTTAGGAATTCAGCATGCTCGTTACTTCGAAACTGTGGGCCGTTATCAGCGACTATTTCTTCTGGCAAACCGTAGCTTAAAAACAAACAACGGAGTTACTTATGATGACGGCTGTTGTTACGTCCCCGCATAAAATAGCCTTTGGTCATTTGCTATAGAAACATGTGGATACTAGCACGTTTCGCTTTTGCGGGAGTGAACTGGCAACCAGACCCATAAAATCGATGACAATTGTTGCCCATGGCTTCATTGGGTACACGATAGGCTGGACTGGAGCATACAGGGGTCTCACACACTTATCGGATTGTTGATAGGCGTAACATTCCCGAATAACCGCCTCGACACTGGAATTAGACTTCGGCCAACAATATTATTGTTCTACCCGAACTTTTGTTCGCACAATCGCTGGATGACCTTCATGCGCACATGAAATCACCAGAGGAATAATGGTTGCAGAAACCGCAAATTGCTTGCCTCTAATAATGCAGTTGCTCACAGTGGAAATCTCGTGCCGTAGGGTATAGTATGGAAGTAAGTCAAGTTGGATCTTGGTACGACTGGACCATGAGGTGGATATGTACTCCCGAAGTTTCGATAAGGCGGGTCTTTTTCAGTGTGCTGTCGTACCAGGTCGGATGTTATTGGAGGTGTTCCATCTGGCCATAAATGTTTCCCGAATGAATTCGACCAGGATACTTATACCGAATTTGTACGGTCAACTTAGTGCAGGGAAGCGGCACTAGGTCAAACCGAAAATAACATTACGAGAACATGGAGAAGCTGAGTTTATGACAAACTCATGTTGAATACAGGTGTTGCGAATCAAAGGCAAATTTCGATCGATGCAAATTCCATGAACTGATCAACAGGGTGGATGCTCAGGTGCAGGAGAAGGCACTGTTGCGCGCGGAAGAGAAGCACCATGAGTACGCTCCCATTCGATTTACTAATCCAGGCGTATGTGGTACTTCCGCCTGCGTGATGAGTAATCTTGCATTTCAGTTGTAGGTGTTACTTGAGCTCCCCGGTGTGGCTGCGCCTGATGTGAATGTTGACAAGGTGCCTACCTGTCTATTACCCACTACCTCGTCCATACTGTCTCCAGGAGACAGTTGGTCGTTGCAGGAGGGGACTGGGTGCACCCTTCTCGTGACGGTGCTGCGATACATCTAAGAACAGAGTCTCCAATTGCATACACTTGCAGCTTTTGGAGAAGGATGTGGTGTTCCGCTCGGCCAAATGCTTTAGAAAAATCTAGTTAGATGACGGCAATGCCGGTCCCACTGTCAGCAGTCCCTGTCCAACTGCAACGGGCAATAAGTAGATTAGTAGTACATGACCGATGCTGACGGAATCCGTGTTGCGCCGGTGTCAACATGTTATAACTTCGAAGTAGCCCATTACAGCCTCAGCTATGATAGATTCTGTCACCTTTGAGAGCACCGGGTGGTGACACACTGGGCACCAGTTGGTGGGTTCTGAACAATTACCACTGTTAAAAGTCTGGGTATTGATGCCTGTTTTCACATGTTAAGAGCTTACTGGTCATCCAGGCATCTTTGAAAAAAGCCCCTTAATAGCTCAGCTATTCTCGTAGCTGCGATCTGCAATGCATTCGGGGGAACATTGTCAACTCCGTGGGAACTATGGACGCGCAATGATGTCAGCTATCTCAAAACGGTCGCTGAACGAATAGTGACGTGTCTACGTACTGACGTATGGGAGAATGGGAAAGATGTATTACATATACTGGCAGCACATCGGAATATTGGAACATATTGTAACCGAAGAATGTTAGCTGCATCCTCGGCGGTTTGAACGCATTCATTTGCTGAGATGAGTGGGGGAACACCAAGCTTCACATTTAGGAGGCTGCTCATATGTCTGTACAAAAGCCTGTTGTTTGCGTAGAACCTTTCCGCTAGGTTCTGCTGGCGTACTAGTTTGTCCTTACGGACAAGTGTGGTATAGTGGTTACGATACACTACACACTTGCTTTAGTTATCAGGGCTACAGTTCGCTCTGTACACTTCACGCTGCGTCTCTTACTGTCGTTTGCTTTCTGGTGTTACTCCAAAGAAATGATTGTGCTTCTACCAAACGAAGGAACCTGTTTACAGGTGCGGATTTAATCATATCATTGAACTTGCCAGCAAACTCCATCCAAGCACGCACAATGGAACAGCTGTCCCAGCTCCCAACTGGCATCTTTAAGATTTTCAATTAGTTTCTCCTAGTGTGTAGTTGTTCGAAACAAATCACTATGTTCTTGTGGAAATCCCGGACAACACACGTCGTAAATAACTGATCAGAGGTCACCGTCCCCGAGAGGGCCTTCCAGCTTTGGTTTCTCAGTAATGCTCTCTTTGTTTGTGAGCAGTAATTCAAGCATGGATGGTTTATTTCCAGTTGTGAATTGGATGGGCGAACTGATATTGCTAAAGACCGAAATGCTTGCAAAATAATCGCGCAGCTCGCTCTTAAATTGCTCTTTGGGGGTGCAGAGACTTCCAGATCATGAACAATGAAATCGTCTAAGGTGAGAACATGACTTTATCTTTACCTTAGGCTAATTTATTTTGAGAGTGCATCTCTGTGGTGTACATTGTGGGGCGATAAACAACGGCCAAAAGGCAAGTGTCGCTGCTTCTCAGCCGCAGACTGTACCGGAGTAAGTCTATCATCATCGTTTCCGGATCGTCCACTGCAGATCACTACCGTAGTATACCATTACCCCCACGCCTTTGCTAAGGCGATCGTTTCGTGGAAGGGACATACCATGTGTCACGCCTTCGACTCCGGTAATTTCTGAGTGAAACTAACTTTCGGTTACGAATATGAGGTCCTAGGCATATGATGAGTGACGTAGCCGCAGTTCGGCAAGCTTGTTCAGAAAACCTTGTGCATCGGTGTGCATGCAGGAAAGTTTATATGTTTTTAGTAATAGATTGTGAAATGCGTTTTACGGGTGTAATGTCGCGCCGACTGGTGAAAGGTTGGCCACTCATTGCTTTTGGGGTGCGGCGATGACGAGCTCATCTGTGTGAGACCCATAGACTCACCATTACCACTTTGCTTCTCACTTTGTATGTAGTGGAGGAGTGTTTGCTAGTTTTGTTGGCCAGTTGATTACGGTTATCCCAACTCTTGTCTGAAAGTGGTCCGACTAATTAAGTGCTCCCGAGTATTTGCTTAGTTTAAGCTCCTTTAATCCGCATACCAGCACTCAAGCAACTTTGTTGACATTTGCCAAGATTAAAGGACCACTTTCACAATCCTCGGACCACATCTTTTGTAGTTTAGCGATCGGATCAGCGCTATAGACTTTTCCAGGGACAAGGTCTCTCTAATTTATCACTACTGTTTATAAACGTGTGTGGTTGCTTAACCCTCATCATGATCTTCAGCCTCCGAAACACTGTGTACAAGGATGGTCCTGACTACGGATTGCTTACGGTATTCCTCCAAGTCGTGCTTATCTTTCTGCGTTTGAAAGATGACCCTTTCAGAAGGCGACGTATTGATAAAAGGACAACTTCTGCCTCATCGGCGAAAGTCAATAAAACTCGGAGTACTCTCGGTTTACCGTAGTGCTCTGAATTTGGGTGACGAGTAACGCGTGTCAATTTGACGGACTAAGCTCCAAGACCTACGACGTTACATACGAAGTTCCAGTGGTTCACATCAGTAGGTTGTTTAATTTATAAGGAAATTGTGGTCCATTCTAGAATGTTGGAATATTATGTGAAAGAGTTGAGGTCAATTGGCGAGCTGGTCTGCAAGAAACAAGTGAAGGCTGTTGTCGTGTAGCGCCCTCCCAGAGTCAAAAGAAGGTCTGAGCAACGATCAAATATGTTACTGAGGAATCAGAGCATCGTTTTATACTGTACACCAATGGGGAATGGTTGTCTGCTGACATTGGCCGCTGCAACTTTCGTATTAGATTGTGTTCATTGGTGCGTGAGGCTTATCAGTCGGCTTCTGCTCCGCCTTCGTCTATTCGCCTTGAGCCACAGCTATGCACTGCAGTTCCGATTTCTATGTCTGGTCCGTCGTGCCTACCTCGTCAGCGTGTGGATGTCCCGGCTAGAC